>CM057450.1:974073026-975275526 GCA_016271365.2 Neoceratodus forsteri | reverse complement strand
TGTCCTACCCACCCCAGTAGTGTCAGATATATTTTATTGTACACCTGTAAAAAAGAAAACAGCCCCTTGGCATCTGTTTTTATCTTGAAAAAAAAGATAATGGTCCCTTGTCATCTCCCCGTCTCCTTCCCCCTTCTCAACCCTGCCACTGAGCATCCACCACCCCACACCCCTCTTGCCCTGCACTTACCACTAGAGGTCATTGGACATCATCTTCTATGGATTGGGACATGTCTGTACTCTTCAAAACCCAACTGTGAACTGAAGAATCAAGGTAAGTTCCACATAATGTATTTCAATGGCGTTTTGAACTAATGTTGATATCTTTGACATTTTTAGGTATTTTTTTTTACCAAATTTTCAATATGACCTTTTTGGAGCCCGACCTCATGAACATTGTGACTGCCATTTCATTACTCTTTCTCAGAAGGTGATTTTGTGGTTGCTGCATGAAATCACCTTTTGGGACTGATTAACAAAATGACAGTGCAAGTTTTCATGAGGTGGGATCCCAAAAAGGCCATGTTGAAAATCTGGTGAAAAAATTCCTAAAAATGGCCAAGTTACATGTGTCCATTGAAATTTTTCTATGCACATGTATAACTTTGGTGTTTTTCAATATTTTGACTCCAAAATCTCAACATAGTCACTTTTTCACATGACCTCATGGACAGTGCAGCTGTCATTTTTTCACATCCTGCCCTAAATAAGTTTTCACTAATGTGGCATGGAATGGCATTTCAGCATGGATTTTTAAAATTTTCACCTACGAGGTTAATAAGGTGGGGTCATAAAAACAGTATGTTGAAAATTTGGGGCCAAAATATGAAAAAATAACAAAGTTATGACATTTCATTGCAATTTCACTACGCCCACTTGTAACTTTGGAAATGCTAAATATTTTTACTTCAGATTTTCAACATAGCCTTCTTATTACACCACCTGATGTATGTCACAACTGTCATTTTTTTCAAATCCTGCCCAAAATGTATTTTCACATCTGTGGTGTGGAATAGCATTGTAGTTGCACTGAATTTCTCTGTACTAGGGTACATGAGGTAGGGTAATAAGATGGCTATGCTGACAATTTGGTCACTGTTGTCCTATCAATGGAAGCACAGGGCACAGACAAACCTGTGCTTCCACACCTAAATACATATGCACATCTATGGAGGGATGGGCCCTGCACTCCCACAGACAAATAAAGATATGATGATACTATCTAAAAATGTAAGGAAGTTCATTGCAACAAGCTTCATTAATGCATCAACTAGAGTTCTTACTAAAGTGACAAAACCAGTGAAATGAGGTGTTAGGGTTTTCAACCCTAAACACCCCACACCCCACCCTGCACACACTGATAAATGTCGGGGGTGTGCCTTGGGACTGTCAGCCAGAATACTCACCCCATTCTCCTATAATGTCAGAGTTGGAAACCCTAACACCACATTTTCCTACATTTGTTGCTTTAATAAGAACCCTAACCGATGCATTAACAACGTTTTTGCTGTGAATATATATATATATATATATATATATATATATATTCTTTGCAAAAACTTTGTTAATGCATCGTTAGAATACCAACAACAAAAGCAGGAAATGAAGCGTTAGGGTTAGGCATTAGGTTCCCAACCCTAACACCCCACTCCCCAGGGTTCCCACCCCTACCACCCCACCCTGTTCCCCACCCTCCAGAAACCAACAGGCATCAGGGTGTGCGTGGGGTCATCAGGCTCAACTCTCACCCCATTCCATGTGTAAACAAGGTTACATGCTACAGTATAGGACAATGGGGTGAGAGTTAAGCCTGATGACCCATTGTCACACCTCGTGCCTGTTGATGTGTGGAGGGTTGGGGGATGGGTGGGGTAGGTAGGGGTGGGAACCCTGGAGGTGGGGCATTAGGGTTGGAAACCCTAATGCCTCATTTCCCTGCTTTTGTCACTGTGGTATGCACCCTAACTGATGTATTAACAAAGTTTTTTTGCAAAGAATTTCCCTTCTTTTTCAGATAGTATAATTGTATCCTCATTTTACTGTGGGAGCACAGAGTCCTTCAGACCCTGTGCTCCCATCCCTCCATCCAGATAATACAACAATGTCCATATGTCATGGTGAAAGCATAAGGTTCTTTGGACCCTGCGCTCCCATCCCTCCAGTGAGATAGTACAACAGAGTCCATATGTCACAGTGGGAGCGCAGGGTCTGAAGGACCCTGTGCTCCCATCCCTCCATCCAGATACATTAGCCAAGTTTTTTTCAAAGAATTTCCCTTCTTTTTTAGATAGTAGAATTCTTTATGTTCTTTCTCCTGAGAGTGTTGCACAATTATTATGTACTTTAATTCTTCTAGTTCCACAAACGTGACTCTGAAACCGTTGTACAGCACTCTGACCAGCAGTATATCAGATGATGAAGACTGACATTGGACAGACCAAAGATATATTTGGCTGGTTTTAAAAAAGTACCAAATTATACACGTGTCTAAGAAATTTGAAAAAGATTTCTGCAGTAATGTAGCATGACTACATATAAAGCAGACTATACTGTACCATAAAATGTAACTATACTGGCACAACCATGCCAGTTTAATCTATGTAGTCACACTGCAGGCATTACAAGACCAAAACAATGCTGCATTGTTCCTGACAATGCAGAAGAGACAGCTGTAGCACTGTTCACAGTGTGCACCACTTGATGACTCCTGCTGCACAGTTTCTCTTTCACTTTCCACGTTTTGTTGCTGGTGGCTTACCTCATTCAAAGTGTGTGAAATATCACTGAGAACAGAGTGATTTCTGCATCTCAAGTGTCATACGGCTTTGCTCATCATTCGACTGTATCTTACTCTCTTTGGCTATGTCTTTTAAGAGTTGTGTTTGCAATTTCTGTTCCTGAAGCAAGTCCAATAACACTTGAGTAAGAGAATGTAGCCCCTTGTTAATAATGGAAGTCATATTTTCCAGCTTGGTTATAATTTCAGAGTCTGCTTTGCTCTGTTCTGGCTCTCTGGACGTGCCTTGTATTCTAACGCTCTTTTGTGTTTCAGTATGTGCCCTTGTGCCTGTGAATGTCTTCCATTGTCTGTGTTTCTATGGCCTGTATGTCTGTCAGTACTTCAGGATATTTATTTTTTGTACCTGGTTCCTCACTGACAACCATATCTCCTTGGTCTTACGGAACTGCTCTTTTTGAAGGTCCGCTTTTTGAAATGGACAAGTCATCTTCTGTGGTGGTCCTGTGTTCAGAATCTGCAAGAGATTCCAGAGAGTTAGTATTTGCATGTAGTTTCACTTTATACAGTTGTGTACTTTCTCATGTGTGACTACCCAGGTGACTATGTTTTTCTGTGTCAGAGATGTTGTTCTCATCTTCAGTGGTGTTACCCCCATCACTGCCACTACTTTTTTCTTCTGTTAACACCATATGCTGTTATCTCACTAGGAGGCCCTTAATACACTTTGAAACAAAGTAGCATAACATGATCAGTACCTCTGTCTACATTTGTGTGTGTGTCTAAGTCTGTGTTAATGTATCTGCATGAATGTGAGTGAGTTTGTGTGTGTGTGTGTGTGTGTGTGTGTGTGTGAGATATTTTGTTTATGTTTTACTGTACATTTCTGTGCTCATTTTCCATACACCTACTGCCATAATACCATGCACCAAGACATGGTTTTCCAGCCAAGTTCCAGAGTTCTTCAAATGTTTCAAACCATGTGAAGCAGCTAGCAGCCATATCTTTCTCAGGAAGCAATTTGAAGAACTTTTGTCTCAAAAGTTTCCATTTCTTCCTGCAGGATAGTGGGTCTCTTCTAACATTATGTTTTAGTTTGGTAGGTAACACCTTCCCACATATCTAGTAGTGGTTAGTTTGATGCTGTCATCACAATTTATGGATCATCGAGGTCCTTCACTGCTTCCACTAAATGATGAACTTTAATGTCTTGCAGCACACTTTTCATTTTTCTACAAAAGAAAACAAAAAATAGTATACTATAGTAAAACCTTGGATAAATTGCATGTAAAATGATATATTGCTCATAGCATGAATGAACCAGAGGCAAGACTAGAACCATGATCTTCGGCAACATTTCTGTATTGTAGACTAGCACTCTACCACTGCACTACCATATGAAAGCCACTACATTATAAATAATTTTTCCCATTAATGTACCAGCTTTCTTGACAAGAAGAAAAAAAAACACAGTTCAAGCAACAGATATAACAACATTTATTTGGAGATTGCATATAAGACAGTACAAGTATAACAGTCTGTTATGTAAGAAGGAGCCATGCATAATCCCATGCACAACATGGAATATATTCAGGAATGTAACATGGGCCGTCACAGTTTCAATGTCTATCGATGCTGTAATTTAAAGCAATACAATGTTGAGTAGGAAATACTAATTTACCAAACAGTGTACCACACACATATATGGAACTATAACAAAAATGTACCGATCTCAACATGCAGGTCTAAAAATCTCAAATGTGTACTACCTTAGAAAAACCTGCAACAGTACTGTTTGACTATGAGAGTTCTATGTCATATGTAAAATAATGCCTAAACTACCATTGGAAAAAAATCTTCCCTTAACAGTACTACTGAACTATACAATACAACCGCTCAAACAATGTCAACAATAACCTGTTAATAAGGTAAAACACCATGTAATAAGTATATCACGGGGCACATAACAGATAACAGTTCTGTGGCGTAAACAGTATCAGTAGGAAATGATAGTTACTATAATTCTTCTCTGAGCACTACTACTAATGTATTCAATACAAGTACTTGTTTGTAGTCGAACATTGCTCTGGCTTGATACTGGTTGTTCTGTGGGATGTGATATGGCAGATATTATTTCTTGCAGACTAGTGGTTAATCGCAACAGCTCAGAAGACATCTCATGCAATACTGATTGATTTTGCCAGAAAAGAGCAACTCTTGAGTGCTCACCTTGAGTGTGCATGTTCATTTCCCAAAGTACTGTATGATGCACAGAGTCTGTCTAACAGACTGAACTCCATCTTGGAGAAAAATTACATAGTAGTTGGTGGAATTGAGGAGGCAGAAAAAGATGTGGAGGCAATATGGGTAACCCTACAAATGGGGGGGGTAAAAGATTAAAAATAGAGTTGGTGTACAGACCCCCTGCAATGGAAGCAGAACTGGAGGATGATCTGGCTGAGAACATCAGGGGTCACTGAGGCCACAGAAAGGGCAGGGTGGTGATCATGGGTGACCTGAACATGTGGGGAGTAGAGTGGGGCACTATGACATCCTCAGTGGCCAGGGAGCAGAAGTTGATGGATGTCTCCCAGGATGCCTTCATAGTGCAGCATGTGGGGGAGCCTACTAGGCAGGATCAGATCCTGTTTGTCCTAACAGATAGTGAACAGATATGGGACCTGGAGGTGAGCAGCCCATTGGCAGGCAGTGACCATGTCACGGTCTGGTTTCTTATGTTCCTAAGGGGAGAGGAAATTTGCACTAACACAGAAGTAATAGATTTCAGGGGGCAGACTTTTAGGGCATGGGAAGGATTCTTAAAGGGTGCTTGGATGAGATAAGGCCAGACATGGATGCTGGTAGCTTGTGGGAGACCATTAAGAAGGGGGTGCAGGAGGCTTTGAGGGCCTGTGCAAAGGTAAGACGCAAACAATGTAGGGCCAGTAAGCCATGTTGGTGGACCAGGGAGATGCAGGAGGTGGTGAGATAGAAAAAGGCTGCCTATGTGCACTTAAAGCACTCAAGGAGGGTTAGGGAGAAGGGAGAGTATGATTTCCTGGCTAAGAGGGTCACCAGGGTGGTAAGGGGGGCCAAGGCAAAGAAGGAGCTTAACCTGGCATGGGATATCCGCAGAGTGGAAGGGGTTCTATAGATACATACATGTAGGGGAGAAAAGAAAAGTGAGGGCACAGATCAGCAGGATTAGAACTGGGGGGATGGGCACAGGAAGCTGGGGAACAAGCAGAGGTGCTAAATGAGTACTTTGCCTCTGTCTTTACCGGGGAGGTGGGGGATCTTTCCAACCTGATGGGAGGGTAGAGGAGCCCTCTGAACCAGGAGGTCAGTTGGAGACTGAAGGACTGGATGAGACTAGGGCAGGGGATGGGTTGTATCTAGAGGGGGAGGAGAGGATGCATGAGGAGGGAGGATGGGAGGGCAAAATCACAGCGAATAGGATGAGAGAGGCCCTCCGGTCACTAAAGACTGAGAAGGCACCGGGGCCAGATGGGCTGCATCCAAGGGTGCTGAAGGAACTGGCAGATGTGCTGGCAGCTCCACTGGCCTCACTCTTCAACATCTCCCTGATGACAGGTTGGGTGCCTCAAGATTGGAAGGTGGCTCATGTGCCTATCCACAAATGGGGGGGGTCCAGAGAGGAGATGGGGAATTATAGGCCGGTTAGCCTAACATCTGTGGTAGGCAAGGTTATGGAGGGCATTATCAAGGAGAGGCTGGGGGGGGCAGCTGGATAGGTTGGGGCACCTGGATGACAGGCAGTATGGTTTTGTTCTGGGGAGGTCATGCCAGACTAACCTGGTGGAGTTTTATGACTGGGTGATGGGTGCCCTGGACGGACATAAGCTGGTGGATGTCCTCTATCTGGATTTCAGTATGGCATTTGATGCACTACCCCACAAAGGCCTACTAACAAAGCTGGGGCGAATGAGGGGGGACAGTTGCTCAGGTGGGTGGAAAACTGGCTTATGGGGTGAATACAGTGAGTGGTGGTTGGAGGGATAGTCTCCTCCCCCAGGAGGGTCATCAGTGGGGTCCCCCAGGATTCAGTCCTTGGGCCACTCCTGTTCAGTTCCTATGTCTCGGACATAGGGTGGGGTGTTAGGAGTAGGTTGAGTCTCTTTGTGGATGACTCAAAACTGGGAACACTGGCAGACGGGCAGGAGGAGAGAGAGAGGCCCTGCAGGGGGATCTGGATACCCTGGGGGGGTGGGCAAGGAAGTGAGGGTTGAAGTTCAATGCAGGGAAATGTAGGGTGCTACATCTGAGGTCAGAAGCCCAGGACATGCATACACCCTTGGGGGGACCACACTGCAAATCACATCGGGTAAGAGGGACTTAGGGATAGTGGTGGACAGCAAAATGAATAGCACAGAGAATTGTTGAAGAGCTGCAGCA
This sequence comes from Neoceratodus forsteri, assembly GCA_016271365.2. NCBI lineage: Eukaryota > Metazoa > Chordata > Ceratodontiformes > Ceratodontidae > Neoceratodus > Neoceratodus forsteri. The sequence goes on along the minus strand of CM057450.1, from coordinate 975,268,373 downwards.
AACGCAAACAGGATACTGGGCTGTATAACCAAGGGGATTATCTCCAGGAGCAGGGAGGTGATCATCCCTCTGTATAATGCCCTGGTTAGGCCACATCTTGAGTACTGTGTGCAGTTCTGGAGACCCCATCATAAGAGGGACATAGCACTGCTGGAGAGGGTCCAGAGGAGGGTGACCAGGATGATTCAGGGCATATAGGGTAGGACCTATGAGGAGAGACTGGATGAACTCAATCTGTACACATTGGAGGAGGGACAGAGGGGACATGACAGAGACTTTCAAGTACGTAAAGGGGATAAATAAGGGCAGAGCCATGGAAGTGTTCAGGCTTAAGCAGAGGGGAACTACCAGGGGGCAAGGAGGGAACTGGAAGGGGGGAAGTACGGGGGGAGCACAGGAGACACTTCTTCACAGAGAGGATGATGGAACCATGGACTGCACTGCCCAGGAGTCTGGTGGAAGAGACCACAGTGTAAGGATTCGAGAAGGGTTGGGACAGGTACAGGGGGAAGCTGATGCTAGGGAGGGCCACCTCTGGGGTTGGGGGGTGGAGTAGCGAGTTCCTAGTAGGGGGTTAGCTTCTGAGCAGACACGATAGACCATGGGGCCTATTCTGCTGGCTTTTACTAGGATACTATGATTCTCTTATCCTCCTGTAGATTGTTTTTAATTTCAATACCTGATTCTGCAACAGAACAATAAAACACACTAAATTATTGTCACTGACACAGAAATACACCTTGTATGTGATTTTACTGTAAAGGCTATATAACTTGAAAACGCTTTATGACCACCACTTTGGTACTTACCAGTGTGGCACAGCTGACATATATTGGTTCTGTCTGTGTCTCCTTATCCACAGAATTAGACCTGGCAATTTATGAAATTCCTTCCACATTTGTCTCTTCTACTGCTACTTCCTCTTCTCTTTCTATTAGATCTTCTTCAGTCATGGGTACATCATCCTCAAGTGTTGGACTTGTCTCTGCTGTCAATATGTATGGATCACTAGGTCACATGATGTTACAATTTCGTGGAAAGCACATGTATGAGATGCAAGTGTACATACCTGTTGAAGTGTAGCTATCTTCTTGCATTTCCTCCTCATCACCTTCACTTGATGTTTCTTTGTTGACAGAAGTATTTGATGAGTCATCATCCATCTCAGCAGTCTGGTCCATGTTTACATTTTGTGGGTGTTTTAGTACGCCAACTCCACTAGCATGTTCTGCAAGACAGACACATCAACATTCAAATATAGGAGCAGAAGAGATGTTATGTCTGTCTAACACCATGGATTAAAAGTGATATTGGTTAAACAGATTTCACTTGTTCATACTTGTGTAGAACCTGTCACCTATTTTTGGTCTCCCCATGTTTTTCCAGAAACCAGTTTTTGTACAATTCTGGAACAGCAGCATCTTTCAGCTTAAAAAAGTCTTTGGTGCAATAACCTCCATTTTCTGTAACACTGCTTTGGATTTCTTTGCAGTCTGTGGTTCTCAGACAAGTGTTCACTAACACCCTTCCAGACATCAGTGAGAGGCTAATTGGTGCCTCTCATTATCATGAATGGATCAGCTATACACTTCACTGCCTCCAAAAGAAGAGGAATCTCATGCTGTTTCCATGCCTTCATTTCTGGTTTGAAAATAAGACAAATAGAGTGCCTTCATGTCACAATATCTCATATATAATGATGGCAATAATGCACCCCATGACCAGAAAGCACAGTTCCCATACGTCTACCTCACACATGAATGACATTCTTCATAAAGAATTTCAGCACTTTCTAAGAAGAAGTAACTGCAGTACTATATCTACCCAAATCCTTCCTTAGAACAGTAAACAGCACTGTAACACTGCTCATTATTCACCATAATTCAGCCAAAAGAAAGCATTGATTCAATAACTGAGGAAGTGTTGTGCTCACCTGGACATTTGCCCACACAACACTTTGCAACAGACAATAGTACAGAGCTGCAGAAAAAGTATAACCTACCTCCATTGACTTCCTACACCCCAAAACTTCATCATTATCATCATCAAGTTCATGTAATTTTACTCAGCATGACAGAGTGGTACAGATCAGCACAGTACCTCTGGTTGCACTATGTGTAATGATGTGCTCCACAAACACCTCTGTATCATTCCACTTGTGAAAAAAGAACACCAAACTACTGATTTACTGCACTCACCTAAAATTACATTTTCAATCCCCCCCCACACACACATACAAACCAACAGTCCCACTATTACAGTTATATATATATATATATATATATATATATATATATATATATATTCATTGCAAAACTCCGTTAATGCATCAGTTGGTGTTAATTGCACAGTGACAAAAGCTTGGAAACCCTAACGCCCCACCTCAGGGTTCCCACCTTTACCAGCCCCCACCCCACCCCATCCTCTGACCCTCCAGACACCAAAAGGCGTCGGGGTGTCCCATGGGATCATAAGGCCTAACTCTCACCCCATTCCACATGTAAACATGCTTACATGCTACATTATAGGATAATGGGGTGAGAGTTGGGCCTTATGACCACAAGGCACATCCCAATGTCTGTTGGTGTCTGGAGGGTGGGGGAATGGGGGTTGGGTAGTAGCTGCAGGAACCCTGGGGGTGGGGCATTAGGGTTGGAAACCCTAATGCCTCATTGCCTTGCTTTTGTCACTGTGGTATCCACCCTAACTGATGCATTGACAAACTTTTTTGCAAAGAATTTCCCTTCTTTTTCAGATAGTATAATTGTATCCTCATTTTATTGTGGGAGCACAGGGTCCTTTGGTACCCAGCACTTCCATTCCACAATCCAGATAGTACAACATGTCCACATTCATGGTGGGGAGCACAGGGTCCCTCCATCGAGATAGTACAACAGTATCCATATGTTATAACCAGGGTCCTTTGGATCCCATGCTCCCATCCCTCCATCCAGATAGTACAACAGTGTGAATAATGGGAAACACTGGCAAAGTTAGGAGTGTGCGCAGAAACTGCGCAATGCACACTTACAACATGCTCATTTTTTTGAATTTTTTTACAAAATGTTCAGCATCTTCATTACGGGACCTCCCCTCATGAACAGTGCAACTGTGATTTTGTTAATCCATCCCAAAAGTTGATTTCACACAGCGATCAGGCTATTCTGTGCAACAGGTGCAAAGTCACACTCCGGATAGGATATGCAAAATGACAGCTGCTCTGTTCATAAGGTGGCATAAAAAAAATGTAGATGTTGAAAATCTGGAGTGAAAATATGAAAAATTAACAACGTTTCGAGTGTGTGTAGAAAGTGCTCAACACACACCAGTAATGCAGTCATTTTTTCAAATTTTTTCTTCAAATTTTCAACATGGCCTTTATGAGTCCTCACCTCATGAACAGTGACACTGTCATTTTGTTAATCCATCCCAAAAGTTGATTTTGTGCAGTGACCATGCCATTCTGCACCACAGATGTGAAAACATATTTTGGGCAGGATATGAAAAATGACAGCTGTGCTTTTCATAAGGAGGTGTTAAAAATGGCAATGTTGAAAATCTGGAGTGAAAATATTCAAAACTGGTGAAGTTACGAGTGTGTGTGGAAACTGTGCAGTACACGCTTGTAATACAGTCATTTATGGGAATGTTTTCACCAGAATTGCAACATGGGCTTTTTGGGACCACACCTCATGAACAGTGGCACTGTCATTTTATGAATCAGTCCCAAAAGGTGATTCCACACAGCGACTACAAAATCACCTTTTGGGACAGAGAAATTAAATTACACTGTTAGTGTTCATGGAGTGGGGTGGGGAGGGCCAAGAATGCCATGTTGAAAATTGGTGCAAAATTTCCTAAAATTGACCGAGATATCAACATAAGTTGCCCTGCCCCATTGAGTCCATTATTCAGCTTACCTTGATTCCTCAGATCGTAGTTCAGCTTTGAAGAGTGCAGACGTGTCCTGGTCCAGAGAAGATCACCAATTCCGACCTCGGGAGGGTAAGTATGGGTGAGGGGGTGCGGGAGGTGGGTGCACAGAGGGAGGGTGGGGATGGGGAGTGGGAGTGGAGAGACGATGAGGCACAGTTTTCTTTTTGCAGGGTACAACAGAAAAATACTTTGAGGATGGTTTTCTTTTCACAGATTAAAAAAAATTGAGCACACTGGGGTGGGTTCCCAGTGTGCCACCAAGAAGATAAGGGGGGATCATGATGCTGACAGGGATTGGGCACCCCATCTGCAACTACTTCAAAATAGGATCCTTCATTGAAATTTTCATAGATTTGATGCAGGATTCTGCATCGAAATCAACAGGGTGTGGTTTTCTTTTTCACTGGTTAAAATAAAAAATAACTGGGCACACTGGAGGGCCTCCCAGTGTGCCACATAAGTTTTTTTTGGGGATCATCATGCCGACAGGGGATTGGGCAACTCTGTAGAAAATAAGAGTGGGCTTGGGGGAGTCATCGGAGTGGGCATCTCAATGTTGGAAAAGTTTAAATGATTTAAAAAAATATATATCAGCACACTGGGGTGGGCTCCCATGCATGACTTGAGTTGGGGGGGCATACATGATGCCGACAGGGGGATTGGGCACCCCATCAGCAATGAAAGATGGTGGGGGGACAGAGACAGCTGACACTGGGAGTGTACATCCCAGTGTCAGAAATGAAAAAATTAAGTTATCTGGGCACACCTTTAGGCCTCACAACCCCAATGACACACCCCGTCATCTGTCAATCTTGGGATGATTGGTGGGTCTGTGAGAGGGGAGGGGCAACCCTAAAGATTTTTCATTTCCTGACTTTTTGTGTTTTAACCCTAAATGATGCATTATCACAGTTTTTTGCATAGACTTTCCTTACTTTCTGACAAAGAATAGAAAACTAAGAACTTGCGGAAGTTGGTGGGAGCGCGGGCACTTTGGGCCCTGTGCTCCCACCAACTTGTAAATGTGTCTCTACCATCAACACCCTCCAGATTTCAATGTAAAAGACCAAACCATGTCTGAGATAGAACATGTTAAAGTTTGAAATTTTCATTTGTCAGAGTGGCAGAATTCCGTACCTGTTGACATTTTACAGACACAATGACTGAAAAGTACATCCATGACTCTCAGGCTAGGTACCCTATCAATTTCAAGGCACCACCACAATGCAAAACACTGTCCACAAAACATAAATTGCGTCACACAATATCTCCACCAAAAATATTTTCTCCGACATGTAAACACCGTAATTCACATGTACAGGACATGTCGTTAACACCCTCCAAATTTCAAGTAAAAAGGCCAAACTGTTTCCGAGATATCCATCTTGTTTTATCTTGTTTACTTGTTTGTTGTTGAAAATCTTATGCATTACTCTGTACTTAAAGTGAAAAAACAGAGGACATGGTGGAGTCATGTGGTAGTGAAAACCATATGAAACAGCTTTAAACTTAAACTGTATGCATTACATTCAGATTTATTAAAACTGGTTTGATATGTATTCATTGTAATCCTCTGCATCAATTTTATGTTGTACTATCATTGCTGGAGGCATTCTGTTCCTGCCCTACTGACTGTTTATGCCCCAGAAATGCTTTACACGGCATCAACACTAATAAGTGGTCACATTTTTGGGGGTGGGGGTTACCAGTGGTATTCTAAGGTTGCTGTACAGAATGCTTTAAAGGGAATGTTGGTTGGTTGGAATACAACATGAATGCTGCATCAGGGTTTGGAGAAGGTGGTCAGCTGCCAATGAAATAATGGCACAGAAGGAGTAATGAATGACTGACAGAGTGGGTATCCCCTATCTACCTACTGCCACAATACAATGGAAGTCTGTCTGCTTGTAATCAAGCATCCGTGATAAGATTCACAACAACCTGTCATCTATGGGGCTTGACGGAACCTGACTAGAAAGCAGCTTCAATTATCTATATGGCAATACAATCAGCTTTTAAGCAGCAGCAGACTTTAAAACAAATAGTGATGTGATCGAAAACTGATCTGGCATCCCTTTTCAGGCAGGAACAACTGTCCAGGGCAGCAACACTGAAAAGCAGCTTAATGCTTTGGGTGGGGAGGAGTGAATTTCTGATGCTGATCTGCATGCTATGCCAAAACATCACTGTACCCTGTGTTATGATGTCAGATACCTTGCTTTTTTGGTTTTTTTTTCATTGATGGGTGGTTTCCATTCTAAAGCTGCTGGCACTGCCATTTTTTCCCTTTTATCCTTTGTTTTGTTTTGTTATTTTCCTGCAGCACTTGACACCAGTGGTTACTTAAAAAACAAATAGGTCAGAAGGGTATCTATGCTGTCGCAGAAATTGGGGTTGCTACATCAGCAAGTTCAAATCCCTCTCTCACTTTAAATCTATCTCCCTCTTTACCGCATGGTCATGTCATTCCCCTAATTGAAACTACATGCTATGTATATTATTATATTTAAGATTTCATCTACATTGAAGGAAATCTAATGAAAAAGATTCTGCTAGCATTTGATTCTTTGATTCTTTCATTTTTTATTTTAATGGTTGCTCCATGGGTGATGGGGGGGGGGCAGCCAAGCAGCGTGGAAATCAATTGCAGAGCAGATCAGTAATTATTACATTCCTCACTTGTGTGTAGATCAGAGACTGATGGTACTCAGGTACACTGACATTGAAATTCAGGGTTTCTTTCTTTACCCGTTGTGGACCTTTTTTTTTTTCACTTTGCTAGGATATTAAGATTCTGATCGGTTAATCATTCCACTGCCATCCATTTATAGTATAGGAGTTTCAGTTAACAACTGTACTGTCACACCACCACAGGATAAAATTGTGATTACATGGCAGTTGTGATTAACTGTATTTTATGGGTTTGATTCCCACTGAATGCATGATGGCATGCTTCAAATATGCACTAAATGTATCATAAATTGGTCATGCATATTTAGAAAATGATTCATCTTTCATGAAAGGAACATAATGTAAATGTGTGTTCTGGTGCAACGTTGTTAATAGTTTAGTGGCATTGCTTTGTTCAATGTTATTTTACCATATATACTGGAGTATTGGGAAATGCTATGCTCTATGTACCGTAGGCATCCAGACAGCAGCAAAGCAAGTTATACCTTCTGTCATGGTCAGACCTCCAATAGTGGTACCATTACATTTTTCATACTTTAGTTGACATTTTTGCTTTAAAAAATTCATTGATTTGTATGTCTAATGATTCTAACTTGGCAAAGGGATGGAAAGATGGCAGCACTTCTGAATATTAGCTATTGCATGATATAGTAAGTCATACAGTATGTGCTGTCAGAGTTTGGGCAGAGACTATTATGGTCTATGCAGACACAACAGGAATTTGATACTAGATAGGTCACCCACTCATGGTCCTACCCAAACAGGTTCATGGTCCCAGACAAAAGAATGCATCAGTAGTAGTCCAAATTCATGTGCATACCTTCTACAGACTGAGCTATATAACATAAAGCAATTGTCATTCTGCCCATCCACAGCCTGTCAATGAGCCCCCAGAGAAAAGTGTAAACAACTGTAAATGATAACTTTAATGTTGTTTATTACCACTGATAAAAAGGGAGCTTTGCACCAGAAGCTTCTCTGTGTTCGCAACTACCATGAGCCAGGAGTTTCCCTGTGTTTGAAGCTCTTTATGAGATGTGTCCTGTGATTTAAATAGCTTTCATTCATTGATTGAAGCAGCCATACAGCCTTTATCCTTTTAAAAAGTGGTTCTATCTTACAGTACATGCGCTCTGATCACAGGTTCCTAATGCTAAATATGCTTAATTTGATGTTTTAGGTTACCATTTCCTTATTTTAAAATCGGCTCGGCATTTTTGTCAATATTGCAGCTGTCAGATGTAAAATGAACAAGTGTTTAACAAAAGCATGTGAGGTGCTGATAGTCAGCCAGAATGATATGCTTTGCTTATAGCTGCAGGGATGACATTCAGCAGATGACTTGCTTGTTGTAGGACCATCAGTTGCAGATCTGTCTGTTTCTGTTGGCATGACAGTGACCCCAAGTACCATTGCTTATGAAAGTGACTTGAATATTTCAAGGCTGTACATCAACACCCCCACCAACAACAAAAAGCCAATCACTTGTTGCACAAATACACTATGGGGTGACTGTGGGTTCCTGTCGCAATTGTGCGTGTGTGACCATAAGGTGGCAGCACTAAAATCAGAACTAACTTTTCTGAGTCTGACCGAGAGGTAACAGACCAGATATCAATGGTACAACTCCCATACTAACATTCAAATTTATGCATAAAAAGACACAAATATGAATACAACACACTCTGTTTCAGAGAAAATATGTTTATTTCAACATTTCATACATAGAACAGCACAATAAAATTAGAAACACTGATTTCTTTCCCCTTTAAAGATTGTGAAAATTGGCCTGTCTATTCCATTATAAAATCTGGCCTTCTTGTTCCTCCCTTGTGATCAAAGACGACGATCAAAGAATCTCAAGATCAAAGAATTTGTGGGCTCGCGATCAAAGAATTTGCGGGCTCACGATCAAAGAATAAAAAATGGTGAAACTCAAGTTTTAGGCAGAATTACATGAAACCACTGCCATGCCTCAATAGAATGAAGCCCCCTGAGCAAAGCCCACCCTCATTTGTGTTCCTAGGCCACCCCTGGGCTGAGAAATTAGAATTTTTCAAAGGGCCATCTAGTTGCACCCTAGCGATGCAAGATCATGATCAAAGAATCTCGTGATCAAAGAATTTGCAGGCTCATAATCAAAGAATTTGCAGGCTCACAATCAAAGAATAAAAAATGGTGAAACTCAAGTTTTAGGCAGAATTACATGAAAGCACCACCATGCCTCAAGATAACGAAGCCCCATGAGCAAAACCCACCCTCATTTGTGTTCCTAGGCTAACCCTGAGCTTAGAAAATTGTATTTTTACCTCACGATGCAAGATCGAGATCAAAGAATCTCACGATCAAAGAATTTGCAGACTTGCGATCAAAGATCATTAGCGAGTTGCGATCAAAGAATTTAAAACATTATAACTCTATTTTTTGACCATGTTAGATGAAACTAAAGGTATGGGTCAATAGATCAAAGCCCCCTGAATAAAATCCATGCAGGTTTTACTTCGGGAGTGACCCCTAAGCCGAGATATTTGATTTTTCTGACAGAATTTAAAAAACAAGATGGCAGACCTTGCGATCAAAGAATTCTCAGGGAAAAAGATTCTTTGACCATGAGGCTGCAAATTATTTGACTTCCAGGTGAGACAAGATGGCCCAAACCCCATTCTTTGTTCGCAAAACAACCATATAAATTTCCCCATTGACTTATACTGGGAGCTTAAAAGTACCATAACTTTTGAATGCCTTAATATTTTTTCACCAAATGAAAAGCGGCATGTTTGGCCACCAAAGCTCTTTCAGATGAGCCATCTCACAGACTAACATGCCCACAATGGCTGTGATGGGCCATGGGCAAAATCCCCAAAACTGCCTCCAAAACTGGCGAAAAGTGCATTTTTCAGCATTTTGCTGCGCAAAGACCGTCAGTCCAACCAAAACAAAATCTGTCAAATCAAGAGATCTACCATGCCCCATCATGCATTCCAAATTTCAGGCAAATCTGTTGAATGGGTCCAAAGTTATTAACATGCAAAATTTTGACTTTAACATAGAAGTGCCTTCATAACCCTAAATATAGTGGTATGCCGACCACTATAATATGTATATATATATATATATATATATATGATCATTCAAAAATCTCTGTAGATACTTCAGTTAGGGTTGATTGCACAGTGACAAAAGCTTGAAATTCGATGTTAGGTTACCACCTCAATCTTCATGCTCTCCCCTCACTACTAGTGTGCCATGGAACAGCAGGTTCAACTCTCACCCATTCCATGTGTTAACAAGCTGACATGCTACAGTATAGGAGAATGGGGTGAGAGTTAGGCCTGATTACCCCATGGCACATCCCGACATCTGTTGCTGTGTGTGTGGGGGGGTAGAGGGGTAGGGGTGGTAGGGGTGGTAAGGGTGGTAACCATAACATCGAACTTCCAAACTTTTGTTACTGTGCAATAAATCTGAACTGATGCATTAATGGAGTTTTTGGAAATTAATTTCCATTCTGTTTGAGAAAGTGTAATGGAAGTTGTATGTGGTTGTGGGAGCGCGGGCCCTCATAGTTCTGCACGCCCTTTGCACTGTCCATCTTTGCATAATAGTATGCATATGTTGGAGCATGGGACCTCTGGGCCCTGAGCTCTCACTTACACATAAGTACAAAGACATTCCACAGCCCTATATTCCTAAAAAGCAACCCTTGTATCACTAATTTGGTAATATGTAAGTAACCGTAGCAACAATTAAAAAAATTCTACTGCAGTTGTAATCATGAGCTGGAAACCTCCACTCGGGCTTAGTTCACCTAAAGGTGTACTAAGACAGCCAGAGCAAAAAATCCATATCTCAAACCGTTTCCGAGATACTGTCCCCGAAAGGCGCTACGGACACCACAGTGTTATGCTATAGGACATTTTTCAAGTACAAAATGCCGTAACAATGGAGCCGGTGTAAATTTTTTCACCAAAGCAGTGAAACGCATTTCATAGGTGGAAGGGCTTGCCACCCTGCAATCTTCAGCCCCAAAGTCCTAATTGTTATTTGGCTATAAGGTTTACTCAGTTTTCTAAAGTAGAAGAAGAAGGCTAAAGGTCCATCGAGTCTACCTCCCCACACCATGTGGGAAATTATGTTAAATGCCCAGCAAATATTTATCTAATTTAACTTTGAACTGTTCAGCTTTTGTTTCGTCTATTATGGTCTGTGGTAGTTTGTTCCAAAGTATTACAACCCTAATCATATAGAAGTGCTCTCTTTTGTTAATAGCTGCCTTGGGCACAGATAATTGTTTGTTATTGCGCCTTAGAATGTTAGGTTTGTTTTCATACTTAATGTCACATTGTTCCATCAGTTATTTGTCTAGGAGGATTTTAAACAACAACAGAAGGTCCCCCCTTAGTCATTTTGTCTCTAAGTCACATAAATTAAGTTCCTTACATCCTTCTTGGTATGATAGATTATGTAACCTTAGGATGATCTTGGTTATTTTTCTTTGGACAATGTCGAGGAGTTTCTTATCTTTTGTAAGATATGATGCCAAAAAGCTGCTCCATAGTCAAGATGTGGCCTAATGTATGACATATAAAGGTAAGCTACATGTTTCCTGCCTACAAGTAAATGCTCTTTTTATAGATGTTAGTATCCTATTTGCCCTTAGTGCAATTTGTCTGCAGTGTTCCCCTGGTAATAGTTGGGCATTGATTAATATACCCAAATCTTTTTCAGATTTGACATGTTTCAACTCCTTTCCATTAAAATAATATTGCATGTATTGGTTTCCGACCCCAAGGTGCATTATGACGCATTTATCATCATTAAATGTCATTTTGTTGTGTTTAGCCCATTTCTCCAGTGCTGAGATATCTTTTTGAAAGGTCTGAATTTTATCTACAGAATTAACTTTGCTGCATAATTTTGTATCATCAGCAAATTTGCTAATGTGTCCAGTAACTTCTTTATGTAAATCTGATATAAAAATCTCAAAGAGAGCGGGTTCCAGGACAGAGTCCTGAGGAACCCCACTAGTGACAGCAATCAGGGCAGAGTAGGTATCTGAAATTCTGACCACCTGGGTTCTATTTGTCAACCATGCAGTAACCCACATAATTATATACAGATCAAGTTTTCATACTATACATTTTATCAACAAGAATTCTATGAGAAACCTTATTGAAGGCCTTTTTGAAGTCCAGGAAAATAATGTCAACTGGGATGCCTTGGGTGTCAAAGAAACTGTTATATTGGGCCTGTGTATCAGCCTATGGTACTTTTGGTTTACATGGGGGGCTTTCACAAAAGTACTGGGTACTTTCGCGAACGTCCACCATGTTAACCAATGGTACTTTTGCGAAAGTACACAGTTCTTTTATGAAAGCACCATAGGTTAACATGGCAGGTCTTTTGCAAAAGTACCCAGCACTTTGGTGAAAATCTCCCATGTAAACCAAATGGTACTGTCGCAAAAGTACATAGTGCTTTCACGAAATTACAATTGGTTAACATGGGGAACTTTTTCGAAAGTACCCAGTACTTTTGCAAAAGTCCCCCATATAAACCAATGGCACGTTCCTGTAAATACCCCATACTTTTGCAGCAACCTCTGTGCCATACATATATTTTTCCACACACCCTATAATGGGATGAACTCTTGCAAAGTTATTAAAGTGCAAATGTCTTGGTTTTAAATAGAAGTGGCTGTTCAACCCTAACTATACTAGCACTACCGTGCAGTATAATATAGATATATATATATATGTGTGTGTGTGTGTGTGTGTGTGTGTGTATATATATATATATATATATATATATATAGATAGATATAGATATATATATATTTATTTGATGTTAGGGGTACCACCCCACCACCCCACACTCCACACAACAACAGGTATTGGGCCGTAACTCTCACCTCATTCCATGTCTAAACAATCTGATACACTACAGTATAACAATGGAGCAAGAGCTATGCCTGACAACCCCATGGTAAGCCTCAATGCCTGTTGGCGTGTGAAGGTTAGGGGGGTTGTGGTGGTGTGGTGTTAGGGGTGGTAACCTTAACATCAAATCTTCTAAGTTTTGTGGCTTTGGCATCAACCCTAACTGATGCATTAACTCATTCACTCCACAGGAGCTCTTTGAGAGTTTCACAGCTTATCTCCTGTATACTCTTACACTGCATCCTGTGCCTTTCTAAGCAAAATCAACCCACAATCGGCATGCCACAAACAAATGCTAATACCTCATGAACTGTAAGTGCTACCCACAAAGTATAAGTGGCAAAGTTGTTCAGCACAAAATTACCTTACCAATGGTGCTATGCAATTAATAATAAGCAAATGTTTTTCTATACTAGTCAAAATAATCATTTTTTTGCACAAAAATAGGCAATGCAAGCCATTTTTGGTTGGGAAATATGTAACATAGCAACACCAAATTAAGCATCCATACATTACATGTAGTTACAATAATGCATTTGTACTAGAAAGCAATTTTTTCTAGTATAAAATATGTATTTTTCCCCATTTTATTCATGGTGCTTAGGTGAGGCTTGATGACCTAAAAATGTCTGCCATACGCACTATGCCATAAACAAATTTAAATAACTCCTAAAACATACATGATACACACAAAGTATCAGTGGCAAAGTTGTTCAACACAAAATTACATTTCTAATGGTGCTATGCAGTCAATTCTAATCAATTCTGGCTGGCAAGTAATATTAAAACATATGAGTGATGTCTCCAGACATTGCAAGGGCACACAGGAAGTCTGTAGCTGCCTTCTGTAGTCATTCTGGGACACTCTGCAGTACATTTGCTGCCACCTACAAGCATGTACTAGGAGGCAATGAGTTAAAGAGACCCACCAAGATAACACTGGAAGCTCCTGCACCATATGTACAGAGGTCTTACCACCAAAGGATACTGATATGCTGCACATCCCTGAAAACTGTTTTGCTGTTTAAAAGTTATTTCCTTCATAAAATGTTCTATACTGGGTCCAAATGACTTCACTTTTTTTTCTGCTGGCCATGCTCTTCCCCCGCACTCACTTCCTGATGACAAGATATTAGTGAGAGCACGGGGGCACGCTCCATTATAATCCATGGTAGGATATCTTTCAATCTGTTTTTAATAATCTAATGGCCACTTGGCAATGAAACATGGGCACCGGTTGACTAACAAGGGCCTCATTAGTCAACAGGTGTCCATGTTTCATTGCCAAGTGGCCATTAGATTACTAAAAACAGATTGAAAGATATCCTACCATTGATTATAATGGAGTGCGCCCCTGTGCTCTCACTGGCATCTCGTCATCATGTTGGTGAGCGCAGGGGCAGAGTGTGGGCAGAACCTTGGACCGAGAAGTCCTTGGGACCTGGTATGAAGTATTTTATGAGGGAAAAACCTTTTTAACTGCAAAACAGTTTTTGGGGATATGCAGCATATTAGCATCATTTGGTGGTAAGGCACCTATCTATATGGTGCAGAAGCTCATCGTGGTGAGTCTCTTTAACAGTACTTTGAGACATTACTTTTCCAAAAAATTTGAAAAACATATTTCTGGGGTATTTAACCCCAAAATAAAGACATGCCTAGCATCCTTAGGGCTAAACTAGGTAAACACAAAAAGAATTGCGTCCCTAGAGGGTCCCAATTTTAAATGGCAAGAATTTTTCTGATCACCAACTGAAAACAAAATGGTGGATTTGTGACACTACTAGGGCCATTTGCGACACTAAAAAGTGCATTTGCGACACTGTCAAACTTTTTGTTAACTTTTCCCATTGACTTATAATGGGAACTTGTTTTTTGAATAACTTTTGAACCGTTCAATATTTTTTCATGAAATCTTCAAAAGGCACATTGGGGACCCCAGCTGCACATTCCCTAAAGTTTTTGGACCAGTCTCACAAACCGTGCAACCTGTAGGTGAGAGCAAAGAATTTACAAAAAAGTAATTGTGCTTTTCGTTGTCACTTAATAACTCCGCAGTCATACATCTGACCAGTTTGAAAGTTGGCAAATCCCAAGATCTGCCATACCCAACAATGCCTACCAAATTTCAGGCAAACCTGTTGAATGGTGACAAAGTTATTAAGGTGCAAATGTCACCTTTAACCTTAAAAAGGCTACTCAATCCCTAACTATGGTAGCACTACCATGCTACCATAATATATATATATATATATATATATATATATATATATATGTAAAAAAACAAAAACAAGGTTCTGCATCAGCATGTGGTCTAAAAGCAAAACAAAATGGTTATATTAAATGCATGCTGAAAATAGAAAATAGAGTTAAAAAAATCTATGTTTCAACCTTAGGTCATCTTCAGGAAATATCTAAAAGAGAAAAAAAAACAAAGTTAGTGTAGTTAGTATGTATATATATACATGCACCACGCAGTGCGGTACCATAAATCTTTGGCTATGTAAATTTTTGTTCCAGTCAGGTAATTGTTTGTGGAGCTGTGGAGCATTGAAAAGTGTGAAAAATCCTCATCTTTTTTGAATTCTTTGCTTGTCTCTACAGCCTGAATGATTTGACAGTCTGCTCTGAAATGTTCGGGGTATATGGGGACTGGGTCAAGGAAGTGTATATATCTTCCCTTCACCCGCTCATCAAACACACTCCCTCCACCTGCCCTTACCTGACCAGACACTATTTAGCAAGAAGGTCCCCACCGAAGTCCCCTCTGGCCCCCACCACCTTCCTCCCCCCACCAGCACCCAGAAAAAAACTGATTTCTGTGATGATCTGTAAATAAAGGAAACAGTGCCCTGGTGTAGAGCATCTGTGCTATTCAGCATCCACCTCGGTAATGGAATTTAATTATTTATTTATCTCAAGAGTTTCACCAGGAAAGACATACTGGGCTGGTAACAGCTTGCTTCCAGATGTGTCCTGGG
The DNA here is from genome assembly GCA_016271365.2 of Neoceratodus forsteri. Classification (NCBI taxonomy): domain Eukaryota; kingdom Metazoa; phylum Chordata; order Ceratodontiformes; family Ceratodontidae; genus Neoceratodus; species Neoceratodus forsteri. Next base: position 975,252,826 of record CM057450.1, on the reverse strand, counting down.
GAGAAGGGGTAGAGGAGAGTCATGAAAATAATTAGAACAGTAATTACATAGTATGCAAAAACATAGCTAAGCATCATATAACAAGCAACATCGAAAGGTATTTAAGCAAATATGTACATTGGCATGGATATAGCAGGATGCATCCTGAGGACAATAAGAGATGCAAATTAAAGTGCAAAGTGCAGATAATGCAATCAGTGGGTAGCAAAGCTAACCAGTAGATATTCAACAAGTCAGTTTGAAGAGGGGGGAATGGGGGTTAGCAGCAGGAGCTAAGACAAGGAGTTAGAGTTAGAGGGGGAAGGAGATGAAGCATGGGAGAGGTGAAGGGAGTGGATGGAGGGGAAGAGAGGTGGGGGAAGGTGCAGTTGCAGGGGTGAGAAGAGAACTTGAATAAAAGAGAGGAGAGAGAGAGCATAGGGAATATGCAGAGTGGATGGGGATGGGGAGACAATTCCATAGTTTGGGGAAGTGGTAGGAGAAGACAGCCTGGCCAGAGGAGGATGACCTAGTAGGGAATGCTAGGAAGTGGAAGCCAGAGTTACAAAGGGTGTGGTCAGAAGGGGGAAGGAGAGAGGTGAGGTAAGAGGAATGAGTGAATGCTGACATTTTGCTCGTATTAGAACCTGATCAGCCAATTAATTTGTTCTAGGATCATTACCATTCATTACCATTACCAACATGAGCACAGAACACAGCAGATGCTCTGTACCAAGGGACTGTTTTCTTTATTACAGGTCATCACAAAAAAAAGACTGCAGTTGGAGGGGAGCTGGTGGTGGGGGCCATAGAGAGGGTTGAGGGGGCATTTTGTTAAATATGTCCTGACTCTGGTCAAGTGGGTTAAGGGGGAGAGTGTGTTTGGTGTGTAGGTGGGAGAAGGGTATATATAAATAACTACTACTGATGCTGATGCAACAATTTGATGAATCCACCTTTGACTCCTTGTCACATAAATTCAACAGGCCAAGGGGGGAAAAGGGGGAGGGAGCTAGTGAAGGATGGGAGGAAGGTAATGAGTTATAATACTGTTTGGGAGGTGGGAAGTGGTGGAAATACAGCATAGTGGGTAAGGGGAGGGATTTCATGCAACTCTGGAGTTTAAAAAAATAAATAATTTACCAACAACATTGGTGCACCCACCAGGAAATTCATGAAGCATTCCAAATTGCAAATTTCCCAACTTTGTGCCAACCTAGCTGGCAAATTAAAACTTCTGTGCATCTCTAGTTAGAGGGGGAGTGGTTATGCTTAATGCTTGCCTTGGACTGAGTGGAGGCTTGCTGGGGAGGAAGGGGGATAACTAATTTTTGTGGATAGCTGGAGTGAACTACTTAACTGGACACATTTCTGACAGCCAGTACTTAACAGGACACATTTTTGGCAACTAGGTCCCTGGACCTCAGTCCCTGGGCTCTAACTGCACTACCACCCTTTTTAGCTAGAATGATCTGGACATCCAGGGAACCCAGTCAGCTGTGAAAAGAAGGCAAGGTGAGAAAAATGGCTTTTTACAACTCTATTGGGTGGGGGTAATTTGTAGGCTGCAGAATAGGGATCAGATTCCAATTCTGCATCTGACAAGGTTTTTTTTATTTGTATTTTTGGTCTTGAATAACAAAATTCTGAATTCCAAAAAAGGCTTGAAATCTGATGAGTCTGATTTTGTTCAGTGGATTTTGAGCATCCTTAGTGTACTGCATTAGGAAATACTGATGTCATCTACAGACCGTCCTTTAAAGGCAAATGTTAGTGATAACACAACATAGTTTTGCATTTCCCAATATCATTGTGTGAGGTAGGTTATGCATTCAAGTGACTTCAACATCCTGGAAGTGCAGTTAGCACAGCTTAACGCTACATCCTCGGTTGTGATCATGCTTATAAAAATAGTGAAAAAAGAGTCCCAAGACTGGAATGGATTACACTAATCACAGTACTGGATTAGCCTTTCCCATACGAAAAGAAGAAACAAATCCCATGCTTTCACCATATTAAAGATGAAAAGTCTTGTCAAAATAGGGGTCTTAGTGAATTCTAATTGGAAACCATGTGCTTCACAGGTGTTTGCAGTATCCAGTTAATCATCTTCAGTTTAAACACTGCACCTAGAAGGTTAAGTAGAAAATAAGCAGACTTTCTTGGTTTTAGTTCTACAACACAAGATTTCAATTTATCTTACATCCTTTCATCAGGTATGCCATGTAATGTAGCAGGCAACTGTAAGTCTTTGAAATATAGAAAGTATTTTGTTTTGTTGTTTCTCATGGATTTTCTCCCTTAAACCCCACAGAAGTCTAGCCTTTTCCTGTGCAATGGCACATACAGCAATGCTTGCTGTGGCAGCATGGGCTCTCAGTGGTACTTTCTTTATTACTCTCCTGCCTACTATCCCTCCTCATCAATCACGGACAGCATGTCAAGATTGGGAAGCTTCTGTGCTGAATTAACATTTTGAATTCAAAATAAACCTCAGTGCCAGAATTTCTAGGTTCCATAGGAAAGGTTCCCTGTGTTAACAGCTAAGTTTAATCAATGACTGACACATCAGCAAGTGCTAGTCATTGAAAATAAAATCAGCATTCAGCACTATGCTGAATACAAAATCGGTGACCATGCTAAGCACAATGAGATGTGCTTTTTATGTGGTAGGCACCGCCCCGCGCACCCTCTAAAATAATGATTCTCAACTCCAGGGTAGGTGGACACTGGGGGAGGGAGGCAAACACGGGAGGGGGTACCCATTGCAGGAGTGACAACCCACGGGTGAAAAAACAACATGAGGGGAAAGGGAAGGGAAGACTGAAAAAAAAGCAAAGTAACCCAGAATTAAAAATTGATATAATCCCATGCAGTCCCGAACCCAGGTCCATGCACACCACAGGTGGTGACCTTAACTGCCATGCCATGCAGCCAGCTCAGTGGCAACCCACTCACTCTGCCTACTTACCCCTCCTACCGTTACACTTGCTAACTACCTCACCTTCACTATTTTGTCCTCCATACCTTGCTATTCACATCCTTTGCTATTCTTCCTCAGTTGCTGTACTTGTGGGCATACAAACTGAGTCACTCATTTTGAGCCACTCAGTTTGGTTCACCCATATCACTGGATACCCAGAGGGTTAGAGTTAACAGTGAAGATTTAGTAGACATGTTGACAAAACACTTTTACATATAATATATGTCTGGAATGTTTGCCATTTTCAAATTCTGGAAAGTGACAAATTGCTCACCATATTAATATGGATCAGGGTGTCCTACAAAAGTCTTCCAGAACCATTTAGGAGTCTGCACCATTATGTGCAGTGGAGAGTTGATGAATAGGGACTAGAACCAGAAGTGGTCTATTGGTTTATAGAGCTTTCAAGATTTAAGATTTTACTGAGTAATGGTTAAAGTGCCAGAAATCCTGAGTAATCCTATTCAAGTCTAAATGTTGTCATGTGCAATGATAACACATATCTTTGAAGGGATCTGAGTGAGCCCTAGAGGTGAATACTTGTCCCCTCCGTACTGCATGCATTAGCTAGAATCAAAAAGCATTATGTGTAATACTGGTCAGTTAGTATAGTTGGCTCAGGTAGTAATGTGAGGCTAACAGCTGGGTTCCTCATTATTAAAGTCACGAGTTTTAGCTAATCATTATATTTGAAATGTTTTCCATATTCATTTTCTTCATTCCTTAATGTGACAAAATTGAAAATAAAATACTGTTTACATTTTTCAGTGTCAATATAATGTTACATCAATGCTGGCTTTACCATGGTTAGGTTCTATAAACTTACATGCAGAGCTAAACCAGAAGGGGAAGGGATCAGGTACATTCCAGTACAGTAGCTTCTTCTTGCTGCCTTTACATTGTTTCTTGTTGATTTTACTTGGTAGAATGTTATTTTTTTTTCTTTCTTACTACTTCTAAGGGGCTAGCAGGGTATTGTTTTGGGGCTGTTGGAATTTTGAAACCTATTTTGGTGTTCAGTAAGTGGGCTGATTTGTCTTGTTTCACTGTGTAGCAGGCTGAGTTTTTCTTACTACTTCTAAAGGGCTAGCAGGGTGTTGTTTTGGGGCTGTTGGAATTTTGAAAGCTATGTTGGTGTTCTGTAAGTGGGCTGATTTGTCTTGTTGTTTCACTGTGTGGCAGGATGAGATTTTCTTACTTCTTAAAAGGGGCTAGCAAGGAACTGTTTAGGAGCTGTTGAAACTTTTAAACCTATTTTGGTGTGCTTTAAGTGGGTGTTGTCATTCCTTTACATTGGAGGCCTGTTTCTTCTGCTTTCTTCTGATTTCAGACCTATTTGATGTGATTTTATTTGAGCTGTTTCTTTGAATTGGAAACATATAGCTCTGATTTCAAGCCTATTTTAGCGTGTTGTTGGTGAGGCTGTTTGAATTGGAGACCTGTTTCCTTTGGTATCAAACCTATTTTTTGTGCTTTTAGTGGTGTTGTGATTATTTTTTGCTGTCTTCACTAGCTGCAGAGTTCAGTGCATAGTGGGGGAAGGGTGCTAATTGTCTGACCAGGGGCCTCAGCTACCTGATTGTTTCTGGAAGGCATGGGCTGATCCTGCCCACCCCAGGTACATGATTTCCTTTATACTGGGGGTTCTGACATCACTTCCCCAGAAAGGCAAAGGATATGCACCTGTCATAGCAGAAGCAGACATCCAGGAAAGGAACAGCAGTGAGTGAAGAGGTGACTGCTATCTCAGTAGAAGGGAAGTAACTGCAAAATGAGGAGCTTTTATTGTTACCTGTTTGCATTGTGGAAAGGAGGGGTAGGAGTTTGAAGGAGGCTGTGCAATAGTTGCTTACAGTTTCTTTTTGGGTGTAGACAGGAGGGACAGGAACGTAAAAAGCAGTTGCACAATCTATTTAAAGTGTATGACAAAGGGGGTAAGAGAAATTGAGAAAAGGAGAAGAATGTTTTGCACTGATAAAGGGGGAGAGGGGAGACTTGCAGGAGTGTTGAGTATCCTTCATCTGGAATGGTGGAGGATCACTGGTGGGCAATGAGAGCAATGGGTAGGGTGGTAGGCTTCAACAAGTGTGGTGTGCCAATCTTTCTAAAAATTGCATGGAGGGTGGGGGGATGTCTAGTGTGCAGCCAAACAGAGAAACTTAGAAAGGAGATTGAGGGTCTGCAGGAGGAACTAAGACAGGCAAGGCAGATTGGAGGAGGTTATAGCCCAACACTGGAGGAAGGGAGGGAGGGAGGAGGAGAGAAGGGAAGGGAGGGCAATTTGAGCCAATGGGGGGAGGATAAGGTCAGAAAAAGGGAAGCAGAGACAGGGGGGTCCAGGCCAAGAAGAATGGTGCCAGGGGAAACCAGGCCAAGGGAAAAAAGACAAACAGGAGGAGAAAGGAACTTGTGAGGGGAGAAGGAGAAGTGACAACAGTCATGGAGTCAAAAGGAGGGAACGGGTTACTATGAGGAGAGATGAAGTGGGCATTGGAGAAGGGTCTTGCAGTACTGGAGGGGAAGGAGGAGGAGAAGGAGGAGGAGGAGGTAGGTGATGAAATTGGAGGAGTAACTGATTGATGTCCGGATGAAACTGTAGGGGGGAAGTTCTGCTAGGGGAATTACAACAGGGGCAGAAGGGGGGAACTACTGTGCAGGAGGAAAAGGAGTAGCTGGGAGGGAGAGGTTGTGAGGAATGGAAGCAAGCAATGAGTAAGAGGGGTGGAATCTTGGTGCTGGGGGACTCAATACTAAGAGGAGTCATGTGGGGTAGCAAAAGGGAGAGGCATAGTTGCATTTAGGTGGAGGCCATGCTAGGAATGACAGTGGAAAGGGTGGGACAATCTGTTCTAAAATATGCTAGAAGGGTAGGGACAAGCCTCATTTAATTATACATTTGGGGACAAATGACCTGGCTGACAAGATGGTAGATATAATCTGGAGGAAGTTTGAGGAACTAGGACAATTATGTGAGGAGCAGGAAGATCAGTAACTTTCTCAGAGATACTTCCTATACCCAGGGCAAGCACAGCAAGAAAGCTGAGAATAGAGGAATTTAATGGATGGCTAAGAGACTGGTGTCATGCTAAAGGGTATGGAGTGATAGGGGGATGGGGAGGGACCTGGGAGGGCAGTAGTCTCTATGCCAAGTATAGACTACACTTGAGCAAGGAGGGAAAGAAAGTGTTGAAACAGAAGATGAAGGAGTACATAGAGGAAGTTGGGAATTTAAACTAGGAGTGGGGGGTAGCAAGTGGGCAATAGACATGCAGAGACCACAGCTTGGAAAGCCATATGAGCTAACCCCCCATAACAGTGAAAAAGGACAAAGGGCAATTACTATTTATGATGCTTTCAGAAAAAGAGATGTGTAGGAACAAGGGGGCACAATTTAAAGATAGAGGGGAACAGCTCAGGGGTAATGTGAGGAAATGTTTTTTCACGGAGAGAGTGGGGAGGTTGTTGGATCTAAAACAGTGGGGGAATTCAAACATGCATGGGACAGACATAAGGCAATTGTAGTGGGGTGGCAGTAAGTAGGCTGTTGGTTAACTAGAATCTGCAGCTTATCAAGTAGGTAGGGAAATAGGCAGACTGGGTTGGCCAAGTGGTCCTTCTCTGCCATCAAAGTCTATATTTCTATGTTTCTATGTTTCTATGCTAGTAAAGGAGGGCAGGATGGGAGGGGGGAAGGGGTGGAAGGTGGTCACCCTTAATTCTAGGAGCCTTGGGAAGAAAACTGTAGAGCTACAGACTCTCATGGGAGAGGAGGACATTGCAACCGTTACAGAAACATGGGCCACCCAATACAATGACTGGGACCTGTTGATACCAGGGTACAGGTTATTTTGTAGGGATAGAGTGATTGGGAAAGGAGCGGATGGCACTATATGTGAGGGAAGGACTGAAGTGTGTAAGGGAAGAAGGGGAGGAGGTAGTACAGAGTCACTATGGATGCAAATCCAGGATTCCAAGAATAGGACTCTCAGAATGGGAGTGGTGTACAGGCCGCCCTCTCAGACAGGGGAGTTATACAGGGAACCAGTGGAACAGATCAGGAGGACCTGCGAGAAAGGTAGTGTGGTGATTGTGGGGGACTTCAACATGCCAGGAGTGGACTGGAGTACCCCAACAACCAGGAATAGAAGGGAGCAGATACTGCTGGATGCTTTCCAGGATGGCTTCCTGATGCAAATGGTCAGTGAACCAACTAGGTTAGGGAATACCCTTGCTCTTGTGCTGGCAAATGGGGAGTTTGTGAGGGAACTTAGGGTGGAAGAACTGTTGGCAGGGAGTGAGCGCCACTCAGTATGGCTCACATTGGATATGGGTAAGGAAGGAGTGAAATCTGTCACAAGGGTGCTGGACTTCAGGAGGACTGACTTTGGGAGGATGGGGGAAGTGGTAAAAGGGTACCTGGCCAGAATTCAACCTAGTATGGGCATTAACCAGAGGTGGGAGCTCTTAAAGCTGGGGATAGTGGAGGCAACCAGAACCTGCAGCAAGGCCCAGAGCAAGAAGGCTAGGGAACAAAAACCTAGCTGGGTGAGCAAGGAGGTCATGGAAAAGGTAAGGAGAAAAAGAGCTGCCTTTAGGAGGCACAAGAAAACAGGGAGGGGGAGGACAGGGAGGAGTACCTGAAGGAACTGAAGGAGGTGACACGGGCAATAAGGGAAGCCAAGGCATCTACGGAGCTTAGGCTGGTGCAAGGCATTAAGAAGGTGGAGAAGGACTTCTTCAGGTACATCAGGGAGAAAAGGAACTGTAAGGACCCTACAGTAAGGATTAGGAGGGAGGGGGGTTGGGTGGAATCGGGGGGTGATAAGGCCGAAGCGCTAAATGATTACTTCTGCTCAGTATTTACTAAGGAGAAGAGGGGTGATACCCAAGGGAGCAGGAATGGAAGAAGCAGGGGAGGAGGGGGTGACAGATGGGTAAATCATGGAGGGCAGGGCTCTGGAGGGTTTGAGGGCACTGAGAGTGGACAAAGCGCCAGGCCCAGATGGCATCCACCCCAGGGTACTGAAGCAGCTGGTAGAGGTCCCTGCAGGAGCTTTGGCAGACCTATTTATTGCCTCACTACACTCAGGGTGTGTACCTCAGGATTGGAGGCTGGCTCATGTGGTGCTCCTCCACAAGAGTGGCCCCAAGGATGAATCTGGGAACTACAGACTGGTGAGCCTCACATCCATTGTGGGTAAGCTGATGGAGACTATCCTGAAGGAAAGGCTGGTGGCCCTCCTGGAGGCCAAAAGACTACAGGACAGCAGACAGCATGGCTTCGTACGTGGCAGATCCTGCCAAACCAACTTGGTGGAGTTCTATGACATGGTAACTAGTCAATTGGACAGGGACCATGCAGTGGATGTCATGTACCTGGACTTCAGTAAGGCATTCGACTTGGTGCCACATGGGAGGCTGGGAAGTAAGATAGAAAGCATAGAAGCAGGTGCAAAGCTGGTGAGATGGGTAGGGAACAGGCTTCATGGAAGGCAACAGAGGGTGGTGGTGGGTGGGGAGCTCTCATCCCCAAGGGTAGTGATGAGCGGTGTTCCACAGGGCTTGGTGTTGGGACCAGTGTTGTTTGGGATATTCATTGCAGACATATCATTGGGTATCAAGAGCAAGCTCAGTCTGTTTGCTGATGACACCAAGATGGGAGCAGTGGTGGAAGACCTAGGGGGATGGCAGGGGTTGCAGGATGATCTGGCAAAGCTGGAAACCTGGTCAGACACCTGGCAACTGGGGTTTAATGCCAAAAAGTGCAAGGTGCTGCATTTTGGGGTGAAAAACCCAAGGAGGAGTTACCAGCTGGGGGGAGTGCAGCTAGCCAAGACAGAGGAGGAGATGTATCTGGGGGTACTCATAACAGGGTCAATGAACAACTCAGCACAATGTAGGAAGGCAGCTGCAAAGGCCAACAAAATGCTGGGTTTCATTGCAAAGGGTATATCCTTGAGGAGGGGGAGGTGGTTCTGCCACTTTATAGATCATTAATTAGACCACATCTGGAGTACTGCATTCAGTACTGGTGCCTGTATCTGAAGAGGGACATTACATTACTGGAGGGAGTGCAGCACAGGGCAACAAAGATGATCAAGGGGCTGGAAGACTTCCATATTTAATGCCCCAAAGTTGGCTATTACAGAGAACATATTGTAAATAATAGAAAAGTGCCTGTGCACTTGCAGCTTTGTAAAAAGTTAGAATTTACAAGCAAGTTAGGTCATAATAGCCTGGATGGAATGTTGTGCTAGGTGGCTCATGCACAGCATTCCAACTAGCACAGCATTCCAATCCAGCAGATCTAGAACCCTGGGAGGTTCAAGTTTAAAACATTCATTCTATAGTTGTTCAGTTGGAGACAGTTATTGCTGGGCAGAGGTTGAGGAGCCAGGACCCAGAAGTCAGGGGGACAATTTGGCTTACCTTGGTTTGGAGCCATCCCTCTGGACTTGCTGTGGTCTTGTGCTGCCTCCCCTGCCCGAAGACTTCCTCTGCTACAGTAGTCCATGGTCGGTGGTGCCATCGGGGCACCACGAAGATGAAAATGCCACTCCCACCATGTTTTATGGGCTTAAAAGCCCTCCGGTTATTTGTTTTTGTCCCCCGAGAGTATTTTTAGATTAATTTCGGTCCCACGCCAGCGCCAGAGAAGCGCCGCATCGCCGAGTCCTGTTTGGGCCGTCAGAGGCCCCAGAGTTGTCCCCCCAGCTGCCTGTACATTTCCCTCCCACTGCCAGCATTTCTCCTGGCCTCCAAATATTGCAGTATCACCCCAGTCAAAGTGGCAGAGCGGTGAGTCGCTGCAGCACGTTGCCAGTTGACCCGCCAGTTTGTTGTAGGAACTGAATTTGCTTAAATAGCACATTAGGCACTTTCAGAGGGCGGCCGGGCGCCGCGGGGGCATCACACTCGGTCATTGGGACCCATAGTTTAATATTCATGAAGAGGCGGGCTAGCGACGGCCCAAGGGGGGGGCAGAAAGCGAGGCCTTTATAGCGGCCTAATAAATATTAATTAGGGGGCGGAATTTGGGCGGAGATTTGCTGCACTAAATGACAGCAGGTTCAGGGAGCCTGCAGGTTTAAAGGGGCCCTGTCACTCTGAGTATTCAAAAGGGCAAGTCAGGCCCAGAAGTAAAGTAGGGCACCAGGCCCAGTATTTCAAGGGGCACCAGGCCCAAAGCAACGAGGGGCACCAGGCCCAGTATAAAGTGGGGCACCAGACCCACTGCAACGAGGGGCACCAGGCCCAGTATAAAGTGGGGCACCAGGCCCAATGCAACGAGGGGCACCAGGCCCATTATAAAGAGGGGCACCAGGCCCAGTATAAAGTGGGGCAGGCTCTAGCTAACGTAGGGCTTCAGGCCCGAGGTAAAGGTAGGGCATTAGGCCCGAGGTAAAGCCTGGTCCAAAGGGAGGCCCCGGCCTAGCAGAATAGGGCAATCCAGCCTAGTGGTACTAAAGGGAGGCCCTAGCCACAATGTACAGTAAGGGATCCTATCCCAGAATACCCTACCTATAGAAACAGGGGTTCATTTGAGACTGTTCCATTTGCCTATACTGTGAATCTACTGTGATTACTGTACTGCTTATGCTGAACTATTGCCCTAAGTACCTGAACTATTGTCCGAGGTACCTGAACTATTGTCCTAAGTACCTGAACCATTGTCCAAAGTACCTGAACTATTGTCCGAGGTACCCGAACTATTGCCCTAAGTACCTGAACTATTGTCCGAAGTACCTGAACTATTGGTCCAAGTACTTGAACTATTGCTCTAAGCACCTGGACATTGGCCCTTATCAGTAACAATTACCCCTGAAGTTATAATTTGCCCTCCCCGGCAAATTATTGTACTATTTCACAGTTCTTTGTGCATTCTTCAGTTATATGTTTACTACTGTATGAAGACAGTCTCAATCTTCTACCACACTGCAGTCTCCTAGTGTGGTCTGTTACACCACATGCTCAGAATCAGTCTCTACTCAGAAGAAGACATCCTTCCAGCATTCTTCACTTCAGGAAGATCATCCATCAACTCATCCCGTCCGTTTGTGTTGTCCGCCAAAGTCGAAGTCCGTCGTCAGTCGTACCCGCTGTTTTCTTGTTTTCACAGCTTGAAAGTACATCCGCCGAAATGCATCACGACAGCCATGCCAGTGTCGTTCCATATGGTTCCTGTTCCAGATGTCCCGAAGTTGGTCGCCCTCTACAGAAGAGAGAGAGCTCATCTTGGAGAACCTGTTCTGCGCCCCCCCACCTGGTCGTTTGCTGAAACTCGAGTCCGCCGAAGCCCAGCCCGGGACGCGTCCGCCGTTTCTTTGTTTTGTGTTAGTTCCTGACCTGAGGATTGCAGATTCAACCATCATCTCTTCAGTTTCTTATGGTTCCTGGTCCTGTCAGAGTTCCTTCCGAGTCCAGCTGGCCCTTGGAGTGCTGCAGCATCAGTCGGATCGTGGTAGTCCTCCATTGGATTCATTGCCACGCAGATCTTGGTCTTTCTTCATCCTTGGCAACCCTAGAAGTGGGTTTTGGCTGAGTAACCTCTGCTTCAGTGTGTGTTATTTCAGGAACCAGTTGCTTTGTTCTACATTCCGCAGCCTCGGAGAGAGGGTTTTTGTCAAGATATATGGTCTGTTTACTAAACCTCTCACTACCCCAGTGGCCTTATCTAGGTCCTTGCTGGGAATTGAGATTAGGGTTCTACAGTTCTGTTTTATTTCCCTTGTAGCTACCAACGAAGAACGACGGTGTACATGAAGATGCCAGATCTCTGGACCTTTGTAAAATTCTGGACTCTTTTGTAGATGTATGATGCTGATCACCCTAATGTAGTGCTGAGTAGCCTAAGACTGGATTCTTGTTTAGAGTATAGAATACAGTATAAACTAGTATCAGAATAAGACTGGATTCTTGCTTAGAGTATAGAGTACAGTATAAACTAGTATTAGAATAAGAGTGGCAGTAGGCCCGAAGTTTATGCTTGTAGAGGTAACCATAAAAGTGGTAGATCGAAAGTGTTTCAGTATAGCCCTGTCATAATTTGCCCTATTGTTTATCGGGCAACCCTTCTTCCTCCTTCTTGTGACTGTGTCTGTCTACCCCTTGGTACCAAATAAAACACCCACCCTGCGGGCATCGAAAATACTAAGTTGACTCCTGCCTTTCCTTGTCCGGATAGCAGTTATCCTATCTGAAAATAATTTGGACCTTTGGTGCCTCATCATTAACGTCTTCTCGAGCACCACACACATGAGAGGAGGCTGAAGGAGCTGAACATGTACTTGCTGGAGGAGAGGAGGGACAGGGGACATGATTGAAACCTTTTAGTACATAAAAGGAATAAACAGAACAGGTACAGAGGGGCGGGACACCTGGGGCCATGATATGAGACTGGAGGGAGAAAGGTTCAGGAGGGAGATGAGGAGACACTTTTTTGTAGAGTGGGTGGTAACAGGGTGGAATGTGTTACCAGCAGAAATGGTATCCAATAGAACAGTGGACTGCTTCAAAAGAGGCTGGGACAGGGCAAGGGAAGGGTCAATGGAGGGAAGGTGGGAGGAGGGCAGTGACAGAATAAGGGATGCTAGCTGCACATTCGAGCAGAGTTGATAGACCTCTAGGATTTTATCTGTTGGCAAATTTCTTATGTTCATATGTTCATATTTGTGAAAAAAAATAGGTATAACCAATGGGAATATATACAGAATTGAGAAAAAAACACAGCCTCATTGCCAGGGCTGAGTTCTGGTTTAATGTAACCCAGTTACTCAGTAAACTGTAAAGGTAATAGGATAAATTACATGCCTTTGTCTCTAAATTAGGTGTCAACATGCCTCAGTTGGTAAGGTTGTGGTTGTTGGTTCCACAATGGGATTGGGCTCATACCATAAAATGCTGACAACCGAGTACAGTACAAGGGAGATGCTGTGTTGTTGGGGTGTGCCATCCTTTGGATGTTAAACTGAGATCCCTTCTGTCCATCTCTCATGCTGATGAGTGACCAAGTGGAACTAAAAGAACCCAAGATACTTTTTGCAAGAGTAGGGGAATTTTTATTGCATAAAATTAAAAAATATACAGACAGTAACCCAGGGTAAACGGCAAGACAAAATCCCAAACAGTACTCAAACAACAACAACAACCAAAAATCTAACTGAAACTTGTAAATGAAAATGCCTAAAGAAATACATACAAAAATGCTCCTAATGTTGCTCTGAATAAATCCTGCTCTCATATTACTTATCTAGTTACATGAAAGGAAGAAAAATTACAAAGAGAAGATTTTAAGTAACAAAGAGAATATTTTTTAAACCAATTTAAGTCCCAAGACACATATTACTGTTAGGAATGGTAGACACCTAGGGCTAGAGTTTCAAAACAAGCTATTTTTGGCACCCATGTGGAAAAACCTTGCTGGTATGCAAAGTTTTTCTGCATGTGCTATATTTTCATTCATTTCATTGCATTCATGTATTCTTTGGTAACCAGGTAAAGGCACTGGACCAAAGGTCCCTATTCAGGCCTGACCTGGACAAAAAACAAGCACATTCAACAACAAATACAAAACAATCAAACAAACATTACAATAAATATTCATACATTACAATTACAAGCAGATTGTTCTAACAAATGTTGCTTCAATCTAACTTTATAAGTAGAAAAAGAGGGGGCAAGTCTAACTGAAATTGGAAGAGACTTTCAGAAATCAGGCACTGCTATTGAAAAGGCCCTGGAAGTAGCCTTCAAATGAGATTTAGGAACATTGTATAGAGGACCATCTGCAGCCCTTAGGCAAGAAAGTACTTCTCTCCTACACACTTTCTTAGAGAGGGGACATTTGGAACCAAAATAAGAGCATTTATACATCAAACATCCTAAGGAATAATTCACTTGACTACTGGGGGAAAACTATCCTACGCTGGAATAAAGACTACAGTGGTGGGTACACCTTGGAACACTCAGGACAAATCAACATATGTTATTATAAACAACTGATAATGCATGCGGTTCTTTTGCCCCACAATTATGATAAATACTTGATATGTAATCATAATGAAGAAGAAGAGACCCAATAGCTATGGCTAACCTTGTATTCTGAGAAAAAATAAGACCTAAATTTGTATAAAACAGCTCAGGGGTAATGTGAGGAAATTCTTTTTCACGGAGAGAGTGGTGGATTCATGGAACTGCCTTCCTGGAGAGGTTGTGGGGTCTAAAACAGTAGGGGAATTCAAACGTGCATGGGACAGACTTAAGGCAATTATAGTGGGGGGTTGCAGGAAGTAGGCTGTTGGTTAACTAGAATCTGCAGCTTATCCAATAGGTAGGGAAATGGGCAGACTAGGTAGGCCAAGTGGTCCTTATCTGCCGTCAAAGTCTATGTTTCTATGTTTTTTGGTGTACTTTTTTCTCCATTGCTGCAACCTGAAAGGAGAAAGATAAACTGGGATCCAAGAGTATACCAAGGTACTTAAACTGGGATATCTATTCCAAAAAGCCTCCGTGAGGATCAGATATCAAAAGTAGTAGGGAATCTACCAACATTGGTTGAGTTCCAAATAACATTACTTTAGTTTTGGAGGAATTTAATACCATAGTATTTTTTGTTAGCCAACCATAAACCTTACCAAAGTCACTTTCCAAAGAATAACAGAGTTCAGACACCGAATCTGACTGGGCATAAATAATCAAATCATCTGCATAAAGCAGTGATTTCCCAGTCTCACAAATCCTAGGTAGTTGGTTAACAAAAATGGAAAAAAGCAGGGCCCCAAAAATAGACCCCTGAGGCACACCACAACTAATAGGTAACTTATCAGAAGCAGTGGAACCAACTTGAACAAATTAACTACGATTACTTAAATAATCATAGAACCAGGAGATAGCTGCAGCAGAGAAACCAGGGTCAAACAATTTGATCTGCACTAACTCATGGTCAATAAGGTCAAAAGCCTTGGTTAGGTCCACAAACACTGCCCCGGTCATTTTACCACAATCAAACCCACGCAGGATGGTGTCTGTGAACCCAACCAAGGCTGTATCTGTCCCGTGAAATCTCTGAAAACCATGCTGCTATTCAGACATCAAGTCATGCACCAATAGATAATCATTGATCTGCGCAGCCACCACTTTCTCCAATAATTTGCTAAGTGAGTTCAATATAGAAATAGGCCTATAATCATCCAAGGAGGTGGCATCACTTTCTTTGGGAACAGGAACAACCCTGGCATTCTTCCAAACAGATGGAAAAATGCCTGAAGTCAATGACATATTAAATATATAACAAACTGGATCAATAATAAAGGGAATTACAAGTTTGATAAATCAATCATCCAGCCCTCCCCCACAATCACTCCTTTTATCAGGTAATGTTTGCAAAAGTTTAGCCACCTCACAGGGTGTAACTCCCCTAAACAGAAACATAGGACCAATCACATTTTCAATAACAGAGCCATTTACAACTGGCTCCACGAGTTACGGCAGCTTGCAGCTGGTTTTTGATGCAGCTGCACCAAATAGGTATAATGCTTGAACGAGGTGTAACATCCTCCACAGCTGCACCTGCCACCTGTGTGGCAATTAGGACTCGGCACTGGTGCAGCAGCTGTGGAGTGGGACTTAGTTTTAAAACAGACTGAAAATCCAACCCCTAAACTGTCTCCATCTTTCATTCAGAATTTTTGGACATATCAATTTGCTTTCATATATATATTCATATTTATATATATATATATATATGAATTGCTAAAAAAACTACAGATCCAGAAACAAATGATTTTATACCTTTTATTGGACCAACATGGATGTTACAGAAAAGAACAAAGTGCTTTAGCTTTCGAACCAACCAGGTCCTTCTTCAGAAGCTTTGTAAAAAAACTACACTAATACAGACATTAGGGTTGAAGAACACAAAGCACACAAAGTAGAGAAATGAAAAACCATTATGGTTTGGGGTCTTTGGAGTACTGGCAAATCAGTGGTGGGGTCTTCCTTGGGGTTGTCAACCCTAATACCCCCCACCTTCCCCAAGCCCATAGTCTCTTGTCTGAAGCACAAGGTACAGCTGCAAGCCAGTGCCTCATAGTGATACACTCTTCAAAGGTAGAGAAGTATGGCTCACCACATATTGCCAACATAATTTGTCATAGCTTTCTTCACACAGGGCCCTGCATGAAGAAAGGAGAGCACATCTGACCTCATTTGCTCAGGGGAGGGGGCAGGCATTAGGATTGACAACCCCAAGGAAGACCCCACCACGGATTTGCCAATACTCCAGAGACCCAAAACCCTAATGTTTTTTCATTTCCAAACTTTGTGCACTTCATATTCTTCCACTCTAATATCTGCATTATTGTAGTTTTTTGCAACAATACTGGAGACAGTCCTGACCCTGTGCATGGAGCCATCAGGCCTCGATCCATATATCAATACCTTTTTTTAAATAATAATTTTAATTGAATACGATCATGGATAACATCTAAAGAAGGATGACAATACAGCTAATAGGATGGCTGAGATAATATATACAAGATATCCGGAATCAATAGTACATCAGTTACATCTTCAGACGTGTAATACTTTAGTAAGTGGAAAATATGTCATTAAAGATCAAAGCCTCTTTTGACCATAAAGATATCTCCTTGTTAAACACTTTCCAAAAGTCCCTATCATCCTGGAAGAAGTTGTTACAATAAAGAGAAATTAGAAAGAGAGGCTTCCATTCATTGGTGGGAAATGCCAGCAAACAACTAGAAGATTTCCAGTATTCAAACATAATTCTTTCAACAGAAATGAGATTAGCTTTCACCAATAGCCTAGGGTTACCTTCAAATAGTATCACAATATCATGTTCCAGAAGAACAGAGACTGCTCCCAAATTCATAACATTTTGGATCCCTATCTGGTGCAGCATATTGAAAAAGGTACACCACCATTTTTAAGGCTGCATGGCAAAGCCATGCTGTCTTTTTGCTATGAAGTAGATTAGAAGAGGAGCTTGCAGCAGGACAGCTATTGTGTGTACTTACTCAGTGATTATTCATTGGAATAGCATTAGTTTTCCACTGCCTTCCCCTCTGCCAGACCTCACAACCTCCTCTCCACCCCCCCTTGCAGAGGCACTGAAGAAATAGTTCTATAGAGTTTTTAAAAATGCAGGACATGATCACCAGTGTCAAAGTTTATTCTGCTGTCAGTTGATTATTTGACTGGAACAAGGACCCCGGGGAACTCTAAACCAAAGGCAGATATTGATCAATTTTCGGTGGTCATGAAGTCTTACATTACAAGTGAAATGCTGCAGACTGAAGAATAAACTGCTCATAGTTTGTTTACACAGCTCCAGATAAATTCAGATTAATGTTTATACATATTGGCATAGTTTCCTTTGATAAATTCAAACCAGGTTTGTCTTTCAAAAGTTTAATAATGTAATCCCCTGCTTTCTCAAAACTTTTCACAGTAGAGAACTGCATGGAACAAATACCTTTCAATACAGTTTGCAGTAATAATTGCTTAAGTAGTAGTAGGACAGTGCTGGGGTGGTGATGGTGATACAGGGATGATATACTTTTCAGGGAACGCAGAGGGGAGATGATGTGTTGGTGGAATTAGAAGGAAAAAAGACTGAGGGTTCTAGCAATGATCCATAGGCTGGGACAGACCTTGAGAGAACAGGCTGCAAAATGCAGTGTAGGTACTAGAAAGCAAATACATAAGAGTGGTCAGTACCGGTACATCCAGCTATGTATCCAGGTAGAACCCACAACATTAGTCCAGCAAAAATCTGTTTAAACCTAATCTTAGCTTTAAATGGTAATATTTTACATTTTGGGGAAGAGTTACCCTCTTGAAAAAATTCTAGATGCACCCCTGGTGATCAGCAGTGCAGAAAAGCATCACTATTCTGTGCACAAAATCTGCTTTGTATGGTGCAGAACAATACACAACTGCCCACAACTCAGGTAAGACACCTCACCTGGGGAACAGTTGCCCCCTTGAAAAAATTCTAGATGCACCCCTGGTGATCAGCAGTGCAGAAAAGTACCACAACTCTGTGTGCAAAATGTGCTTTATATAGTGCAGAACAATTCACAGCTGCCCATAACTCAGGTAAGACATGTCACCTCTACTGGTTTTGCAGGACTACTGCCTCATCATCCTCCTGATGATGTAGTCGTCCTGTAAAACTGTTCAAGATGTCTTACCAGGTCCATAGCTGTGGGTGATTGTAAATTGTTTAGCTTCTAATAAAGTTGATTTTGCACACAGAAGTGTGATGCCTAAGACTTAATATTTTACATTTGGCAGATTGCGTGGTGAAGCTGAGACTGCTGTCCCTTTGAGTGCATAAAAGTAGCCTAGCACCTAGATACTCAATTAGGAAAGCTACGGTAGCTGAGTATTTGAATGCACATTCAGAGTCCCCCCCCCATGGCACCCGCAACGGGGTTTATGCCAGCCACTGTGAAGCAACGGGTGGTGCTAATAGCAGGCAGGGTCAGTTCCTCCATTGGTGTTAGCCCTGAAACCAGAGGACTGAGCGTCCAACACCAGATGGTGAAAAAAAGCTGTTTTAAAAAAATAAACTATCTCCAAGTAACCCTGGCTTGTCAGTACCCCAGTTATATTTCAGTCATGCTCCCCTGGATCAGATTTAGGGAAATCACCTTCTGGCTAACTTCATTGCTGTGTCTCACAGCTTGTTAACTTCTTTAAGGCACTAGAAGCTATAGTGTGGCAGAAGCATGTGCAGAATCTGGAAGGGGGGGTGTAGACTTCCTCACAGCATCATCAGTGTGCAGACTGCTCTGCCCTCCCCTGTCAGGTGCTCCATGTTACTACTACTATGCATTAATGGAGCAGGTGACCACAGAAGAGATAGCTGTACACAAAAGAAAGGAAGAATAGATGTGCAGAACAGCATGATGTACTAACCTACAGAAAATGGCAAGTTGCAAAACTCAGAATACTTTAATTCAAGGCAGGTTACCCCACAGGCCCACACCGCTGTGCACAGGGTCTTTGAACTTTAATGGAACAGGTGCATTGTGGGAGGGGGAAGACTTAAGGTAGCAAGGATTTACATAGTATTGCTCCATGCCTAAAATTATAGATCAGAAGTCAGAAGGGAAGGGGACCCACCATTGACATATTGGTCACAAAACTATGAGGACGTTGGTGGATTTAGAGGTATCCTTGACTTTTGGCATGCAGTGCCAGGGAATCAAACCTATTTAACAACAACAGAAAAAGGTTGTGGTGGATGGTGAGAAATGATTGCATTGGGAAGAGGGTGAATGACTTAAGAACTTACCTTAGGCTACCTGGGGAACTTTTCGGGCATTTACTTTTTCTTAGGCCCAAACATGGAGTCCTGAGAATCTACAGGGGCTCACCAAACCTCCCAGTTTCCTTGTAATATTGTGCTGCTGGGGATGTCGGATGTCTCTGCATTTTCAGCCTTTCCCTCTCCTGGAAACTGTAGTCACCATCAGAGATACTGATATTTCATGATGCATTCAGGCACTGATGTAGTGACTAGCTGATCAAGTGTCTGTATTTTTCTGGGTGGTGGTGGTGATTGATCAGGACAATAAAACATTGTACTGGGGCCTCTCCATCACATCTATGTAGTCCTACAGAGTCAGAGGTGTTTAGACCTAAGCATTTGGTCAAACCACAGCCATGTGTTTGGAAGTGGGTGGGGAACCATGAACCAGCACTGAACTGCTAGCAGCTGGGAAGCAGTGACCACCATGGCCTCAGTCTATCACATGGTCTCTGCTTAGAGCAGGGTTGGGGGGAGTGAAGTGCTGCATGCCATACTGCTGAGCTGTTGTCCCTCACATAGGGATACATAGAATAGGGTGAAAACAAATTGGACAAAGGTGATCGGTGCACAGGAAAACAGGCAACAGCAAGATGCGTGCCCGGCAATTGCATTGTGCACCATGCTGGTCAAACTGCATGGGCTTCATTCCCACCCCCCCTTAAATAAATATAACCATCCCCAGCCTGCACTTAAGAGGCTGACCCTCAGTTGGGGCCCCACTTTCCTGTCCACCCACAGTTGCTGCTGTATTGAAGTCCCAGCCAACCAGATCGCAGTCTCCCATAGTGCATTGCCTACATTCCTTCACCCTAAGTCCTGTATCCACTTGATGGTATACGCCTTCCATGCAGGATCTTGCTCCTTTCATATCTACCCTTAAAAAGCTTTTTTTTATCATTTCAGATTCCTTTCCTTTCCCATTTCAACTGCTACACCAAACGGTGGCACACCCAAAGGCTAAACCTCCCTTTGCCACAGTGTGAATGTGAAAGGATTGACAACAGTAGAACTATACTTACAGGTATGTAGATTGGTCTATTACTGCTCATTACTTCACTTCTTTTAAAGATAAATTGAAAATGTTTAAATGGGTTAGTTACAGGCTGCCTCGATAGCCCTGAGGCACTGCACCATGAGGTCAACTTGAATTTGAGAGTAAGGATGAGTCTCCAATTGTTGGCAGCATTGGGGGGGGTGGATTTGCCTTCCAACTCCCATAACAACCCCAATAGTTACCTGAAGAGGTCATCAGATGCATGGGAAATGTGAAGGTTGCAGGGAGGTAGGTGAAGGGGAGGCTGCAGAGGTTGCAGTGAGTACTGGATGTGCATTTGGTGTAGCTAAGGCTATGAGGAAGAGGATTTTATGTTGTCAGTGTTGATAATGAGGGAGTGCCTGATCATCTGGTTGAGGTCTGCTCTGCAGTGAGACACATAGGCCAGTGCTCCTGCAAGACAGCTTTCAGTCAGTCTCTCTGTCATGAATGGAGTGTGGGCCAGTAAGGATATTACATTTTTGGGATGGGATGGCTTGATCAGCTGACTGGGTCAGAGAACATCACTGGAGGTTATGGGGGTAGCAAAGATTACTGCAAGAAGTTGCTGCTTTTTGTTTGTTTTGTTTTATGTTATCCTCTATTACCATATCTCTGTTGCTCTTACCTTGAGTTAAAGAGCAACTCTGCACTTCAATACATGATTTATCATAAGATCCAGCTGTTTACAGTTTAGTAGAAAATATACTTTTTTTAATTGTCAATGTTCCTTTCCAAAATTTTCAGTACATCTTGACAGTCTGTCTGAAAAGTCTGTATAGAAAACATTTGCCTCTCCCCTGTTAACCTCACAGTGCCTTGAGTTTTTAGTGCTCACCATGACAGACTGTGATATCACAAACAGCAGGGGTGTGGTTAGCAGGGGAGAATAAGATACATGTTGAAAAACTAAGTGAAAAAAGTGCTGCATTACCTGCAATATTTAGTAGACCAATGGCATAGGGGAAAAATAAAGTAGAAAACAAAGTTAAAACACAATTGGTATAAATCTAGTGTTTTTAAGCTTTTTTTATTATAGTAGAGAAATGCTCTTTAACTATCTTTTCAACTTACTCCTATGCTGTATAGTACACTTTGCATCTCTCTGCTCCCTATCTCTCATCATGCTACTATAAGTGCCTCTTACTTACCTAGTTTTACCTTTATTTCCATAGGTCTGGCCAGATGTTGGCTGTCTATCTTTCAGATAAGTATCTTGTTTAATTCTGACTACTATGATCTCTCCTCTAGGACCATAGACCCTTTGCATCTCCAGAACATTATCTGTGCTTTCCTTTTGGGTTCTAACAAGATTATCCCAAACCCAAAAGAACCCAACTCTGTGCACTGTGACTTGTACAAAGCAGGTAAGTCATATTAAATTTAGGGGTCAAAACTGAGTTTTGTATCCTCTAGCCAGCAGGGCTAGTGACTGGGGAAAATCCCCACAGAATTTTCCACTGTACCAGTTGATGTACTTACCATAGTGTTACCCTCTGCAGCTCCTGCTTGCAGGGCTACCTAAAGAAAACTCTTAATAGCTGTATACAAAATCTACTAACATTTGCTAATGGGATGGTGACTGTTCTGACCCCAGCAAAGGAGGTGGGGTTAGTGTCAGGGGCTGGGGGCTAGTGTCTGGGGAAGGAAGGTACTAGTGTTTAGGACTTTGGAAGGTGGGTAAGCTGCAGTCAGGGGCTTTGGAGGGAGGGAGAGAGGGAGGGGGCTAGTGTTATGGCACATGGAGGGAATGTGTAGAAGGAAGGTGTATGCATGCCTCTGGTGTCTGAGTAGGTGGTGTCCAGGAGGACCTTGCAGAAAAGGTGTTCATTAAGGGTATGGGTGATTCTTGAATGGCTAAGGAGGAAGGGGTGTGGCTTCTGGTAGTCAAGGGAAGGAGGGAGGTGATATCCACAGAGATTAGAAAGTGGGGTACCTAGAGAGGGAAGGGTGTTCAGATGGACTGTGGTGAAAGTGGTGAGGATTGGTGTGGCTGGGTTGTGTCAGGAGGTGGAGGGAGGGGTTATTGTCTGGGGTGATGGGGGGGCTGTAGAACTTTTGGGGACTATGCAGGGTGTACATTCAAGTGGACTACTGTCATGGAGGCTGTAAGGGAAACATGCTAATGCCAGGTGCTGTGGAAGGAAGGGGCTAGTGTCAGAGGGGTCTGTGGAGGGAGGGGAGGCCAGTGTCTTGGTTAGAGGAAGGAGGTGAGGCTAGTGTCTGAGCTGTAGGCTAGTTAACTATACAGATTGGGGGCACACAAAGTTCCATTTAGTCTCGAGAAAATGTGTTCTACTGGTAAAGCACCCAAAGTGTCTTCTCAGTTGTTGTTTTTTTAATTTATTTATCGAAGTGAATCTGTTTAACAGGCTTTGATACAACAAATTGTCCAGTTATATATATACATATATATATATATATATATATATATATATATATATATATATATATAAATATACTGTATATATATACATACACACACACACACACACACCTGGCTGGAGTTACATCATCTGAATCTTGGGAATGTGTCGTGAAATGCTCACTGAAATGATTAACTTTGTGAAAAAATACCAGTGGCCTGAGGGTCAACTTGGTCCATTCAGGTCAGTTAAACAATTTATAAACTTGTTAGCAGGTTTAATGCTACCATTCAGTGGTGTAGAGGTCAGAGATACTTGAGATTATGTGTATGTTGAGGTTTGACTAGACTACACTTTGTGTTAGAAGAAATCTATGCACAAGAAAATGAGGGGAAAATAGCAACTGATGGGCCAGATTGGTGTCCCAATTTCTGCAGGCCCTGCATCACCAAGAAGTACCATATTGCCACCAGCCACCTAGCAACAGCATCCACCATCCTGGGGACTAAATTTGGACCTTCATAACAGCCACCGATTCCCTCCATGGGGGAGGCAGGAGGGGAAGGTTCAACATCCCAATCCCCCTTCCATAGACTCTCATCAGCCATGATAACCCCCAAGACTCTCCATCAGTTTGGTATGGAGTCCTGTTGATGGTGAAGGAGAGTATAACAGTTGGGGCCCGATATTCAAATGTTTTCCCAGGTGCAGATCATAGTTTACCTGAGCAAACTTGGTTTTGCAACAATGTCCTATATTTTAGAGACATTATACGGTGCCAAACTAAGTGACTGTTTGGGGGGGGGGGTCAGTCCCAACTGTGTGTGGTGATCTTCAGTGAAGTGACTGAGGTACAATATTGTGACTGTTAGGGATGGGAATTACTGCTGTAACTGCCTGTGGAGAGTGTCATCCATGTGACTTTAGGGGGCAGTGCTGTGATGGTGGTGGGGTATAGTGCTGTGACCATTGGGAATAGGGATCTGTTCTGTGACTGCCAGGGGTGGGTGCCCAGTGCTGTGACATACAGTGGAAGCTTTCAGTCATGTGACTGTCAGAGGGGGGTACAGACCTGTAACTGTATGGGGTGGAAGGGTCAGTCCTGTGATGGTCAGTGGGCAGTGCTGTGGCTGTAGTGTAAGTAGTGTAGAATGGTGTGCACTGGAAAAGGTGGTGCATTAGCAAAGCAGCCAGCCTGTAATAAGAAAAGAAAGGAAAGTTCAGCACTTATAGAGTCAGTGCAAGATTTAGTTTCTGACAATATGCTGGTGTGTACCCACTAGCCCCAGTGCTTCAACCCTTCAGTGGGCCTTCCTCAGGTGGTTGGTCTGGGAAATACAAATTTGCATCTCATTTATACAGATCTCTTAAAGTGTTATACACCACACACTAAAAACAATGTGCAAGTCAACTTGAAAACACATGAGTAACTTGGTTACGAACATTTCATTATTCTGCACTTTGTGTTTTGTTTTTGACACTCACGGTGAACAGTTAATATTAGTGTACTACTTAAATTAAACATGCCTCTATATCTGTTACTTCATTTAATTCTGTAACTTTCTATCTAAAGCAATATTTTTTTACCTTTTACATTATGCTATACCCCTTTTGTAGCTCTATCCTCTCTATTGTTCCCACTACTGAATTTACTCCATATTAACCTTTTTCTCTTTACTTTCACAGTCTCACAGGATGTGAACTCCTTCCCCATCAGAAAAGTATAACAATATATTTAACCTTTCTTATACTTCCTAGTAACTATCTAAGAACTGTGGATCCTTATTCTACAGGTCTAAGAACCTTCATCTCTTTAAGACTCCTCCCTCTGGCTCCATAGTACCCTGGTATGAAATTCTGTACATATTACCTATACTTGGTAGGTTTACTGTAACCCTCATTATGGGAGGGTTGTGTATATGTGTTAAGATCATATATATGGCAGCATTTCCCTCCTCCATAAACATTTTTGCCTTGCTAGTTGACTCATGCAGGCTGTCAGCCCTGTTCCCACCTTCCCCATCTGCCACTTCACAGTCCCAGACCACTGAGTATAAAGTTCCCCATGGATTGCTTCCCCCCCACATGGGGCCAGGAAGGGGAGAGCTGTCCTCCCCCCCCAACCAGTCACTCACATCTAGAACTGAGCCAGTCCTCCAGGTGATAGTGTGTGACTGAGGTAGGTGGGTAGCCTATGCTAGCCATTTCCACATTCCCACTCCCCTTGGATTACTGCCTTCACCTGGGGATGCAAAGATCGAGTCTGCATGCCTTCCCACCCAGGGACAGGACAGCTATCTGATTTAACACTCAGTCTTCTCTCTGACCCTCAGCAACTTGAGCATATCCCTGAGCTTGGGTCACTCATGTAGAAGGAGTCAAGGCACACAGTGCCTTATTCCTCCATACCACTGGACCAGACCAACCTTATACTGCAGCAAGGGAATTATTTATTAACATGGCAGGCCATTGGAGAATGATGGAGCCACTGCATACCAGGGAATGATTTTTTATTAATGAGCCTGGCAGTCAAAGGGTGGGATGTACCTGTGGACACCAGAGAATGTGTTAACTTTAACAGGGCCAGCAATCACAGAGGACTACTGTTATTGGCAGGCAGTTTAAAAGAAATTTTGAGCTGCTTGAGGTTTCATATAAAAGCAATTTCCCTGCAGATGGCTCCTAATCCCCGTAAAATAGCATTATGCAGCCTTGTTGGCTCTGACTAGATTTTGTTTACTAAGCAGACAGTCCCAAAATACACGAAAAAAGGCTGCCCTGGTGTACGAGCAGTGATAACAACTTGAATCAGTAGACAGTTTCATTTTATTCAATCTAGAAGGGGTATAATAGGCTTGATTCAAGATTTTGAATTGTATCATCTTGTCCCTGGATAATTTGTGGTAACTAAGAGCTTTACAGGCACAGGATCATTATTGTAAAATAAGATTGTTGCTGAAAACTACATTTCATTTAATAAAGGTGTTTTTATAGATTTGATCTGTTGCTGAATGTAAAAGACTAAAGAGACAATGAAATATTGTTTTATTTTTACTGCACTGGATAGAGTCCGGGGGGGACATATTCAGTGCCGGCTGGTTGTGCGCGCATAACAGTGTGTTGCGCAAAACAGATACGCCGGCTGGCACTGTAGCAATATTCAAACAGGACACGCGATCAGCACAGATTGCGCATCATGTTTGAATATGGTACCCTGGATGGTAGCACAAAGCAGGCGGCTGCCATGGTGGGTGCAGCACATCGAGGGCCGGGGCTGAACACCACCAATGGGGGAATGTGTGGCACATACCTGGATGTGCAATTCCCCCAAGGGTGATTTTCAGCCAGCATATCCTAATGAGCTCATTTGGCATGCGAGGCACAAATGGGCCCCATCCATGCCCATTATGGGCTAATTAACATAGCTGTACCTGGCTCCATGCGCCAGGTAGCCCTCTCCCAACCCCATTTGCAGCCAACATGACCAGCCCCTTCCAGGCACAGCAGTCCAGTGGAATCCCCTTAAATCTGAGCCCTGTCCATGAATGCAATGCGGCCATCTCCAGTGCCAATGTGCAGCATCCACCCATCCCAGTACCCTGATCCCTGTTCCAATGGGAAATGCACCCCACTCCGCAGTGTAGGTTCCCACCACCCCATCCCCCAACAACAATCACTGTGGGTCCAATGCACCCCATATGGATAGTCACCACTGACTCCCATCCATATCATATATCCCGTGTGTTTACTCTCTCCCACCCTGTAGGTAGCATAGGTCCTGTTTGCAGGAGCCCCCCATCCCCATCCATAACCTACCCCACTGGCGATGGCCTTTCCATAGTGTAGTGGCCTCCTACCCCCCCAGTAGGCCGGACCCCCCTCACCACCCACTCCACCCATGCCAGTGACTGGCACAGCCCTCCACACCCTGCCATGGCCAGCCGCCGACTGAACGGCTCCCAATTATACCGCACTGTACAGAGTACAATCCCATTGGCTGTGCTCATACTCTGCACAGTACAGTGTCATTGGAGTTGTTCAGTCAGTGGCTGGCCATGACAGGGTGGGGAGGACAGTACCAGTTGCCAGCATGGGTGGAGTGGGTGTGGGAAGGGTGTCCTGCCTACTGGAGTTTGGGAGCCACTGCACTATGGAAGCGAATGTGGACATGGAAAGTACACTGCATACTGTGGACTGGGATTATCGACCCAACGGGGATCGTGTGTCGCTGACAGACTGAGGGACCTTACACTAACATGGGAATATCAGTCAAATGGGTACCAGGGTACTGGGGTAGAGGAGGTCACCACTCACTGGATCTACAGGGATGGGAAGTGTTGTACGGCAATGAGGGTATGAGACAGAGTGGAGGGCACTACACTGTGGTACACAGCTGGGACAGCTCTGAGCACCACAGTCAGGGAACAGGAGGGGAGCACTACACCATGGCATTGGGATCGGGGTACATTGTGCTCGTGTTCGTGGATCGGGGTGGGATGGAGGAACCGCATGCTTACCAGGGCTGGCAGGGGTACTGCCATTTCTGTTGATCCTGATCAGGGCTGGGTGGGGTGTACACTACTCTCTGGATTTACTGGGGGAGTCCATCATCATGTGGACATGGGGTATTGGAATTGGGGGGTCCCTACTCTGGGGACATGGGGGAGCTGTTGTAACCTATGCACATTGGGGAGGGGGGATCACTGGCCAACCGGGGCTGGCAGGCTGCTGTGCACATGTTTGCAATTCTGCAGCCTGCCTGTGGGTGGCCGGCAGATTTAGGTCAGCTTATGAACATACTATGAAATTTGCCAGTAGATAAAGGCCTATTGATATAACTAGTCTGCTCGATTTTGCAGCTAGCCACCCTATTCAGCAGCTGTCCCTCCCTTCCTTACCCCCCTCCCTTCACCCTCCCTGTCCCAGCCCCTTTTGAAGCAGCTCACTGTCCTGCAGGATACCACCTCTGTTGGTAACATGTTCCACTTGGCCACTACCATCTCCGTAAAAAAGGTGTCTTCTCATCTCCCTCCTGAATCTACCCACCCTCCAATCTCATAGCATAGCCCCTGGTATCTCTCCCTTCCCTTACTCTGAATAGTCCCTTCATTCCAACCCTGTTTATGCCCTTCATGTGCTTGAAGGTCTCTATCATACCCCCCGGTCCCGCCTCTCCACTAGCAAGTACAAGTTTAATTCCCTCAGTCCCCCAGTCTGTGGATCATCTTTGCTGCCCTGCTTTGCGCCCCTTCCAGCAGTTTAATGTCTTTCTTCAGGTACGGGCGCCAACACTGCATGCAGTACTCCAGGTGAGGCCTTACTAGCGATCTATACAATGGTAGAATAACGTGCCCCGTTCTTGATGATATACCCCTGGCAATACAACCCAGCATTTTATTGGCCTTTGCTGACACCTTCCTACATTGAGTTGAGCTGTTCATTGATCCCATTATGAGTACCCCAAATCCTTTTCCTCCTCAATCACAGCTAGCTGTACCCCACCCAGTTGATAGATCCTTCTTGGGCTTTTTGCTCCAAAATGCAGCACTTTGCATTTTTTAACATTGAACTCCAATTGCCAGGTGTCCGACCAGGTCTCCAGCTTTGCTAGATTCTCCTGAAACCTCTGCCAAAACCCAGTGTCATCTACCATTGCCCCTATCTTGATTTCATCCACAAACAGATTGATCTTGGTCTTAATACCCACCAAAATGTCTGCAATGAATATCCCAAATAACACTGGTCCCAACACTGAGCCCTGCGGAACTCCGCTCATCACCTCCCTTGGTGATGAGCACTCCCCATCCACCACCACCCTCTGTTGCCTTCCACTTAGCCAGTTCCTTATCCATCCCACCATCCTAGCACCCATCCCCGTGCCCTGTAGCTTACTTCCCAGCCTCCCATGTGGCTCAGAGTCAAATGCCTTGCTGAAGTCCAGATACAGGACATGGACTGCATGGCCCCTGTCCAACTGCCTAGTTACTCAGTCATAGTATTCCACCAGATTGGTCTGACAGGATCTGACAGGATCTGCCAGTGACAAAGCCATGCTGTCTGTGTCCTGCAACCCATTGGTCTCCAGAAGAGACACCAGCCTCTCCTTCAGGATTGTCTCCATCTGCTTCCCCACAATGGATGTGAGGATCACTAGCCTATAGTTTCCAGGTTCATTCTTGGGGCCACTCTTATGGAGGGGAACCACATGAGCCATCTTCCAATCTTGAGGTACACACTCTGAGTCCAATGAGACACTGAACAGATCTGCCAATGGCCCCACTAGGACCTCCACCAGCTCCTTCAGTACCTGGGATGGACACCATCTGGCCCTGGTGCCTTTTACGCCCTCAATGCCCTCAAGTCCTCTAGCACCCTACTTTCTGTGGATACCCCATCTGTCACCCCCTCCCCCTCCTTTACTGCCCTCCCATCCCCCCTTGGGTACATAGATACATAGACACTTGTCAGCAGATAAGGGCCTATGGCCCACCCATTCTTCCCATTTGAGGTTGTAAGTTCCCTTTACATTTTTCTAGAAGTCTGTTGCCCCTTACCTCTGACCTCCAGAATTCCTTTACAGTGGCATCCCCTAGGATGAAACCCAGTTCTGCAGCATTTTGCAGCATTCTGCAGAATGCTGCAGCAGTCCTACTGAATAAAGCAATGTAATTTCAATGGCAATGAGTCCCTTTTGTCAATCAGGAAAATGTGACACTGCCAGGATGAAGTGAATGCCACAGTTTCCTGCATGACAAAAGGGACTAATTGCCATTGAAATTACATCAGTAGGTCTGCTGCAGCATACTGTAGAGTGCTTTAGAAGTGGGTTTCATCCTGCGGGATGCCACTGTATGTCAATTCCATGCATTCTTAAATCCCGTGATTGTTTCAGCCCCCACCACTTCCTCTGTCAGAGTGTTCCACTTGTCTACCACCCTTCTGTGAAGAAATTCTTCCTCACGTTTCCTCTGAATCACCCTCCCTCCAACTTCATCCCATGTCCTCTAGTCCTAGAACATATTTCTTGCTGGAAAACAGTGTATTCCTGTACCCTGTTCCTCCCTGTAAGGTACTTGTAAATGTCTATCATATCCCCTCTCTCCCTCCTCTCTTCCAGGGAGTACATATTCAAGTCTTTCAGCCTGTCCTCATAGGACTTGTGATGCAATCCCTGTACCATCTTTGTTGCCCTCCTCTGAACCTTCTCTACCCTGTCAATGTCCTTACATAGGTAAGGTCTGCAGAACTGTACACTGTACTCCAGGTGGGGCCTCACTAGTGTCTTGTATAGTGGAATTATGACCTCCCTTTTCCTGCTGGCGATGCCCCTACCTATGCATCCCAGCATCCTATTTGCTTTACTCCCCCCCTTTAGTGAATACCAAGCAAAAGTAGTCATTAAGTGCTTCTGCCTTTCTCCCCTTTTTCCACCCATCCCCTTCTTTCCTAATCCTTAAAATCTGTTCTTTACAGTTTCTTTTCTCCCTGATGTACCTGAAGAAGTCCTTCTCCCCCTTCTTAATGCCTTGTGCCAGCCTGAGCTCCTTAGAATCTTTTGCCACCCTTACTGCCCTTGTCACCTCCCCTGTTTCATTCAGGTGCTCCTCCCTGTCCTCCCTCCTCCCTGTTTTCTTGTATCTCCTAAATGCTTCTCTTTTCCTCCTTATCTTTACCATAACACCCCTTCTCATCCAGCTTGGATTTTCACCCTAGCCTTCTTACTCTGAAGCCTGCTGCAGGATTTGGTTGCCTCTCCTATCCCCTTCTTTATGATCTCCCATCTCTGGTTCATGACTATGCTAGGCTGGATTCTGGCAAGGTACCCTCTTACTACTTCCTCCATCCTCGCAAAATCGGCCCTCTTGAAGTCAAGATCCTTCGTGTTGGATGCTACTCCCTCCTTGCCCATAGTCAATGTGAACCAAACTGAATGGTTGTCACTGCCTGCCAGTGGTTCGCAAAATCGGCCCTTATGAAGTCAAGAACCTTCATGTTGGATGCTACTCCCTCCTTGCCCATACTCAACGTGAGCCAAACTGAATGGTGGTCGCTCCCTGTCAGTGGTTTGCCCACCCTCAGATCCCTCACTAATTCCCCATTAGTCAGCACTAGGTCAAGGGTGCTCCCTCCCCTGGTTGGCTCACTGACCACTTGTAACAGGGAGCTTTCCTGGAAAGCATCCAGCAGTATCTGCTGCCATCTATTGTTGCTGGTTGGGGTTCCCCAGTCTACTCCCGGCATGTTGAAGTCCCCCACAACCACCACACTCCCCTTCCCACGTGACCTCCTAATCTGTTCCACTAGTTCCCTGCCTAACTTCTCCTTCTGGGAGGGTGGTCTGTACACCACTCCCATCCAGAGAGTCCTATTTCTGGAATCCTGAATTAGCAACCATAATGACTCCATCCTGCCCTCTTCCCCCTTCTCCCTTACACACCTCAGACCTTCCTTTTATGTATAGCACCACCCCCCTCTCCTATCTACCCTATCCCTGTGGAATAACCTGTAACCTGGTACTGCCAGCTCTTAGTCATGGTGTTGGGTGGCCCATGTTTCAGTGATGGCTGCCATGTCCACCTTCCCCTCCACCATGAGGGCCAGTAGCTCAGTCATTTTATTCCCTAGGCATCAAGCATTCAATGTAACCACCTTCCATCCCTTTACCTTCCCCCATCCTCCTACCCCCCCAGCATCCCCTTTTGTACTTTCACCTAATCCCATGTCCCTGATTTGGGGGGTAAGCTCATGTGACTTCCCATCCTGTGGCCTCTGCATGCCCTCTCTCCCCCTGCCACCCCCTCTCCTAGTTTAAATTTCCAGCTACCTCAATGTAATCTCCAATCTTCCGTTTCAACATATTCTTGCCCTCTTTAGTTAAGTGCAATCTATCCATAGCATATAGACTACTGTCCTCCCAGATTCTTCCCCATCCTCCCACCAACCCATACCATTTGCTATGACACCATGCTCCTAACCACTTGTTAAATTCCTAGATTCTCTGTGCATGCTTTGGGCACTGGTAGTACCTCTGAAAAAGTTACCTGCCCCCTTGCATAATGTTCCCAGCTCCTCAAACCTCTCCTGGACTTCATCTATTATCCTATCAGTCAGGTTGTTTGCCCCCAAATGTATTATTAAATGAGGCTTCTCCCTTCCCCTTTTAGCATACTTCAGGACTGATTGCCCACCCTATCTGCTGTCATTCTTGGCATGGCTTCCACCCAGATATGACTGTGCCTTTCCTCCTTGCTTCCCCACCTGATCCCTCTTAGCACTGAATCCCCCAGTACTAACATTACCCCCTATTTTCATCTACCCACTTCCCTTCCTCCC
Organism: Neoceratodus forsteri; assembly: GCA_016271365.2. Taxonomy (NCBI): domain Eukaryota; kingdom Metazoa; phylum Chordata; order Ceratodontiformes; family Ceratodontidae; genus Neoceratodus; species Neoceratodus forsteri. The sequence continues at coordinate 975,220,793 of CM057450.1, read as the reverse complement.
TCCCTCACCTATCCAGCTCCTCTTCCTCCTACACATCATTCCACCTCTCTGTCCCTGTTGCATGTTCCCCATCAGTATTCCCCCCACCCCATTTACTTTCAGGTTACCCTCTTCCTTGCTATACATGTCCTTCCCCCCAAAATTGTGCTGTTGTTACCTGAAGACCCTTCCCTTATTCCTCCTTCCACCTTCCCCTTGCTCTCCCATCCCCTCACTCTGAGTCCATTTCCTGTGCCTATTCCCCTTCTCCCCCTCTCCCTGCCACCTCCCTCCTTCCATTGTCCTCTCCTCACCTTTACTTCCCCTACTCAGTGCCCCTAGGCCTGGGTCTCTCTGGCACATTGCCCCCTCTGCTACCCCACATCCTCCCCTCTTGCTGCACTAAGTGACCTCCCTCCCTTGTTCCCCACCCACCTCTTCTCGCCACTGAACTATAGCCTCCTGTAGCCTGTCTTGCCAGCCTCAGCTCCTCCTGTAGCCCCTTGATCACTTTTCTGAGTTGCCCTGTTTGGGTACGCACTGGACATCCTCCCACTCTCCATACAATTTTAAGAAATATTGGTGTTCCACAGTTGTTGCATCCTACCATCCTCCCTATTTCCCAATTCACCCACCAGTGACCCCTTGCCTTTCCATTAGAAGGATCCTCCTCTCTCCCCCATGCCACCCCCTTCCCTTGTCTATCCCTGCCAAACATGTCTGAATTTGGCAACTTATGCATACATCAATGGCTACAGGACACTAACTGTAATTTTTTACCAATGTTACCGCCTTCCTTTTTTTATTTTATTTTATTTATTTATTTATTTATTTTAGCTTTTGTTGACCGGGAAAGTGCACTAGACAAATCCTGCCTATTTTCAGGCACGACCCGGGGGAGGGGGATACAGATGAATGCCAACTGACCTTTGAACCAGATTAAGCTGTTGGTGGTATTTTAGTGAATGAGGGAAATTTGCCAGGACACCGGGAAATCCCTCTCTGATGGTGCATGGCCGCCAGCAGGAGTGCTGGTCAGCTTTCAGAAGATGGACGCTGTAGAGGAGCTACAGCAAGTTCAGTCTGCAGATGTGAAGGAGACCATAGACAAGGATTCTACAAAGGTTAATTTTCCTTCAGCAGAGCTAGAAGATGCAGAATTATTTCTGGATGCCTTATCTTCTGAGGATTCAAAAGTTCCTGTAAGCCCTACAGAGCCTGAAAAGTAAAAATGCTGCCTTTAAAGTCTGTTCAGCTACTTTCTTGTACAAAACCTATAGATGGTGTTGCCCCTTTAAGACCTGCACTGCCTGTGGATGATGTCATGCTACTGAACACGGAAGGGATTCAGCTGGAGTATGGTGTTTCTGCTGTTTGCAGGAGCAATGGCAGTTCCAAAGATCGAAATCTTTCTGCTCCAGCACAAAAAACAGGTCAGCTGGGGGTCTCCCTGCCTAGCACTGAAGCGCTACTTGTTTCCAATAGTTTGGGGATTTGTTGGAAGTGGGGAAATGGACTGCAGCAAGATAAACAAAGAAACTGAAACCAGGGAAAAGTATGTGGTGGGAACTGCTCCAACACTGACTAAACAAGCAGGGTTTGTTTTTCTTCTTCCACTGCTCAGATTATTTATCAAAACAGCCAAATGAACAGGAGGAAGCAACTGTTTTTCTTTTGTGACCAAATATGGGGAATGCTTCTACATCTTTGCAGCAGGTTAAAGTTCTGTTCCTCAGCCCATTATGCCTAACTCTGATATTTTGACTTTCCTTCTACACATGAGAGTGACTGGACTCCTGCTTCAGCTTTAATGGCAGCAGGGTGGAAACAAACTCCTTCAGGAGAATGGGCTGCTGACTTAACCTGGGATTCTTCATTTGACATAAACTCTCATTCCCTAAGTGGAACCCAGAAAAGCCTGTTCAATCTGCTAGAAAGAGGGCTCAGACTCTAGGATTTGGTTCTTAATGTCTCTAATGATACTGTTAGTCCTGTTTCTGTAGAGTCTCATAATGCTGTATCTGATAAAGACCTTTATTATCTGACTTATTTGCAAAAACAAACGTGAACTGCTCTCCAGGTGGAATGCAGGATTAGATATACAGGGGCATGGCTGAAAGGCCTAATAGAAACTATGTTGGGAGACATTTAATTAAGGAATCCTTGCATTTTCTCCTAGAGATGTGTTTGCCATCATCAATATTTCAGGAGAGATAATTATGATGTCAGTTTTAGATCAGCTGCCTTGTTAGAATTATTTTGGATTAGGTATTCTCAGGTAAAGTTCTCTCCCTTTGGTCCCGCTTGTGATTATTCCTCTCTCAACCAGCCATCAAGTTTGTTACAGTAATGTTCCGCAATGAAGGGTGTCAGTGGATGATATTACATATTGGTTGTCCAATAAATGTGATGTACAGGGGATCCAGAGCCTATTTTAGACTCAGAGGGCTTTGGACAGGGGATGGAAATATAAGGTCAAATTACGACACAATGAACATGGTTTTATGCATATCCCAAACTCCTTCTTACTAGGCTGTGATAGAGTGTTTGTTTTTATAGTGGTCAGCCAAGGGCCTGCTATAAATGTGGCTCACGACGATTTGTCTAGTGTTTGTGATAGTCCTAGATGTGACAATTGTGATGAAATTGGGCATTCACTGATTCAATGTTCTAACCCAACTAAATGTGATTTATGCGAGGGTAGTTCTCACATTCAACACATGTCCGTGGCTGCAAAACAAAGTATCAGGAATTGTACTGAACAGTTTTACAGAAAGCACAGGAAGACCTACTCTCATTCGTCTCCTACTTTTCCTAGGGAACCCCTCTTGCTGTAAGAAAACCTGTAACTCCTGTGACAATGAATTTAGTTCTCCCCTCCCTCTTCATCATTGTCAAGGCCTGTACAGCCTAATAGTTCTGCTTTGCAGGACCCTCCGCTTGTCCCAAGTGTGAAATCGGGTGGTATTGCAAAGACTTTAGATCAGGAGCGAAAACCCCCAAAATTGACCCTCTCTCTGCCTCCTAGAAGGTCCACGAGGAATGGAAATCAGTACCTGAGGCAGTTACAGATTCAGTGGAAACTTCTAATCCTTTCTCTTCTTTCTTCTTGGGGATACAGCAATGGATGTTGTGGATTCGGATTCCCAAATCTCTACCCAAGACCCCATGGAACCCTCCCAAGGTTCTTATAAGGAAAAGAAAAGAAAGAAAAAAATAAAATAAATTCCTTTTTTTGGTACTCATATGGGTTTTCTGTGGGCTTCTTTGAATGTTCATAGCATTTTAAATGGAGCTAAACGAAGGCTATTTTTCATATGTTGCATAATTCTAGAATTACTGTTTGCTTTTTACAAGAAACTTGGATGTTCTCTAAAGAACATGTTACTGCCTTTAAAAGGATTGGCCTTGGGGCCCTTCATATTGGTCATTTGGTCAGGATAAAGCTGACGGCATTGGTATTCTTTTTCCACCTTCCAGTTTAAACTTCATAAATTAATAGACTGCATTCCAGGGAGGGTTTTGATTGTGGACTGTTTTCTTGAATCTGTCCTATATAGACTTATTAATATTTATAATCCACAGGTAAAACAGCCAGAATAAAGTGTATGAAAACTATACAACCTTTTCTGCTCACTACCAGGCCAGTACTGTGGGGTGGGGATTTCAACTGTTCTCTTACTGACAGGAGATCTAGTGGAAAAAATGTATTGTGATGCTAACTTTTTACAATCTGTTATTAGAGAGGCAGACCTCAGAGTCTGCAATACTTTAGAATCCAACCCCTAAAAATACATTTTGTAAAGGAAGACTGGTACCTGTATTGATTACCTTTTCACCTCCAAAATATATATATTTCACAGTTTTCTAGACAGCCTTTTGAATTTTCAGACCATCTCCTACTTAAAATTGCAATAGAAATCCCAGTAAATTATAAGCCCTACAAAAGTAGATGGCTACTAAATACCTCATCATTACAAAATGACTTTGTCAAACATTCTATAGTTCAAATTCTAACTGCCCGCCTATCGGTGCAATGTTTATATTCGGACTTAGGGATCTGGTGGAAGAAACTAAACTAGACTGCATGGATTGGTTTAGAACTTATGGACAAAAACCAGAACAATAATTTTCTTCATTACCTCACATTACGTTCAAAATTACAGTCTCTATTAACTAGAGCTAACACTTCTTCAGAAGATTTATCTCCTTTAATTAAGCATGTTAAATTACAGATGAGGAAGTTTCAATATGATAGAGCCAGATCCCTGCAAGCCTTAATTAACAACTACACGTCCAAAACAGTGATTGGGGACCCCTATAGTTTGTGTAAAACCGTACGAGATAATTCTACACTAGATTGTTTAGTCAGTAATTCACAGTATTATACTGACCTTCGGATATAAGTCATATTATATTCGACATTTCCAAAGTTTAGGTCCTCATATAGACTTACAAACTGACGTCTTTCAGGATTTTCTGAAAGGTGTTACAGGCCCTGTCATTGATGCCTCAATGGCAGCTGTTCTTTCTGAACCCTTTTCTTTACAAGAAATTGTGGATGTTATTTCTAAACTTAAGCTTAATGTGTCTCCTGGGGTAGATGGGTTATATAATGCCTTTTATAAAACTTTTGCAAATGAGCTGGTTCCCTGTTTAGTTGGTGTTTTAATTCCTTCTTTCTGGAGGACAGATCTATCCTGCATTCACAAAAGGGTTACAAGTTTATATCTTTAAAAACAGGAGATAGAAGTGTGATCAAAAACTGAGACCTATCACATTGTTAAATTCTGACTATAAAATCTTATGATGCTGCTTAATAACAGACTTCAATCTTGGGCTACTCTAGTGATTTCTCCAGTTCAGTTCTGTGGTGTTTCTCAAAGACTAATACATTCGGTACTTTGTTATATTAGATTTTATTGAAATATTACATCACAGCAAACAAATTGGTATTCTACTATCATTAGACTTAGAAAAGCCTTTGATAGGGTTAGTCATTCATTCCTTTTCCAAACCTTTGGCCTTTTTAGGAATGCCCCTGAGATTCTTTACAATTTTACAAAATTTATATTCTAATTCAATAATCTGTCCAGTTATTAAAGGGAAAATTGGGAAAGGTTGACGCTAAAAGTTGGTGTCAGGCAGGCTGTCCACTGAGCCCTTTATTATATATTTGCTCTAGAACCCCTTATTAGACATTTACAGTTGGTTTCTGGTTGAGGGTCCAAACATTCCCTTTTCTGACTCCTTTAGAAATGTACAAGTTTTATGGATGACATCTGTTTATTTTTAAACAACAAGGCCAGCTGGAAGTTTTCTTTAAGTTATTTCACAGGTATGCGACCTTGTCAAACGCCAAATTAATTTTCAAAAATCTAAAGGGTTGTTAATAGGAGTGAATACATTAACCCCTTTGTGCACAGAACTATTTCATTCACTACAACACCTATTTCCATTTTAGGGTTCTGTTCGGTTCCCAAAATTTACCTGGAGCAGAATTGGCTTGCAGTTTTAAATAAAATGGATAATAAAGTTCAGAGGTGGAAACATTATAAATTCTCGAAACTGAAGAGAGTTCAGATTTTTAAACAATTCCTGTTACCTTGCCTACAATATTTGGCATTTCTGTACCCTGTCCCAACTAACCTGGAAGTGAAACTGTACAGTATTAGTTTTCAGTTTTTGGGGAAATAGGTTAAATCCCATTAAAAGGTATTATACTTACCTGGATAAAGTCAAGGAGGGTCGGGATGGTAGATCCTGTGGTTTTCTGTTCTTCCCTTTTCTTGCTTTTTCTTTTGGAACTGTACTTTAACCCCAATATTCCAGAATTTAGCTGGTTGAAATTCTTACTATCCAAGTATTCATCGAAATGGATTGGATTGGCTCCAAAACCTAATATTTCCTTTTCTACTCCTTTTTTTAAACCGATTGTTCGGAAATTATATATGTGGCAATTGTCCAAATCACAAATTATTAATTCTCCAACAAAACTATATTCCACTATTATTTCTCAAATCTATCCTCATTCCCCCGCATTTAAAAACTGCCCAGGTACTATGACCCATCTGGTGTTAGCACAATTAAATAACCCCCGTTTACCCCCTTACATGTGGGAGACGCAATGGTTGATAATGTATGGTCGGTTACAAGTTAGAGGGACAGCTAAGTATAAAATGAAAGAAGAAAGGTTTTGTCCTTATTTAGAGTGTATGGCACAAGAAGAAACAATGGAACATTTTTTATTCATTGTTCTTTTGCCTCTAAACTATGGTGTATTGGCAACTATCTGGCACTTCCCATGGTTGAAACATATTTCTTATGAATTGTTAGTATTGGGATCTTTACCCCCATGTCTTGCTACATTTCATACTTCAACTGTACACATTTTCTAGTATGTCTTAGATTTTGTTTATGGCAAGTTAGATGCCAGTGGTTTTTGTATCAAAAAGCTAACTTTTTAGGCTTCAGCCACTATGTTATTTGTGAATTAAATAAAGTATATCTAAAGATGCTCAGATTTATGGGACTAGAAAAGTTCAAATCTGGTGGAAGGGTTTCAGCATATGATAAAATTTAAATGACGGATTACTTTCTTTCTTTTATGCTTTTGTTAAAAGATAACTGTGTATCACTTGCTTTTTGTTCAGTACCTTTGTTGATTTGTATAAGCTTTGTGCTTTTTGCTGCTGTTTTTCTTGATGTGTTTTTTCCATGCTTTATTTCAATAAAGAAGCAATTTACCCCGACTCTTTTCGATAAGTGCCATGGGATCTTTAACATCCACCTGAACTACCACCAACCCAGGCAGATGGGACCTCGGTTTAACGTCTCATCCGAAAGATGGCACCTCGGCACCTTCCTAATTGAAGTTCTCTACCAGCCCTCGTCCCCTTGCACATATAGATGCCTTATACACTTCTACACTTCTATATAATTACGTACTGCTTTCTTGATGTCTCCCTAGTTGCTCACACCCTTTATACTTGCAACTTATATTGTACATGCAATTTAGATTGTACAATTCCACTGAGATGCCTTATCTACATATACTCCCTCAATTGTCCATTCTGTGACCCTGCTTAGACAATAATTGCCTTTCAGAGTCTCACCATCACCCACAGTCCACGTTCCTCAAGTAGTTATCAGCCCTTTGTTGCTCTTCTTCAGTTTCAAGTCCTTCCCTCTAGAGGGCTGCACTCTCCACTGCTCCTCAGTCTCAGGCTTATTGTTCCTCCCTGAAGAAGTCCCCACCTACTTTGTTGGCCATTTAATAGAGGTCGTGGGTGGGTGGGACAAAAAATGCTCCCTCAATCTCTGTTCTGGCTGCTGCCCCCTGCTGAGCCTCCACTCCCTTCTGCTGCACTCCTCTGGTCCTCTGCTGTTGCAGCTATGGAAGCTGGGATCCCCTGATTCTCTTATGTGCCTCTGCTCTGCTGCTTTTTATTTTCAAAAGCAGGTGGTCTCTCCACTGTTTGGCTCCTCCAGGAGCCAAGACTTATGCAGTTCAGCTGCCAGATTACAGCTCCTCTCTGGCCCTGGGAATTCGGGTGGTGCTAGCCACTCAGTTGCAGCTGTAGATCACAAAAATGCTCCCTCAATCTCTGTTCTGGTTGCTGCCCTCTACCGAGCCTCCACTTCCTTCTGCTGTGCTCCTCTGGTCCTCTGCTGGTGTGGATACAGCTGCTGGGATCCCCAATTCTCCTGTGCATCTCTACAATGCTGGGATTTTTATAGGTCGGCCCCCCTTTTTTTGTTTTCAAAAGGGGTGTTCTCTCCACTGATTGGCTCCTCTGGGAGATGAGACTTGTGCAGCTCAGCTGTGAGATTACAGCTCCTCTCTGGCCTTGGGAATTCGGGTGGCACTAGCCACTCAGTTGCAGCTCTGGATCACAAAAATTCTCCTTCAATCTCTGTTCTGGTCGCTGCCCCTACCGAGCCTCCACTCCCTTCTGATGTGCTCCTCCAGTCCTCTGCTGGTGCAGCTATAGCCTCTGGGATCCCCCGATGCTCCTGCTTTGTCTGACCGATCCTTGTGCGGCACAGGGCTGGCCCTTGGGGGGTGCATTTCTGATGAATATGCCCCTGCGTGGCACATTCATGGGAATGCCCCCTCATCTTACACCATTTGCATTATCTGTGGGCCATGGCCCATTCTACTTTGGGCAGTGCAATGCCACCCTTTGAATATTGTGCTGCAGTGTGCAGTTTGGGATGTGTCGCACATCTCCATTTTCTACTGGGATACACTGCACATCCTTTTTGAATATGGGGGCCCAAAGGTTTTTCTAAATTTCTTGTATTCGAGACTGTTTCCCATCTTTTAGAGTCCTTTTGAAAAATATTCCTTATTTGGAAATAAAAGAAAAATTGGTTATTGGTTAAGACAAACTTTTTCTTACATGCTGATCAATCCAAGAAAGTATTATTGTCTAAGAGGTCAACTAATCATTAAATTCCTTTCTTCTGCCAAACATTATTTCTGAGAGCACTGCCAGGTAGCCTAACGTTTGGATTTTGTCAAATAATATTGGTAGGAGAACAACTAGAAATCCATCCAATTTGTATAGATACCATTTTGTAATACTACCAATGTTACTGATAATTTTAAGTTAAAACATAGATATTTAGATGATGTAAATCATAGGTTCTCTATGTTGTCATTTTGAATAGTGTTAAGTATTGCATTCTCAACCTGCAGTTCCTGATCTCTGGCTTTAGACCAAGAAAGGGCTAGCTTAACCATAAAGATCCTGTAATATGGAAGAATATTGGGGCATGCAAAGCCACCGTGTTCTTTGATTAGACATAACTTGCTCCAAGAAATTATTGAAGGTTTATTATTCCAAATGAATTTCAAAATAATGAATTAGCTTGCTTGAACCAACCCTCTGGAATCTTAAAAAACAATAGTTTGAAGTAGGTAAAATAAATGGGGGATGGCAAGCATCTTAAATATTTGAATTTTGTCCCCAAAGAGATATGGGAATTTTACTCCAACCTTGAAGTTTGTCCTTTAGGTATATAAGAAAGGGAGCAACATTTAAATTATACATTTTATCAAGACTGTTAGCTATAACTATGCCTAAATACTTGCCTTGTTGTTTGATGGAAGCCTGAAAAATATTTTGGATCTCTTTCTGACAGTGAGAATTAAAGGTACAGTAATCATTTCAGATTTTGTTTCATTAATTTTATGACCTGACATTACTGAGAAATGCTGAATTACCACTTTTAGATGTTTCAGACTGTCTACAGGATGCACCCTCCTCCTTTAATAGTAGCAGCAAATCATCAATGTAGGCCTTAACGTTTGTAGACATAGAACCAATAGCAATGCCCTTATATCATTATTAGCTCTAACTTCATTAAGAGCTAGTTCTAACCCTATAATAAACAGAGTGGGAGACAGAGGGTATCCCTGTCTCGCTCATCTGTACAACTGGAAATATTTTGAAAATGTATTATTTATTTTTAACTGTGGAAGTGTTCTTCATGTACAGTTCTGATATAGCTGATGAATTTTGTAGGGAAGCCAAAAAGTCCATGGCAGCAAATAGATATGTCCACTCTATCATGTCAAATGCCTTGCATGTGTCTAATGAAATTAGAGCTGCAGTTTTGCCACATTGCTGTAGATAATCAATTATGAACTGAACAGTATGGATTCCTGTAAATATATGTATGCATGGTATAAAACCACTCTTCTCAAGATTAATAATTTTGTCCAAGTAAGGCAAACTTCTGTTATTTAGAATCTATGTGTACATTTTATAATCAGCATTTAAGATAATAATTGGCCTGTGGTTTTCCACATGTTTGTCATTCTTCCCTTTCTTTGTAAAAGTGAAATATATTTTTGCTTGAAAGAAGGTGGAACCATGTTCTTATCCTGAGTTTGCTGAAATAAGCTTTGCAAAATTGGCAGAACTGAAGCATAAAAGCTATATAAAATTCAAGGGTGAAACCATCTAAACCAGGGCATTTATCTTTTGACATAATAGTGATTGCATACTGTGGCAAGATGAGATATACAAACCCATATAGAACTCAGAAACATATTCTTTTTCACTCTATTCTCTCTTTCTAAACTGAGGAAACCATTAAATTAGCCGAGGACTATCTAGCAGCCAGGACCACATGATCCAGAGGACAACCAGGTAATCAAGGAGTACCTGCAACTCCAGTAAGACCTTTTTCTTCTCAAAATAGCCAGACTTGGGGACAATCTCAATATGCAAGAAGGGATAGAGGAGGCAGAATCCATTACTCTGAACTTATATGCCATGGTTGCCTTGGGAAGGGACACATTGTTAGAAACTGCCCTAATAAAAGACAAGAGCCATCATATCTTTCTCTAGCTAACACTGGTTATGTGGAGTCAGTGTGGGTATAAAAGATCAACAGACTTTGAGATTACTAGACTCCGGGAGCAGACAGACGTTGGTAAGGGCTGACTTGGTTCCTGATTGTATATTGAGTCAGCAGGATACAACTGTTATATGTTTTCATGGGGATATTCATCAATATCAGACAGCCAACCTGGAATTGACAGTAAACAACACTAGTTGTACAATGCTAGTGGGTTTAGTACCCAGATATTGCCAGTCCCTGTCATCACTGGGCAAGATTTTCCTGAATTTACAGCTTTGATGAATAAACATTAGACTTTTGTAGAACCAGTAAATGTGGTAATGCGATACCAAGCAAAAGCCCAGTTAGACTCTATTTTTCCTTTTGAAGAAGAGTATTTCAAAACAAAAGGGAAAAATAAAAAGTCAAGGAACACTAAGAAAAAGGAGAAACAGGTATGGAAGGAACAGCATCCAGAAGGAACTTTAAATCTGATTCCAGGACTGTCCTGTGATAGTATTTATGAAGAATAACTGTCTGATGACTCTTTAAAACCTTTATTTTTGCAGGTTCATCAAGTAAAGCAACCAGGACAATCTTATTTTATACAAAAGAATTATATTTTGAATAGGATGTCTGTTGATATGCAGAGTGGTTTAGAAGTTGAACAACTAATAGTACCCCAAAAGTATAGAGAACAAATCATGTACTTAGCTCATGATATATCAATGGCAGGTTATGAGGGAAGGGATAAAACAGTTCAACGAATCCTGTCCAGGTTTTGTTGGCCAGAGATACACCAGGATGTTGCTGCATATTGTAGAACATGTGCCAAATGTCAATTAGTAGCACAAGGAGGGAAAAGAGATCGAGTACCTTTGCAACCGATAACCTATGTCACGACCCCTTTTGATCGGGTAGCAATGGATGTTGTGGGGCCTTTACTTAAAAGTTCCAAAGTAAATCAGTACATTTTAGTAATCTGTGACTATGCTACTAGGTACTCTGAGGCTATCCCTATGAGGACAGTAACAGCTCCTCAAGTGGCCGAAGAACTGGCCAAAGTCTTTAATGTGATGGGAATTCCCAAAGAAATCTTAACAGATTGTGGCAGTAATTTCACGTTAGTGATGTTACAAGAACTATACAGATTATTGGGGGTAACAGCACTCTACAGACAGATGGGTTAGTGGAGCGCTTTAACAAGACAATAAAGAAAATGCTCCAAAAGTACATGCATGAGGAGGGTAGAGACTGGGACAAATTTCTCCCCTACCTCTTGTTCTTGTTTGCTTATAGGGAGGTACCCCACGCTACCACTGGATTTTCACCATTCACGTTGTTATTTGGACATAATCCAAAAGGACCATTGGATGTAGTTAGAGAGCACTGGGAAATTGGGAAAAGTGTGGGGTGTACAAACATTTGTAGATTACATGAAATCACTAAGGAAAAAGTTATTGATGAGGTGGCAAGGACTTTATAATGTGATTTGCCAGACTGGTGTTGTGAATTTTGAAGTAGAAATGCCCAGACATAGACCCCTGAAGCATATTTACCACACCAATTTATTGAAACAATGGGTAGAGAAACCTAAGCCTGAGTTAATTTGTTACATTCATCCAGAACAAGAGAAGTCAGAACTAGACATAGCCTATGAGCGTTTGGATCCCCATAGTGAAGAATTACCTATACACATAAACCCTGATTTGACACCAGTGCAATGTCAAGAGATTGATCATCTCCTAACATACCAGGATACTTTTACCAAAGTACCAGGTCGAGCGAAGGGGGTGGTGCATGAGATTAAGACTGCCTAGACCAGACCTATACACCAGAAACCATATAGGCTTCCTGAAAAGGTTAGGCAGGAGGTGATAGAGGTAGTGAAAAGAATAGAACAAGCTAAGGTAATTGTCCTGTCACGCAATCCATGGTCTTCACCATTAGTGGTGGTAAATAAAAAGGAAGGTGGAGTCAGGTAATGCCTGGATTTTAGATGTATAAATACCATTTCTGAATTTGATTGTTACCCTATGCCCCAGATCGATGATGTTGGACCATATTGGATCTGAACAGTATATCAGTACCCTCGATTTAACAAAAGGGTACTGGCAGATCCCATTGGCAACCCAGGCCCAGGAGTTAACAACTTTTTGTACACTACTTGGAATGTACCATTTTACGACAATGCCATTTGGATTAGATGGGGCTCCTGCTACCTTTCAAAGATATATGGACCATGTATTAAGACCTCATAGATCCTACAGTGCTGCCTATTTGGATGATGTTGTGATCTATAGTCCAGGTTGGGATACACATTTATTTCATCTAAGTGCAGTTGTCCTGAGCTTGAAAGATGCTGGTTTGACTGTTAACCTGGCTAAGTATGCCTTAGCAAAAATTGAAATACGTTACCTAGGTTTCATTATCGGTAATGGTGCTATAAAACCTGAAGTCAGCAAGGTTGAAGCTGTGGCTAATTGTTCAGTCCCATGTACAAAGAAACATGTAAGATCATTTTTAAGCCTAGCCAGTTACTACCGCAGGTTTATTCCAGATTTTTCCACAATAGCTACACCTTTGACAGACCTTATTAAAAACTGTTACCCAACAATAGTTAAATGGACAGCTGCTTGTGAAACTGCTTTTAGGAAAATGAAAGCTATCTTATGTTCTGCTTCAGTGTTACACAGCCTTGATTTTTCCAAATTGTTTGAGGTTCAAACAGACACCTCTGACACAGGCATTGGTGCAGTCCTAACCCAGCATGACAAGAAAGGAGAACATCCCATCCTTTATTTAAGTAGAAAGTTACACGAGAGGGAAAGGAGGTATTCTACAGTTGAGAAAGAATGTCTGGCCATGAAGTGGGCCATTGAAGCCTTAAAATATTGTCTTTGGGGTAATGAGTTCACCGTAGTTACTGACCACAACCCCCTGTGCTGGCTAAACCTTATGAAGGATAAAAATATGAGAATCATGAGGTGGTATTGTGATAAAGGTAGCTGGGATGAATATGACATCTTCTTAAAGGAACCCATACCATTGTGAACCTTTTCCTGACAGAGGAATAAGGGTTTTAGACCTCATTGGAAAGTCACATGCTGATGAGGTCATCAAGAAACACTATAAAACCTTCCCCAAATGGGGCTATAGAGAGGAAGAGGTAGAAAGTGGTCAGTGTCTTTTGATAAGGATGTTAAGTTGTATTACTGTTAAAGTAGTATTTTCCCAATCATTAAATAGGGTCCCAGAGGGGACCTTCTGGTGAGGGTGGGTGGAAGTTCCAACCCATCCAAAGGGTTAGGGTTAGGAAATGTTAAGTTGTTGCCTTCTTAAATGGGGAGAAATGTGACAGGATGAGATATACAAACTCACACATAACTCAGAAAAATATACCTTTTCACTCTATCCTCTCTTTCTAAACTCTTTTTTCTAACTATCCTTAATTTTCATGCCAGGGTGGCCAACCTGACATTTACTTCCTCTGTACTATCCCTTTATAACAAAAGAAAGGTTCTTTATGTGAGTTCCAAGCATATATGCCCATTTAGCAAACTCTCCCATGTAGCAGAAAACTGGTTAAAATGTTACTCTCTTATGTATTAAAGATTGTGCACCTTTTTGGTAAAATGCAGCGCTAATGAATTAAAGCCGCTCGCTAATGTGGTAGTCTGTGCGCACAATCGTACACTCGCACAGGAGCTGTGCTCACATTCATGCTGGAAATATGATTTTGGAGTTGCTGGCTCCTCAAAAGTAAAAGAAATGCTTGTTGCTGTAAAGCAAATTGCAACAGAGCAGTTCCAATCCATGCAGCGGATCAGTGGCAGGTTGCCATGGGAGCAGTAAATGCTCCATATTCCCTCCCACTGAAAAGAATGTCCGCTTCATGGACAAAACCAGAAAAAAGTTAAAAACAGATTAAACTCCTTGCAGGCACCAGAGCAGTGTCCTATAGTGTTAACCAGTGGGAAAATCTGGTTATTTTGTTAACAGCAGCCCCTATTGAGAAAGGGAAATGTTTCATTGAGCCTGAAATGAAAAAGTTGCCGATGGCTGAAAAGAAAAGCCGTCAGGTTGTAAGAAAAAATGTACAAGCTATGGAAACAGTACTAGCAAGTTGGAAATGTGTTCTAGGCTGTATAAATTTGGGTAAAACTGTTTATATAAGAGAAATAGACACGTTTTCCATTAAATGAAGTGATTTAAAATCTGTGCAATGAATAAATGAAGCAGCAGGTTTTGAACACATCAGGTACTCTCCTACTTAGTAGAATAAATGGAGAGGGAGTGCGCCCCTGGTCTGTTTATATCTGGGAAGGTTGGAGATTACCTAGCATATAAGACAAAATGCATTTAAAATGTTTTTTGTTATTTACCTGTATGTAGCCCTGTTTAATTTGGAAGGTCCTTCTATAGGGATGGCAGCCCAGCAAATGGCTGTTTATGTAGGAAGGGGATAGTGATGTCATAAATAAGGGGAGGAGCTATAAAAACCCTGATGATGCCCATGCACCTAATTAAGGTTATTTCTGGTGAAATACAATGCTTTTAAGTTTAGTATTGTGATAAAGGTAGCTGGGATGAATATGACATTTTCTTAAAGGAACCCATACCATTCTGAACCTTCTCCTAACAGAGGAATAAGGGTTTTACACTTAATTGGAAAGTCACATGCTGATGAGGTCATCAAGAAACACTATAAAACCTTCCCAAAAAGGGGCTATAGGGAGGAAAGGGTAGAAAGTGGTCATTGTCTACTGATCAGCAACCAGAGAGAGGAGGTGTAAGAGGTTACACATTGAAGAATAGTGAGAGATATTATATGTACAGAAAAGAGCAGGAAGCTTGAAGGAAGACTTGCCTGAGCATTTGTTTTGTATTTTCATTTGGTGTGCTAGGTTTAACACCACGTTATATTTCTTTTCTGTAAATATCTGGACATTTTCTGTTATTTATTTATCATTTTGAAAATAAAATGATAAACGCTGTAAAAAGCATTTTTTATGCACTTTATCTAATGACTGGCATCTGTTAGTAGAGCTCGCATGTCCACATATCCCATTTCTTGAGATGTTGTAGATGTTAAGCCTTGACCTTCCAGAGAAGAAATAGTCTTGTCCACAGCAAATTGCCTGTAACATTCTATATCCCTATCAGAAGGCTGACATTCTGACTTGTATAGTTTAGTATAAAATCTGAAAAATGCATTGGAAATCTGATCCAACTGGAGTATGCCCTCCTCATCGTAAATGAAAGTTATTACTGTTTTTTGCTGAACAGATTTCAGTCAAAGATCCAATTTTTTCCAGCTTGTTCAATGGTAGCTTGCCATCTTTTTCCCCTTTTAACCAGTAGTTTTTAATATTAAAGATATCAGTGTAATGTAATAACTTTTTAAATTCAATGTAGTCTTGTTTCCTAGAGGCATCTCCCATTACCATTGCTTCTAAAGATTAATGTTTTTCTTCAATTTCTGCTATTTTTTCTAATTGTGTTTTTCTATGAGGCAAAATAAATTGCTACAGTATGACAGCTTTCAAGGTGTCCCAACTTTGGGTTATGATGTCTTTATCAATGTTGTTATCTTGAACAAAATTTGTTATGCCTATATTAATCTGTTGTATAAAATGTTAAAGTGAATTTTTCAAGTTTTTGTTTCCTGTTTTGGGCGTCACAGCCCTTTGCGTTATGTTGTTGCTAGCCTTTTCCAGCAAAAAATAATTTTTTTTATGAGGTTCTTTTTGGGACAGAAGGGATCAGAACTGAAACTGAACCACAGCCAGGTGATCCCATCTACATCTGCTTCACTGGCACTGCCCCCGCACTGAGATGGTTTGTGACATCTAAGCAGGGAGAGTGTGGGGGTGTGCCCCACTGAAGTCTACGGGGATGGATTTTAATACCTGTTTCTAGATGAGTCAGCAAACTTAAAGAAAAATGAATGCCACCAATCGACTAATAGGTCCCCTCTTAGTTAATCTGTGGCTTTCATTTTTCTTCAAGTTTGCTTGATCATTTAAAAACAATTATTGAAATCCATCCCCATAGATGTCTATGGGTTATGTCTCTGTGCTCTTCCTGCTTAGATGCCATAAAACATCTCGGTATGGGGTGGTGCAGGTGGACCGGGAAGTAAAAAGGATCACCTGGCCATGTGTTCGGTTTCAGTTACGATCCCTTCTCTCCTGAACAGAACCTCATAAAAATTTTTTTTTTTTGCTGCAAAAGGCTAGCACCAACATAAGGTAATGGGCTGTGAAACCCACATATGTAGCTGAAAAAAATCCTTTAATCTTTTATAAGATTGTTACTAAATCTCCATGAGTTAAACCCCAAGCTATTGGATAACATATACATATTGAAAGTTATAATGCTGTAATCAGATATCATTCTAGATTTAATATTCAAGTCAATATTAAGGCAAATTATAATCAGCTCTTTGGAACTGAGGATATAATCTAAATGTGAATACATGATATTACCACAGTAGCACCACTATATTTAGGGAGGAGCTGGGGTTTCTATGTTAAACCTCACATTGTGTACATTATTATCTTCACAACCATTTAACAGATTGACACAAAATGTTGCATGCTCAGTCTTGTGGGGTAGATCTCTTGACCTGGAAAGTTGGGTTCTGGTCGGAGAAGCAAATTCCGAGATCCAGAGAGTGAAAAAACATTAAACAAAATCACTGTTTTTTACTGTTTTTTTTTTTTGGTCCATGCCTTGCACACAGATGAATTGGAATTTTGGTCTACAATTTTCAGGGTAGAAAGTGACTTGCCCACAATAGTGACTTTCAGTGGTTTGGTGAAAAAATATTAATCTGTTCCAATGTTATTTAATTTTACAATTTTGGGTTCTGAGCATGCTCAGTAGTCTTTTGGATAGAGGTCTGGAATGAAAAAAGAATTTGGTCCAAATGAAAAAGGATCCTTTTTTATTTGGGGCCAATCCTTTTTCATGAGGAAAAATTCCTTTTTAGTTTGCCATCATCTTGTTTCCCATTTCTTTGCAAAAAAAAATTCAAAACCACCCAAAATGGCATCCTGAAGTGAGACCAAAACATGCATTTAGCTCTTTGGGACTCCATTACCTAGAGTCTGCACTTTACTGTTGGACAAATGACCCAGAAATTTCTTTATTTTAACATGTTAAATCCTTTTTCATCACTCTCTTCTGCTTTTTTCATTTGGGCTTTTCAAAAAAGAACTTGTGACAAAAAAGGATTTTGGAGACTAAGAAAAGGAATTGATCAAAGCTTCCATGCTTTCCATGATGAAGCAGACAGTTGTACTGTGTGCATCTGGTTTGATGCTTGTTGGTTGCAATGATTAAGCCCACAATTTCCCCTGGTGTTCAGTGCTCCTCCCCCACTCTCTTGGCCTTCCCTGAAATTTTTACACTTTTCCCTGGTGTCTAGTGGCGCAACCCACCCTCCTATCATCATTAGTGTGTCATTAGTGTGATTTTTATGATTTTTTCCCTGGTATCTAGTGGCACCCCCAACCCTCTGATTGATTGCTGTCCCCCTATTTTTATATTGTTCCCTGGTGTCTAGTGGCACTCTCCCCACTGTCCAATTGCCATCTCTTAGTTGGTTGAGTTACCCTGTTGTCTAGCGGCACCCCCCAGCATCCGATCATCATGCTCCTAATTATTAAGTATTTCTCTGGTGTCTAGTGACACCCCCCACCCTCTGATTATTGTTGTTGTTGCCATACTTTTTTCATATGTCCCTCATTTCTAATGGCATCCTCCACCCTTTGATCGCTGTCTACCTTCATTTCTTTACTTTCTCTGGTGTCTAGTGGCATTCCCTCCAATCAGTTTCCATTCCTGAAATAAAGAAAATGATCCCTCACTGTCTTGATTTTTAAATCTGTAAAAAGAAAGGTTCTTAGCCAATTACACCCCCACCCAACTAGCACCCACCAATCTGCACCTCTCCAGACCCCCGTCACATCCTCACTCACCTGAACAGATACTACTCTGCTACAGGAGATATGTCTTGCTGTTGGAACCACCGACTGCAATATAAGAAAGTAAGGTAAGTGCAGTTCAATGTATTTTAATAGGGTTTTCAACTTTGGTGCTTAATGTTGTCATTTTTGCATATTTTGACACCAAATTTTCAACATGCCGTTTCTGAGACCCAGCCTCTTGAACAATGTCAGTGGAATTTCACAAATCATGCCCAAAAGGTGATTTTGTGGTCATTTGGTGAAATCACCTTTCAGGTGGTATTTGAAAATCTTCACGACCCTTGTTCATGTGGTGAGGTCATAAAAAGAGTATGTTGCAAATTTGGGTTCAAAATCTGTTAACATGGCAATGTTATGCACATCCATTGAAATTTACCTATGCTCCCTTGTAACTTTTGTAATTTTACATATTTTTACTCCAAATTGTCAACATAGCCATTTCTTTACATTACCTCATGAACATGATGACAGCTGTCATTGTTAAAATCTGAGTCAAAATGTATTTTCATGCCTCTGGCATGGAATTATATTGCAGTGGTGTGGAATTACATTTTGGTGCAGATTTCACAATTTTTAGTACATGGGTCATGAGGTGAGGGTAATAAGAAGGCTATACTGACAATTTCATTGCTGTTGTCCTACAAATGGAAGTACAAAGCCCAAAGGGCCCTGCGCTTCCACATCAACATACATGTACACATCTATGTAGGCATGGGAATGCAGTGCCTGTCAGGCAAATTAGGATATGATTACACTATCTGAGAAAGTATGGATGGATGGGCTCACAGGGCTCCGAGGGCCCTGCTGTCCAACAGGGAAATATGAATACGATCATACTATGTCAAAAAGTAAGGAAATTCTTTGCAAAAAATTCCATTAATGCAACATTTAGGGTTCAGGCTAAAGACACAAAAGTAGGGAAATGTGACTTTAAGGTTTCAAACCTTAAAATCCACCCCACCCATAAAAGAAATCAGGTGTGCAGTTTCCTTGGCATTGTCAACCCTAAAGCTCACCCCATTCTATACACTCCAGAAACACACCTAATGGGGTGAGCTTTAGGGTTGACAACCCCTAATTTGTTGTATGGGTGGGAGTGGGGTTTTAGGGTTGGAAACCCTGAAGCCACATTTTCTTACTTTTGTCACTTTAGCCTGAACCCTGTTATATTCATGTAGTTTTTTTTTTTTTTTGCAAAGAATATTATATCTAGATTAAACTAAAGTGGATGCTAATTCTGGACAATAAATTTCTCTCCCTAAATCAATTAAGTTACTAGTTAGCAGAAAATTATTGAACAAACACAATTCATTTTTATCCCAATTACTGACTGGGGAGTGTTTATCAAGGAGACAATTCTGCAAACAGTTGAAGTCCCCACCAGTAATTTATGATGGGGCAATCCCAGTTATTGAGTAGGTTATTCATTTCTGCAAAAAAAGCACCAACACTTTTAAAAGGGGCATATACTGAACTCACCACCAAAGTAACATTGGTATCATGTGATATGAGTGAGTTTTATTGAGCTACTCAATAAGAACGATTCAATAAAACTGGTCATGGGAAAAACGAGTGGTGCAGTACAGTGAGGAATAGGTGACAGTGACCGCAGCAGCGAGCTGTACTTGCTTGACAACAATAAGAGGTGTAGTGTGGCCAAGCCTTATCAAGCTGGCCATTTGGTGTAGTGGACAGAGCCTCCACCTATAGAGCTAAAGGACCTGGGTTTGGGTCCTGGGGTGGGATAGGATTTTTGTTCATCCTGGACTTTAAGTTTTTTTCTAAGTCTGCCCCATCACCCAGAGTTAAGAATCTGTAAGTTGGGGGATGTGGGGGAACATAGCCTGCTGCATAAAAAATATTTAATTGTTTGTTTTGGTATTTCAATGTATCGATCATCGCTGTTTGTAGTGGTCGATCTGTTTTTGCTCACTGTTGTGACTTGGAGCAGTTGTTTAGTCACTCTTATTGATCCACGACTAAAACAACTCGCCCTTATCACATAAGACCAGTAACATTATTAAACAGAATTTTAATCAGTATGATTCTACCTTGGGAATCTGAGGCTGTAACTAAGACTAAAGCTTTAAATCTCTTGTGTAATAATATGGCCACTCCTCTGCTGTTATTGATGTTCACTCGAGAGTAATGAATCCCCCCCCACTCAGTCACTCTTTTAGCTGTTCTTTTTTGCTTAAAAATGTCACTTGTAACATTACTAACTACACATCAAATTTTTTAGATGATTTACTGGGTGAGTTAATGCCATTTACATTCCAAGAGGCTTCACAAATGTTGTGCATCATGTGATTCCTCATTCACCTAAGCCCCAATAAGTGAAAAAAACTCCAGCCAGACGTAAAGCCATCTGATAGTAAATAAAAAAATCAGACCCCACAAAAAATGTAGAAAATCGAACAAAGTGAGAAAGAAAAAGGAACTAACAAGTAAACCCTTAGAGCCCAATACCCCTCCTCCCCCTCCCTCATCTGTGTCAAGATCTGACACTCCCACAGGAATGCTTAGTGCGTCCACATTGACATGAGCTATTCCCATCCTGCCCATCTAATTGACCAAATGACCACAAAATCAAGAAAAATGAGCAAGGAAGCATAGATACATTGTAGAATGAAACATATATTCTCGGTACTGAACTCTACTGTACTTTACAGTCCTATTTTTTTTTTGTTCCTTTTCCCCCCTTACTGCTTTCTACCTCCTCCCCCCTCCAAGAGTGGCCCAACACCTCAAAACCAAAAGACAACAATCTGGTGTCCCTCAAGGCTGCCTCTATGACCCAATGCTCTTTTCGTTTTTTCTGAATGACCTCCCCGCTGCATGCATCTATGCATCCATCCATATGTATGCAGATGATACAGTTCTTTATGCCTCTGGTTCTCCCCCAATCTGATGGTCAAGTTCCAGCAGGACTTTGGCAACATCCAGCATTGGTTCCATTCAAATCAGCTGTCCCTCAATGCCCCAAAACAGCCTCCATGACCTTTGGTACTAGGCAGAAGTTCTCAAAGCTTACTGACCTCCTCTCCTTCCATGCGCTAGTTGGGACCACGATCAATGATGTTCCCACCTTTAAGCACCTCAGAG
Source organism: Neoceratodus forsteri (assembly GCA_016271365.2). Taxonomy (NCBI): domain Eukaryota; kingdom Metazoa; phylum Chordata; order Ceratodontiformes; family Ceratodontidae; genus Neoceratodus; species Neoceratodus forsteri. The sequence goes on along the minus strand of CM057450.1, from coordinate 975,199,356 downwards.
TCTGGCTCAACTGTCACCTCAAAATTTCTGGACATGTGGATGCCATCCACAAAAAATTGCACCCTAAACTAGGTGCATTATACAGGAATGGTGGTTGCATCTCCCTGCTGGCTCATAGAGCCATTATCCAGCAAATAATTCTCCCAATTTTTGACTATGGAGATATTGTCTACAGCGTTGCTTGTAAGTCCAACCTGTCTAGACTGGATTCCCTCTTCCACTCCTACTGTCATTTTGCTTTGGACTGCCCATTCCGCACTCACCATCGCTCACTTGATACTTCCCTCTCCCTTCCCTCCCTTGAAGCAAGGCGCCTCTCTCACTGTTCCTCCTTTATTACTAAATTCTGGCTGGGTTCTCGCCCCTCTTATCTCACCTCACTCCACTCCCCCCTCCTTCCCACTGTAACTGTCATAACTCTGGTTTCCAATCCCTTGCACTCCCTATAAGTCAACCTCAGCTGGCCAGGCTGCCTTCTCCTATCTCTTCCCCAAACTATGGAATTCTGTCCCGCTCACTATTCGCTGTGCCTTTTCCCTACACTCTCTCTCCTCTCTTCTCATCAAGTTCTCTTCTAACCCCTGCAACTGCCCCTGACCTCCCTCTGTACCTCTCTTCTCCTCTTTCCACTCCTTCCTCCTCTCCCTCTCCTTGTCTTTTACCCTCTCTACTCTAACTCCTGCTGCCAACCCCTATTTTCCCCAGCTCCAAATAGACTCTTCTAATACCTACTGGTTAGCTTAGCTTCTATCTGCCTGCATTTTTGCTCTGTGAATTTAACTGCATCCTCCTGTTTATCTTCAATATGCATTCTACTATATCTATTTATGTCAATGCAAGTAATTTGTTTTTATGCTTTGATGTTACTTGTTATGTATGTGATGGTTAACATGTTTTTACCTGCTATGTATTTAGTTTGGAAGGGCTAAAGCCTGAGGTTCAATGTGGGGGATTAGCTCCTCCCACATTATGGTAGCACGGTAGTGCTACCATAGTTAGGGTTGAGGAGCCATTTCTATGTTAAACCCCAAAACTTTGCACCTTAATAACTTTGCAACCGTTTGATGGATTTGCCTGAAATTTGGAATACTTGATCAAGAACCATAGGCCTTGGGCTCTGCCAAGTTTTGTATCAGTTGGATACACAGCTGCAGAGTTATTAAGCATGATCTGCGCACGCGTTTACGCTTTTTCTGGAATTCTACGGTCGTGCCTACAGGTCACACGGTTTGTGCAACTGGCCTGAAATCTTCAGGGAATGTGCAGCTGTGGCCCCCAATGTGCCTTTTGAAGATTTCGTGACAAAATATTAAACTGTTCAAAAGTTATGGCAGTCCAAACTTCTGTTTTTTTTCCCGAAGGATAACATTACGGCATTCACCACGCCTTTGAGGGCCTGTATCTCGAAAACAGTGTGAGATACGGAATTTTTGTCAAAAAACAGGCTAATATATAGCTAGCCAAGAAAGTGATAATACATATGACTTTTAAATTTTTTTTCTATGTTGTACGGTTACTGAGATATAAGTAATTTACTATTACAACTACTGATTTTTGTGTTCCGAGAGTCATTGTTTTGCATACATTCTTTCTACTCACTGTCTTTCGCTATACAGCTTTTGTGGAAAACCAACCTGTGTGCTTACATTACTCTTACCATTACCGTTTCTGCTTGTGGTTCTGTACATGTTTCACTTACCGTTCACGTTTTCGGCACCATGTGCATTACCCTTTGTGTTTTCATTTGCGGTTGCGTTTCCGTTGTTTTTAACATTTCTGTCTACAGTACTGTTTCTCTTCTGTTTCTCTTTGCGCCATCATGACATGACGGCGCTTATGGCACAATGTTACAATGCCACAAGACATCACCCCCATGCTCTACCGCTGCATTACATTCAGTATTTCTCATTATCATTCTCAAAAGAAGACAAATTAGAGGCAAAATACTCTGTTTAATGCATCAGTTAGGGTTGCTCACAGGCGACAAAAGCGAGGAAATTTGATGTTAGGGGTTGAAACCCTTGCACCTCAGCCCACCCCCCAGCTGGTCAGGGTGTGCATTGGGAACATCGGTCCTAACTGTCACCCCATTCTCCTATTCCTCAGCTTCTTTCCATGTGATGGGGTGACACTTAGGCCGATGATCTCAATCGCACTCGATTCCAGTTGGGGGTTGGGCTGGAGGGTGCACAGGGGTTTCAACCCTAACATTGAATATATATATATATATATATATATATATATATATATATATATATATATTATGGTAGCACGTAGTGCTACCATAGTTACGGTCGAGGGGCATTTTCTATGTTAAACCCCAAAACTTTGCACCTTAATAACTTTGCAACCGTTTGACAGATTTGGCTGAAATTTGGAATACATGATCAAGAACCATAGGCCTTGGGATCTGCTAAGTTCCGTACTGGTTGGATACACGGCTGCGGAGTTATTAAGTGTGTTTGTGCTTTTTCTGGAATTCTACGGTTGCATGTACAGGTCACACGGTTTGCGCGACCGGCCCGAAATCTTCATGGAACGTGCGGCCGGGGTCCCCAATGTGCCTTTTGAAGATTTGGTGAAAAAATATTAAACGGTTCAAAAGTTATTCAAAAAACAATTTCCCATTATAAGTCAATGGGAAAAGTTAACAAAAAGTTCAACACTTAAGCAAATGCATTTTTACTTTCGCAAATCAGCCATTTTGTTTTCAGTTGGTGATCAGAAAAATGCTTGCCATTTAAATTTGGGACCCTCTAGCAACCTAATTCTTTTTGTATTCACCTAGTCAGACCCTGAGGATGCTAGCCATGTCTTTATTTTGGGGCAAAACACCCCAGAAATATGTTTTTCAAATTTCTGGAAAAAGCACTTTCGCAAAGTACTTTCGTGCTCACGAAAGTGTCACAAATGTTTGCGAAAGCTTTTGCAACTTGTGACAGTAGTTTTCTAGTCTGTGTGAAAATGACAGCAATTCTTTGGCACTGCACTGCAAAAGAACGGTTGGGAGTTTGGGGCTGAAATTTGGAGGGACCGCAGCTGACATCTCACAGATGTGCCTTTCAGTGTTGTATTGAAAAAAATATTACACGGCAGCAAAGTTACGGCACTCCAAAGTTGATGGTTTTTCCCATAGGATAACATTACGGCGCCCAACGCATTACAGGAATCCTATGGCACCCTGCTGCAAAATAACGGTTTGGTCTTTCTTCCTGAAATTTGGAGGGAAGATAGTCAATAGCCCACAGATGTGCCTTTCAGTGGTTTGGTGAAAAAATATTACAGGGAGGCAAAGTTATGGCGCTCCGAACTTCTCTTTTTTTCCCATAGGATAACATTACGGCATTCGCCGTGCCTTTCAGGGCCCGTATCTCAGAAACGGTGCAAGATACGGACTTTTCGTAATGGGGCCTAAGTACAAAACTAGCCAGGACAGGCATAAATCATATGACTTTTAAATTTTTTTTCTACATTGTACAGTTCCTGAGATATAACCTATTTAGTATTCCAAGTCCTCATTTTCTGCTCCGATACCCATTATTATGCATACATTCTTTGTACTCACTGTCTTTCTCTATTCAGCTTTTGGGGAAAACCAGCCTGTGTGCTTACATTATTGTTACCGTTGCCCTTTCCGCGTGTGATTCCGTACCAGTTTCACTTACCGTTGACGTCTGCGCCACCATGTGCATTATCCTTTGGGTTTTCATTTGCACTTGCGTTTCTGTTATTTTTTGCCATTTGTGTCTACAGTACTGTTTCTCTTTCTGTTTCACTTTGCGTCACCATGCCCATTGAGATTTCCATTTGCAGGCACCATGTTACTATGTGACAACACATCACGTGGCAGACCATTCCAGTCTACACCACCGTGTGTGTTACCCTTTCTGTTCTCAATCACGCTTCTGTTGCATTGCTGTTCCTGTTACTATGCCACAAGACATCATGTGGTGGGAGTGGGCCAAAAGGGCCCGGTGCTCCCTCCGCCGCACTACGTGGTGTGAGTGCGGGGCCCTATGTGCGTTATCCTTTGCGCTTTCATTTGCGCTTGCGTTTCTGTTATTTTTTGCCATTTGTGTCTACAGTATGTTTCTCTTTCTGTTTCAGTTTACGTCACCATGCCCATTGACATTTCCGCTTGCAGGCACCATGTTACTATGTGACAACACATCACGTGGCAGACCGTTCCCGTCTACGCCACCGTGTGCATTACCCTTTCTGTTCTCATACGCGCTTGTGTTACCATGTGCACCACTGTTAGCACTTCTGTTTGCATTGCTGTTCCTGTTACTATGCCACAAGACATCATGTGGCGGGAGCGTGGGGCTCGAAGGGCTCAGAGCTCCTGCAGCTGCATTACATTCACTATTTCTCGTTATCATTCTCAAAAAGAAGATAAATTAGAGCCAAAAAACTCTGTTTAATGCATTAGTTAGGGTTGTTCCACAGCAACAAAAATGAGGAAATTCGCTGTTAGGGTTGAAAACCCTAACTCCGACTTCACCCCCCCCAGCACCACACACACAGACACACACACACACATGCAAGTATGGGGGAGGACCAAGTCAACACAACCAATGACAGACATCCAGCAGCAGGTGACAGAAATAACAAACAATTGTCTAAATGTACTACGAGACATCCCCACCCACCTGACCAGGTACTGCATGCTCAGTGGAGATCAACAGCAAAACTGAGGCCATGTACACCAAACGTACACATCCCTGATTGCAACTGCACACAATGTACCACACTTAGTAGTTGCATGGCCTTACCTAACGATGCCCCACACCACACCACAACTGGTACTGTGCCGCTAGTCAATATAAATGCTAAAGGTGCATGATCACAGTTGTAGAAAGGTTTTAACACTAGTGAGTATACATTAATTAAGAGAAGTACATAAATTAACTACAAGACACTAGCATGCCCAAGATAAAAGTAGTGTTACATTTAGTATGTGATTTTCATAGTAGTACATTTACTGCAACTGTTTACTGAAGATAGAGAGGCTGATGTAAACGTATGGAAAAGCATTGCCTGTTCAATGCTGTGAAATTCGTACTGCCAGTATCAGATGCATTCTTACTGATGAAGCTGTACTGCTAATGTACATACATAGACCTTCAGTGTGTTTCAATACTAAAGATGCAGTAAGTATTCTTTGTAAGAAACAGTGTAATTGCATGGATCAGGCCAAGCAACTTCTCTAAATATCATAGAACTACTGAGCAAACAATGACGTGCCTGTATCGGAGATGTCTATAGGATAGATTTTCCTGTAGGCACTTACTCAGTATGTTGTACCTGATAAAGACAATCTCATTGCATCTGTGATGACTAGCTTATTCAAATAGTGATACATTTACTACTGTTGCAATGAGTGATTTATGCTACTTATGGACACAGCATAATTTTTTTAACAGTTGTTTCATATTCAGGCTGTATACGTAGTGTTTGGGTTTGCCACACTTCTGTCACTGATGCTATCAAAGTGATAACTATGTCAATTGTGGTACAACAGCAATCAAGTAGGTATAGTGTAGATATAAACAGAATGTCTTTTAGTATTGATTTAACTCACAATGGGATAAGTGTACTAGGATGGCAAGGGTTATTCTCTATCACTGACCCTGTCAGTTATAATCACACTAAGGTTTCGATGACTGTAATGATCAAGTTACACTGTTCATCTTCATGAGTTCATATTCACAGCCATTCTCCAGTAAGTAGACAGAGTATGGTGTAACTGGGTGTGACACTGTGTTGCAAAACTCCTGCAGTGCCCAGCAGAGGAAGAGCATCTAGTCATAAAGACAATTATGCAATAAGGCATGACCAACGGTTATGTTAAATGGTCTGTTAATCACCATGTAGGGGTTTAATGTTGAATGAGGCGTAGCCGAGTGCCACATGTCGCTAGACAGTGATAAACTGACCATTAACATAATACCTGGGAGTGGCTTATTGCTATCATAATACAACTGTTTTTTTAAACAACATTAAAGCATGTTCATCATTTGGTTAGGCTCTACATGTATGTTAATAAAAACTAAACATATGGCTGTTACAATGTTTACAGTCAATTAGAAAGCTGCATTTCTCAAACCCTTGTTATAATCAGAGGTATTGTACCTGTACAATTCCTTGGTTTTGCTAGACTCTATTGCTCAGGTGGCCCATCACATGTGGTGTCGTCTGGTGTGGGGCATTGGTAGGTAAGGCCATGCAACTACTAAGTGTGGTACGCTGTGCAGCTGCAATCAGGGATGTATGTTTGTGTACATGGCCTCAGTTTTGCTGTTGATCTCCACTGAGCATGCAGTACCTGGTCAGGTGGGTGGGGATGTCTCGAGTACATTTAGACAATTGTTTGTTATTTCTGTCACCTGCTGCTGGATGTCTGTCATTGGTTGTGTTGACTTGGTCCTCCCCCATAATTGCATGTGTGTGTGTGTCTGTGTGTCTGTGGTGCTGGGGGGGGGGGTGAATTCAGAGTTAGGGTTTTCAACCCTAACAGTGAATTTCCTCACTTTTGTCGCTGTGGAACAACCCTAACTAATGCATTAAATGGATTATTTTGCCTCTAATACCAAATATAAACCAGCCTCTCCTGCAGATCACACTTAGTGCATTTTGAAACACTGGCATTTCTCAGCACTCTGAGCTCCTGCATGGCTCATGTGGCTGAGCTTCCTTCCATGCTGCCTCTTTCCTCTGCTGTTTCATCCATCCTGCTGTCTCCTTTGCTCAGTTTGTGTTGCTTTTCCCTCTCTTGTTTGCTTGTTTTGTTCCCCCCACACTCCTCTGGCTCTTGTTTTCCTTTCCCCTCCTCCATTCCTTCCTCATTCTCTCTCAAGCCCCCCCCTTCCCATCGGTCATGTTTTATGTGTCTTTTCCTTCCCTCCCGCATCCCTTCCCCTCCCCGCTCTTGCCTTGGTTATGTGTTCTCCCTCACCCTCATTGCTTTGTGTTTCAGATCTCAGTCCTGTGTCCCTTGATTGTTTCTGTCAGCCTTTTCTCTGTCTCATTTTCTGAGTTGCCGCTCCATCTCTCTGCCAGCGCTTCCAGGGTATGACATAATCACCAGCACTTGCCTTACTGCTCTGCCCTCTGTTTGCGTGGGTGGTCTCCAGGACCTGAACAAGCCACAAAGCAACAAATTAGGAATGAGGAATAAGCTATAGTCATGTAGACCTAAAGCAGCCCCTGATTTCCCTTTAATTGACTGCATAAATACAATTACTGCTTCGCAGATTCTGGGAAACTTGGTGTTCAACATGAGTGGAGCCACTCTGTCAGAATGAAACTGGCGGCAGTTGTCGTGCAGCTCTCACTTGGATTTGCAGCTGCTGCTAGATGGGAACTCTGTCATTGTCTTCTCATTTAGTTATCTCATACCTCCTGCTATAAGCTCCCAGTCATTGTAGCAATATCTAACCAAATTGCCATGTTCTAAACTGCCAGTCTGTTTGTTCTACTGTTTGTTTTGCTACGTGTTTTCATTCAGTCAGTCACATCAATGATCTGTTTTGCTTGCCTCCTCTTAATACAGCTTCATACTATACACACCCTAATGTGTCCTCTGTAAAGCTATACATGTTCAAATGTGTCCTCCTGGCACTTCTGTGTTCTATGCCTTCAGTTTGTTTAATCTTGCCTCCCTTCCGGCTGTGCTTGTGTTGTCCTCCTCCTGCTTTTCCCAATCCCCTTTTCTGTGCTACTACCTCTTGTCTCCTGATAATTATTTCTGATTGGCTCCTGACTCCTACTTCAGCAACTGTCTCTTCATTGTTTAGTACCTAGAGGCCAGTGGGAACAGGACCCAAGGCAACATGGATTCACAGCAGGAAGGTCATGTCAGACAAATCTAATTGATTTCTTTGACTGGGTGACCAAAGTAGTAGACCAGGGAGGGGCTGTGGTCATGGCCTACCTGAACTTTAGCAAAGCATTAGACACAGTCCTGCACTACAGATTAATAAACAGATTAGCCAGCCTGGGAGTGGGTCCCAGTTTGGTAGCCTGGGTAAACACTGGCTGGACAACAGGACACTGCGGTAATAGTAAATGGGGTCCACAGTGAAGAAAGGAGGGTTACTAGTGGAGTACCGCAGGGTTCAGTACTGGAGCTGGTCCTTTTTAGTGTCTTTATAAGTGACATTGCAGAGGGACTGGAAGGGAAAGTATGTCTCTTTGCAGATGACACAAAAATCTGCAACAGGGTTGATACACAAGGTGGGGTGGAAAGGATGAAAATGGACTTGGCAAGGTTGGAGGAATGGTCAAATGTATGGCAGCTTAGATTCAATGCAATGAAGTGTAAAGTAATGCACCTGGGAAACAAAAACCCAGGGGAAGAGTACACAATGGGGGGTGAGATACTGACAACAACAAAAATAGAAAGGGACCTGGGGGTAGTCATATCAGATGACCTAAAGGTGGTCCAGCAATGTAAGAAGGCAGTAAGGAGGGCTGAGGGATACTGGGATGCATAGGGAGAGGCATCATCAGTAGAAAACAGGAAGTTGTTGGTCTTCTGTACAGACAGTTGGTAAGACCACATCTGGAGTACTGTGTACAGCTCAGGAGACCCCATCTCCACTAAGACATAGGGTGGAGGCTTTTCAGCTGAGGAAAACCAAAATGGTGTAGGGGCTGCAACAGAAGACATACGAAGAAAGGCTAAAGGAGCTTAAGATGTATACCCTTGCGGAAAGGAGGGAGGGGGGGACATGATAGAAACCTTCAAATACCTCAAGGGAATCAACAAAGTCCAAGAGGGTAGCATCTTTCAGAAAAAGAGATGTGCAAGAACAAGGGGGCACAATCTGAAGATAGAGGGGAGATGACTCAGAGGTAATGTGAGGAAGTATTTCTTCACAGAGAGGGTTGTAGATGCATGGAACAGCATTCCTGAGGAGGTCGTAGAGTCAAAAACAGTGGGAGAATTCAAGAATGCATGGGACAGACATAAGGCAATTCTAGCGGGGTGTAGGAAGAAATAGGCTGTTGGTTAACTAGGATCTGCAGCTTATCCATTAGATAGAAAAATGGGCAGACTAGGTGGGTCAAGTGGTCCTTATCTGCTGTCAAATTCTATGTTTCTGTTTCTATGTTTCATAGCAGCAGTCTGACGAACTATGTCCCTAACTCTGCCTTTTGGGGTATCAAATGAAGGTGGTCTTGCCCTGTCCACTGTGGATGGAGTCTTGTTTCCACCTCCCTCCAGCCTCTTCCATCAGCCTGACAGTCTCTGTCCTTAATTCTGCCTAGCGAGGTATTGAGTGAAGGTGGGCCTCCCTGTCTACCAAGGATGGGAGCACTGTTCATCATTTCCAGTTTCTACCATCAAATTATTCCTATACAATAGTTACAATGGTTTCCACCCCTAGCTCTGCCTAGAGGGGTATTGAGCAAAGGTGAACTTGTCTTGTCTGCCAGGGATACTCGTTTCAGTTTCTACCATTGTTTACCATCATTAGACAGTCTCCATCCCTAGCTCTACCTTGTGAGTTATTGAGTGAAGGTGGGCTTGCCTTGCCTGCTGGAGTTGGGAGCCTGTTCCTTGTTTTTAGTTTGTACCATCAATCAGTCCTATATTATCATCGACAGTCTCCATCCCTAGCTCTGCCTACTGGTGGATTGAGCAAAAGTGGGCTTGACCTGTCTGGTGGGGTTGGGAACCTGTTCCTTGTTTTCAGTTTCTACCATCAATCAATCTTATACCATCGTTGACAATCTCTGTCCCTAGCTCTGCCTAGCAGGGTATTAAGCAAAGGTGAGCTTGCCTGTTTACCAGGTCTGGGAGTCTGTATCATCCCTCTGCATTTTCTACTATGTACAGTCTCTACCAGTGGCATCATTGCCTTCCACTTAAGCTGGGTTCTGTGGACCCTTCAGACCATGCTTCAGGTCCGCTATATTCATTTGAATCTGGACGCCCTCTTCCCATCAGACTTCCATCTCAGTACCTGGGCCTCCTCTCTGATTATATGTCTCCATTATCCACAGATTGTTCCTAGATGACCTCCCTGGCCTTCTTCTTTAGCCCCTTCAGCACATCCACAAGCTTAGATTTGACTACCCCATTGCGGTTTGGACTGTTATCGCCTCATGGGCTGCTTTTCCATTGCTGAACTCTCCATTACTCAGCTCCTCTTTGCACCCTGGATTTGTGCCCTTTCCCCTCGGCCTCATCCTGCTCTGGATTCTGCACGTGCCTGCTTGTTCATCCCAAGACTCTTCCCTGGTCTCCAGAATTCAAGTATCCATGCCTCCGCTTGCTTGTTCAGCTTTCATTCTACAACCATCTGTATTGCCATTTGTGGCCTGCTTCCTGGTTCCACCTTCTCCAGATGCCAGCCTTTCTGCTCCTGCTGCCAACTCCTCCATCATCAGAGCTGCAGGCAATCCTGCCCTCTGAGTTTCCTCTGGGACTTGCCTGTCTGTCTTTGTTTTTGATTTCATCTCTCCAGCATCAGGATCTGGTCCACCCCCTTTACCACCTCATGGCATTATCATCATCTGTTGTGTAGCCTCTCCGTTGGATTGCATTGCTTTATTTACTTGTCTTGGACCTGGTACATGGTTGTCCCACTGGATCTGGGGGCTTCCTTCCAGAGACAGCCAGTCTTCATTCTGAGCACTGACTTCCTCTGCATTGTGACATTGGGGCAATGGCTGTGGTGCTCCTGCTTGCCTGGATTTTGGGGTTTCATTCCATTCTGGAGTGGTTCTATGTCATTTCCATGACCCTGGCTTTTTTCCTATGGCAGCTTGTGTGATTCCTTTTCATGATGAATGTTTTGCCATCCTTGGGATATCTCTTCATCGTTTGGACCCCTGGCATGTTGGTGCTCACCTCCTGTGACTTCTGCCACTGTCCTCTATAGTCTGCTGTGATGGACCTGCCATCATTTCTTTGCTCCACGCTGCTGTTTTGGATGGATTGCTCCTGGATCCTGTTCCCCATCTGCTATTTCTCCCTGTTGGATCAGTTCTCTTGATATTGCTTCTTGGACATTTCTGGCCTGCTACCTTCTCACTTCAGCTTATCCTCTCCTGGACAACCTCCTCCCTGTTATTGCTTCCTGGCTTCCCTCCACTACCAGTTCTGCTGCATTTTCCTGGCTTATCTTGAATGGACCATTGGTTTATCATGGTGTATTTTCATTCCACTGCTGCCATGGCTCTGTGCCTCAGCTTGTTTGCTTTCATGTCCTTTGGGCACTTTTCCACGTTGCCACCGTCAAGCACTCAGCTATCTGTTTGATTGCTTCTCCTGACTGATCTACCTTATTCTCCTTCTGTAGCTGGCATTACATTGCCTGACCAGTATATTGTGGACTATTAGTACCTCACCAAAGAATAACACCCTGGTCTAGAGACATCCCTTGAACTGCTCGACATCTTTGGACCCAGACAGTTTGAAGCACCATTATCTCCGATATTCTCTTGGATTCAGACCATCTAGAGGCTTTTACCTCCTGATCCACTCCACAGGATTAGTCCTCAGAAATTGGATTCAGACCACATGAAGCCATTACCTCCTGATATACACTGCAGGATCCAAGTTTTAGTGGAGTCCTCTTCAAACCAATCCTCTTGCAATGGGAAATGAGACATTCCTCCCTCCTGGGATACCTTATCATAATTCCTCAATGTAGTTCCTTCATGTCCTACCTTTTGGCACTGGCACCATCATTTGACTGATACAATCATATTCAATCCTTAGCAATGGCAAATCAGATTTGACAAAGTCGTTCCACTTGTATCCACATGGAATTGCTGTCTGATGTTCTTCAAAGAGCCTTCTTCCACTTATCTTCTCAGAATATGCACCACCACATCTCCATCGCATGGCTATCCTGCTCTCTTTGTGAAAATCCTGAATCACTGCTCCCGGGCCTTCAGACATTGTAATGCTTCACGAAATCATCTACATCTCCTCAGGAAGAGGTACCCAATCATGTCAGTTGCCTTGCTTGGGGTTCTCTGGTCTCATAAGACAACAGCTATCTTCCTTATTCTCAATCAACAGTGAATACCATCATCAACGGCAAGTCTTCATTCCATTCCAGCACACTGCTCTTGCACAACTGACCTCATCATCTCTTTACCATATTCCATACCTTTACGGTGCCACATCAGCCTAATGCAAATGACGCAGTAAATGTGTTATATCATTTCCAATACCATAGCTTTCATTGCCTCATCCATCAGCAGACTCAGTTAAGACTCCTCTGTTCTTGCATTCCCTAAACATGTTGGAATTTAACATCAGCAAGTAAACGCCACATGGGCCATTCTGGCTCCTGCCACCAAGCTACTGTACCACTAAATGAAACATATCCCTCATGTACTCACCACTGTCCTTCCTGACTGTTCATTCATGTAAGCCATATAAGACCATTCCAATGCATCATTAAACCTTGAAAATGTCATACAGGACAAATAAGCTATACCTTGTGATATTCAGTTACTTGTCTTACTGCCTGTTGCATCCTTATCTTCATCATTTTAAAGTCCTTCAGATATTCCATTCAACTAGGTATCTGAAAGTTTCACTCACCTAACCTCCTTGTCTTCTTCCTATATGATACCTCCATAGTGAAGTATAGGGAATTTACTGAACCTGAATCTATTTGACTCTACTTGCACATAATGTTTTTTTCTGCTAATTTGTCTAGCCTTTTTGGATTTCTGCATCATGAGGATTCTCTGTCTCATCATCCTTGAGCAGTACTGAGAACCTTGCCTTCATTTGTAAAATTACTGATTTACTGGAGTGGCCAATCATTTTATCCTGCTGTTACCTCCCTCAAAGTCTCTTAAATTATATTAAGAGTCCACATAACCTAATATGCATCCTGTGATTACTGGACTCCAGCAGCTCATCTGGACAAAACTCATGCTCTTCCTTATGCTCAGATCTATTACTTCCTCTGTGATAAACCATCACCTAATACCACAAACAGTTCTTGCATCATGTTTGAAACCTTCTGTCAATAGCTGGACTTATACAAATTCATCATCTCAACATTTCATCCAGATTGGATCTGCTTTTCCAAAGCTCCAGAACTGACCTTCCTACACATCATCAAAAGACTTGAAATGGACTTTGTCATGTTGCGAACTCTACATCTTAACCAGAATCGAAAATCAGTGCACGCATTTAGGATCATTGCCTTTTAGTTTGCCCAGGAGATGGGCAGGCCATTAGCCAGGGTCCTCAGAAGTTTCCTCCATGGGGGAATCCTCTCCTGGGTGCTACTTGTCACACTCTTCATGAGTTGGAGGAGGTAATCTTTTTGGGCCCTCTATTCCCTACAGCTACCCAGCCTAATCTACCAAGGGTGGGAATAGAGAAAAGCCAATAGTTCATAAGTATACACAAGCACCGTACTATTCACCAAACACTGAATGGGAAGGCTAAAGCCAGAGGTTCAATGTGAGGGAAAGCTCCTTCCACACACCAAATATGAACCAGCCTCTCCTGTAGCTCACACTTAGTGCATTTTGAAACATCCACCATCTACCCCATCCTCCTCCTCATCCAGCACTCTGCTCATCCTTGATGCTGGGCCCTCTATTCCCTACAGCTACTGAGCCTAATCTATCAAGGTTGGGAAGAGAGAAAGGTCAAAAGTTCATAAGTATACACAAGCACCATACTATTCACCAAGCATTGAACTAATTGTTTATTTACAACTCCCCTACCCATTCCCCTCAGGATGCATCTGGAAACAAGTTGTTATCAGCTCAGTATGACTTCCCTGGTGAAACTTTTAAAATTAACAACAACAAAATAAATAACAGTAGAACTTTACATACTGCTGAACAGGTTTGGTAGATGGATTTTTAAATCATGAAGAACCTTCTTGAAATTTCCGTATAGAATCATTTGATTGTTTAAAAAAACTGTTAATTTGGACAGGAAGATTAAGTAAGCTTCAATTCTTTCCTTCCACAATATCTGCTGTATTGGGCCATATTGCTTATGTAGGAGCCAAAGGTCCTTTGAGAAGACCTGTTTCAGGTAAATTTTCTGATCTTTTAAAGAAAAATCCTTGAGTTTTTGTAAAGCTTGAAAGACCCTTGCTTTGCCTTCTACAGTTAGAAATTTGACAATCACAGGATGTGGAAGATTTTCTTTGTTACCATGTTTTGGAGTGCCCAACCAGTGGGATCTGTCAATGGTAGGAATACTTTTATCATCATGCAGAACAGCCGCAAAAATGACATGTAGAATATTCTGTAGGGAGCTGGAATTTTCCTATACAGGCAAAATGCCACAAATTCTGAGGTTCTCTCTCCTAGCTCTGGCTCTGAAAAGGTCCTGCTGAGTTTAAATGTGCTTTATGTCCTGGGCAAAAGGTTTAATAGCTTTCTTCAGATCTGATTGCCTTTGTTTGAGAAGATTGATTTCCTATATTTTTTTTTCAAGTTTTTGGTCAATGCTGTTGGTAACTGATGTAATGTCTTGAACTATGTTGGGCGACTGGTTTAATTTTTCATGATTACTTTGCAGGGCACAGATATTAAGAATTAACTGGGCCACCTATTTTGGTTGGTGGCTCATCCATCATTGTATCCAGCAAGGGTGTTTCATGGTTCCCTTCAGTTACTGTATTGTCATCTTCCTCATTATTAGAAAGGGGGTCATATATTTTTCTTTAGTGGCGTCAGTAAGTGTTTCTTTGGAATTATGTTGTTTGGCTGTTGCAAAAGGCCCATCCTCCCCCTTATTTGTAGTTTTTTTTAAATCTTCATTCTTTTCATGAGCCTTCCTTTTATTGTTGTTGGATTGTGTTTTGGGGCCATTTTAATAGGTAGGTGACAACTTGATTTTTTAAAACTAAACACGATCTGAGTGATTTTTTTTTGTGAATGAGAGCCCGAAGAAGTAGCCTTAGAAGTGGAGGGCTGACCAGGGAAAAAATTCATCTGAAGGCTATGAGCCTTCTAAATTGTCAGGTTTTACAGCAGAAGATATAAATAATTTTGAAAGGTGATTTTGCTTTGAGAGAGAGCACTCAGCGAGCGACAATAAATATTTTTGAGATCTTGCTTTCAAACGCATGGCTATGTCTTTGAAACAATACATGAAAAAAATGATACTTTTAAAGGGGGGAGCTCAAAAACCCAACCTGGACCACCATTAAACTTAGTAGTTCAGGACAAAGCAAAAAAAAAAACTACAGCAAGACCATTTGCAGTTCAAATCTATCAGAACAACAAGGGAAACTGCTCCTAACCAGAACTATACTGATTAGGTTAAAAATAGCACCAAGAGCAATATTGAAAGCAAAGCTTTAATCACCGTAAGCTGGTCAATACAGAAAAGAGCAAAAGCAACCGCATACAGTCAAACCAGTATAATCTTGCATTAGGAAAAAGGGACGTAAGCAAAGTTGTTGTGTCACCTATATCAACCAGCGTTCAACAATATGGAAGCACCAAACTATGCAGTTTCAACAAAACACTTCAACCACACGCAGGCTTGTAGAAAGTAAAATGGTAGTGATATGTGTGTGTGTGTGTGTGTGTGTGTGTGTGTATATATGTATATATATATATATATATATATAGAACCTCAGCATGCAAGCACTGAGGCAATGGTTACCCCAAAGGGCATTGGCCGGGAAGCCAAGTTTCAAAGAAATACAAAATCACACATGCCCCCACAATGCAAAGCATCATGGGCTGCATATGCAAATCACCACAGAATATTATGCTGGTTCAACTTTAAGCAGACATGCATGTTAGTTGGTAGTATGGGTTCAGTTGGTAGCATGTTTGAATAGAGTAAGCAGAAAATAACAGGTGACTATTGACCCACTCAGAGGTCTGACTGTAAGGTGTGGAGCCCTGTCTTCCTAAGGAGACAGAGAACAGCCAAAGGGGGAGACAGGACACGTACGGGATGGCCACCCATTCTATCCAACAGTGTAAACCTACCTAAGTGACCTAGGGATTATTGCCTAAAGCTAACTAAATATTATGACCTGTGGAATGGAGGAGAGAAAAGAAAACCTTTCAGGAGAAAATCTATGGGGATCCAAGGCCTAGGTTGCCTTCCCACCAGGCTTGGAATGTTAGTGATGGCTCTGCTGCTGCAATTTGAAAACTCACTCAAAGGGGGTGGAAAATATTCCAGTTTGAAGGAAAGCTCTCCTCTAGCCCTCTAATGGTAATGCCATGAAGGGTTGCAAGGCTAACTCTGCAACTCTACTCCTCCAAGGTGGGAGGAGTAGGAGGAGGACGAGAGTGATGACTGCTGAGGTGCTCAGCTGGTCTACTGATCCAAAAGCAAACCAGGTTAATCAGAGGCAGTTGTAGGGGGAATAGCTTTGAAGGGTGCCTCCAAACCCGCTTGGGCAGCTAAAGGGGCCCTTCATGAAAGCCCCACCCCTTTGCTGATGAAGTCTTAATGCTACATCGAGATGTGCCGTCGGTACGGTTGATGACTGAAGGTCCACCCAGAGTGAGGACATTCACAGCTATGTGCCAGATGAGAAGGACCTCACCCCAAGCTTCGCATGCTCAAGATGTGAACTTCGGGGTGCAGAGTGAGACCATTGGCTTCAGGGCAAGCCTTTGCCATGGTAACTAATGCTCAAGGTTGGCATGCCTCTGTGGAGAGCTTAAATGAGTGCTGAGCAATGTAGACCATCACGTAGGTCAGACATGTTTAATAGCAAACATATAGCAGAAAACTTCCATATAAGCAATGATTGGACTTGCATGTAGGTCTGTGATGCACAGTAAGCAGTGCATGTACAGTAGGTCAGAGAGGCAGCAATTTGCATAACTTGTAGGGAGGCAAGCCAACCAGTTCCATTAAGGAAAGCAATTATAGATGGCATAAATACTCAGAGGATTTTTATGGTGGAGGTAGGATTTGAACATGATGAATTTGGACCACATGGGGCCATGACTTCACCACAGTCCCCAGTCTCTGCTGTAGGAAAAACAAGGAAGCAACAGTAAAGCACCATGACCCACATGCAGAGTTTAAAACTAGTTTACAGCAACAGCTGTAGCTGGGCTGACCTCCAGAGTATAACGAAGCAGTATATAAAAGTAATGAGCAGCATCCAGCAGCAAATAGTTATAGCTTCTAGGAGCAGCCAAGCTAAACAAATAGTAGAATTGCAGGGAGAGGCAATGTACTGAAACAACAGCAAAGATTGCTTGGTGCAATTGCATGAAAGCAGGTTTGAATGCCACGGGCTAGCTTTGAAGTGTGAGCCTGCACATGTGCAAACAATTAAGGTGGATAAGCACTGAGGCAGAAAGCAGGGAAGCAGGAACTGAGCTGAAACATACAGATGACAGTTGTAGTTTCACTGAAGGTTTACTGAAAGCTAATGAGCAAATTGGAGCCAAATGGCACTAGTACAGAATTAGCATGATACAAACAAGTGAACAGGAAGTTAGAAAACCAGAAAGCCCCCCCAAAAAGGAAAATGCAAACAAAGCTCAAACACAGGAGGACAAGAACAAGCAACACAAAGAAGCACGCAGCAGTCAGAGGCAAACAATACTAACCAAAAAGCAGAAGAACACAAAACAAACGTCCAGCAGAAACCAAGTGGCCCACAACACAGCAACCTGGGTGTGGCAAGGCCTCAGCAGGCTCCAGGGGAAAAGACAGACCAACAGAGCCTCCGGCTGCCAGGAAAAAATGCTTGTGTGTGGACAGCAGCCCTTAACTAAGCCAATGGGGGTGTGGCCAGTTACGCCACCCCCCTGAACTACAGGCTGTAGCCTTCCAAGTACATCTCTTTTTAGTTTATTTTGCATTATATAAATGCACAAAAGGCAGTGTAATTAATTTTATAAACTAAGCATTCCCATTGATCTTTAAAGTGCTGGTGCATGACTACATTTACTATGTCTACTGTGGGAAAAATATGTTCTTTGATGTATTCATTTAAGAACTCAGCAGTTGTTTTAAGACTGATCAAAACCTAGAAACCCAGAAACATAGAATCTGATGGCAGATAAGGGACACGGCCCATCCAGTCTGCCCAGTTTCTTTCTTTTGTGTTTTTGTACCTTCTTTTTTGCTATAGATCCATTTGATCTGTGGTGCTGTCCCTTAACCCCTTACCTCTAGAATTCCCATGTGCCTATCCCATGCATTTTTATACCCATCCACTGCTTTGCCCCCACTATCTCAGCTGGAAGGCTGTTCCAGGAATCCACCACTCTTTCTGTAAAGAAACATTTCTTCACATTTCTCCTGAACCTCCTTCCCCCAGCTTCATGTCCCCTTATTCTAGAACACCTTCTTTTCTTACAAATACTCTACTTATTACCTCTGTGAGGTATTTAAAAGTCTATGTCATATCCTCTCTCTCCCTTCTCTCCTCCAGGGTGTACATATTGAACTCCTTTAGCCTCTCCTTGTAGGGCTTTTGATGCAGACCCTGTACCATTTTGGTTGCCCTCCTCTGGACCTCCTCCACTCTGTTTATGTATTTTCTGAGATGTGGTCTCCAGAACTAGACACAGTACTCAAGATGTAGGCTTACTAGTGATCTATGCAAGAGCAACACTTCAATAACCTTCAAATGTAGCCACATTTACCAACGTAATTTCAAGATAAAGTCCATATCATAACCGTAGTCTGTATTTTGTTTCATTGTGTATATTATACACTCTTATCTAGCAAAGGTCAAATAAAACCTGAAATGCCATATCTCTGTTCAAACATCTTTACAGCTCCATGATCGTTAACCATAGGTGACCATTTGATATTCAAACTGGTATTTAACAGCATAGGGCATCCAGTACACTTGTGCCATAGTTCCAATAATTCCCTAAGTTGCAGGCTGCCATTTGGTCCCATAGTCTGTACATGGCTAGTGTCATCTTGATGTATTATGCCCTGGTATGTACCTGGAAAATAACATTTAACCATGTACTGCATGTATCTGTGATCTCCTTGAGTAATTTTAAATAAATGGTCTGCATGTTCAGAGAATACCATAGGTGCAAATCACAGTTGGCATTGCTTAACCAACTTAACCAATTACTTGATATCTCAACCTCTGTGATCTGCTAGCAAACTGCGATTGCCAAGTGGTTTAAGTCCAAATTCTGCATGACCTCTTGATAGTACACATAGACACAGTTTGCTCAAGTAATCTACTATTTCCTGATTGCTAGCACAATATATCCCATGTCATATTCTATGTAAGAGCCAGTCCATGGGATATGTTGCTATCCTTGTGCTAATACTGCTCCTATGGCAGAACATGCATCTCTAGGATTATGCATAATCCAAACTTGATCAGACTGTAACAATGCCAAATGATTAGCCAAACAATGTAAATCACATCTGCAGTAAGCACTACATTTTTAAATAAACACAGCTCCTTGGCTTTATCTAAGGCTGCAGAAAATAATATTTTATAAACTGATTGTATAGCTGTGGCAATGTCAAAAGAATCTTTGTCAGTTAGATCAAGTTACTATTGTAAGCATCCACGATGAAGGTTTTCTTTAAATGATGAATAGTCATGAATGAAATGGTCACTTATGTCGATGCTCAATGGATTCTTATCACCAAAAGCTGCCATACCCATTAGGATGTCATCCTCTTTGTTGGGTTCTATGCCCACCTGCTAAGTCACAGCACTGTAACATAATCCAATTGAGTGCTGGCTAGTGATGTGTGAAGTTGGAAAACTTCACTCCACAATTTAATTCACAAATTTGCCTAATTTCATGAAGTTAATACACCGTGCAAAGTACAGTTTGCAGTAAACTGGTAACTTTGTGAAATATGAGGCTGGTAACTTCACCGGGGAAGTTTGGTACAGAGGTGAAGTTTGCAATGTACTACAGTGTGAGACTGGCGGTCACATGTTGCTGAAACAAGCTGTATGCTATGAGGAGGAGACTGTCTTCAGTGTGATGTTCTGAAGACAGAATAGGAGAGATATCTGTGCGCTTGTCTGGAAAAAAAACTTCTGAAATATATCTCAAAACCAAGCTTTTTGAATCCAAATTGCTCGCACATTATTCTAGAGGTCCTTGCACTGTTAGACTTGTCAATCAATCAATCAGTCAAGCAAGCAATGCGTTATTTATATAGCGCAAGTTTCAAGGAATCAAAGTGCTTTACAAGCTGTCAGAAAAAATTTCTTACATAAAATCATTGTTACTAAATTTGTGTAATTTTGTTTATTTTTTCATGATTATTTACTTTAAAGTAGTGGTTTCTGTTATGTCAGTCTGTAAAGAAGTGGTGTGGAGGAGGGTAGGTGTACTGTAAGCAAGGCAGCCCAGAAAGATCCGGAGCTTTTTTGTCTAAGCATGACATTTGTTTTATATTTTGGTTTTCTCACTCTTTCTTGTTCAACATTTTTGATCTGTAGTAATTTCTCAGTTTTATGTTTGGCTTGCATGCAGCAAGCAAACATCTTCCTATGATAGTGGCTTTTGAGGGGCATGATACTGTCCCACCAATGCAGAGCAGTATTTAATGGGCAAGTCTGTAGCACACCAATTATCAACCAGCCTAATTATGACAGAGTTTTTTTTAGCTTGGTAAGTGGAATGTGTGTGTACTTCAAAACAAAAAGCCGACCCAATCGTGGCTTTGTAGTTTCTTTGATGTAGCTGCCCAGCATGTTGACCTCTCCTTTTCAGACTGGCTTAGGAATTTCAAGCATCCACAGCCTGAGTGCTATTCCAGCTATTAAAAGTAATGTGTGTATGTGTGCCTTTCTTTCTCTCTTCCTCTTTCTCTCTCTCTCTCTCTCTCACTGCTGGCAAATGCTATTTATTCACCAGGTAAAGGTGATTATCCCTGCAAATTTCTGTTTTTACATGCCTCAGGAACATCCATACTATAAATCTATATTCGTAACAGCATTTATAAACTGAGGCCCAGATATTCAAAAGAGTTGAGCCATGCGCAATAGGGTTGCGCCTGCGCAAGTGCAAAAAAGCGCCATTCTGCGATATTCAGCAGGAGGCAGTTGCGCCCCCCCAAATCACGTTGAGCAACAGTGCAATGATAATGAATGCATGCACAACTGAAGGGGGAGGAACCATGCATAAATGGCACAGTGCAATATTCAACAACATGTGCCATGCACAATAGGGGAGCAAGCGGAAGTTGCGTCATAGCGGAAATGAGCCAAAACATAAGGGAGCAAGGGAGAGGTGCAAGAACGCTACAGGGAAGTCACATGAGAGCCAAAGATAGCAGGGAAAACTGGGCAACAGGGACACACAGGTCCCGGCAGGAAAGGACACCTGGAAGCAACAGGCACAGGGGAAGGTGTGGGGAGACAGTGCAGAAGGGGGAAGTACACCACACAGCAGTGAGGCCAGCACAGGCAGTTATCCCTGGTGCAGGGGAAGTAGCAGCCAGGACAGCGGGGGTAATACAGAAACAGCTGCCGGGGGTAAACACAAGCCAGGGACATGGTCAGTGCCACCTTCCAGATGGAGGTCGTAATGAGGGGGGGAAGGCGAGCAGCAGGGGGGGGTGGCCATGGAAGGGCCTGTCGGCAGTATGCCCCCAACAGGCAGTACCGTGCCTGCACCAGCTTCGAGCTGTACAGTGATACCGAGATTGTGGGCCGGTACCGCCTGAATTGGGCAATTCTGAGGCAGCTCTGTGAGCTGTGCAGTGATGTGATGCAGGCACCCACACGACGGAGCCATGCCCTGTCAGGGGAAACAAAAGTTACAGCTTGCATGTACTTGCTCACCACGGGTACCTTCCAGAGACCAACTGGGGACACCACAGGCATAACCCAGTCAGCCACGTAATGCCACCTTACCCAGTTCCTCAGCACACTGCTGCCACATGCTGCAGAGTACATCCATTTCACCAGCACGCTGGCGGAGTGCACAGCAAACATACAGGAGTTCCACAGGGTAGCACTTATGCCTGGCATGCAAGGGGCAATAGACTGCACCCATGTGGCCATCCGCACACCACCTGGTCCTGAGGGGGCCGCATATATAAACTGCAAGGGCTATGCCAGCATCAACTGCCAGGTGGTGTGCGATGCCAGGAGGCACATAATCAATGTCTGTGCCATGCACCCTGGGGGAGCACATGATGCCTTCATCTGGCACCAGTCTGCACTGTGCCACAGATTTGAGAGTGGGGATATCCCCACTGGCCACCTAGTGGGTGAGTATGCAAACCACATGGACAATCATAGGGCCTGGGGGGGCATGGTCAGAGGTGACATGGGTAGTGGCTCATGGCCCGGGCAGAGCGATGCTGATCACCAAACTAACCTCCACCCTCTACACACAGGTGACAGTGGACACCCACTCCGTCCCTGGCTGCTCACACCCTACTGGTGGCCTGCAACCCCATCGCAGCAACGCTACAATGAGGTACACGCCACCACATGTAATGTCATTGAGCGGGTGTTTGGGATGCTGAAGGCACGTTTCCGTTGCCTGGACATCTCCGGTGGTGCCCTACAGTACAGCTCCTCAAGGGCCTGTGGGCTATTCCTGGCCTGTTGCATCCTGCACAACATGGCCAACAAATGTGGGATAGCCGTACAGGTCGAGGAGGGGGACAGTGATGGGGACGATGAGGTCGCCGGTGACAATGGTGATGGGCAGCCCCCCCTTGGGCGACAGGACTCCCAACTGCTCCGGCTGACACAGCTGAACCAGGACACCATCATGGAGGAGCACTTCAGCCAACCCAGGTAAGTCATGGGGCCATGTGCAACCAACAGTGGCTAAGGCACAACCCACAAACACGCATGGACACACACCAGGGGTGCATTCTGTCAAGGGAAGTGGCCGGGCATGGAACCACACACACAACCAGGGATGGGTGAGGTCTAACATGCCACGTGGATGGACACACGCACACACGCACACACACACAACGCACCAGACATGCACAAAGGGAAGGAGGCACACTGACCCAGAATGCCACCCCTAGCCACACACATGTCCACAGACCACCACGCCTACTGCCTATCCATGTGCGTGTGTCAGATGCTGAGCACCATTGCACATAGGTGTACAGCGCAATGCAGGCATCATCATGCACACACAACTGCGGACAGCAGCCGGGAGGGTGTGCAGATGGACTGTGTGTCTGCATGCAGGGCCGGGTACCCACCTGTGCAATGCCCACTGAAAGACATAATGCACACAGGGCAGCACCAGACAGTAGCCACATTGGGAGACAGGTCAGTCATGCGACACAGTGCCCTGGCCACCACGGATGTGTGGGCGGCCCCGCTGAGATCCGCCAGCACTGACAGGCCGACCACTGACCTCATGGGGTGGCACCGATGGTCCCTCATGGGTTCCACTGCGTGAACACGACCGTTCTCACGCAGGGGTCTGCAGCACACCAGACATGCCTGCGCCAGGCATGCTCAGGATGCCCACAGCTGAACCCAGTGTTGACAGGGAGGGTGTCGCACAACACTGGGTAGGGGGGTGGACAGTGCACTGCGTGGTGTCTGCGACACATGGGAACACGACTGTGTGCCCATTGTGGCCATGACAGCAGTGAATGCCTGTGTCTGCCTGTCAATGGCAGCGGTCACATCCTCCCGCAACCGGTCCATCCCTGCCAGGATCAGAGCGGTGTCTTTGCTGCGATGCTCCTCTGCCCACTCCAGAGCCACACGCAGTGCATCCACCATCCTTGCAAGCCGTGTCTGCTGGTGGACTGATGCTTGCAGTAGGCGGGTGTGCTTGTCCAAGAGGTCATCTGCTTCCTCAGCATCCTGTCCCTCAGGGTGTGTGCTGCTCTGATGCTCAGCACCCCTTGAGGGTGGGCATGGCACACCAGGACCAGGTCTGGGCATGTTCACAGGCAGTGCACAGATGCTGCCCCTTGACCCTGTACCCCCAAGCCCATTGGCCGACTGCTGATGCTGCCCCTTCGGCTGCCACTCCCCAGGGCTCACTGGTGCTGCCGCAGTGGCTACAACAGTCCCACTGTCCTGTACACACACCAGTGCTGCCCCACTGCTGCTGACAGGTACAGGCTGGGACTGTGATGACACACAGGCCTCCACGGCAGCACCACCCACAGCCATGGCCGCGATGTTACCTGCTACAGGCAGGGCCTCCTCCACACATGTTCCAACAACATCAGTGTGGACAGCCAGGCGGGCCCACTGTCGCACTGAGCCACATATACCTGTGGAGGTGGATAGGCCCCTCCTCCATCTCCATCTGACTGTCCTCAGTGGACAGGCCCACCACCGCTGACCCATGCAGATGCTCAGGATCTGTAAGGGAAAACAAAATCACGTTACTGCATGTGACCTACCCTGCCCCCCCCATAGACAGACCATGACCTACCATGCAGTGATGGGCTACCACCTGTCTGGAAGCCACCACCCGGAACACCCTCAATGGTACAACGCTGCATGCTTCCAGCAACCCTCTCCTCCTGTGGGGTCAGATGTACCACCTCCGGCTATCCCCCACCTGTTGCAGCTCATGCTGCCCTGATGGCAGCCACCTTCTCCTTTATCCTCCTCCTGTCTGTGCCCATCTTCTTCTTGCACTCCTGCACAGAGCGCTGGTGGCTGCCATGCAGGTTCACTGCACGTGCCACCTCCTTCCATGCAGCAGCATGGGTTTGAGGTGTTCCCTGCCATCTGCTGAGAAGCGGTTCCTGATCCAAGTAGGCCTCAAACAGGGCATCGGTCTTGGCCTTGGTGAAATTAGGCCTCCTCCTCCTCCTCCTCCCACCACTGTGTTCCTCCTCTCCCACAACTTGCTCGGTCATTATTTAGCCTGTAAGAATGACAGTTGTTACCTGTGACTGTGCAGTCCCATGCATGTCCCTAAATCCACAGTCCACACTCCCAAACAGCATGCAACTCACCAATAGACTGCAGTAACCGACTATGGCCAGTGCAGACCAATGTCGCACTTTTATAGCGCAACCCATGCAAATGAGGTGAGGCACAACTTTAAGTGGATGCAAATTGCAGTGCTGCGCCATTGAATGGCTGATTAGCTGTTTTGCATATGATGACTGAATATCACACTGTTGCGCTTTGAGCAATTGTGTTGAATGTGCTGAGCCAAGGGCGCAGTTCTGTGACATGCGCAGTACACACCTCACTGCGCATGCCCGGGTTGCTGACGCAGGCATCTGCCTCGCTGCTGATGTGCTGTGTGCAGGAAGCAATGCAGGGCATGGCCACCATTGTGCCAGTGGTGCTACAGCGATGCTCACCTATATGGCGCTGTGGCACCGGACCATCATAGGCGCACTGTGGCAACAGTGCGGTAGGCCGCTACTGGAGGTAGCACACAGGCATCCAGTCATGCTACACGCATTGGGTTACAATGGCACTGTGCCTGTCCATGCGCCAGAGCCCCTTGACCCTGTGCCCGACCTTTTCCCCCTAGGCACCATGTGTCAGGCATGGGTGCGCCACTATCGCGCTGTGCAGTGACAGCACGATAGGGAATGGCAGCTCTGTACCGCGCAGCATCTGCATGTGGGGAGCCATGCTGCAGAGCACCATTTTGGCCGACTGAGCTAGGAGAATGGCGTGGAGGAGGGCTGCATAGTGGAACCAAGTAGAACTGGCCAACCTAGTGGCCATAGTGGAGCCAGTCCATGGACCACTGTTTGGGGAGGTACCCCTGGACAGGTCCAGGAGCCAGGTGTGGGATGAGGCAGCCACTGCACTAGAGGAGGCCACAGAAAGGGGGCAGACAGCAGATCAGTGCTGCCACAGGTATGGTGACCTGTGGCGGAGGGAGCCAGACCTGCTTGCCCACCTGCGGGCATGAGCCAGGAGGGGCACGGTGCCATGGCCAGGTAGGTGTTACGTCCACACACTTTTATCTTCCATATAGGTATCACGGTTTTATGTGTCTGGCACATGGGGGAGAGACCATCCGGTGTTGGCTGTGGTGGTGTTATCAGGGTGTGGGATGGGTGGGTCTGGCTGGGTGGGAGGGCACACACCAGGGGCAGGGGAGCTTTGCTACAGGATTGTACTGATGTTCCTCTTTCCATGTTTGCACTACAGGGCTGGAGGAGCAGCATCTAGCTCATGAAATGCAGTGCCACCAGGAGGACAGGGACACAAGGAGGGGCGATGGTCCACAGCGCCCGAGGGACCGGCCCGATGATGGTGAGTGCCATACCTCCATGATTACTATTGCATGTTGTGTAACAGAATGGGCAGCGGGGCATGGCCACCAGCCATTGACACCACTGCCATGCACACAACTTGTTACAGTCAGCACTGTCCAGTGGCACTGCATGTCTGGGAGTACGTCAATGGTGGTCCATGTGTGCACCGGGTACATGGCTGTGCCACTACCTTCACACCACATAGCCATATCACTAAACAGCCACGGAGGTGCTGTGCATGACTTGGCCGGTGGGTGTGTGCAGGGTTCCTCATGGCTGTATGAGCCTGGGTGGGCAGGTCTTGTGGACGTGATCACTGTAGGTGGTCACACACCATCACAGAGGCATGTCCCATGGCCGTATGCCATGCACAGTGGGTGGGCTGTATGAGACTGTGCATTTACACCTATTGACTGTGCTCCCTTGTCCTAGGTGTCCACCAGCTGATGGAGATCCGGGAGGCATTGAGGGAGATCTTGAATGTTGCAAGGGCATCATTGGAGATCCTACAATGGATCGACCAGCTTGGGGTCCACAGGAGGCACCGGAGGTGGAGCAGCCAGAGCGGTGAGCGGGGCTACCGTTAACAATCCCTCTGTCCCTGATGTCCCCTACCCTCCTGGACCCACCCTCATACCCCTCCTTTCCTGTCCCATTTGTTCACCCCTGCCCCTTACCCACCCCCACCTTGTTTGTGGCCCTCCCCCCAACTTTGTATATTTATTTTATTTATTTAGCTTTTGTTGACCGGGTAAGTGCACTAGACAAATCCTGCCTATTTTCAGGCACGACCCAGGGAAGGGGGATACAGATGAATGCCAGTTGACCTTGAACCAGATTAAGCTCTTGGTGGTATTTTTAGTGAATGATGGAAATTGGCATAGGACACCGGGAAATTCTCCTACTCTTTCGATAAGTGCCATGGGATCTTTAACATCCACCTGAACTACCACCAATCCAGGCAGATGGGACCTCGGTTTAACGTCTCATCCGAAAGACGGCACCTCAGAAGTGCAGCACCCCTCTCATGCTGCACTACAGTGTCAGTACTGGGATATTAACCCAAGTGCCAGATGTGGGAACTGAACCCACAGCCCTCTGATCTCCCGGCCTCAGAGGCGAGTGTGCTACCTACTGAGCCACTGACACTGACACTATATAGTATTGTATATAGTTCATTTTGATATTGTTTTTGAATACAGATCTTTTGATATGAATACTGTGGTGGTCTCTGATTTGCAGCGGGCTATAGGTGCTCAGCTGCAGTGGTGTGCATGGCGTCAGGGGTGGTGCAGTCATGGGTATGTGTGTGTGTCCATGGGGAAGTGACTATGGTGTGGGGGTAGCTATAAGTCAGTGTCTGTGGTGTGTGTGTTGTGCCCTGTGCACTGGATAACTGTGTGCAGTGGTCCATGGTGCATGCTCTGTGTCCATGGTGCCTCTGTTAGCCCATCCATGGCCTGTGCAGCTGACATCCATACATGTCTGTGACCTGCATGGTCTGCTGGCATGTCAGTGGTGGCTGTCCATGCAGGGCAGCCACTGTACCCGTCACAATGCTGGGTTGCCTCCTGTCACTGGTGTGGTGCATGTCTGCCTCGGGTGACACTGTGGCTCCACAGTTGTTGTCCCACCTCCATGCTGTGGCTTGTGTGTGTTGTAGGGGATGTGCACCACTGTCTGTGACTTGTGCTCCAGGCAATGATGGTGGTGTACAGGTCCACAGTGCTCATGAGGGTGGCTGCCACTCCTGTGCCATGGAGGACTGCAGGTTGTGTGTACACAGTTTACATGGGCCCACGCTGGGGCTTGCTGCCTCACTTGCCATCAAGGCCGCCTCCTGTGTTGTGCCCTTGGGTATGGGTGGGTGTCTGTCCATGCACTGTGTGGCATCCGGTATGGTGCATGCTTCCACTCACCACTGTGGGTGACTGCGCTGGCTGTTGTGATCAGTGCTGGGTTGGGGTGTGTCCTTGGGAGAGTGTGCAGGGTGCTGTACCACTGGTGGTGGTGTCTGGGGCATATCCTGTCCCATGTGGGGTACCTCGTGTGCCGACGCATGGTTGATCTCTCAGGCGTACCTGGTGGCACTGTGTCTGCCATTGTTGCATCGCTGTGTGCTGCCACCCACTGATGGGTACTCATGGTGGGGCTTCCTTCCATGGTTCTGTGGTGCACAGGGTTGCATTGTCACAGTGGGGGTGGTGGCATGCATGGGGTTTCCTGTAGTGGTGGACACTGCTCCTGTGAAGGGTGTCTGGGGGTCATGGTGCAGGATGTGATCTGCACTGGGGGGATGGTGTGGTACGGGGTGGTCAGCCCTCCTTGTGTGCCAGTCACAACTTGCCAGGGGGTGTGATGGGGCACCATGGCCCAGCTGTGGGTTGGTTGCTTGTCTCCATGGGCCAGTGGTTATTTCAGCCTTCCCCCAGTTGTGCAGTGCATGGGGTGTGGGGAGACGATGTCTGTTCTGCTGTGTGTTCCTCTGCCCATCTGTGGCATGGACAGTGGGCCCCTACCTCCCTGGTTGTGCAGTTGCATTGCCACCCTGCTGCTGGGGGGCATCCCTTGTTGCGCTATGGTGCATCAGATCTGCTCAGTTTCCCCTCCCTAGTTGCGCTATGGTGCAGGTGGTGCGATATTCAGTCGTTGGCTGTAGGCGCAGGTTGGCCGACTCAGTTTTTGAATATCGCGCCTCTTGCGCATGGGTGCAATGGACTTGTGCTTGCTCCTGCTATTGTGCACTTTTTAGGCGCAGTTTAAATATCTGGGCCTGAGTGTTTAAGTTTTAAGCAGCCAGCCTTGTGTTTGCAATGATCTCAGATTTCTCTGGTCCAGCTCTGACTAGTGCTGCAGTACGTTAGTTTTTTGTTTTGTTTGTTTATTTACTGTGGAGGTCTTAAAGAGCTAGTGGAGTCAAAGCAGAAAGACAGGAAACTTATACTAATTTTAAGAAGTAGTCAGCTGTAACTTTCCATTACTGAAGCATTTTTCTTTTTTTATTTTGCTCATTAGAAAGTCTTCTATGTGATACTATTGTGCTGGATGTGTGGAACAGCTTTTAGCATATCAGTTGACTTATCTATCTGCATAATCCCCCACTGCATCATCAGCCTGGTGAACTCAATGAAAGTGACACACAAATGAATGACCTGGCAGTCATTGAATGGCTGTTCCTAAGCAACAGTGAGATCAGCCCCCTTCAGTCCTAATCCTGTTCATCACCCTATCCCACCTCCTCTTGAAACTGGCCAACGTCTTTGCTGCCATCACCTCCTCCCGTAGCTGATTTTACTGCTTCACTACCCTTTTGGTGAAAAAGTGCCTCTTCATTTCCTTCTTGAATCTACCCCCCCTCCCCAATTTAAGGTTATGGTATGTCCCCTTGTTTTACCCTCCTTTCTTTTTTTATAGAGCTGTTGCTCCCCCATTGCCCCTGCACCTTACTTGGCAACAAGGGAGACATGCATTTTTCTTGTTTTGTCCTGTTAACCCAGGACCCCTGAATGCAGTCACACATGAGTGTGGAGGCACACATATGCGCTGCAGCACTGGTGATGGCCCCTTCCTCCCACCCAGACTATTGCCAGGTCTCCCTTGGGCGTGGCACTGCCACATGACCTCCACCAGGAGGTGGCCAAGAACCAGGGAGACGTCACTTCCCACCCTGTAGAGGAGAGCTGCTGGCTGGCAGCTCGATTCAGCTCCACACCCTCCACCCTGGCTGGCCCCAGGCAACAAGAGCTCACTTCCGAACTTGGGTCACCAGCATGATGTGAGTTGTGGCATTCCAGCATCTCAACCCTCAGCACCACCAGGCCAGCCCTTACCCTCCTTTCTTAAGATAAAGATGACCTCTGTACCAACCCTGTTTATGCCCTTAATGTACTTGAAGGTTTTGATCGTATCCCGCCTCTCCCTTCTGTCCACCAGGGTGTACATGTTCAGTTACCTCAGCCTCTCCTCATATGTTTATTTACATACAAATCACCCTGGGCCAAGTAAAGAAACTTTCCATAGAATGTGTCTACCTTCCCCCTAATCCCCCATCCGTCTCTCTCCCCTACCTTATTTTCTCTTGCTCTAGCCTTCCTCTGACTTGGTGTTATGTGGGGATTTCAATATCAGTTGGTTAGAATCAGGAGCTGCTACCATTCACACCTCTCTATCTGAAGCCCACCTATCTCAATTAATAACTGAACCCACCAGGCTCAATATTAAATCTGGCATTCCCTTTTAGACTGTGTCCTTACCAATAGCTGGCTAGGAGAGAATAAATAGAATAGAAAAATCCCATCTCAGGTTGATCCATGCAGGGGTCAGATTAAGTTTTGCAGCTACTAGCCAGCAGGGTAGTGACTTGCAAAAATTCATTAGCCCTACAGGCTTTTCTACTTGCCCAACTGATATACTTATTGAAATATTAGCTTTTCCGGTACAAGCCCTCCTGACTACTTAAAAAATTTTTTACTATCCCAAAAGAAAATTTGGCTAGTGGACTAGTGCCAGTTTCGACCCTGTCCATGAACATCCACATGTGGTCACACAGTTGACAGTACAGGAATGGACACCCAGGACTATCCTCCTAGTAGACACACACACACACACACACACACACACACACACCATGGCAAACATCTGGCATTGACAAATGCTTGTTATATATGTGGTTTAGTTTGGTGTGTTTAAGTAAAGTAGGTTGTCTGTGTGTTTCTGTAGCAGTTTTAGTTATTTTTTTTAATATTTGTCTTAAAGTGATGGTGTTTTGTCACTTTTTGTTATACATCATTTTACATTACCCATTACTGGTGTCATTTTAATCTCATGTCTGTTAAAAAAACAAAACAAAAAAAGAACTTTTTTGGTTGTTTTTAGTAGTAATTTCTAGGAGTAAGTGTTGTCTGTTGTTGCTGATAGTTAATATAGAGGATAATGGCTGGGGATTGGGTGATAATTAATTGTAATCACTAGGTTGAGGGCAACGGATAAACCTCGAGAGTGCAGCTCAAGAGGTTTACTGTAGCCCTAGCAACCATGAGAGGTGATTTAGCGTGGTTGTCACCCGATCCCTAGCCATCATCTTTTATAGTGTATGGTCAAAAAAACACTGTTTGCATTCTATGTGTGAGAATTCTGGAACTCTGGTGCATCCTTTTTTGTTATGCCACTGTTTGGAAGTTCCGAAGTGTGGTTAACAACTTTTAAAATTCTAAACAGTGCATAACAAAGTTGTGTGACTGCTGATTATGATGGTTAATAGGCACTTACGATACATTATAATTTTTTTACCTGTTACATCTATTGGGCCCTATGTAGTATGGTAAGAGTGGCTATGTGCCATGTACCCATCCCGCATAACCACTCTGCACCCATTGCACCCCCATGCAGCCAGCCATGGGATTCACCTACCAGGCACACAGCCCCACTGCCATACTGCATGGAGGACAATGCGGTCAGGGCGAGTGGGGGGCGTGCCCACACTCCACGACATTCACAGAGTCATGGAGCGCTAGGTGTGGTGGATGCACAGTATGCAGGGAGAACCCCTGCTGTAAGGTCTGCATGCCCCCCAGGATGTCGCCCCCAGTCACTGAAAGACATGCAGGGACTGCCATCCCTGACACCATGCTACCCCAGACCACGGACAGTGAATGGTGGTCAGGGACAGCCGACCAGGCAGTCATTTCTCCATACTCACTCAGGTGCAAGGGATCCACTGGAGGACTGGGTCAGGCATCCCATTGGGTGCCCACCCGGTCCGCGTATCTGTCCTCCGTGCTTCTGCACACCAGGGGGTGGAGCCACCGACAGGTGCGCTGTGGTAGTGCATACCCCGGATGCACACCTGTCCACAGGTGAGGCCCTTTGTGGATGGGATACGCACTTCTGGTGCATACATCCCACCTGTATGTGCATAGGGCCCATTGCGTGTATCATGTTAGTTTATTAATCCCTGTGTTGAGTTAAAAAAATCCTTTTCTGGTGGGGGGGTTGCTACATACTATTAGCATAGAATTTTTTCAGATGACACTGCTGATCCCTGATTCTCTAGGGGGAGGTGATGTCTGCTGCTGGTAGTTAATAACTTGTTTAACCCTTTTACCCTTGTTGTTTGTGTTCTGTTAATCCCTGTGGTGTTTTATTTTTTCAGATCACACTGCTGATCCCTGATTCACTATGGAAATGTGTTGTCTGCTTTTGGTACTTATTTGTACTGCAGGCTTTATTCACATTTGATAATTTTTCATTCCAAATAAGTTACAGGTAGCTTATAAGAATGACCAGGAAGAGATGCTCTACTAAAGGGAGAAGTGCCGGGGAAGAAGTGTTCAAAATCTGTGGGGTGAAATAGTGCTGCAGTTAAAAAAACTATGTCTGTAGCAGTGTGTTCTATGGCCTCTGGGACTGGTAGTAACAAAGGAGTAGTTGGCAGTGGTGGCATTAGTATAGCCACATTTTTTTCTGCCACATCTGTGGCATTCATGCTGGTGGGGGATGTGGGAAATGACAAGAGAAGCAGCAGTAAACAACCCAGGGGACATGTTTATTGGATAGGCTGCAAGTGACCACACTAACCCTAACACTAATGTCCCATAGGATAACACTGCAACTTTAACAAGCCATAACTTCACCAATCATTGGAGTTAAGGAACACTCTGTGTATCCAAACAAGGGTCTTAACGTGTACTACAATAGTAACACATACTGTAATACCCCTGTAAAAATTCATGGGGTGTGCACAACACCCTAAAATAACCTCCCAACTTGACCATGGTGTCAAATCCACAATTTAAGTCCAATAATTATCTCAAATGCACCACATATACACCTCCTCTTGGACTACAACTGTGCTGTTTCAGACAAATTCAACAAAATTTGATTGAGTTATGCCTAAAAAAACCAAAAGGAGAAGTTGGTGGAAGTCATGTTGATCCAGCTTCACCTTTGTATACCCCAAGGAGAAGTTATAGGCAAAGTTGCAAGGCAAATCTACCAATGACGAATTTCCTATTAAGTAGAAAAACTTTGTGAAATGATCTTCGAAGGTGAATTTGGTGACTTTGCCTTAACTTCTCCTGAGAATTAAAACTTTGCAACATCTCTAGTGCTGGCACTGTTGGCTTCAAACTTTCTTAAGGGTAGAACCTTGTCCCTGCCATAATGATACAGTACTGTTTCAAATTCATCTGTTACATTAATCACTAAGATGCAAGCATCATCAAATGTAGATGTATAATATACAGCAGTGGCATGGATATGATGGTGTGAAGTATAAGAGACAGGTACTCATATATTCCATTTCTTAAGATATTTTTAAATGTTGTCCTGTTTAAGATTACATCCTTGCCCTTCTGGAAATTGCTGTAGCATCCTTAATCATGGACAGTTATACCAACAGATATTATCTGGTTTGCCCCATCGATGAGTGTAGTTAATTAGACCATTGCACAGATTGGCATTGTTTTCATGTCCACTGAGTCTTTCTGACTGGCTAGCAAATACCAAATCTTGATCTTTAAATACTGCCAGTTCCATATCATGGCTGTTGGCACTTATGCACCATATGATCATAGGTAGATAAACATATCTTGCTTGTGAAATGTTTATGTTCATGGCCGTACAAAGCAAACATATTGCTGTGATACTGTATTTTAGAGGTGTGTTAGTGTCAGATCCAGTGCAGTTCAAACTGCATTGAGCTCAACCATGACAGTTCAATAATCAGCAAGGCTGATCATGATGCTACTCTCTGGGTTGATGGGTGGAAACTTTGTGCAGCTGAAAAGAGGTAGTCACACCTATCAGACAGCTGCTAAGCTGCTACCTTCCTTCATCTGCATGATGCCACCTACCAACCAGCTGAGTGGTATCACTATTGGAGAAGCTGCCTGAAATCATATGAGCAGAGAGCCCCTGGTCCATTCTCCTGCATTAGAAACTCAGCTTGGACAATCCTGCATGGTGCAGTGCTCCACAGCCAACGAAGGGGGATTATGTGTGGCCCAGATAATTGCACAGTGGATTGATGTCTGCAGGAGCCAGCAGCAACAAAAGCAAGTAGTGCACTGTGGCATCCAGGTGGTTTATAGGAAACATATTGGTAAAGATCAATATGGCATTAAACCTGCAGAAGTAAAAAAAACAGAGATCAAGGAAAGCTGCTAAGAGACAGAGAGTGGGTGATGAACGGTTGGTATTGCTGATGTCAGCTGAGCTCCACTGTTGCTGCTGCCATGTCCTCTTTCTCCTGCTGCTGCTGCTCCTCCTCATCCTTGGTTCAGTTCCCTGTACTAGGAACCATGTGGAAAGGGTTCTCCACCTCCCATCCTGATTCACTGTAGTTTGAACCCTGAATCCCAGTGGTGCCAGGTCATCGCTCCATTCCTGAGAAGATTATGGTGATGAAAGCAGCTGCAGAAGGCATTGGGATTCTGCTGGCCACTACCAATGTTGGTTCCCTGTTTGAGTGTAAGTAAAAAGCAACCACTTTCGTAGGGGGGAGGCTGTCAGTTTTTTAGTCTAGATCTCTCAGGTTCTCTTCCCCCTACTAATGAGGATACCCATTCTTTCCAACAAGTACAGGTTCTCAGTTCAACGTCAACCTTTTTTAAACTGGCATGGGATGGCCGGTGGATTCACTGCTGCAGCAGCCAGGGGGGTCTCCATTCGTGTCCACAGTGGTCAGAGGTAGCCTGGAACTGAGGGCAGTTGGGTCAGCCTGTGAAGGTCCCCTTCTGCCCCAAGACCCATGTCACAGTCACACACCTGAAATCCCAGGACCGCTTGTTATAGTTCTGGAGAAGAAAGTGTCAACATGGGGCTCACTTGTGATGAGGGACCAACAATTTACTTGGGGACTAGTACTGCAGCTGGCATCTTCAGAATAAGTAACAACTAAATGTTCTCCATCCCTCTTATAAGTTTTTGATGTTTGTGCTATTGCTGTCCTGAGTTTTAACCCCTATTGGGCACAAAGTGTCTGTGATCCTGCATTAGTTGTGCATCTTTCAGCTTAACTTAGCCTCCTACCTCACTGAGCCATTGATCCTTCTAACCTCTGAGCTCCAATGTCTAGCCTGCCTTCTGTTCTTAAATTAGGTTGGTCTGAGGTCAGGCACTCTTGCATGTGTTGTCTACAATTGCTTTAATGGCACAGCAAGCAAGCTGAGCAGGTTAGGGAATCTGAAAAGTGTCAATGGTATAACAACACTGTTGCCATTGTGGAAAACTGTCAGTTGGGACAGAGCTGAACAGTACAACATCTGATCATTACATAACTATTCACAGTTGTTTACAGTTGACCTGCTGACTGTGCAGAAGCATGTCACTCAACTGCATTTTTATATTTCTCCCCATTCTTTGATGAGTGAATAGGACATATCAACAATCGTGTATTGCTAGCAATTTACAAGATCTCCTTCCTGAACTTTTCTCTGCCAGTCTTAGACAGCTCGTCACACTTGCCAACATGTCTATTTTTCATGTCTGGGTATAACTGCCATTAAATAGCTGTTTGCTTAACTAATGACTCTCTTGTATAAAATCATCTGCTTGTGTAGCAGTTACTGTATACCAACTGAGCTGGATTCAGGAAGTCAGACTAATGATCGATCAGCATATTTTCCCTAGGGCTGTGCTAAAAGTTGGTGATAGATGTAGCTTTTGCACTTGAAGCACATTAGAAATGTATTTACATCCACAACAGTTTGTCTGCATACCATGTGCTGTGCTTACACATGGGTAACTGAGGTTTTGACAGCCATTGTAGGATATGCTGCAACTCCTACTGATAACAGCAGCCTAATCATAGTGTAGGAATGGGTCTCATTTGCCTTTTGGAGTTGTGTAACAAATGTCAGACTAGACGTGGGGCCAGTGAAATCTCCCTAGACTTGGGTAACTAGCTTTTATGTTCATGGTTTTGTTTGCACATGTCCAACATAATAATATCTGTGGATACGCCTCCTCATCACCACTGCTTAAGTACCACTGCCAACTGTACAGGGACCTGGGCTGGTTATCCCCCTCAGCTTGCCTTCAATACTCTCTTGGCTCCCTGATTGACTCTATACTCAGAAACCAGACCTCTTCGCTGCTCGCAACATTGCTGGTACCTCAGACCTCCTCCTATAGACTGTGATTGGTAGATAAATCCCTGCTCAATGTACCTAGACGTAAAACATTAAAAGGCTTTGTTGCCTTCAATCACTCTGCTCCTAAGCTTTGGAACTCTCTCCCCCATGCACTTCGAATATCTGGATCCCATGATACTTTCAAAAAGGAGCTGCGCTTACATCTATCCCTTGCTGATTTCTGTACTTGTTTTAATCCTCCCTAATCCACTCACCCACCAGATGCTGCCTGGCCTAACTTTAACCTCCCTACCTCATAGCACTTCTTACCCTTACAATCCCCTTGAGAGCTAATCTACCCCAACTCCCCCCCCCCACACCTGAGTCTTGTTTCAGAGGCCGTGATAATGCACCCTGCCCAGTCAGGAATTTGCCCTTGCCTTGTTTCGCTGCCTATTTGAATCTTCATTGTTGTGACTAATTTGAACAATATTTCTTTGCTGCTATGTTGTGGCATCTCTTCCTAGACTGTGTAGGTTTTCTCTGCCTAAAAATTCTATGTGAATTGCATTGACTGTTATTGTTCTGGCTGCATGTATTCATTACTACTAACTGTTTTGACCTATGCTATTGTAATTTCATTGTACTTATGCTATTTACCTGTCTTTGATTGTTGTACTCTCCCGGGTCATGCCTGAAAATAGTCATTTCATGGCTAGTGCACC
This sequence comes from Neoceratodus forsteri, assembly GCA_016271365.2. Taxonomy (NCBI): domain Eukaryota; kingdom Metazoa; phylum Chordata; order Ceratodontiformes; family Ceratodontidae; genus Neoceratodus; species Neoceratodus forsteri. Next base: position 975,162,415 of record CM057450.1, on the reverse strand, counting down.
TACCCGGTTAACAAAGCTAAATAAATAAACATATTGCCGTAATACTGGATTTCAGAAGTCTGTCACTGTTGGGTCCACTGCAGCTCAAGCTGCAATGGGCTGTACCATGGCAGTCCAAGGATTAGCAAAGCTGATCATGATGTTACTCTGACAGTTGATGGGTGGAAACCTTGTGCACTTGTAAATTGGTAGCCACATATTATCAGACAGCAGCTGCCTTCCATCATCTGTATGATGCCACCCAGCAACAAGCTGTGTGGCATCATTATTATCCTGCACCTTCTTTCAAGCCTCCCATTTTTGAAGATCCCCTCCTGATTTTAAGCTTTTCTTTTCCCTCCTCCTGAATCTCCCTGTATAAGCAGGACCTAGTACAACAGCAATGCAAGAGGCATTGACAAATACTTGTTTATATATATATATATATATATATATATATATATATATATATATTTATATATAGTTGTAATGCAGCCCCAAAAGATTTTTGAGGGTCTTCTTCCAACAGAATCAAGTTAAAAACTACTAATCACCTTTCTGTTAAATGCTCTAGATGTTTCTTATAGAATTCTCTGGTAATTCCACCAAAACCTGTGACTGTATTGAAATGTAGCCGTTTTACTGCTTTTTTAATTTCTTCTATTCTGATAGGCCCCATAAAGCATCTACTTCTTTTTGTGGCAGTTGTGGCACTTCGGTCTTATTCAGAAAGTTTTGTGGTTTGTCCACCTGTTTTTCTCGCCTACCAAACATGTTTGTCAAATAATCCTGGATAATATTTAATATCCCCTTATTTTTTTGTAACTTTAATACTTCCAGTGTTGTCTATTAAGTTCCGCTTACATTTGCATCTCCTCTGTCAGGTATGAGTGCTTCATTTTTTGTTTTCCAATAGGATGACGGTGTCTATTTGATCTTTACACAGTATCTTGGATTTAGGTTGCTGCTCTCATTAGGCATGCTTCTGCTTTCTCTCTGCCACATATTCTGTTTTAATTCAATACACTTTTATTAATGTACATAATGCATAATAAATTCCGATACAAGCTTGGGTAACAGTTGGTCAAACAGGAGAATTACCTCCCAAACAGCGTACATAGAAAAAAACACAAATTCCAACAACTTAGATTAATATACATTCCCCTCACCCAGCCCACTGATCCCCTCTCTACATCCTTAAAAAAAAAAAGGGAGAAAGAGAAACCCCCAACCCACCCCCATCAAGCATGCACACGCTCAGTCATCAAAATATATTAATAGACAATCATCTCCAAACCATAAATCATCATGGCTTCCATATAGTAAGTAAGGCATCTAAAGGACCCCATCTAGTCTGGTAGACTGATTGTTCATGGTTAGAATGTGTTTCTCTAACCGGAGGGCAAATAACATTTCTTTATGCCATTCTATAACTGACAGGATTGAGCCATCCACCTAATGCCTCATGATAATTAGCTTTGTTATTGCCGATATCAAGGCCAAATGTGCTTTCCTATGATTGGAAATACTCTCTGGAAATAGATATATCAAACAAATCTCTGGAGCAATATAGGTATCCAGGCCCAAGAAAGGGTCAAGCGTCTTTCTAATGGCTTGCCAAATCTTCTGGACAGACGGCCAAGTCCACAGCATATGGCATAATGTCCCAGTACAGTTTATGCATCTAGGACAATCAGGGGAAGGCCTACTTCCCAGTCTACAAAGTTTGAGCGGTGTAAAATACAAATTATGCATGATATTGAAGTGTATCAAACGCAATCTATCTTGCTTGACAAATTTATATAGGGTCTGCCATAGCTTAGGCCAGAGATTTTGTTCAGCACTAAGAGAAAACACCTGTAACCAACAGTAGCACACTCCTTGTGGCAATCCAGGGTCAACCGACTGGATCACTTTATATGTTGCGGAGATAGCATGGAGTTCTCCAGCTGCTTGTAGGAGATTATTGAGAACATCAGCAGAACCCTGATTCCTCCCTCCTCGGCCCAAATGGGCAAGAATAGCCTTCTTGATCTGTTTGTACTTAAAAAGGGCTGTTACAAGCACTTTAAACCGATGTCTAAAGAGGGCAAAAGGAATTATTGTACCTCCTGCATATATATCCATGACTCTTATGCCACTAAGAAGAGGCCAAAAAGCCAGGGGAATGGGTTTACATCCAATTTGAAAATGGGGATTATTCACAACAGGCTGTTCCAGTAGAAAATGCCAATTATGGGATAAGTGAATTTGCAGCTGATGCAAGACCCTAATGGACAAACCTAGTGGAACATTCCGAAGAGGTTTTGGGATTGCTTTGTGACTAGTATATAACAGGACAGGTAGGGAACAGTGGTGTTGGGCTGCTAGAAATTGTTCAATATCTAGCCACAATGGTACATATGTTTGTCGGCCTTCCCTTCTTGATATCTCCCTTGACCAGTATGAAAATCTGCTAAGATGATGAGCACAATAGTATGAGAAGAAGGAAGGGACTGCTAGTCCACCCTGTCTTTTAGGTGCAGAAAGTTTCAAATAGGAGTGCCTGACACTCATTCCCCTCCAAAAGAAGGCGGTTAGCATTTGGTGGAGTTTACAAAACCACTTTTTAGGAAGAAACAGGCCTAACATTCCCAAGGGATACAATACACGGGGCAGAACATTCATCTTGACAACATTTATTCTCCCCCATAAAGAAAGAGGAGGGCCTCCCCATCTGCTTAAATCTGATTTAATTGTGGTCAACAGTTCCGTAAGATTTAATTTAAGCATAGTAGATATCTCCCTGGCCACCTTAATCCCAAGGTACGTTAGGGACTTATATTTCCATATCAAATTAGTGTTTCCAAGCACTGACTGAGAAACAATATTATTTAGGGGGAAAACCTTTGTATTGGACTCATTAAGCTTATAATGAGAAATGGCAGAAAACCGCTCTATCTCAGCCCAAAACTATGGAATACCTGTTGCAGGATGTTGGAGGTGTAGAAGCAGGTCATCTGCATATGCAGAGAGGAAATACATTTGTGCTCCTATTTTAATTCCCTGGAGTTTTGGAGAAGTTAACAACCTCCGAATCAGGGGTTCTAAGTAGAGGTTAAATAGTAATGGGGAGAGAGGGCAACCCTGTCTGGTCCCCCTCTGAAGTAGAAAGGGAGCAGATAGTATCCCGTTGGACCAAATCGTGGCTGATGGGGATGTACAGTATATAACAGTCTAACCCATCTAAGAAAGCCTGAGGGGGGAGATGCAGATGGGCCAAGGTTACAAAAAGAAAATCCCAAGAAACCCTATCAAAAGCATTCTCGGCATCCAAGGAGATCAGAACAGAAGGAATATCTGAGTCCCTGGATGCCGAGAGTCTATATATATATGTGTATATAACAACTTACACATGTGATCCACTGAGGACCTACCTTTCATGAAACCTATTTGCTCTCTACTTATAAAAGTGGGAAGAAGTGGACTCAATCTCATAGCCAGGATCTTAGCTAAGATTTTGACATCAGTATTAATTAAAGAGATAGGCCTATAACTTCCGGGTACATGGGATCTTTACCAGGTTTGGGAATAAGAGTAATTAGAACATTAAGGAAATTTGATTCTGACATTCCTTCAGCAAACCAGTAATTATAAACTTCAGCCAGAAATGGAGCAAGCTCTTGTGAACAGCTTTTATACAGGTTATTGGTAATGCTGTCTGGGCCAGGGGATCTGTCAAGTGAAAGCTGCTCAATTGCTGTTACAACTTCCTGTACCGTAGTTAGGTTTCCGAGATAGTCACCTTGAGAGACCTCTAATTTAGGGATATCCGTGGCATTAAGGTATTCCGCTATATCCAAAGCTGCAGGTCTATCCTCCTGAGCCTCAGTATAAAGCTGTTGGTAGTAAGAGCGTAGAACCTCGGACATTTCTCTGGGGATGTAACCAGGCTGTTATCAGCAGCTGATTTGTTACATGGGATGGCTCGTGAGGCTGTGTTTTGCTTGAGTCGAATAGCCAATAACTTACCAGCCTTCTCACCAGCATCAAGGTATTTCATTTTTGTACACCTTAAAGCAAAGTCTGCTTTTTGGTACATGAGATCAGAATATTGACTTTGCAATTGGTGCAAAAGTGTCCAGTCAGCATCTGGGGAGTGCTGAGTGAGGATACGCTCCATGGACCGTATCTCTTGGAGCAGGGCATTTTGTTTGACATGAAACTGATGACATCTTGTTGCCGATAACCTAAGGCACTCACCCCTGAGAGAACATTTTAAGGCTGCCCAGACCATGTCTGTTCTGGCCACAGTCCCCCTATTTTCTAGCAAAAAATTAGAAAGAAAATTTCTAATGTGTCAGAGAAAATCCGGCTTTTGGAGCAACTGGTTGTTCAACCTCCAGAGAGCATCCCTTTGGATGCTTGGCCCAAGAAGATATGCAAGGGAAATTGGAGCATGATCTGATATGACTCTCATGTGTATATTGGTATATATTACCCCAGACAATGCAAAGGAACTCATAAGAAAAAAATCAATACGGGAAAATATTTATGCGGGGGGTGAGAAATAAGTATATCGGCGCTCTCCTTGATGAAGAACCCACCACACATCCAAGAAATCAGCACCTGTCATAAGGTCATGTAGTACCCTTTGCGAGGGGGATAAACCCCACTTCCGGGAATCAGATCTCTGCCACATATTCTAATAATGACTGTTCTTTTTGGGAACATGTACTTAGTTATCTTCGGGTTTTCACACTGATGTCAATCTCAGTGTTTCCAGATTCATGCAGCTCACCCCCTACTCTTATTACCAAGGTGCTTGTTCCTCTCAATGTCCCTGTTTTTCCCTTCCACACTGTTTACATTTGATTTAGAAGCAGAGGTAGTCTGGGCTTGTACCTACAGAGAATTGGCTTTACATTTGCTGGTCTTATGCATGCACTGCTGCAGTTTCCATCTGTGCAGTTTGCTGAGTCAGAGAATTTCTGTTCTCCTGGTGGGGCAGTCACACACTGCTTGGTCCCTTTCTCCAGACTGCTCCCAGCAAGGCAAGGCCATTTCCATGGACCACATCTGCTCCTCTCTGGGTGCCAGCAGTTGAGATCCAAACCTCCTTCCATGTCTCAGCCCCAGCTGCTGATCACCTTTTGGGCACTGCTCTTTTTGGGGACCATCCTGCTGGAGTTCAATGTTGTGTGCAGGTACATTGCTCTTTAATGTTGTTTTTCTCCAGAAGGGAACTAGGTTGTTGAGAAGGGGGTTGTGAAGGATGTAACATCTTCATGTCTACTCCCAGAATGAGAGAATATTGAAGTTAGATGCATAGTTTCTTTTTCCCCATTTTGGGAGCATTAGACAGTTCTTCAGAGCTGTCAGGCAAACTCTCTAAAGCTGCTACATCACTTTGTTCATTTGACATGCAGATTTAGTTTAGTTGCCTTATTGGTCCTTGTAAGATCAGATCCAGAAGCAAATGGTTTGATACCTTTTATTGGACCAACATTGATGTTACAAAAAGAACAACGTGCCTAAGCTTTCAGACCAACCAAGTCCTTCTTCGGAAGCTTATGGCAGTTATTTAGAAAATCACATGCTATTAAAACCAAGATCATACATAAAAAAAATCAGAAAGAATTCTCATTGCTTTAAAATACTCATTTATACCATAACTAAAGTTTAAATAAGAAGAACTAGCTTTCACCAGTTTGCTATTAGCTAAGAAGCCTTCCAAAGTCAAATATCCACAGAATAAGATAAGAATCCTTTCAGCAGAAAGCTCCACTAACTTAAAAATTGAATGTCTAAGTGCGTTATGTAAAAACAGTCTGTTAAAATGCGATATTATTGTATGTTAAAAAAAACAAAAAACTATACAACAGGAATGTTCTATATATGGCATTAAGTGGGTTTAAAGTAAAGTTTACCTAGTGTGAGAAACAGTTTCTTACATTTATACAGTATAAAACCTATCTGGAGACATTTTCCCAACCTTAAGTCAGCCAGTTACTATATTCTATATACCCTGAGACCTTCAGAGCTGTAACAAGCTGTTATACAAGATGATATCAATTGCCAGTATAAGTGCCAAATTAAAAAATAAACCTGTCAAGGATCCTCAAGTAAATGAGACCATGCATTCTGATATGTTCAGAGTTCAAAAATATGTACCTGTATAATCAAACTACTATATGTACAGAAACATTATAAGGAATCTGAATTAAACACAATAGAATTACCCCCCCGGGAAAGATAACTAGTTAGAAGGAAGTATATATTCACTATGTATGAAAGCCAAGAGTCTCAACACATCATCATTTACACCAATCACTACAATATTTACCCAATGGAATTTAACCTGTGAGGGACCCCCAAGTAAATGAGATCATGCATCCTGATATTTTCAGAGTTCAAAACAAACCTTTATTGAGCAGGGGCACTCTTCCAGAGAAATTGACAGGGCAGTAGAACTTGCAACACAGGTACTAAGGGAACAACAACTTCAGTATAAGGAAAGGACCACTACCAACAGAATCCTCTTAGTAGTCATGTATTATCCTGACCTAGAACTTCTACGTAAATTATTAAGGACCTTCGCCCAATATTTAGTGAGGATGAGACCCTAAATTGTATTTTTCAAGAACTACCACTACTATCTTTTAAAGAACCACTTAATTTAGCCAACCTGATTTTTAGGCGTAAACTTGCACCAGAACAGAATACCATGACACTAAATGGTACATGGCCCTGTAATCAATGCAGATGTAAGGACTTGTGAGCTCACTTCCACTTCAGATTGTGTGGTTACATCACAAAACAGACAATTAAGGATACAGGGGGACTTATATATGTACATCAAGTAATGTTTATTTCATTCAATGCAAGAAATGTTCTCAAAAAGGGTATCTGGGAGAGACAAAGCAACAACTCCACACTAGAATGAACTTGCACAGACATACTATTAATATGAAGATGACTGAAAAAACCAGTGGGGCAGCACTTCTCTTAGATGGACCACTCAATCTCAGATATGTCAGTAATGGTCTTAAAAGGACATTTCAAAAGTACACAACAAAGACGGGCTTCTGAGATCAGGTTAATTTTATTTCTCAATATGGTGGAAGATGGCATGAACATTGATTTGGGGTTTATGCCACATTGTCCTACTTAAACTTACATAGACCTTTATTTCTAAGGATGGACATATAATAAAACTTCAGCTTGTCTTTACTTTTTCTTTTAATATTTATAGAGTTCCATTTAACTGGTTATCAACATGTTGGTTTCTCACCAAATATGTGTGTGTGTGTGTGTGTGTGGGTGGGTGGGTAGGGGTATGGTGGGGTTTGTTTGTGTGGGGAGTTATGTGGGTGTGGTGGGTTGTGGTTATATTTGGGTATGGCTTATGTTCAGGTACTTGACATAATGATGTTACAGTGTGTTTGGACTCTTAGTTCACATACATAGTGTATATTTACTTCCCTCTAACTAGTTATTTTCCCCCGGGGAAGGGTGGGTTAATTCCATTGGATTTTTATTCAGATTCCTTAGTCTGTTACTGTACATATAGCAGTTTGATTTTATACTAACACATTTTTGAACTATGAACATATCAGGATGCATGATCTCATTTACTTGGGGGTCCTTCATAGGTTAAATTCCATTGGGTAAATATTGTAGTGATTGGTGTAAATGATGGTGTGTTAGGGCTCTTGGCTCTCATACATAGTGAATATATACTTCCATCTAACTAGCTATCTTTCCTCGGGAGGGTATTAATTCCATTGTGTTTTTACTCAGATTTCTTATAATGTTTCTGTACATATTGGACTGGATATTCAAACTGCGCCATTCTGTGGCACAAGCCCTTGCGCTGCTCAAAAAAGTTGCGCAGGGGTGTGGCCGGGGCGATATTCAACAGAGTTGTGCTATTGAGCAACTCCTTTGAATATCGCCCCCCCGGCCATAGCCACTGTGCATGGCGCAGTGGAACTTGTGCCACCGCAAGTTGTCAGAGTGGAGCATTCAGATGCGGTGGTACAAGTTCCATTGCGCCATGTGCAAATTTCCGATATTCAAAAGGTGACATGCAAATGGGGCCATAATTTATGCAAGGTGCGGGGCATTTGCATCTAATTACGACCCCATTTGCATGCCATTAGCATAGGTGCGCGATCCCCTGAATTTGTGCTTGGCACCCCTGCCAGCAGCAGCCGCTGGGGCCGATGCCCCTGCAGCCCAATTATGGCATGAAGTAAATCTCCTCCAACTGGCCCGATCACGGGCATAACAGAAATGAACCCCCACTGGCCCGATGATGGGCATAACAGAAATGAACCCCAAATGGCCGATCGTGGGCAGAACAGAGTTCAACCCCAAAGATCAATATCCCTGGTGGTCCAGTGGACCGTGAAGCCTGATCACGGGCAGAACGAGTTCAACCCCGACTAGCCCGATCATGGGCAGAATAGAGTTCAACCCCTCGACTAGCCCAATGGTGGGCAGAATGGAGTTCAAACCCCCGACTAGCCCGATCACGGGCAGAATGGAGTTCAACCCCCAAAGAATGATATTCATTCACATGCTCTGGACTGCCTTATGCGGTATGGGCTGACACCCATTGGCTCTTGCTCTGAACCAATGGGCATGCAGCCCCATCGAGCTGTCAGTCGGCTGGCAGTGGGCGCAGGTGAGTGGGTGCTGCCGCCCACCGGCTGACGGGAGGGAGCAGGGTGGTGGGGCTCCATGGGTGGTGGGTGGGGGCCACTAGATCACCAGGAAATTGACCTTGGGGGTTTGACTCTTATGCCCGCGATCTTCGTGGGTCCACTGGACCTCCAGGATATTGGTCTTTAGGGGGTTGAACTCCATTCTGCCCACGATCGGGCTAGTCGGGGGTTTGAACTCCATTCTACCCACGATCGGGCCAGTCGAGGGGTTCATTTCTGGTTATGCCGCGATCGGGCCAGTGGGGGTTCATGTATGTTATGCCCGCGATCGGGCTACGGGGGTTATATTATGCGCGTGATCGGGCTGCAGGGGGGGGGGGAGAACAGTGGAGGGACCCACAGGTGGCATGCTGTGTTGTGCCCTGCAATGTGGCAGCTCACCTGTGGGTGGCCTCGACTTAATCCTTTTTTTTGGCTCAAAGTTGTGCAGGCGCAGGTAGAGGGTTGTGCCAGAGCAGAATCCCCGTGCCAGCCTGGCTGGAATATCGGGCTGTGCAGTTTATGCATGGCTCCTCCCTCTGGTTGAGCATGCCTTCTTTAGCATTGCTCCTGTTGCTCAGCATGACTTGAGGTGCAACTGCCTCCTTCTGAATATCGCCAGAATGGCGCAATTTCGGACTTGCACAGGTGCAACCCTATTACGCATGCGCAACCCTTTTGAATATCCAGCCCATAGTGTTTTGATTATATAGTGAAACATTTTTGAACTCTGAACATATCAGGATCTATGGTCTCATTTACTTGGGGGTCCTTGACAGGTTTGTTTTTTTAATTTAGCACTTATACTGACAATTTATATCATCTTGTATAACATCTTCTTACAGCTCTGAAGGTCTCAGTGTTTATAAAATATAGTAACTGGTTGAGTGTCTAGTTGGGAAAATGTCTCCAGATAGGGTTTATACTGTATAAATGTATGAAACAGTTTCTCATACTAGGTAAACTTTACTTTAAACCCACTTAATGCCATACTGTATATAGAAATTTTCTGTTAGTTTTTTTTTTTTTTAACATACAATAATATCATATTTTAACAGACTGTATTCACATAACACACTTAGGCCCTGTCCACACTCGCAGGTCTGTACCGTTATCGTGGGGTGCAATTGTTATGCAGTGTGACACAAATGGTGCACGTCCACATTGGTAATGGTATGTGATATGGTTTTGCTTCCGATCTCAAGACCTGAAAGAAGGTAGTCTCGAGATCGGGAGCAGCAATGTTTGGCAGTATAAAATGGATCAAGCTCAGTTCACTCACCGGGTGCAGATGGGCGAGCACATGCATTGCAGTCCTCCATGGCCACAGCAGGTATCCCCTGAGGGAGTGCGGCACCTGCAGACATGCCTTATGTGCATAAGGGGAACCAGGAAGTAGTGGCAGGTGGGCTATTTAAATGGGCAGATTAGTCCTGAAAAGGAGAAGGCCATGGAAGTGGCACCATTTGCACTTGCCTGCCATTATACTACCATTGCTATAAGTAGCTGTGTGTGCCAGTATAGCTAGTACTGCACTGTGGAGCCACTTGCATATTGTCCCAGCTGTTTCAGGACTAATCTGGCCCACCTGACACTACTTTCTGGTGCCATATACTCAACGCTGCTGCTTAAAAGCTTCAGGACTAATCTGGCCATTTAAATAGCCAGCCTGTCACTACTTCCTGGTGCCATATACTCAGTGCTGCTGCCTTTTTTTTTTTTTTTAGTTTTTGTTGACCGGGTAAGTGCACTAGACAAATTCTGCCTATTTTCAGGCATGACCCGGGGAGGGGGATACAGATGAATGCCAACTGATCTTGAACCAGATTAAGCTGTTGGTGGTATTTTTAGTGAATGGAGGAAATTTGTTCCAGGATTCCAGGAAAACTTCCCCTACTCTTTTCAATAAGTGCCATGGGATCTTTAACATCCACCTGAACTACCACCAGAACAGGCAGATGGGACCTCAGTTTAACATCTCATCCGAAAGACTGCACCTCAGGAGTGCAGCACCCCCCCTCATGCTGCACTACTGTGTCAGTTTTGGGAATTAACCCAAGTGCCTGGTGTGGGGATAGAACCCACAGCCTTCTGATCTCCCGGCCTCAGAGGCGAGTGTGCTACCTGCTGAGCCACTGATACTGAAAAAGCTTAAAAGCTTGAGCAAAAAAAAAATCTGTGCAGGTGTCATCTATTCATCCACATCCTGTTTGGGGTTGATATCGACTGTGTTCCTTCCAGTGATGACTGACCACAATGCAACATGATCAGACGAGGCAACCTGCTTGCTGATCGAGTACTGGTCACAGGAGTGTGTCCAGGATGACCAGGCAACATATCGCAAGAACACCTGTGTTTACCAGAAGGTTTCTGAATTCCTAAGTGAGCAAGGATTTGCCAGGACAGTGAAGCAGTGCCGTGACAAGATTAAGCAGCTAAAGGTTAAATACCATAAAACAAGGGACTCCAACAACTGGCCTGTAGGAGGTCATATCGTCTGTCCATTCTATGATCAACTGGACCATATATTGGGCACCCGACCTACATCGGAGCTGCAGTGTGTACTGGAAAGTACTGCCATTGGTGAGGAGACTGACAGCCAGGAAACAGAGGATGACCTTCATGAGTACCACATACCCGACATGCTTGAATCAGGCACTTGATTCCATATGTGTTCTAGTGTGTATGCTGTATGCTGCCCAACATTACATTTATTAATTATATGTTTGCATTTGCAGATGCTGAGGCAATGGATGACACATCCATCAATGCAGACAGCGACATCGGTGCAGAGGCTACCTTGGAGACTCGTGATGACAGCGCACCATTTACTACGGATGCACCTTCAAGCTGCAGAGCAGTAGGTGCCAGCGGAACTACCCCAAAGTGACCAGTGAAACCACTGCACAACCTACAGAAGAAGAAGCGGAGCAACCGCATGCAAGAAATGCTGGAGGCCATGTTTGAGCCAACAAGAAAGATGATGGAGGAGCAGCATAAGAAACTAGTTGAACTGGAGTGGGAGAGGGTGAGGGGGGAACAGGGAGATGGAGGAGAGGCTAAGGAGGCATGAGGCAGAGCAGAATGCTGCATTTTTCAACAACATGCTTCAAATGATGTCAATCCACTTAAGAGGGTCATCCCAAGGCCATGTAAATGCACCCATCATTGTCACCCCACCGCCACCACAGAACCCCTATGCAGGTCCTCCACAAAGTGCTGGTCCTGGCATTCACACCCATATACACTCACATGCACCACAGGCCCATTACAGTACTCCACTGCAATTCAGTAGCCCTCCTGGTGGCCCCAGCATAGATATCCCTGCACAGGCACCACATACTCAATATCAAGGGATGCAGCAAGTTACGGTTGACACAGCAGGACACGGCGTGTCCTACGCATCACAAGCACACATGCCGTATGGCTCTGACCAGCCCTCAGCTGATGGTGATATGCCACCTTCCAGTGGTGCCCAGCAGGTTCAGGCAACAGCATATGAGCAGGGCTATGGCTACACACAAGATCTGATGGGTGGGGACATATTCTGGGCACATCTGTAGTAGTTGTGGTGTACTTGATGGGTATTTTGATAGGTTGCAAGGTGTAGTTATACTAAGGTGTCATTGTGATGGGCTGTAAAGTGTAGTTATAAGAAGGGTCCAGAGACAATGTGATTGTGTGAAACATTTTATAAAGGATTCATATATGCTTTATATGTGTGAAAGCACTGTTTGAATAAACAGCACTTTATGCATTCATACTAGCTTCAATATCCATGCTTATACATATGGTCGGGAGAGCAAATCAGATAGTGGTAGTGGGCATCACGTCACATTAGCATGCACTCAGGTACTCGCACAGTGCATCATGAATTGATGCAGCCTGCCGGTTCATGGCAGCAACAGTCATCTCATCAGCTGGTGTGCAGTCTGCCTTGGCAGGTTTGGGGAAATGCGCATTGTCACATTCACTGGACCAGGTGTCTAAGAAAAGTTCGAATTTGTTCTCACACAGATTGTGTAAGGTGCAGCAAGTGCCAATTACATAAGGCACATTGGCAATGCTGAACTCATTCCACTTCAATAGGCACCTTCACCTCTCTTTTAGATGGCCAAAGGTGCACTCAACAGCCATCCATGCACGGCTTAGCCTGTGGTTGAAATTCCGCTTTGCTGGATTACTGTAGTCGCTGTACAGCTTCATGAGCCAGGGGAGAAGTGGGTAGACTGGGTCCCCAAGAATGACCACAGGTACAGTCACACCACAAATGTCCTGACTTATACCAGGGAAGAGCTTTCCAGACTGTCCCTTGTGGTAGAGGGCACTGTTGCGGAACACTCTGGCATCATGCACCTTCCCAGGCCACCCAATGTTTATGTCCCTGAAGCGATATTTGTGGTCAACCAGGGCTTGCATGACCACAGAGTAATACACCTTCCTGTTGTAGTACTCAGTTGCATTCCCCGGAGGTGAGATGATTGGGAAGTGGTTACCATCCACTGCATCTCCACAGCTGGAGAACCCCCACTCCCTTTCAAAGCCATGTATAATAGCATCGACATTGTGAATCCTGATGACCCTTGGTAGCAGCACGCGCACGACAGTGTGGCAGACCTCCACCACTATTTCCCCAACAGTCGATCTTCTCACCTCAAAGAGGTGGCCCAGGGTCCAGTACTCAGCATTCATGGCAAGGCACCACAGGGTGATAGCAACCCTTTTATGGAGAGTTACTGCCTTGCGTAACCTGGTGTCTCTTTGGTATATGTACGGCTGCAGCGCACCACAGAAAGTCTGAAAGGCCAGTCTCGACATCCTGAAATTTTCAAACCATTGGTCATCAGAACACGAACATAGGACCATGCTGTCCCACCAGCTGGTTGACCTGGGGTGGCACCACAAGCCCCGATCCACTGCCTCACATGCATACCTACTGGCAATGAGGTTGTGCATAGCAGTGATATGGTCCACACAGTGCTACTTCAGCTGCAGGGCTCTCTTTGCCCTCTGGTGCCTTGTCAGCTGCCTACTCCTCTGAGCTCTCTGGATGACTTGCTGCCTGTGGTACCAGCAGTACAACAGCAGCAGAACAAACACCACAGTGAAATCTGCTGCCTCCATGCTCAGTGTCCAAGTGAAGAAGCAGAGGCATGATGGGATATATATATAGAGAAGCACAGCATTCTGGGAATGCAAGTCTGCAAGGTCCTAAAAGGTCCTGTGTTCCCTTATCCCTTTATTTTTGCTGCCATGCCATGAGTGGTGGGGGTTCTGGTGCATATTGTAGCCTCCTTAGGTGCATTGACCCTTATTACTCTATTCTGGGCCACTGATGTTTGCTTCATCTTTTTTCTTTGTAGAGGACTGCAGTAGCTTACATAATAGTAGTATGAGGGTGCCTTGTGTTATATACAGGGGAAGGCCATAAAACTATTCTGAGAAGATAGATAAAAAAGATGTACAGTACAGACCACTGCAATGACCTTCTGAGAGTGCCTTGTGTGCTATACTTGTACTTGTTGACTGCATACTGCAATATGAGTTTCTCTCTCTGGTGGGCTCTGGTGGGCTTTCCTATCCCTTATCTGCCCTCTGGAAAAAACTTTTTAAAAAGTTTTAGCATGCCTTGCAATTTGTTGTCTCTTACTTTTTATGGCATCAACCCCCCCCCAGCCCCACCGCACACTGTTCCAGCATAATTGGGTTTGTAGAAGTTCTTTAAACCCATTTGCAGAAGTTCTTTAAACCCATTGCAGCCCATTACCTGCTGTCATGCTCTTTTCCATTTACTGCGCCCATGGAAGTGAGCGGCGGCATGCTGGGATACATCGTGACATGCTGCACAGGATTGTGTGTTGCTCATGCGAATACGGATCATGGCAGCTGTCGGAATCGGCATCATGGATGGCAGTGCAGAAGAAAGATGTGGGGAGTGCTGGCAGGTGCACCGTCAATGACAATGCTGGCAAGAGAGCGTGGATGCACGGTAACAGTAGGTGCAGAACCGTTACAATAACCGTTACGCTCTTACACTTGTGAGTGTGGACAAGGACTTAGACATTTTGTTTTTAAGTTAGTGGAACTTTCTGCTCAAAGGATTCTTATCTTTTTCTGTGGACATTTGACCTTGGAATGCTTCTCAGCTAATAGCAAACTGGTGAAATCTAGTTCTTATTTTAAACTTCAGTTATGGTTTTTTTTTTTTTCATCTTTATCCCTCCTTACTGCCTCCAGTGCCCCCTCCTTCCGTCCGCTCATGTTCCCCGGTACCTACCTTAGGGATCTGCCCCATAGAGTGCCCATCCTCCTCCTCTCCTTCGCACATTGGGGTCTGTCCTGTAGGTGGTCCGGGTGGACTTAGGGCGGACTTCATCTAGGGCTGCCGGAGGGTATTTCCGTTTTTCTCCCCTGACGTCCCTACTCCCCCAGGATGCCTTGCGCTAGGGACGTACATCCCCGAGTGGTAGCGTGCTTATGCATGCAGACCCTCATGCGCTGAGACGTCCCCCCTCCCCAGCTCTGACAAGCGAAGCCGCCTCCACCCCTTCCCTCTGCCAGTGCTTCCACCGGCTATGGAAGGAATGCAGAGCACAATGCGCTCTTGGTAACCCACCCCTGAGGAGAGCATCCGTTGGGGCGGCCTTTCGATCCCCCCCCCACCGACCCCGGCTACCCGAGTCCGTTCCCGAACCCGGGTCGCCGGTGCAGCGCGAGGTGTGGCGTCTAGCGCCTCAACCCTCAGCGCCACCGGGCCGGCTCAGTTATGGTTTAAATGAGTATTTTAAACCAATGAGAATTCTTTCTGTTTTTTTTTATGTATGATCTCAGGGTTAATAGTATGTGATTTTCTAAATAACTGCCATAAACTTCCGAGGAAGGACTTGGTTGGTTTGAAAGCTTAGGCACTTTGTTCTTTTTGTAACATCAATGCTGGTCCAATAAAAGGTATCAAACCATTTGCTTCTGGATTTGCTCATTTGATGCTGGTTGGTCTGTATAAGCTGTGTGTGGGTATTCCTCAATTTTTTTTTATTTATTTTATTTATTTAGCTTTTGTTGACCGGGTAAGTGCACTAGACAAATCCTGCCCATTTTCAGGCTCGACCCGGGGGAGGGGGATACAGATGAATGCCAACTGACCTTGAACCAGATTAAGCTGTTGGTGGTATTTTTAGTGAATGAGGGGAAATTTGGCCAGGACACAGGGGAAATTCTCCTACTCTTTTCGATAAGTGCCATGGGATCTTTAACATCCACATGAACTACCACTAATCCAGGCAGATGGGACCTCGGTTTAACGTCTCATCCGAAAGACGGCACCTCAGAAATGCAGCACCCCTCTCATGCTGCATTACAGTGTCAGTACTGGGATATTAACCCAAGTGCCAGATGTGGGAACTGAACCCACAGCCCTCTGATCTCCCGGCCTCAGAGGCGAGTGTGCTACCTACTGAGCCACTGACACTGAATTACAGTCATCATTTTCCTCTGGTGTTGTTCAGCAAACAATTTCTCATGTTCCTCTTCAAATCGAGCTTCTTCTTCAGCCGTGAGGGCCATTAGGTATTGTTTTCTTTCCTCGCATTGCTGTTTTGAGCTTAAGTGCCTCTGTTTGTAGTTCTATATCTGATAACTCTGCCAAACTACTGTGTTCAACATCCCTTTGTAATGCTGGATCTTTTACATACCTTTGGCCTTCTGTGTTTCAGCAGCAGGTGAGAAGGTCAGATCACCTGCTTGCACATCATCTCTTCCTTCACCACTGTGCTCCATGTCCACCATTTTGGACCAATAAGGGCTCCCCCTACTGGCAAAAGTAGGGGAATTTTTATTGAGGTATACACGAGATAGAACATTTCATTTCATTTTTATTTATTATACTTGGAAACCTTAATGGGCAAAGACCCTTTTATACAAATGCCCAGTGAAAAAATACATGCAGTTGGGTAAAGATGACACAAAGTGAAAAAACTGTATGAGAGACAGTAATTCATACAGTAAAAATGACAGATACATAAGTGCAATAGAATTCTTATAGGTGGTATCCATAACATTTACATATGGACTGAGTAGCGAGGTATCGTGCACATGTTTTTTAAAATGGGCGATGGATGTCATAGCAGTTATGGAGACACACATCTTGTTATACCAACACATGGCCTTGTAAGATAAAGATCTCAGACCTAGTTTGCTGTTCATTCTTAGGGTTACAAATTGATGGACCTCAGAGGATCTCGTGATCCTGTTTTTCACTAGTTCGGGGAGGATTTTCTGGATGCTGTGGGGTGCTTGACCTAGCACCAATTTCTGTAGGAAGGTGAGAGAAAGGAGTTTTATTCTAGAGTCAAGTGACAGGCATGAAGCAGAGGCAAGGAGGGACAGTGGTAAGTATGGGTAAGAAGGTTGGTTTGAAATCTACAGTTTGAGCTGTAAAGTACTCTTACCCTTGCCAGAATGGATTCCCTAGCACATAAGTAAATTAAAAGGCCATATTCGATTAGGGGCAGTAGTAGACCATCGTTAAGAATTTTCTGAGAGTTGGCTGTAAACCATATTTTGATTAACATAGAAACATAGAATTTGACGGCAGATAAGGACCGCTTGGCCCACCCAGTCAGCCCATTTCCCTACCTGATGGATAAGCTGCAGATTCTAGTTAATTAACAGCTTACTTCCTCCTACCCACCACTAGAATTGCCTTATGCCTGTCCCATGCATTCTTGAATTCTCCCACTGTTCCTGACTCCACAACCTCCTCAGGAAGGCTGTTCCATGCATCCGCAACCCTCTCTGTGAAAAAATACTTTCTAACACTACCTCTGAGCCGTCCCCCCTCTATCTTCAAATTGTGCCCCCTTGTTCTTGCACATCTCTTCTTCTGAAAGATACTACGCTCTTGTACTTTGTTAATTCCTTTGAGATACTTGAAAGTTTCTATCATGTCCCCCCTCTCTCCCTTCTTTCCTCAAGGGTATACATATTAAGCTGCTTTAGTCTCTCCTCGTATGTCTTCTGGTGCAGACCTTGCACCATTTTGGCTGCCCTCTCTGAACAACCTCCACTCTGTCTATGTTTTTGTGGAGATGGGGTCTCCAGAATTACATGCAGTACTCCAGGTGGGGTCTCACTAACTGTCTGTACAGAGGGATAACAACTTCCTGTTTTCTACTGTTGATGCCTCTCCCTATGCATCCCAGTATCCCCCCAGCCCTCCTTACTGCCTTCTCACATTGTTTGCCCACATTTAGGTCATCTGATATAATTACTTCTAGGTCTCTTTTGATTTTTGTTGTTGTTATTAACTCACCCCCATTGTTTACTCTTCCTCTGGGTTTTTGTTTCCCAGATGCATTACCTTGAACTTCTTTGCATTGAATCTGAGCTGCCACATATTTGACCATTCCTCCAACCTTGCCAAGTCCCTTTTCATTCTTTCAACCCCACCTTGTGTATCAATCCTGTTGCAGCTCTTTGTGTCATCTGCAAAGAGACATACTTTTCCTTCCAGGTGCTCTCCAATGTCACTTATAAAGATATTAAAGAGGTCCCAGTCCCGAACCCTGCGATACCCCACTAGTTATCCTCCTTTCTTTACTGTGGACTCCGTTTACTATTACTCTTTGCGTCCTGTTGTCTAGCCAGTTTTTTATCCAGGCTACCACCTTGGGACCCACTCCAAGCCTGGCTAACTTGTATATTAATCTTTTGTGTGAGACTGTGTCAAATGCCTTGCTAAAATCTAGGTAGGCCATATCCACAGCCCCTCCCTGGTCTACTACTTTGGTCACCCAGTCAAAGAAATATATTAGGTTCATCTGACATGACCTTCCTGCTGTGAAACCATGCTGCCTTGGGTCCTGTGCCCCACTGGCCTCTAGGTACTCAACAGTTCTTTCCTTCTGAAGTGATTCCATCATTTTCCCTACCACTGAAGTCAAACTAACTTGTCTGTAGTTTCCTGCCTCTGCCCTGCTCCCACTTTTGTGAAGTGGAATCACATTTGCCCTCCTCCAGTCCTCAGGTACCACTCCATCCTCCCATGATTTGTTAAAGAGTAGTCATTGTAGTTACTAGTTCTACCTTTAGTTCTTTAATATTCTTGGTTGAAACCTATCAGGCCCCTATTGTTTTGTCCATTCTCAGTTTCAAGAGTTCTTTCAAACCCTTTCTTCTGTGAATGGACTAGTATCAACCCCCCTATTCAGAGTTTCTCCCCTGTTTGGTTTAGGTACCTCTCCCTCCTCATCCGTTGTGAATACTGAGCAGAAATATTCATTCAGTATCCCTGCTTTTTCATTGTCACCCTCTGCCCACATTCCTTCCCCTTTATTAAGTCTCTGTATCCCTCCCTTGGTCTTTCTTCGCTCCCTAATGTACCTATAAATGGTTTTATCCTCCTTCTTCCCAGAGTTGGCTATCTTTTCCTCAGTTTGTGCATTTGCTATTCTGACTGCCTTCCCTGCCTCCTTCTGCTTTAACTGATAAAGTTCTCTGTCCTGTTCTTTCTGTGTTTCCTTATATTTCCTGAATGCTATCCTTTTCTCCTTAACCGTCCCTGCCACCGCTTTTGAAAACCATAGTGTTTTTTTCCTTCGTTTTGTTTTATTGATTTGCTTCACACAAAGGCTTGTTGCTTCTGTGATGGCTGTTTTGATTATTCCCCATTGTTCCTCCACCCCTCCTTCTTGCTCATTTGCTAGTGCCTTTCTGAAGCAGTCTCTCATTTTCCCAAGGTCAGCCTTCCTAAAGTCCAATACTCTTGTTTTTGTATGGCTTGACTCTATGGCTGTGTTTATTGTGAACCACACTGTTTGATAGTCACTTGTTCCCAGATGACTACCCACTTCTAAATCTGAGATCCTTTCTCTTTCCTCATTTGAGAGTACCAGGTCTAAGATTGCTCCCTCCCGAGTGGGTTCCAACACTAGATATCTGAGGCATGCTCCCTGTAGGGCATCAAGAATTATCCTGTTCTTGGATATGCCTGCAGCAAAGGTACCTCAGTTAACATCTGGCATATTCAGGTCCCCCATCAACAATATCTCCCCTTTTTCTGCCATTTTAAGGATGCCTTCTATCATTTCCTTGTCCATTTCCTCCCCCTGAGATGGGGGTCTGTACACAACCCCCATGTGGATTGTGGTGCCATTTCCTGTCTCCAGGGTGACCCATAGTGACTCATCAACTTCCTGTTTACTCTTTAGTTCTGTTGCTTTAATCCCTTCCCTTATATAGAGAGCTACTCCTCCTCCTCTTTTACCCACCCTGTCCCTCCTATAGACTGTGTATCCTGATATGTTGACATCCCACTAATGGTTCTCTGTGTACCATATTTCAGTGACTGCCACAATATCCAGGCATCCCTCTTCCATCACAGCCACTAGTTCAGGGAGCTTGTTGTACAGACTGCAGGCATTGGTAATCATCACCTTCCATTTATTTTTTATGGCCTTACCCCTTTTAGCCCCATCCCTGTCCTTAATGCCTTTTTCTGCATCTATCCCTGTCCTGCTCCCTACTGACTTCTCTACCTTGGATTTTACCTCTCTGACTACTGAGTTTTGTGGGGGGTGGCTGGGATTTCCCTGCTCCTTTTCAGGGCCTCCCCCCTTGGCTTCCCTCAGACCAGAGAGGTGCCTGCAAACAGGGCAGCATCACAGCCTCCAGAATGCCTCCCAGAACACTGCTGCCCCACAGCCATTGCACTGCACCACTTCCATATTGACTTATTTTGTGTCCCCTCTCCTGTTGCTTTGTATGTTTACTGTGTCCTCCCTCTATGTATTTTTATACTTACTTTCCTACTGCCTATGTGCCCTTACAACTCTCGCCCTTCCTGTTCTGGGACAGGAACTTCCTGTAGTCTTCAGTAGTCTCCTTCTTCCATGCTTGGATTCAGACCTCCAGCAGCCAGGGGAGGATAAAGAGTTATTTTTTTTTTAGGTCCCTTCAAGGTTGCTGAAACTAACGTGTCTCAGTGATCCTTCCCTTCCTACTGCCAAACAGGAAGTTCCTGTTGTCAGTCAAATTCAGTGGCTATAAAACTAGAACTGGCTTTGGGTGGGAGTGTGGGGGGTAGGAAAGAGGACAATTAGAAAAACAAAGCTGGAAAGTTCTAGACTGCTGTTATTTGCTGTGAAAGCAAAGCTCTCTGTCAAAAACAGCAGGAAGCTGTAACTGGAGACAGCTGCTTTTGTACTGCTAAGCTGCTAAGCCACATCCCTTGATTCTGTGGAGCACTCCCAGCTGTTGATTGAGTTTTTTTGTGATGTAAGTGACATGGGGCTTGAAAGAAAGAGAGTTGTCAAGGATGACTTCCAGGTAACAGAATTCAGTGACAGGTTTTATTTGCTCACCTGAAGAGTCGATCAGTGTTAGGATTTCAGTATGAGGTTAATGAGGACCTGCAAATAGCATAGCTTTAGTTTTTTTTAATCACAAATAAATCCAACAAAAGTACATACATTAATCAGTGAAAAAGATAATTTGGAAAAAATAAAAAGACAATAAAAAAGCAAGGAACTAAATTCATGAATAAAACAAGAAAATCATACCGAGAATTGGCAAATTAAGAAGGTCTATTTACAGGTATAAGGTCACTATCCAAAAAGAGGAGTAGGAGAATCAAGTAGACAGTAGAAAGACTAGGAGGCTCAAAACACTCACATTCTACGCACCTGTATATCTGGAATGTGGAAGTATTGAAGCTCAAATGAGTTACCTGGAATGCAGAAGTACTGAAGATCAAGTGAGTAGGGGAATGTTTTATTAAAATAAATCAAAACACACATACAAGTAAAATCAATTGAAAGACCTTAAAATCAAATTGCACAGAAACCCAAATTAACATAAAGTAGAAAGGGGCCAAAAAAGGATACTAAACAAAAAGACTCCCGATACCACATCCCCCCCCAAAAAAAAACCTCAAAAAAAGAAGTCAAAAGTTCTACTTCAAAAGTCCTGCTCAGAAAACTAAATCCATGTAATAGCCACCCAACAAATGTTAAATTGAGTAGTGCTTAGTTTCCCAAATTCAAAAACCTTAATTATTTAAATTTCTTTAAAAACAATAGTCAGTAACTCTGGTTGAGATAAATACTGTTGCTGCAGTACAAATCTGCATCTCACTTTCCAAATCCAATATGTAAAACAAGTAAAAATTGCTCAAAGACTACTTGCCCTGTGTTTTAACCAGGCAGGAAAAAAATACCTAAAATAAACACTTCATAGGTTAAAATATGGAACAAAGGCATATTCCATGTGTGTGATACCAGAGTCCAGAAATCCTGAATATAAGGACATTCAGAGTTTCCAAAGTTGTCTGCACAAAGGCCATGAACAGTAACATTCTTGGGTATCTTTATGTTTGTGATTGTTCTTGACATTCAGTCTGCCATAGCAGCAGAGCCAATTGGTATCCCACATTTTCAATGGTGTGCAAGGTTCCATTAGGGTTTTCTCAATTAAAAAAAACATTTGAAGAGGTGAATCTCTGTGAAAATTCAATGTTTCCATGAAGTTTTGTGAGTGAATTTCCTGACAGAGGATTTTCGTAGGTAGAGCCAGCACTTGGGCATGGGTAATTTTCCATTGTTTAATTTTATCAAAACAATTGTCAATACAGGAAGGTAGAGTTTGTGATCTTTTAGACTTGAGCATTAACTTTCCAGAGTACCATTCTTGAATCATGAAATTAAACAATCAGCAAGCCAAGGGACCCACCACTGTGTAGGTGATCATAAAACTGGAACCAAATAAGAAATAAAGAAGATACTGTGTAAAAGAAAACCAAGAGTAGGGTGAGTTTTGTTGAGGTACAAAATAAGCCAGGAAATAACAATATCAATCACTCAGAAGAATATAAACAATAATTAAAAGCTAAATCTGAAAAAAAGAAAATAAAGAAAATTATATAGAATACAAAAATTGTGAAATCACTCATAACAGTAAAGTAAGTATATAAATAGAAGGATAAGAATAAAGAAAATCTAAAGAAAAGAAGCAATAAATGTCATAATTACAGTCATGGTCGCAGGTCATTCAGAACCTTGAAACTCTAACTTTCTCTGTGCTATAACTTTCTCTGTGCTAAACATAAAATTTATTGACATCAAATTAATAAGTCGCAGTTTCGCAGTTACCCAATGCATTTCATGCCATTTATCATGTAAATTGACAATGGGAAATATCTTAGATTCTGACCTACAGATATTTTTAGTCTCAGCAGAAATGTTGCTAATTATTTCCTTGAGCGTAAAACATGTCTGCTGCAAGAAAAAAATGACATCTATTAAGTCATATGTGCCATTTAAAGCAGGCAAATAATACATGTTGGCCCAGCTATTCAAAGGTGCACCCAGTAAGTGCACAATGGATTGCACAGCACAATGCAGATGCACCATAGGAAATGGATGCCATATTCAAAAGATGCACCACCAACATGCAGTGGCGCAAAGCACACTGAATGTAGCAAAGATGCACCACTGAGCAAACAGACATGTGCTGGATCAACCAGAATTTCACATGAGCATGCAAGTATGCAGTAGCCAGCAGGCTGAGCAAACACAACAGGCAAAGGAGACCACAAGCAGGGCATCACAAAAGCAGAGTGCCAAGCCAGCAGTGGCAGACCCAAACCACAAAGGCACAGTGGCCAGGATGTATGGCAGAGGCACCGGGCCAGAGGGCAACAGAGTATGCCAGTTGGCCAACACCAACCCACCCACCCTGAAGGCACATCTGCCAGCAGGCCCATGGCAGTGCACCACCACCACAACCCTGACAGGCAGCACTGTATGGGACAGTGTCACAGCCATAGTGCAAGGTCACCAGGCATGCACAGTGGACTGATGGAAAGGAGACAGCAATGCACAGGGCAACAAGGGGTAAATGGCATGCCAAAAGGCAGGAACACAGGGTACAGCACTGCACTACACACCAGCACTGGCAAGGGCAGCATGGCAGGTGGATGGCAGGGTAGCACAGGCAGACAGGGACAGAAGGTGGTGGACTGCACACACGGCAGGGGGAGACCCAATGCCCATGGGCACGTGAGATACAAGGACACAGCATACAGGACCCAGAACACACAGCAGCACACCCAAAGGGCACAGTACTGGGACAGGTGGGGACACACCCAAGGGCAGGACACAACAACTGCAGCACAGTGCAACAGGCTGCCTGAAAAGGAGACACAGACACAGATGTGGTAAGAAAATAAAGTTTTACTGTAACAAATATGTACAGTGGTGTGCCAACAAGGCACGCAGGTACAAACAGGTAGGGGCAAATGCAGGAAGTGGCAAAGTGGGACAGAAGGGGAATGGGACTGGGAGAAAACACATAGGTGGGGAACATGGATCAACATAAGTGGAGGAGGGCAGGGGAAGTCCACAGAACTGCAGGGATGGGGATGGAATCAGTGGTGCTGTTGCAGCAGCATGTTCTGCAGGCGGCACACCTCCTGCACCAGGTCTCAGTGGCCTCCAGATGGTGGTGTCCCACACGGAGCAGCATATTTGTCAGGCCAATGCACATCTGCACAAGCTGCTGGAGGATGAGCAGGCCCCTCATGATCAGCCCTGGCCTCCATCTTCAGGCCCGTGGCCCAGACTGACCTAGGAGAAGGGACAAAACAGGCAATAAGTGATGTGCATCAAGGAGGCTGAGCCCCCCCATGTGTGCATTGGCCAGCTGATGCAGCCACCAGTGGACAGAACCCACAATGGCACATGCACAGTGGACAGAAACAACTGACCCTGATATATCCCACAGCCAGACTGCCAGGCCCCACAGGGGCAACATGCACCCACACCTCCACAGTGTACCCCGCAGTGCTCGTGCAAGGCCCCCCCAGGCAGGTCAGTAAACCCCCAGCAGCAGTCACACACCATGGGGCACTCACACACAGACCCACCCCACCAGGGTCAGCACTGGGGTGTAACCACACTGAGGCCATTCTGCGGGTTGCTCTTGACTTGTGCCATGCTTTTTGGCTGAATATGCCATTGCACAGCTTATTCATGGGAATGGTCCCTTGTACTTGCGTCTCATACATTACTGTTGCACATCTGTGCATTGGATTTTGCACTGCGCATTCATGTTGGTTGAATATGGCTTCGGGTGCATTTCTGTGGTTGCACATGCGCAACTCAGTTGAGCATTGTGCAACTCCTCTGAATATCAGGGCCGTAGTGTACTACAGTTCTATTTTCTCCAATCTGCTGTGTAATGTCCATAAATCGAAACCTCATTGTCAATTGTTTTAAACCAAGGTTCAGTCCAAATTTGAGCTGTTAAGACACAAAACCCAGTGATATAAGGACAGATAAAAAATAGGTGATGCATACTTTCAACTTGATTAAAGCACCCTGGTCTCGAACACATTCTCTCCTGTAACTGTGTTTATGCTGTTAATTACCTTTAACATTTAGCTTGGTATGACAACATAACCAAACTGTATCCTACATTTATTTGGGAGATCTGTGGCTTTGTTACTTGTTGTATCAAATCAGGTCTGAAAATTGCACAGGTCTTTTCAAATAGTGGCGGTTCCACATAAGGTTTATCTAAAATTTGCTGATATAGGGTCTTCCTAGGTATATTACAAAATTGGACACACGTGATTATCCAGCCATGTAATTTTGAAAAAGCATCTTTCATATAGCCTGGGATAATTCTGGTAAATTTTAGAACTCTAAGTCCACCAGCTTCCAATAAAGTGAGCCAAGTAGAAATGTTAGAAATTATCCAATCGGATCAAGGTTTACTTGCTGGGAGCACCAGAGGCTTCAAATTGTAGTGATGAAATATGTTATAAAAAAGACTATTGGATCAACCATAGCCACCCCACCTTTTTAATGGTGAAATATTTTATGTGTCTTTTAATTGGACTTAGTCTCCTTCCCCAAACAGCTTGGAAGAAAACTTTTAGTACTGTTGCCTTTAAAGATGAAGGTGGAGGGAATATGTAAATTAGGTAAAGAAACACTGGGATTAAAAACAATTTTATTAAATAAATTCATTTTTTCTTACTTAATTGCTACATATTCCAATTAATAATTTTTTGTTTGCCAATATTTAATTTGCAATCCCAATTCAGTTTTGCTGGATCCCCAGATCCAAATAAGATACCTCAATATTTAATGGGCTCAATGGAAAATGTGATGCCACATGTTGTTGAAAGCAGGGAACACCTGTCCCCTAACCCTCTTACAACACATTTTGTTACATTTAATGCACCTCCTTGAGAATAAACCAACTATTTTGAACCAATGTAGGGCATTTTTGACTGATATTTCATCTTTCACCAATAGGCACACATCATCTGCATATGCCAAAGACTTACAGACCATATCACCTTCTTCAGTATTTAAAAAATGAATGTGGAGGTCTTGTTCTATCTTCCTTAATACAGGATTCAAGCACAATACACACAATATAGGGCATAAAGGGCAGCCCTGTTACACACGTCTTTTTATTTGACGTCATGCGAATCTTCCCATTAATTAATGGGGTTAGCAAAGAAGCTTGGTACATACACTGCAACCAAGAGATAAAAAAAAGTGGAATTACATATTTGCCTAATATTAACTAGAGAAATTCATGGGCTACCATGTCAAATGCTTTTTGTTGCTCTAAAGATAATAAAGACTCTTCCACTTGGTTTAGGTTTCCGCCTTCTACCATTTTACATAGTAACACTAAATGATCCTGAATAGCCCTACCTGGAACTGAACATGATCCTATATAGCCTTACCTGAAACTGAACAGGTCTGCAACTGAGATATCAAATGCTCCGTAACTTGAGGCAATGTATCTGTCAGAATTTTAGAAAGTATTTTCAAATCTGTATTCAAAGGACAGATTGGTCTCCAATTAGAAAGGCCCATTTGATCACCAGTTTTATATAAAAATATACTGTCATCAAATCATCTTTCATACTAGGGACCAGTATGTTGTGACTAAGTATCAAATTAAACACTTGAGTCAATTCTTTACTTAATGAAGGGTATACTAATTTATAAAATTTACTAGCTAAACCATCCTTTCCAGGTGCTATATCTGTGTGTAATGAATGTATTGCTGATACCAATTCTTCTTCAGAAATTTTAGAAATCAGTTGAGGGGAAAATATCCTGCAATATCTGTGGTAATTGCAGGTCTGAAATACATTGTTGTCTTCTGCTTGTAGTCATAAAGCCTTGTCCAAGCAACTGCTTTGTATAGCCAGAAACCACGGCTGGTATACTGTCTATATCACCAAGTACCTTGATTCGATTTTATACTGTTGATATTTTTCCTGTTTATTTTATATTTACAAGCCTCATAAGGGCATACTAAGACTTGTTTATCCTGAGTGCCATATTTTTGTTCACAGTGTAATTTCTGTGACTTATTCAAATGATGCTGTGACATTTCAGATTTGAGTGATGTAATTTGTTTTTAGAAATTATGTCCTGTCTCAATTGCTAAAGACTGCAGTCTATGCAAATTAGCTTGGTTCAAAAGGTATTGGAAAAGTTCTGACTTTCCACACCTTTATCCCCATTGTAAAAAATAAACCTTCTTAATTTCAGTTTTTGTGTCATTCCATCAGAGCAGAGGGGCGTAATAACATATCCATACATATTTATGGCAGCAATAAGTTCACCCAAAGCTGTCTGTATTTCAATATCTTTTAGAAGTTCAAGATTGAGCCTCCAGACACCGGGGCCTCACAGAGAGGATGTACCCCTTCCCCCATAGTGACCAGGGCTGCATTATGTTCTAAGAATTCCATAAGTCACGAAGTCATAGTGGATAGTGTAAGAAAGGCTTAAGTAAAAAAATAGTCAATTGTTGTAGCTAATTGGTCCCTAAAGAAAGTTGGGGTTTAATATTTTTTGTTATCATAGAATGGTTTTATTGAGTTTCGACAAGAAACAGCTCATGGTACAACAAACAGATATTTCAAAAACATACCAGTCTAGACATACACATATAAAGCAAAGGCTGACTCCAACATATGGCAAGGAAAAAAGAAAAAACCTACAAAGGCATAGAGCAAAAGAACACCTCTAATCAAATCTAACAGAGTAGACCAGTAACATATCACACTTACTGCTGGGGGAAGAGATAGCAAAGGCAGGACAGAGACAGTCTAGCAGGGTAATGGCGCTGGGGATCAAGAATGGGGATTCCTGCATGGAGGAGGGACTTTACTACAGTCTTGTAGGTAGACCTCCCACTTAGCCATGTATGGGGCAATCATCCATGATGTGCATATGAGAGATGTTCAAGCACAGAAAGCTGGGCCAGGGCCGCAAGCCATGCAACTCGTGACGGCAGAGTCACTTGGTGCCATTGCATTTACCGGAGTCTCTTAGCCTCCAAAAGGGCCAGCATTAGCCAATCACAGTGCGGTGCCACAAAGTTCCCCAGTGAAGAAATATTACCCAGGAGAAGTTTTGGATCTGCTAATGACACAGGGGAGTCAAGCACCCTAGAGCAATCTTTAGCAACTGATGACCAGAAAGGCTGGATATATGGGCAAGTCCATAGGACATGTAACAAGCGTGCCTCCAATTGACTACAGTGCCAACACAGAGAATGTCCCAGCAGGCCATGAGAGTGGAGGGCAGCAGGAGTACAGTACCAGAGAAGCAATACCTTTAATTAAAGAAATCGGCTCCAGGTATCCCTATAAATTAGATGCATGTCACACAAATATTGTGCCCAAGTGTTCGCCGAAATGTCGACACCCAGGTCGGCCATTAACTTCAGTCTGCTGGGGCAGAGGGGTTCAGTTGTGCATCTCTCCAGGTCCGATAGAAGCAGCCAATCAGGCCCCGAAGGGTAGAAGCCTTATGGATCGAGGATAGCCAGAGCCATTTGGAGTCCACACTGTACCAGGAGGACAGCTCATGGACAGCACTACGCAGTTGAAGATATCTCCAAAAATCCTTGGAAGGGAGCTGAAATTTTACCTGCAGCTGCCAGAATGACAAGAAGACATCAGAGTAAGGTAGACACAGATCTAGAACGCGCACTGTATGCCCCTAGATTCCCAAGTGGGCCAATGCAGGGGTGCACCACCCACAGTGAGGCGCCTATTGCACCACAGAGGGGTGTACAGAAAAGGAGGGTTCCAACCCCTATGAGGTGTGTGGGAGTGGGACATTAGAAAGCGCCAAGCTCAGCGAGACTCTAGCATGATTGGAGACAGGGATGGGCTGAACTTGGTGTCTGGACTAAGCAGCGAACCTAGGGTGTTGCCCCCAATCAAATAGGCCTCCAAACATACCCAAGGTAGAGACTGGGACATGCCAGAAACAAACCACCTGGAAGTGGATGCAGCCAGGCAGGCTAGGTGGTAGCCCTGAAACCAGGGAAGTCCCATACCCCCTCGGGACCAGTGGGCCCTCAGCTTCTGCTTTCTCCAGTGTGGCATGTGGCTATCCCAAAAGTACCAGGCCATGAGATGATCCAGGGATGCAAATAATTGGAAGAGAGGTGAATTGACAGGTTGTTGAGGAGATACATAACTCATAGGAGCAGTAACATGTGAACCACTGTGACTCTCCCGGCCAAAGAGAGTCAGAGTCTCCGCCATCTCTCTATTTCTGCGGCCAGTTGGGTCAGAAGGGGAGAGAAATTGGATGTCTCAAAACCATCCACTTGTATGGGATAAAGATTCCCAGATAGGAAAACCCCTTCACTGCCCACAACAGTTCAATGCCACTGAGGCAGTCTCTGGATCAGGCTGTATTCAGCGGAGCTAGAGTGTTTCTTCTCTGATTGGCACTCAACCCTGAAAGGGAGGCAAAATTATGGAGTATAGATAGGAGCACTAGGAGAGACTGCTGGGGGTGAGAGAGATTGAGTAGGAGGTCATCGGCATAAGCGGCCACAAGGTAGGAGGTACCACTGACATCCAGACCACTGACTGACTTTGAAGCTAAGAAAGCCCAGACCAAAGGGTCCAGGGCCACCAGGAAAAGGAGTGGGGAAAGGGGACACCTCTGCCGTGTCCCTCTTTGCAAAGGGAAGAGGTAGTAGTGTTGGTTAGGATCCAGGCAGTGGGTAAGCTGTATAAGGTAGTGACCCACTGAAGGAATTATGGGCCAAAGCCATACAGCTGGAGTATGGCATGCAGGTAATTCCACTCGATGGAATTGAAGGCTTTAGTGAAGTCAACAGCGAGTGCCACCATTGGGATGGCTGACGAAGATGCCACCCATTTGAGGTTCAACAACAGCCTGGTATTATCCACTCAGATTTACCCTTCATAAAGCCCACCTGTGCTGGGTGGATGATGGAGGGTAAGACCTCCAATAACCTGGATCATGGTCAGAGGGAGTGAACCAGCCTCATGGTCCTCCCGAAGGTCGAGGAGCAGTGGCCCAGCTATGTGAGCTCCCAGCATTTGGTATAACTCTACAGTCATGCCGTCAGGGCCAGGGGCTTTCCCGGGTGCCATTTGGGACAAGACCTGTGTCATTTCAGCTCCTAAAATCAGAGCGTCCAGAGCAGCTACTTGTGTGGGGGTGAGAGCCGGGGGATCGTAACCCTGGCAGAAATGGTATAGCCCCTGTACTACCTGAGTGGGTATCCAAGAGGACTGGGACTGGTACAGTGCTTCATAAAAGGCCCGCATAGTGTCATTAATCTCCTTTGGCCCACAGACCACCCTACCTGACTTCTCATGCAGGGCATGGATGCGAGAGGAGGCTTGTTGTTGGCGTAGCCTAAAAGCCAGAAGTCTGCCACTTTTTTCACCCCCATCCCAGTAGGCATGCTTGGACTGCAGGAGGAGTCACTCATCCTTATTTTGAAGAAAGATGTTAATTTGGTACTTCAAACCCACAATCCAGCGATACAGGGAATTATCTTTGGAGGGGGGTTGGAGGGACTTAAATTGGGCATCCAAGTTGGTAGGCTCAGCTTGCAGTGCTGACAAAGTGGCTTTCCAGGCCTTATTTTTAGAGGCTGAATAGGCGATGATGCACCCCCGGAGAATGGCCTTGAAGGCTTTCCATACCATGCCATGAGAAACTTCACCCCCCGAGTTTAAGGAAAAGTAATCCCAGGCTGTCTGAGTGGCTGTGCTGCAAAAAACAGGGTCTTAGAGGAGTAGAGGGTTGCACCGCCAGCGAGTGCCAGACACGATTTGTACAGGGGGGACATATGTGGCCAGAACGAGAGCATGGTCTGAAAGGAGAATACTTCCTATCTTGATCTCAGAGATCCCTTAAGCCACCACTACATTAGCCAGCCAGTAATTGATATGACTATGGGTAGAGTGTGCATGGGAGTAAAACGTATAATCCCACCCTGTGGGATGATCTCGCCTCCACATGTCTGCCAACCCCCATTCATCTTGCATATCTTGCAAAGTTGCCCTGGCTTTGGGGTTAGCATGGGGGGAAGGCTGGGACTTGTTGAGAAGGGGGTCCAGCACTGGATTATAATCCCCACCCAGAAGAGTGGGGATGGGCGGCCTATCTGGGGTCAAAGAAGACAAGGCCTAGCTAATTGCAGGGAAAAGATCGGCATGGTCTATGTTGGGAGCATATACGTTTCCAACGATGAGAGAACCATGGGGAGAAGAGCTTTGCCAAAATCCACCTGCCTTATGAATCTTTCCTAGTGTCATCCACTACCTAGGGAGAGGAGCGGCGTATGAGGATGGCCACTCCTTTAGATTTAGACACAGCAGAGCTGGCATGTACCGACCCCACCCAGAATTTCTTCAGCCAAGGTATTGACCTGCTCAAGAGATGTGTCTCCTGGAGCAAAGCGATATCAGCATGAAGGGACCGGAGGTGTTACAATACTTTAGTTCAATTTATGGTGTGATTGAGGCCTTTACCATTCCAGGAAACAAGGTGGACCCCTGGGGGAGAGGAACTCCCCATAGCTGCCATCCTAACCCAGGGAGAAAACAAAGGTGGACAGTATTTACTCACACCAGCAATCACAGTGACTGGTAATGAGAGGAAGGAGTCTGCAGCCTGAGTCCCACTCCAGGAAACTTCAAGGCACAAGCCCACAGCACTAGGGATAGAGGATAACAAGTAGGCAGGACCAGGTGTAATAGAACTCACCCAGAAGTGCGAGCATGAGATGTAAAGAAAAGAACAGACAGAAATATGTAAGCCAGCAGTGATAGCTAGTCTACTTTGATAAGATGGCCAACAGAGTTAAGCTAGCCCTGGCAAAAAGAAACACAGGTGAGGGGGGTACAGGCAAAGTGGGCAAGCATTAAGGATGCAATACTTGAAGCAACATCCCATTGTGTTAGACAGAAAAGGAAGTGCAAAAGAAGGAAACCACTTTGGTTCTCAAATACAGTAGCAGAAAAGGTCAGAGCCAAAAGGCTGGCCTTCAGGAAATATAAGGGAACACAGCGGGATGAAGATAGGGAGGCATACCAAACTGCCCTAAGGGAAGCAGGTAAGGCAGTAAGGCAGGCAAAGTCCCAAACTGAGGAGACACTAGCATGAACAGTAAAAGAAGGTGACAAGACTTTCTATAGATACATTAGTGAAAGGAGAAAGTCCAGAGGGGGTATTGCTAAGCTTAATGGAGAAAAGGGAGCATGTGAGGAGGAGGACCCTGTAAAGGCATCTATCCTAAATAGATACTTTTGCTCAGTATTTACTGAAGAGAAGGTGAGGCAGGGCCCACAGCTCAGCATCATGGACACAGGGGGGAGGGAGGTAAGCACTACTCCCTTCACAAAAGAAAGGGTCCTACAAGAACTTGCTAAGCTCAGGGTGGATAAGGCAATGGGACCTGATGGCATACATCCCAGGGTACTTAGGAGCTAAAGGAGGAACTAGCACAGCCATTAGCAGAATTGTTTAGTGAGTCTCTGAGCACAGGAGAGGTCCCAGAAGACTGGAGAAGGGCTTCATGTGATCCCCGCCTCCACAAGAGTGGTAGCAGGAGGAGGGGGAACTACAGACTGTCAGTCTTACCTCAGTAGTGGGCAAGATTATGGAGGCACTCCTTAAGGAAAGGATAGTGCAACACCTGGAATCCATAGGGCACAGGATCCAAGACAGCATGGGTTTACAAAGAAGGTCCTGTCAAACCCAATCTCATAGATTTCTTTGACTGGGTAACCAGAGTGGTGGACCAAGGGGAGCAGTTGATGTTGCCTACCTTGACTTCAGCAAAGTTTTGACACTGTTCCACATAGAAGATTGATAAATAAGCTGTAGGCTCAGGGTGGGTCAGAAGTTGGTCAACTGGGTGGCAAACTGGTTGACAGGCAGAAAACAGAGAGTGGTGGTAAATGGTATACAGTCAGAAGAGATGCAAGTCACAAGTGGGGTACCTCAGGGATCAGTCCTGGGGCCAGTCCTCTTCAACATCTTCATTAGTGACCTTGCAGATGGACTAGAGGGTAAGGCTTGTCTGTTTGCAGATGACACCAAGATCTGCAACAAGAGTAGATGATCCAGATGGGGTGGGCAGAATGAGAAGAGATCTGGATAAACTAGCAGAATGGTCAGAAGAGTGGCAGCTGGGATTTAATGCAAAGAAGTGCAAAATCATGCACATAGGGAAGAGAAACCCTGAAGCCACCTATAGGCTGGGAGGGAGTTGCTAGCAGTCACAAGGGAAGAAAGAGACTTGGCATCATCATCACTGATGACCTAAAATCATCCAAGCAGACCTCTAAAGCAGTAGGTAAGGCTAGGGGGTGTTAGGTGTATTAGTAGGGGTATCACAAGTCGTAAGAGGGAGGTAATAATCCTCTGTACAAGACACTGGTTAGGGCCCCATCTGGAGTACTGCGGCAGTATTGGAGGCCACACCTTCACAAGGACATTAACCAAATTGAGGCAGTCCAGAGAAGGGCAACCAAAATGGTGCAGGGACTGCATCAGAAGACTTATGAGGACAGATTAACGGAGCTCAATATGTATACCCTTGAGCAAAGGAGGGAGAGAGGTGATATGATTGAGGCATTCAAACACCTTAAGGGCATAAACAAGGTGAAAGAGTCTAACATGTTTAAATATAAGAAAAATAGCAGGACAAGAGGACACAGCATGAGATTAGAGGGAGGCCGATTAAGGGGGAATGTGAGGAAATTCTTTTTCACAGAAAGGGTGGTGGATGCATGGAATGGCTTACCACAAGAAGTGGTGGCTATTAATACAGTGCAGGGCTTCAAACAGGCATGGGATAGGCATAAGGGAGCAATACAAATGACTATGAATAGATAGGTCACTGACAGAGCAAAGGCCGATGGCACATTTATAAGGTAGAAAAAGAAATGGGCAGACTGGATGGGCCTTGCGGTCCTTATCTGCCGTCAACTTCTATGTTTCTATGTTTACCCTAAAACATCAATACAACCACACAGTATACAGTGGGGGGCCCTCAAGAGCCCAAATAGTAATATGTTAACACTAAGAGTATATTATAACAGGAAGGTCTAACAAGGAACTAACAGAAGACTACTGATGCAAGCGTAAACACGCTATGGGTTTGGAACTGTTGTGAAAGAGGATGGCTACAAAGAGCTAGTCTCAGCTATGAAAGCTCCAGACACCCAAAAAGGGGAAGTAAAACAAGCCAACCGAGTATGAGTCCTCCTAAGTTGGAGACACTCTTCTGGCTGGCGCCGGGACGAGGGGAAGGCATGGAATGGGTCAGGGGGGAGCCCTCATAAAGAGGGTTGGGCAGGTGCTGAAGGGGGAAGGATGAGGGGAGGGGAGACGGAGTAAGGGAGTAAATGGGTGACCAATCTACTATGTAGGTCGTAGGCCAACTAGCCGAATATGATGAACTAGGAATAGAAGATTGCAGTCCACACAGAATAGGCAAGCCCTAGGGCAAAACCCATGTGCTGACATGCCTTCAGGGAGTGCCTACTCACAGCCTCCAAAGGGTCAGATAAAGTATGCTGTAGGGGCAGAACCCCATCACATGTCCAAGGGGGATCCTAAAGCCTGATACTGGGAATATACCTAGGCAGATGGACCCCATAAGGCCAATCAGAACCTACGATCTTCTTGGGAGCACTGAAAAGAGGCCGTAAGGGGCAATCCAGTAAGGCTGGAGTCACCGCCCCGCCACCCCTGAACATAAGGAGACCCTCCAGATGACATGGGGGAGCAGTAACCAGGCAGCAACAGGCACCATCCAGAAAAAATAGACCCCAAAATCTAGACCCAGATGCCCCCACCAGTATAATCAAATCAATAGAAAGAGAAGCTTAAGTCCAAACAGTTAGCTAGGAGGTCCTTCGGCCTGCTCGAGCAGTCCCCGGGGGGCTTCTGCAGGCATAGACAACCTCAGAGCAGCAACTGCTGCATAACTGAGAGGGCCCAGCCTAAGTGGGGCAGACAAATCCACAGCCTCCAACAGTGAAGCATCCGGAACATCCGCCCAGTCAGATGGCAGAGCAGTGTCCATTGCCAGGGAATCATTCAGAACCTCAGATGGCAGGGCCAAGGTAGCATTTTCATCCTCCCTGAAATTTTTGGCAGGAGGTGCATTGAGGCACAGATCTGGAGTTGGAGAGCTGCAGCTCCGAGCACACTGGCAGGGCTTAGGGGAAGAAGCAGGAAGGCGTTGGGTAGCTGCAAGAAACTGGAAGCAGAAGCAGGAATAGCAGGCTTGTGGACAGTGTGAATCTCAGCAGCCAAGTTCAAGTTCAAGATTCAAGCTCAAGTTTTTTGCAGGAAGTCCCCATTGAGCAAGCTCATTCACAAGGAGGTCCAGCCAGCTCAGATGCCTTGGGGGGACTCACGCAGGTGGGACTGGTCCTGCAACAAATCTGTCCCCTGGAGAATGCTGCCCCGCATTAGAGTTCCTGGGGATGGGCAGAGTTTTGCCTGGCTCCCAGAGCGTCCTGGGATTTGTTGTTGGAATAGGAAGGTTTGGTCAAAACTTCCTGAGCCAGTGCTCCACTTCACTAGGATGCTCCGTGAGAATTTCTCTACCTGGAAACCAGAAGCTTGGTGAGTCCCTTAAATTTGAACCTAAAGTCATGCTGATAGAGGAACTTTTTCAGTGGTCCAAAAGCTCACCTTCTGGCTGCAGTTTCATGAGCAAAGTCCTGGTAAAATGAAACGGATGCCCCCTGCCATTTAACCTCTCCCAGATCTCTGGCAGTCTGCAAAATTCTTTCCTTGGTGGAAAACTGGAGGAAATATGCTACTATGGGCCTTGGAGACTGAGTGCTAATGTTCTTTTTACCAGTCACTCTATGCGCTTACTCAACATCCACCGGACCCCTCCAGCATTCCCCCAGGATTGCTGGGGTGGATTCATTAAGAAAACGCTTCATCGACTGCCTCTCAGCTCCTTCAGGTAATCCAATAATACACAAATTATTGTGTCTCCCCTGTTCTCCTGGTCTGCAATCCTGGACCATAAAATAACTAACTGCTTCTCTTGTGCCTGAACTCGATGCAATAGCTTCCCTTGGTGCTGCTCACAAGAATCCAACCGCTGCTCTGTGATATTAATTTTATCCTGCAGCTGCCTAATTTCAGCAACTGTACTGGAGAGGGAGAGGCTGATATCATTGACCCTGGTAAGCAGGGTTTCCAACATGTGGGTGATGTACTGGAGGGAGTCCCCAACGGAGGTTACCAGAGGGGAGGGTTGGAGTTGCAGACAGTGGCTGGGTGGAGGGGCCTTGCGTCACCATTCCCTGCACCTGGTAGTCTTAAAAGAGAGTTGTAGTGCTAATATTGAGGAGCCACGCGTGATCGCAACATGGCAGATAAATCCCGAGGATCAGCAGTGCAGTAGGGAGCCACACAGGATATGGTTGCAGGAAAGGGGCCTATGCTGCCTAGCGACTGCGGCATGGGAAAAATGATACCGGCGCTACAACAGATGCAAACCTTGTCGGAATTGACTACTGCTGGTGCCACATGGTAGATATGAGGTCATCCATACATAGGAGGCACTTTAGGGGTTTCAGTGTCCTGGGAGCATGGCACCCAAGCAGGGATTGCCACCAGCACAGGAGAGAGGCCAAGAATTAAACAGCCATCATGTCAGTGGCCAGGCCATGCCCCCAGAAAGGTGGGGTTTATTAACTGTAAAAAATGCATCTGTTAACCCAGCCATAGAGATCAGAGAGGATAGAAATGACATATCACAGAACTATTTTTTTGTTCTAGTGTTTGCACCCCTGTTTAAAGAGCTGAGGCCACAGTTAAAGTCTCCTCCAAATATTACTGGTTTGAAAATAAAAGGAAATGGCTGAATAATTTTTAGTAGCTCTACCCTAGCCACTTTGGACTGGGGAGGATAAATATTTATTATCCTGTGTAATTGATTATGTATTTGAACATAAAGTAATAATTCTTGGCTTGGCCTCAACTCTATACATTTTATTACATCTGTATCTCTGTTATGAAAAAGAACCCCTACTCCTGAACATACTTCTGATCTGAGAGACCAAAGTAAAGGTTCCTTAAACCAAGCCTTTTGTGCATTGAATATTTCAGACATAGCAGAGAGCCTGGTGTCCTGTAAAAATGTCACTTCACAATTTGAATAGTGAAAAAAAGAGAAAGCAGTTTTCTGCCTCTTAATATTCTTGATGTTGATAATATTAGCTGTTGAAAAGATATTGTTTGAAGTGACACCAGAATCTAAGAGAAAAAAAGAAACCAGGCTATCAGATTCTTCATTATAGTTTATCCCCCCCCAAACTGTTCTTCCAAGCTTTACGTTTTTTCCTGCTGGAGGTGTCAGTTGTAATATCAGTATATTAGTACCAGAGGATGGATTTGACTGTGAGGAGGGGACCGGAGAGGTGTCAGAGTCATCTTTAGTATCCCCCACTGCCAAAATGACTGTAGGACACTGAATCTGTTAAATTTCTGATACTGCCTCTAGTTTCTGCAATTTAGACTTGGTCTGAGTCCCATCTCGATGCCTTCTGGTTACCATTGTCATTCTATTTGTATCAGGAATGGAGGAGGGGCATTATATCCACATGTTTCTCTTTCTGTCTTTGCTCTGTGGAAGGGGGAGATCCCCACCTTCTCCAACTAACATAGAAACGTAGAAGTTGTCAGCAGATAAGGACCTCTTGGCCCACCTAGTCTGCACAGTTTTCCCTGCCTACTGTGGGTATTTTACTATGAGGAAATATTTGGCACATTAAGAATTGATGTAACCTATATAAGGCATATTTTAATTATATATGCACATAATTGTATGTTTGTTTTGTAATGGCTTTTGCTGAACAAATAAATCATTTCTTATACTTTGAACTTTGTAATGGATACTCCTTCATTTCAAAATAAAATGGTTACAGTTTTGTGAGCTGGTTTGGTTAGTGGTATCGCTATAAATTGGGTCCACAAAGGGGGGTGTTCTTCAGTTTATAATGCTGTAGCCAGAATAGTTCTAAGGTTCTAGGGGTTTTAAAACTGACATCGAAAGTCAACTCTCAACTCACATATATGAGTGCATAGATGTAATTTGCTTGAAATTGCATTGACCCTTTTAGGAGTTCTCTGGCCACAAAGAGTCTATCTGGGGTTTCATCCAGTCCACCCCAATACTTTAACAGGACATCATTGTGTCTCTTAGCAGGAAGAATGGGGGCATGGAAAAGTAAGGCATAAAGCCTTGGGTTAGTTTGCCTCACTATTCATTTGGTGAGAGACCCAGACTATTTGGCTTCCACATGTGGAACTTCCTGGGGGGGGGGGGGACACAGGAGTTTGAGTTTGCTGATTCTTGGCTATGGTCATCATTTGAACCATTTGCCGTTCAGGTTCATAAACTATTTAATTTTGCACAGGGTAGTGAGGATAATTCTGCCAATTTATCAGTGTCCCAATGCCAGATTCAGAATCCATTTGGCTCATAGGGGGATAGAGCCTGTCTCCCCTCTCATTGTTTATACAATATTCTGTGACAAAAGTACAGGTGAATGCTCACTCTCTTTTGGTATTCCCCTCTGTAGATGTTTATGCAGTCTGACCCTTCCGCCATTCATACTTACAGCTGCTGAAGTTCATGAAGCATTAGCAGTAACTCTCACGTTAGTAGGAGCTGAAAACGATGAAGTATCCTACACCTGAAGTTGTGAGTTTTCCTCCCTGTCAGAATGACAGGATGTCTTCACTGACGGCTGTGCTGTTGCCCATTTTATGTCTGATTTGGTTTTCAAAAACATTATGTCCACTGCTGTGGGACTCAATCATGCTTGCCATCCAGACCTATCCATGTACATTTTCCATCCAGCTGCAATCAGCACTTTTTCCAGTGACTAGCTACCATCCTTATGGGATTCTGTAGATTGCTCAGAATGCCCTCCCCACAGTATCCTGTTCCCTCATGTTGCTGAACTGCTTTTTCTTTCTTCTGGATTCAGGCTCCCTCAGAAGAGGCTGGCAGCTCTTTTATGTCAGAACCTCTGTTTATAGTATTGCCAGTGTTTTTCCTTTCAGTGGCGGCAGCTAAATCCACATCTTTCTCAGCTAGCATTTACAGCAAATGGGCTCTGCATTCTTTAATGCTGGCTGTCAAAGCATCATCCTCTAAATCAGAAGCATAGGAGGCAGGCAACAATGAGGTTACTTCCATCTTTTGCGCTAAACTGCTGCATCCATCTGTACTGTTAAAACCTTCATTACTGGATGCAATAAACTACTAGTCTCTATTGCTCACATTTTCATTAACCATGCATAGCAATGAAAACCCTCAGCCTGGCAGAGATTTCCAATGAATTTGCAAGGACCATAGCCAGGATAGGATCCATACTAGCATCTTGATCCTCTCCTCCTCCTCCATCATCACCAGGGTCAGACAACGTGCTGGACAGCAAGATGGACAGAGGTTACCCCAACAGGATAGATGGGGAATTTCCCCAGTGTCCTTGCTAACATTCCCCTTCCCATAAAACTGGTTCATGCAGTTGTTCAAGGATGTATGTGGGTGATGATGTGTGAAATGGCTGCCACTACACATTTACAGTCGCTTCACTACGAGTCTCTCATTTCTTGTAAAGGGCTTTGTGATACAATGTGTAGGAAAAGTACAATGTAAATGCTAATTTTTCTTCTTCAAATCCTCTGTAGACCTTGGCTGCCATTTTTCTCCTGTGGTTGATTTAAAAATAAGATTTTATTTTTATTTACTGCTACACATTGCCCTTCATTTTGCCTCTTCCATGTATACACTGTCTCTTTCTAGGTGTTCTGGACATCCTGTATGTCATACTATACTTTTCCATTAACACAGCCTCGGTTGTATTAAAAAATAATACAAATACATTTTTCAAATTGTTAAAAAGCCAAAACATGTCAAAACAGTGGAAACACCGGATAGAAGATACACAAAGATTGGTTTAAAATAATTTCTTCTTACCTTTAAATGAATGATTTCTTTACTTTTTCTGTCAGCAAGTATAAGAATAGTTCTGCAAAGAAATATTTTGTTGCAGTTTCAGTAAAGACACTAAAAGTCAGACTTAGTTCTAGAAATATAGTCAAGAGATTGTTGCTGTTTTGGAAGAAAGGTAAAAATTAAAAAGAAAAATAACATGTATTCAATTTTATAGAAAGTGTACCCCTACAATGTACAAGCCTTCATGACATAATATAACAATTTATTGCAGTGTCAGTAGCTCAGCAGGTTGCACACTCACCTCTGAAGCTGGAAGACTGGAAGGTTGTGGGTTCTAGCCTCACACCAGGGATTTGGTGTAAAATCCCAATACTGACAGAGTAGTGCAACATGAGGGGCTGCTGCACTCCAGAGGTGCTGTCTTTCACATGAGACATTAAACCAATGTCCTTTCTGCTTGTGCTGATGGTTGTTCAGGTGACTGTTAAAGAGGCCATGGCATTTCTTGAAAAGAGGAAACAAGTTACCCCAGTATGCTGCCCAAATGTCCCCCATCCAGTAAAATATCACAAACAGCTTAACCTGATTCAATAAGTCAGTTTGCATCTATATGCCCCCGGAATGTTACTGAAAATAAGAAGAACTGCCTTCCCCTCCTTTCCTAGCTAACAAAAACTAACATAAAAAATGTAAAAATTAGTTTCAGGTATACTAAATATTTTGCTGGGGAGCACACCTCCCAGAACTCCTAGAACTGCACTGAAGGTGGTCAGTTCTCCCTATATTTTTGTTTCCTTTTATCACTGGTAATAATTATTTTATTTTTTTTTCTTGGGGGGGGGTAGAGAGGTTGTATTCTGTATAATACTGCCATCTAATGGATACCTGCTCCATAGTCAGCAGTTAAGGTATGAATGAGGCAGATAAGAAAACAAGGCTACCTTTGTGCACATAGTACTTACAGAATCTACTGCTTATACTGTAGGAATAGTGGTGTGCCTTGCTTTTTTTTGTAAATTGGAAGAGTATGGATTGGTTATGATGACTGACAGTTGCACAGCATAGTTCAAAAGGTTGTATAAAACTTCCAGAAAGACATTTTAGAGGGCTTTACACATTGAGTAGAGCAGGCAGCACATGTGCCACTGTTTGTTGTTGTGGTGCTATTTTCATCCTATGTATATGTTACCTTAAGTGCTTCTCTCTAGGAACCATGTGTTGATGAGAAAAGCCAACAGGTGTTCACTGCTGTTTCACTCTTCATTAAGAGCATGACATCATTGATGGTACCTTTCTGCCTGTGGCAGGCTACTGTGGGGCTAAAACCAATTATTGTGCCAACTGCTGTACCCAATTAATGATTAAAGTTGTACTCTCCTGCAAATTTTGAACTCAGATAGATTATTCAGGGACTAATGAAACGATATATAATTTGAGAGTCTGAAAAAGAAAGCATTGAGTGGAATAGAGTGAGGTAAACAAGAACACTGCTGTACGTAAGTGTGTGCCAGTACAATGGATGGAATTGTAGAAATAAGATTAATCTAAATGTCCAGAATAACAGAAAACCTCTTGATTCATGGAAATTAAACAGGTAAAATACGTGGAATCCCATGTTTTAAAACCAGATTTTGACTTTTTTGTCACTGTAAAGCAGTGTCATGGGATATAAATACATATTGCTTCATCTATTAAGAATCTCTGTCATTTGTGGTCATCTAACCTGTTACCCACTAATTTCTGCACATTGTCATTGAATGTAACTTATTGCAACATCATGTGACCCACATTGTTTCTGAGTCATAGTTGGAATAATCAATAACAAAATAGATTCATGCCAGAGGGAGTAAAAAAAAGAGTAAACTGCCAGAGATGGGGAGCCAGGTATTTCAATAACCAGTCCCATGGAGCCTGTGGTCTGCACCTATTCCCAGCTCTAGTATGGCTCTGCTGCTGGAGTTTTACCATTTACTACAGGGATTGTAACTTACAGATGCTTCCTAGAATCACTCAACTTTCAAACATCACAAAAGGAAAGAAGTGTTAGAATTCCACGTATAGCCTGCCTATTATAGCTATGAATACCAAGGCTTAGAGAGCCTTCGTCTCCGATTCTGAAGGTGACAGACAGCATTGACTGTACATGTGAAAGCTGCACAGATAGCTTGTTAGCT
The DNA here is from genome assembly GCA_016271365.2 of Neoceratodus forsteri. NCBI lineage: Eukaryota > Metazoa > Chordata > Ceratodontiformes > Ceratodontidae > Neoceratodus > Neoceratodus forsteri. The sequence goes on along the minus strand of CM057450.1, from coordinate 975,120,237 downwards.
AACTGCAGTGTTTTGTTCCACAGTTACATGTCTGCACAGGCCGTCATTGTGTCAGTCATGATTACCACCTGTTCAACAGCTCCCTTCAGGTTTCATCACCTCTGCAGGATTAAGCAGCCATCTGCAGGAAGCAGAGTCGACTGCCCTGGAGCAGCAACTGTCAGGCTCTGGATTTCAGAATTTAATTGCTGCCTGCGCACAAACAAAAAAAAACTCACTTGCTTACACAGTGGTGGAAATCAGAGGTCTATCAAATGCAGTTTTCATACCACTCACACACCCTACCTTATAAATAAGGTAGTAGTGCTCCTGTTAACAGCTGCTACTCAGTGGGGCAGGATTATTTTGAGTTTGCCAGTAGCACACATTGCACAGCTAGAATATTTTTTATTGTTTGATATATTTTGTTTCTGCACCTATTATTTTATTTACATTTCCATTAAATTTTTTATGCATTACTTTCTGTAAGCTTATCTTTTTGTCCCTCCTCTTGCCAATGTGCTGCTGAGCTCACTGCCAGAACTGGAACAGGTCAGGTGTGGGCTCTGGGATTCCTGTTATGTTGGGAAAGCATGTTGGGAACATGGCAATGTAATGCTTTGGAATGGCTAAGAACTCCGGAATTTTTTCATTTGCTCCTCTTAGGTCAACTGTTGTTGCTCATGGTCACAGAATTATGTGCTTTCATGCATCCATATACCTGCCTGTTTGCCTCAGTGGTATTTGTAGTTAGCTTTGTTTCACCTTCATGCTTAGCTTTCCTGATGATATCTTGCAGAACTTCATGCTATGACAAACATGACTTCAATTAAACAAATTATCAGACATGTACTCCCTATCTCAGACTTATGCTTTTCATAAAGCTTTGTTTCATGACACAAAAAATAGAGTGACAATAAACTAGACATTTCAGAATAAGGGGGAGGAGGACATTGTAACTGTCTAATATTCTGGGTCAACATCTGGGGATGGATTTTCAAAAGAACCTCCTTTTGGTGCACACAGCATTTTCCATTGCTGAGCCATTTGCAACAGGATCTGCAATTTATAGCAGCTTGTGGCTGTTTCTTGGTGCAGCTGCACCAAAATGCTACATCTGGTAGTACCAGGGATAGCATTCCCAGCAAGACGGGGGAGGTCTTGGGGATGCTGCTGACTCCCACAGAGTGACCCCACCATGGCACAGTAGGGCCCCTACTTATTTCCAATGGCTGACTCATGTGTTTCACACAGCGTGCAATTTGGATACAAACTTCAGCCCAACTCGGGATAGTCAGAATTTCAGAAGCTGCTCAGCCACCCATGCAGAAAAATGACATGCCACCCATGCAGAGATATTTTTCTGTAACAATGGCTGTGGCATGGGAATTATTCCCAAAACCCTCTGAAAATCTGGTCCAGGTTGGTAAGAAATGTGAAATTACTCTTGGCAAGACTGAGTTGTCCTCACAAAGGCAGAATCTGCACAGCTCAATTTTCCATGTGAATGTATAATATTCGATGAGCATACACAACTGGATGAGATAATATGAGATAATGCTTGTGTAACTTGATTTGCTTTGTGGCTTTCCACCTCTCTATCTGTGGGATATACCACCCTGTAGGGGTACGATGCAAGGAACCCTAGAGGAGGGTTCCCCCTCTAAAGGTGCCTGGAATAAATGTGTCGGCTAAAGGTAGGTTAGGAAGAAGCCCACGGGGAAGAGAGATGAGCAGCTGGAGGAGGAGGAGGGGATGGATGATAGGCAATAAGAAAGAATCCTGGTGAGGTCCAGGATGTTTGTGACCTTTTATACTCGATGGAGGAGTGACGTTGTTGCTCTGCCTATCAAACCATGGGCTTAAAGCCATTCCATTCGATGTTCTTACACAACTGGATGAGATAATATGAGATAATGCTTGTGTAACTTGATTTGCTTTGTGGCTTTCCACCTCTCTATTTGTGGGATATACCACCCTGTAGAGGTACGATGCAAGGAACCCTAGAGGAGGGTCCCCCCCTACAGGTGCCTGGAATGAATGCATTGCCTAAAGGTAGGTTAGAAAGAAGCCCAAAAAGAATACCTAAGATGTCAAGCTTTGAAGATGATGAATGAATTCTGTGAAGAGAAGGGCTAACTTCCTAAGGAGAGAGGGGAAAGCCGGGGCCACCATCTGCCTCCATCCAACAGCAGAACCTAACTAACTAACATGAAGAAAGCACTAAATCTAACTAATATTATGACCATTGGCATGGAGGAGAGGTAAAACCCCTTTTGAGGAGGAAACCTCTGGGGATCCAAGGCCTAGGTCACCTTCTCTCCAGGCTGATGATGTTTGATTCCAGGATGTAAGTCAGTAAAAAGAATGGTTCATAGATGAGGGATCTAAGTAGTGAAAAGTAATGGAATGCACATGAGTAGGGTAGATGATGAAAAATAGGGAAACTCCCTGCAAGAAAGCACGATTAAATATGGAACATGAAGCAATGCATGTCTCGAAGAAATGGAAGCAAGGATGAATACGGATAATGATGACTGCCACAAGAGGGTGGCAGGATGATGCGGAAGCATGAGATCAAATGGGAGGTGCACCTGATTGAGTGGTACACCTGATTGAGCAAGGTGAGGGTGTAGACAGAGGCTGATGAGGTATGAACATGCGATATGAATGATTAGACTCTAATGTTGTGGGTGATGTATATCATAGGATTCAATAGAGTGATGCAGTAATGAGGCTTCTTGAAAGAATACATACTCCAAGGCCAATAAGGCATATCTGGAACCAGAGAGTATGCGAACTATATGGGTGATATGCTTGATAGAGCAATTTGACTAAGTAGACTTCTTGAAGGAGGTAGATTTGGAATGAATAGAGAGATATGAGTAAGGAGGCTTCTCAAAAGGAGGTAGATTTGGAAAGGAATGAGAAAGGAACTTGAATGATGGTGGAGAGCCTCAAGCCTGCTTTTAACAGGGGTGATGGATAGGAAGGCATGGCTCTTGAGTGGGGGTACAGTCGAATTGAGGTAACAGCGATGGAAGAGGAATGAGGCCATGAGTGGCGTGAACCCCTGATTACTGTCACTAGAAAAGGCATGCCTGGAACTTGCTATGCTAAGCAAAGTAAAATAGGAAAGGATAAGGTATGAAGATGGATTGGAGTCATAGAGGCTGGAGCAGAAAAGTGAAGTATGAAAGGCCAAAGGACGGTAAGGATTCAATGGGTTAGCAAAGGACCCCACCTGTAGGGAGAAAACTGCAATAGGGTGAGTCAGAGGAGGTCAGACTAAGTCACCAGAGCAGAATGCTATGGAGGCTGGTAAGCAGACCAGGCTGAGTCAACTGAGGCATGGTAGGATAGGGGAACCCCAAAAGAAAAGCACAGGCAGAGCTGAGGAGGCGAAGTGAAGGGAAGGACACTGTTCGGCCATTCTATGCGAAGGAGAAGACCCATATGAAGGTAGGATGATGGGAGATGGAAAGAATTCCAAAGAAGGACAGAGTAAAGAAGGATTGAGAGGTAGCAGGGACCCAAGAAGGCATGCTCAAGGAATGAGAGATAGAAGATAAGAGAAGCAAGGATGGGAGGGAAGAAATCCATGTAGGAGTCAGAGGAACAAGGAGTACCCAGTTGCACTTACGAGGATATTCCAGAATTGCTGATGAGGAGGCAAAGAATACGGCAAGCTGACTTGGTGGAGCAATGTGCTTGATTAAGCGATGCGAGTGAGCAGACACTGAGTTTGAAGAGGCATGCTTGATTATGTGATGTAAATGATTAGACCCAGAACAATTAGACCCTGAGGTTGTAGTCAATGAGGTAGTACGGAATTCAATGATGGGAATGGTAGAGTAAGTGATGTAAATAGACAAGCTGTGAGGTAATGCTGAATGAATGAAGACTGGATTTATGAACTCGGTATGACTGGAGTTATGAACTCTACACATAGGGAAGGATGGCCGCAGTTAATAGACGGCATAGGAGCTATGGTATGGATGCCCAAAGAAATATCTACAGAAGGCCACAAATGGAGTGAATCTTGAAGAGCCTGTACAGGATCGGAATAAGAGGGGATGGAAATGAACATGAAAATAACTTGAATGAAGGTAACGTGCTCCATGGAGTGACACGAACCATGATGCACCTCAAAAGGAGGCATACTCCGAGGCCAAGGAGATGTGACAGGAACCAGAGGGTATGCGAATCAGAATGCAAACACAGGACAGTGAGCAAGGGGAGACAAATCAGATGATGAACGATGAGGAGGAAAGCCATGAGCGGAGAGAATCCATGATGGACAAAACTAGAATAAGCGATAGGCTGAGGAAGGTAACAGAAACGGATGAGGTACAATGAGGGATTGACGTTAGAAAGGCAGGTACCAGAAAGTGAGGTGTGAAAAGATGAAGGACGGCAGGGAGGTCAATAGGGTAGCATAGGACCCAGCCAGTACGGGATGAGAACTGCACGGGTGCAAGTTGGATTAGGCGGTATATGATCCAGGACAGGTATGGCCAGACGGAGCAAGGGAATAGTGCAGACGTGGCAGCGAACCGTGCCAAGGCATACTGAGAGAGGGATTGAAGTAGATGAGCAGGCCGAGGCCAGGTATCATGGAGCTGAGGGGGCTAAATGAGTCAAAGAATCTCCAAGGAAAAGATCGATGATGGAAGACATGGAGCAAGTATACACCATGAAGAAGGAAGGCTCAGCAAGGGGGCAGGAGGGCGCGTCAGATGAGGTGGCATGTAGGCCTGGTGAGAATGAAGGTCAGATGGAGTCAGCCATGGTGGGCCCAAGGATATGAATGGCAGAGCAAACAAACACATAAATCGTGGCACGATGAGATAGAAGCCATGACTGGATTGAATCCTGGATGGCTGAGTATGTCAAGAGTGCCAAGAAGAGGAAGCAGCATAAGGGCACGCCAAAGCAGAAGCAGTCGATGGAGAAATTGAGATAGGAAAGAACAAAGCTCAGAGTCAATTGAAGTAGATGAGCACGGGATGACCAAGTCGATTGGCTGCTAAGGGATCAAGAGCCATACAAAAATACAGGAGAAAGACAAATTGCTAAGCATAGCAAAGAGAAGGGTGAGGAGAGACGTGATCAAAAAGGTCTGAAAACTACAAGGAATAGTCAGGGGAAGCATGCGTACCTGTTGAAGCTGGTAAATGAAAGCAGAACTACAGGGTAGATCCTCAAAGTGGGGAAGGGAGAGATAAGCTTAAACATCAGAAGCACTATGATATGCAGAGGGCAATAATCAGCATGTGAAGCAGTCTACTAGGTGAGATATTGGAAACTAGTAAGGGTTAGACTTTCAGTGCAGTATTTAGACAGATTCCCAAGGGAGACTAGCACTGAGGATGACATAGAAGGATGCATCTTGTGGCATTAAATACGGAAATCATGAAGTAAGGATGAGCGAACAGTTGGAGTTATGAACGGAATGCAGCTGGGAGCAGAGATAGAGCTGAATTGAGGTGACTGAGGAAAATGAATATGGATGAAGAGGAGCACTGCAGGAACACAGTAGGCAGATTAGGAAGCATTGACCTAATGGGAGATGTCCCAAAGAAATATCGATTGAAGGCCAGATGGAGACAGCTGAGGCATATGGATTGAGTAGCTGAAACATACAAACAGATCGATGTAAGGTATCAGGGACCAGCATGTCCTTGACTGGATGTCGAATCGATCTGAGGTAGCATGGAGATGAGGTGGTATAGGAGCCATGATAGGCATACCTAAAAAGAAATATCGAATGTAGGCCATGATGGAAAATAGACCCTGATGTCAAGGTCAATGAAGCAGCATGGGATGCAATAGTGATGCAAGCAATGACGCTCCTCATAAGGAGGTATGGTCTGAAGCCAAGAAGGCAAGTTAGAACCAGAGGGTAGGTGAACCAGAGGGGGAGTGTGAGGAGGTAACAGAGGACCCACAGAGAGCAAGACCAGTCAAGGTAGCATGGACAGGGAGCAGAAAATCCAGGAGAGGTAGGTCAAAAGAAATGTTGATTGAAGGCCAGAAGGAGGTAGCCAGGGCAGGACGGAGACAACAACCAAGCAGGTTGAGGTGAGGTACCAGGAATCTGCGAGGGCTACCAATGGGAATGCCCAAAAGAAGCAAGAATGGAGGGGGAGGAGAGGAATGGAGTGAAGGGGGAACATGAGGATGATGGGCCAGAGAAGGAGAGGGTAGATGCGAAGGAGAAGGAAGAGCAGGCAAGGAGGAAGGAAAACTAAGCTGAAAGGGAATCAAAGCTGAAGGGCAGAGGAAATGACAAGTCGAGAACTGAGTAGCATAGGGTGGAACTCAACAGACAGAAGCAAGCAAGCCATGCAAGATACGGTGGCTCAGGTGGCCAGAAGGTCCCAGGATCAAAACCTAGCAGAACCATTGCAGGTTGACACACAGAACAGCATACCCAACAGTCAAGAGTGAGACATAACAGGAGACATGGTTAGATAGCACCAACAGCAGAAGAAAGGAATTGGAATTTTTTTGTTTTGTTTTAAATTCAATGGAGGTGACAGACTACAGCAATGAACATAGTTAAAGAATAAACCCGTAGTTCCGATAGACACGTCCATCAAGCACGAGATGAAAGCAGTGGAAACCTATAGACAGAAGCAAGACGGCAAATCAGGAAGTCGGCAAAAGCCAACTGAGGAGATCGAGGGTCGTGTAGCAGAGGCAGGAAGGTGAGCGGGTGAAGCGCTGCGCCAAAGCAGTTGCAGAAAAACAAGGAAGGAAGCAAGAGCGAGAGAGATGGGGGTGGGGGCGAAGAAGCACCCAGAAGCACAGCCAGGATGTGAGAAGGGAAGCAGGTGGCAGGCAGATGAGAGAACAGCATGCGACCAGCAGCTCCCTGTCCCCGCCAGCGATGTACTTGGCGCTGGGAGGCGAAACAGCAGAAGCGAGGGCAGAATGGTAACAGGAGCCATGGCAGGGTGGGGGGAGCGAGAAAGGACCGCCCAAAAGCATCGGAAGAGGCGTGCCACTAGCCGCCCTTGAGAGCACTGCACAGGCATTGCAGCTAGAATAGAGGGAGGTGAGAGCTGGAGCAGCGAAATTCCAGGAGGAAGAAGCAAGCAGCGAGGCATGAGCAGGCAACGGATCCAACACCAGCCCCAGAATGGCTGTAGATTGAAGCACTAGCAGAGCAGACACAAGCAGCAAAACATGAGGCAGCTCTGAACCTTCTCCGTTGGGACTGAGCAAGGAGGGTCCACGGAAAGAAACAGTCACCATAACTGTCGAAATCACCATGGTCCTACACAATACAAGAAGCAGCAGGCAGGAGAAATGGGAGTAGGAGAAAGAAACAGCTGACGTAGCCTTCGGCTGCAATGAGAAAGAATCCTGGTGAGGCCCAGGATGTTTGTGACTTTTCAAACTTGATGGGGAGTGACCTTGTTGCTCCGCCCATCGAACCACAGGCTTAAAGCCCTCCTATTGTACTCCAGGTAAAACTGAAAACTGCCTAATGTCTGTCTTCTATGTTGGGCAAACTGAGTGGGCTTGCTGAAATTCAAAGCTAAGACACTGAGACCATTCAGATACAGTAAAGGAAGATTCCCAGTAGCTGGGAGGTTGCAATTCAGTCTTTCCTTTTTTTTTTATATTGGCTTCTCATTCTTAGAGGTCACCAATTTTACTATTCTTTAACAATGTATGACTGTTACTGCAGCATTTCATTATAAGGGTGTGGTAGTACCTCTATAGTTAGAGTTACACATGCTGTTTGTGTTAAACTCCTATTTTTGTACCTTAATAACGTGGCCATCTGTGGATGGAATAATTAAAAATTTGGTATGAGCACAGCACCAAAATTCCTGAATTCTGAAAATGTGCTGACAATTAGTTCAACAGCTTAGAGGTTCTGGAAGATTGAATTTCCTTACATTTCTTTTTACAACATGTTTTTGCTCAGAAACAGGTGTAAGCTAAAACCTGAAATGTTCAGATTAAAGCTTTGATCCAAGGCTGATTCTTTGCTATGTGACTGAAGTGACAGCTTTATAGATTTAAAATTATTAATACAATTGTTTTTCATTTTCACATGTGCAGATTTAGTTATTTCAAAAAAAATTTCAAAAGGTGTTTTTTATGACAAAAAACAGCTTCCACGTTCATGAGTTGAAAACTGTGTTCATGAGAAAACACTTTTTCATGAGTCTAACTTGTCATGAACATGGGAAGGAACTGAAAACACTGCACATTAAAATCAAAAAACAAAGCTTGCAGAAGTTATGGGAGTTCCTGAAAATGAAAGACCAATCCTGCTGTGCACATGCAAGACAGTTGCATTTGTCTGTGTATTACTGGGCCACATTGAAAATCATATGTGTGTCCTCATGATATCCAATGCACAGGAATTACTTTTGGATTACACTATATTTGCAGCCTGTGGTCTACGTTTCCAGCTCTTAGCTACTCAAAAGCAAGGATCGAGGTCTTGGAAGTTTGTTTTCCAATTTGAAAATTGCATGAAATATAAAGGTTTCATTCTGTCCCATATGACATGATAGTGATGCTTCCTGCCCGCTGAAGTATTATTCCCACCTTGTCACTCTTCATGCTTGCTGCTTTCCAAGATGCTATTCCTCAACTTGTCACCTCTCACGTCTCCCAATATGCACAGTAAAGGGAAGCTGCAATGGCTTGATTTGGAATATGCCATGCATGTTCCTGGCTTGCAGGCCATTCATGAAGAAACTACATAGCGATGTCCACTGCACCAGATCTGTATATTTTCCTGTAGGCCACTCATGGAGCAGCAGCAGCAGCAGCATACTATCACTCATTGCTTGAGACCTGCAGCTTGCTTTGCAAGTGGCTCTAGGGGCCACTCCTAAAGCAGCTTTACAATAATGTGCACTGGGCCTGACCTGCAACTTCCTTAGTGAGTGGCTCAGCCGGCGATTCATGATGCGGCTGCATAGTGATGTTATGTGTACCAGACCTGTAGCTTGCTTGATGAGTGACACTATGGCCACTCATGAATCAACTGCATAGTGACATACACTGATCCAGACCTATTGCTTGCTATGCGCAGTGCCCTGTGGGCCAAATGCAAACCAGTGATCCCACTGGATTGGAAGTCAGATCTGTAGCTTGCATCATACAGGGCCCAATGGGGCCTATGCAAAGCAATACATCTGTTGGGCACAGCCCCAGATCTGTAACTTACTTTGCAAAGGCCCTGCTGGTCACACAGTAAGCAATAGACACATCAGGTAGGCATGAAACCTATGAACAGTGTGTTCAACAGGAGGGGTACTAAGTACCCTATTCCACAAATTGGGTGAAAAAATATAAAAAATAACAAATGTATGTGTTAGAAAAAAACTCATGAAAACAAAGTCAGAAAAACAACAAAGCCCTTATACATGTGTAGTGCACTTTTCAAAACCTCATGTTGGGTTGGATTTACAAGGTGCCATTTATGTTAGGTGGGGGACAAAACAGCATCAAATTGGTTAGGAACACATTGTCAGCACCACATCTAGGGCAGCAACCATCACAGTTTTAATAAAATCTCTTTGGTTTTCCTGGTGTAATAAGTCAAGTGTAAGGACATATATTGCACCACGCTCAACATACTCAGTATAGGAATATGTATTCTGTCCTTCTGTAAGTCCACCGACGTCTACTGACCAATTCAGTAGTACCATCTTGTTTTGTATCTGGAAACTACAGTTTGGGCATTCAAAATTATTTTCTTGTACAATAGGGAAATAAGACATGTGTCCTTCTCAGCCTCTTTCAGTGTTCTTACTGGTGAGGAGGGGGTGCCATTTCCCTACCCAAGATACTGTAGTACCCAAGTGTTGTCTAATTTTACTGTTGGAAGATATGGTATGCAGAAATATTATAAGTGGCTACCAGATGCCTGAACAATCTGAATTCCCCATGATCCCAAAGATGCTCCATCAACAATATTTATTTTCTTTCCATGCCCATGCCCCAAAACCAGGATCTTCTGAAAAGGAAGGGGCCAACGGGGGAGTGAATATGGGCATGCACCCTATGCCATATACATAGAAACATAAGAACATAGGAATGTGATGGCAGAAAAGGACCACCAAGCCCACCTAGTTTGCCAGTGAGCCCATAATTCTACTGGGCTTCTGCTGTAGCCCTTCCCCCCGCCCCAACAGCCCCTTGTGTTTATCCCAGGTCCTTTTGAATCCCCTCCACTGTCCTCTCCCCCACCACCTCCCTTGGCAGTCCATTCCATTTCCCACCACCCTCTCAGTGAAGAACAACTTCCTGAAGTTACCTCTAAATTTCCCTCCTGTGATCTGATATTCATGTGCCCTCACCCTATGTCTCTCTTTCAATTGGAAAAGGTTCTCCACTGGCACCTTGTTTATACCTTTGAAGTATTTAAAAGTCTCTATCATATCTCCCCTTTCCCTCCTCTGTTCCAGAGAGTACATGCCCAGGCCACTTAATCTCACCTCGTATGGCATGTGCTCTAATCCCCTCACCATCCTTGTCACCCTCATTTGGACTTTTTCCACCCTCTCCATGTCCTTTCTGAGGTAGGGCCTCCAGAACTGAACCCCATGTTCTAGGTGTGGCCTGACCAGCTGTGTGTATAGAGGTACTATGACCTCTTTCTTCCTACTGCGGAACCCCCTCTCTATGCAACCCAACATTCTGTTTGCTCTTGCCACTGCCCCTTCACACTGCCTTCCCACCTTCAGGTCTTGTGAAATGATGATGCCTAAGTCCCTCTCCTCTTCAGTGACCTGGAGAGGGCTACCTTCCAGTGAATATTCCACTCTCCCATTCTTTATGCCAAAATGCATGATCTTACATTTCGCCATATTGAATGACAATTGCCACTCTGTAGACCATGCCTCCAACCTTTCCAGATCCCGCGCATCATCTTAACCCCCGCTGGTGAGTCCACTCTATTACATATTTTTGCATCGTTTGCAAAGAGACTCATCCTCCTTCCAGACCCACTGTTATATCCCCTATAAAGACATTAAACAGAATAGGCCCCAGCACCGACCCTTGGGGAACCCCACTGATGGCCTCTGTTTCCTCCGAGGGTGCCCTGTTGACCACTACCCTCTTTGTTCATCCCACCAACCAATTTCTGACCCACTTTATTACCACGTCCCCAGTCCCAAGCAGACCATTTTGTGCAAAAGTCATTTGTGTGGCACAGAGTCAAAAGCCTTTCTGAAATCAAGGTAGGCCATGTCCACTGAGCCCCCCGATCCACCACCCTATATACGTAACAAGTGTTATATTATGAAATCTCATTTTGCAGTTTCGATACGTTAAACTGTTGAGCCATATAGCAAATCTGTTAATATTTTCCTGTGTGTCCAGATTCCTTTGATGAGGATCCACATATCTGCTTTATCTGGCTCTGTCTGGCTTCTATCAGCCCTGCATCATGGCTAATTGTGAGGCCCAGTTACAGTATTCAGTATGTGTTGCTCCCAGACCTCCCTGCAAATATTGTTGTGCAAGAGTCTCCAGTTAAATTCATACTGCCGTACCTTGCCATATCTAGGAGTTAAATATAGGCTTAACCTGAACACAAAACAAGTTCTGCAGATTGAGATAGACAGAACCTGAAACAGACACAGGAGCTGTGGCATAACTGTCATTATTGTCATCTTTAACACATTACACCTCCCAATCAGTGATGGCAGCAAATTTCACCATCCTTCTACAGTACCTTGCACTGGATTACTTTCAATATCAGTGGGTAATTGGCTCAGTACAAATCCTTCATTGTTGGTGTAATATTGACCTTGAATGATCTGAATTCGATTTGAGTCCACTTAAAGGGCATTTGTTCCTGTTCCAGTGTTCATGGGAATGGATGACTTGGCATTATGATAGACTTTCCCCATGTTATTTTGTTTCCAGAGTTTTGGGCAAACCTCTCCACTATTTCTAACAATTCCGGTGGGCATTTGTTCTCATTCCAGCAGTCAGGGGAAGTGATTACTTGGCATTGTGACAGACTTTCTCAGTTTATGTTGTACATGGAGTTATGACCAAAGCTCTCCACTACTTGTAGCAATGCCAGTAATGATTCCTCCAGATGTGTGCTTATCACCATTGAATCATCTGCATGTACTTGAGACCACTAGCTTCTCATCATCCATTTCCAGCCCATTAATTTATGGATGTGCCTTAATGGCTCATGCCAGTGGTTTAATTGCTATATAAAAAAAAGCATAGGGGGCAAAGGTCACCCTGCCGTGTCCCTCAGTGCAAAAAGACATTTTTTGGAGATTGCTTTGTAATATGGCCCTGAGATTAGCATACATCAGTTTTATCTAATGAAATCAGAGGACTAGAATTAAAATCCTGCATTCTGCATGATGCAGTGGATAGACTGTTCTCTAAGGCATATATACCAACTGTATGCAGGCAGACACACCTCTGTTTCCTACCATGCTGGCGCTTACTGTATGTGAATTCCACTGTGCACACACACGGTGTCTGGCTTTTAGGGAAGAAACAAATATTAAAGGAACCAGCAAGTAGGACTGCACACATCCTTTTACAAGAGCAAGACTTACTGATTTCTTACAGGCACACAGCTTGAGGAACTGTGTGTGCCTGTATAGGGTTGTCTTTTGATGCTGAATTACACAGCCATCCTGGACTTCTGTTTTAGTCCTGAGTTCTATGGTTTAATCTGTTGTATGAACTTCTCCCAGGAGCAACTAGGCTAAAGGACCACCCCACTGTGGTGGATATTGTAACATAGGGGACAGAGAAAAACCTAGCATTAGAGGAGAAATATGACAGAGAGATAACCCTCCTCTTGGTAGTCTAGTGGGGCACAGGCTAGTTATGCTATTAAGTGCCAGTTTACCAAACTGGCTCAGGTATGCTGTGTCCCCTGCATCAACTTCCATCCCATTCAGTACTGCATACATATGCATGCAGATGATGGGTCTGCCCCTTGGAATTAGTTCTTCCTTTGTATTAACAACTGAGGATACCCTCATGCCAAGAATCCAGAGGAGGGCCATTGAATATACTGGAACTACATACCATTAGGGCCATTTACGGGCAAACATGGTTCTCAAGACTTTTGCATGTTGGGTTCTGGCTGCTTCAGGTGGTTCCATGTGATAACGGTGATCGCAGAATAGTGATCACCATCTGGGCAAGTGTACATCACCAAAAATGAATTTCAGCGATGTACACTCATGGCAAACAGCAAGAGGGTGCCCGAGATTAAGGTTTCTTTATTTTATATGGGGTGCTGCACCACACACACACACCCTCATGGGGGGCTTCACCCCCCCTGCACCTCCCTACTAAGAGATTCTCAACTCCAGGGGGATGCATGTTGGAAGGGGGTGCAAAACTAAAAAAAACAAAAAACCTGACCTGGCGCAAAAACATGAGCGCACCCAGAACAAAATACAGCACCCTTCCAACCCCAGCCTGCCACCAACCCACCATGCCACATGGCTAGCTCGGCAGCCCATCTCTGCACCACACCCCACAAACCCTCCCTCCTCTTCTGCTCATCAAAACTATTTAAAAGACAAAGAACCTCTGTGCTTCCCAGCCAAATGCCCTTTGGGGTAACCCTTGCCTCAGTGTTTACGCACAGAGGTTCTTTGTCTTTTAAATAGTTTTTTATTTTAATGGGTTCACCACAATATATCCCAGGCACACTGCCTTAGGGGTAGCTGGTCCATTCCACTGGAGTGTCAAACAGACAAGGCATACTGATGAATCCTGGTAGGATGAAACACATGTCTATGTCTTCTGTTACCACCCTTTGCAAACTGTGTGAGAGGTCTTTCGGCACCATGCAATTCTGCTTAAAGTTGGACCAGGATAACATTCTGCGGTGATTTGCATATGCAGCCCATGATGCTTTGTATTGTGGGGGCATGTGTGATTTTATATACATATATATATACACACACACACACATATATACAGTATCTCTGTCTCTCTCACCACACACACATACGCATATTTGTATGTATGCTACAGATTGCATATAAACATGTAAGTGATACACAGTGGGAACCTCATGAGTGGTGTAGAAAGCACATACAAATATATAAGTGATAGCCAGTGGAAACCTCATTAGTGGGATAGATAGCATGCATATTGAAATACCTTATTTATCACATACGATCCCCTCTGCATATGTCATTTATGCAACAGGCTAGGACCTTAAGGGAGAGACATTTGTTTTGCTTTTCTAGGCATAAAATTATTTTTATAAGTCTGTTATGTTTTGAACTAGTGTTACTGTGCTTTCCACCACCCTGACTGCTATAACCACTGCCATGAAAGTGAAGTCAGGATGACAAGCTGACACTGTGATGTGGTAGTTTGTTAGTGCCGCAGAACTTCCACAGAAATTACAAACCACTGCCGCAGACGTTCTGCGGCAAATGGTAGTCTTGCCGCAGAACTTGGTCCCACTGTGCTGCAGAAAAGTAGGGGCCCTGCTAGTGATACACATGACTCTAGGATCAAATTTTCTAGTATATCCAGGTCCCAGAAACCCCTGCTCTCCAGTTCGAATCTTCCATAGCTGAAATCAAGGTTAGTAAAGCACAAACACAAGTGCAAGAAAAAACAATACAACCATTGTACGTAATGATGCAAACTGAAACGTAAGCTCGTGTGGCCAACCGGCCCGTTTTTATTTTCCCTATTATTTACAATCTAATCTTGACCCCTAATAGGTCAACTGTTGACTTCTCAATATACCATACCCCCTCCTGAGATTTGTTTGGAATAAAATTCCGGTTCTGGTCACCCTGAGTACTCTGTTGGGAGGGTCTTGGAGTGCCATGGATGTCAACCAACTCAATCACCTTTACCAGGTGAGTAAACACCCATTGTGATTTGTTGACCATCCATGGCACTCCAGACATTACCTCATGGGTAGATAAGTAGCAGTATTGTACCCAAGGGAGGGGAACAGAGTGGTCTATGAGTGAGAGGTGGATGTTGCTACTAGGAGAATCTGTGTGGCGAAAGTGGGCTGTATGTCGTACAGGTGCTCAAGCCTAAAGTGTCTGGTGAATGTATGGATGAAGGTCCATGTTGCTGCTTTGCATAAGTCTTCTGAGGACACGTTTGCCCTTTCCATCCAGGATGTGGCTACTGATCTAGTGGAATGGGCCTTGATACCCTGGGGTGGTGTCATATGTTTTGCTAGGTAAGCTTCCTGGATGGTCCTTTTGAGCCAGCTGGCGATCGTGGTCTTGGAGGCTGCCTTGCCTTGTCTTTGTCCCCTTGTGACGATAAATAATCTTTCTGTCTTACGAAGGGGCAGTGTCCTAGCTATGTAGACGGAGAGAATGATGCCAACATCCAGATGATGTGGGATCTGTTGGACGCCCTGTTGTGTGTCTCCAGAGAAGGTAGGCAACTCGATGGACTGTTCCCTATGGAATGCTGTGGATACCTTTGGTTGGAAGGCTGGGACCGTCCGTGAGCGGACTCCCTGAGGGGTGAAGATGGTATAAGGTTCTTTGCAAGGTAGTGCCCCTAGCTCTCCGATCCATCTAGCTGAGCAGATGGCGACAAGGAAGCAAGTCTTAAGACCCACCCAGAATAGGTCTACCTTGCCGAGTGGCTCAAAGGGAGCTGAACTGAGGGAGTCGAGCACCAGCAGGAGATCCCATGGTGCGATGGTCGGTCGGGTTCTGGGTCGGAGCACCTCTACTGCTTTTAGGAAGCATAGGGCATCGGGGTGTGCTCCTGGGCTGTATCCCCCGATGGGACCCATGGCCGCCCCAATGGCTGAGAGTTGTACTCTGAGGGATGAGTGGGCCAGGCCCTTGTCTACTCCCCATTGGAGAAATAACAAAATGGTTGAAATGTCCATTTGCTCTGGGTCCTTACCGTGTTCTCGACACCACTTCAAGAATATAGACCATTGTCTACCGTAGGTGGATGTGGTCGAGGCCCGTCTAGATTGCAGTATCGTCGATATGACGGAGTCATGGTAGCCTGCTCTCATTAGTCTCCTCCTTTCAGGAGTCAGGCCATGAGTTTCAGTGTCTGTGGAGCCGGGTGGAGCACTGGGCCCTGTGAGAGCATATCCGCTCGGTAAGGCAACCGGAGGCTGGCTAGTGTCATTTCGAAAACCGTGGCAAACCATGTCCTCTGTGGCCAGTAGGGGGCCACTAGGATGATGGTACAGCGAGATGCCCAGATCTTGCTTAGTACCTGGGGGAGTAGGGGAAGGGGTGGGAACACGTACGCATGTTCCCGTGACCACGGTTGTGACAGGGTATCGGTTCTCTGGGACTGACCTTCCCTGAACCGTGAATAGAATGCCTGGACCTGTGTGTTTTCCATTGTTGCCATGAGGTCCATGGGCACTGGTCCCCATGCTTCCTGGACCATCTGGAAGAGGTTGGGATGTAGCTGCCATTCCCCTGGTTGAACCTGTTGCCGGCTGAGCCAATCCGCTTGCACGTTGAGTTTGTCTGCGAGATGCACTGCGGCGAGATGGCTGAGGTTGGTCTGAGCCCAACTGAGGACTGACGTTGCCTCCCTCAGCATGGCTCTGCTCCTGGTGCTGCCCTGTTTTGCAATGTAGGCCACCGTTACCTGCTTGTCGGAGTGTATCAGAACCGACTGGCCATAGATGAAGGATCTGAAAGCCTCGAGGGCATGGGATACGGCCCTCATCTCTAGGATGTTGATGGATAATTTGGCTTCCATTGGCGTCCATAGGCCTTGAGCTGTCAAGTCGCCCAAGCACACTCCCCAGCAGAATAGGCTGGCATCCGTCTCTATTGTGGCCATGTAAGATGCCTCTAGAGGTACCCCTCTGGTGAGGTTGGACTTCACTGTCCACCATGTTAGGGAGTGTCTCACAGATGGTGGTAGAGGGACTATGACCTGTAGGTTGTACTCGTTTGGGGAACCCTGAGTGAGAATGTACATCTGGAGTGGTTGCATGTGCCATCTGGCCCAGGGTATGAGGTCTATGCAAGATGCCATGCACCCTAGCAACTGGGCTATGTGTCCCATGGTTGTCTGATGGTGGGATCTCATGTGACGAGCCAGGGCTATCAGATTGAGCACCCTTGTCTGAGAGGGTTTTGCCCATGCCTGGGATGTGTTGATTAGTGCCCCCAGATGTTTGATCTGCTGAGTGGGTATCAGCTGGCTTTTTGCCCGGTTGACTACCCAGCCATGTTTCTCGAGTGCCTGTAGGGTGATCGAAGTGTCTTGGAGTGCCCGCTCCTTGGAGCGTGCTCGAACGAGCCAATTGTCCAAGTAGGGTATGATATCCAGACCCTGCTCCCGGAGTTTGGCTACTAGGACGATGAACACCTTGGTGAACACCCTTGGTGCTGAGGTGAGCCTGAAGGGCAAGGCCTGGTACTGGTAGTGATGGCATAAGATGTGGAACCTGAAGAATTGTCGGTGTTTTGGTATGATTGGGATGTGGAGGCATGCGTCCTTCAAGTCTATGGACGTGAGGTAGTTGCCTACCCGGACGGTGCGTAGAGTTGACCGTATGGTCTCCATTTTGAACCTGTGGCACACCAAGTGTTCGTTGAGGTGTTTCAGATCCAGAATGGGGCGCAGTTCTTCCGACTTTTTGGGCACAAGAAAGAAAATGGAGTACACCCCTAGCTTCTGCTCGTGTGTGGGGATGGGCTGGATGGCTCTGTTTTGCAGTAGTTCCAACAGGATATGTTGGACCTGACACAGAGTTGTCTTCCTTTTGGCAATGGGGGAAGTTAGAAACCTGTGAGTGATGGGGATGTGGGACAGCACTATGGAGTACCCCCTTGATACCACCTCTAGGACCCACCTGTCCGAGGTTGTGTTGAATCACTGTTGTTTGAACAGTGACAGTCTTTGCCCCATGGGGGGTACGATCCCTGACCCTGAATGGTTCTGGGTATGTAGTCATTGCTGTTTTCCCCTGTAGCCTCTACCTCTTCCCCCAAATTTTTGGCCATGGACTCTAAAGGAGGACGGTTGGTAAACATGGGAATAGGGACTGCGGTAACTGTTGGATGTTCCTCTGCCTTGAAAGGAACTGTTCTGTGAGTGTGTGTCCCTGTGAGGTTGGTATAGTCTGTCCCCCCCCCGAAACCTCTGCCTTGTTGAAGGGAGGTAGGTGTACTTGGCCTTGTTATTAAGGAGGTCTCTTCCTTCCTCTTTTTGTTTTAGAAAATCCTGTAGGCCCTCCCCAAAAACATGCTTTCCCTTCATGGGTAAATTTTGTAATAGTGTCTTTGCTTCATTGTCAGCATCCCACAACTTCAGCCACAATGCTCTCCTGGCACGATTGGTGATGGCTGTGGCCCTGGCGTGCAGTCGCAGGGTGTCCACTGCCATGTCCGCCAGGTATTTTGCCACATCGAGAGTGCACTCTAAAAGTTCTGCCTCTCTGGACTTAGGGTTTGCTTGCTCTTGGAGCTCTTCGAGCCAGTGGATTTGTGCATGAGCTGTGTAAATGGCCGTCGTGGCAGCTTTTGCGGCAGTTCCTTCGACCTCGAATGCCCCCTTTAGCATGTCCTCTACCTTCTTATCCATTGGGTCTTTTAGTGCTATTGTCCCGCATGGTAAGATTGTTTTCTTACTGAACACTGTCACTTGGGGGTCAATAGTAGGGGCTTTGCACCAGATATCGGTCTTGTCCTCTTGAACCGGATACATCCTGTCCAAGTTCCTCCTATTTGACATTCTACCTGGTTCTGTGGATTGCTACTCTTTGTTGAAGACATCCTCGATTGCTGGGCACATGGGGAAAGTCTCAGAGGTGGTCGCCTTCTGCTGGATCATGGGGTCAAATTTGGACTCGGGTTTACTCTCCTCGGCGTCGAACCCCATAGTGGCCTTGACAATTTTCATGAGGCCTGGTACCATGTCGAAGGAACACAGTTTTGAAGTGAGAGATGGTACGGCTTGAGGTTCCATGTCCTCTTCATCGGTGTCCACTCCATCCTCTTCCTCCGGGATATCCTTATCATCTCCGGAGTCCGGCCAAGGATTGTCTGGTACTGTGTTTTCACAGTCTAGATGTTCCTCAGAGGGCCCCCCCGCCTTGTCTGGTTCCAGAAGTGGTGCTATTGTTCTATGCTGTGTAAGGGATTTGAGTTTCTCCATTATCTTCAGCATGAAATTCTGCTGGCTCTCCATCATCGCAACTGTGGCCTGTTGGTTTTGAATTAGGAGGGAACCAGGGTCCATCCAAGTGGTACCGCTGGGCCCCAGATTGTTGGGACCCATGACCGGAGTTTGCTCCATTGATAACTCATCATCGTCAAGTAGACAGGCAGAGCAAAGGGGGCCCGGAGCTTGGGGCAAAAGGGTAGCATTGCAAGAGGAACACTTCTTGGCCTTGACCATCTGGTGAAAGAGAAGAAGACAAGTGTATAAGTAGGGCTAGTGCAATGTGCTGTGGGGAGTTTTTTGTCCCCTAGTAAGTAGCATAATTTGTATAGTCTGGCACCTCATTTTCAGAGGGGGGGTGCCTGCGCTATTCCCTTAGAGGGAAAACAGCCTGTGGGGTCGCTGTGGGAGGGACCTCTCATGCATAGGAGTACTAATCTGGTTGTCGCTATAGGGAGGGACTTCCAGTATATAGGTAAGAGCACCGGGGTCGCTGTGGAGAGGGACCCGAGAGAGAATTAGGCTGACACTGAAATTGTTGCCTATACAACAAAGGTCACTAGAAGAGGGACCTGTGTGTAGAGTGTGGAAAGCTGTAACTGGTGGTCTATATATGGAGGTCGCTATGTGAGGGACCCCATATAAAAGCACTTAAAAACCATGGCTTGTAAGGTATTGGTAACTCTTCCACCCCTGATTGATCATTTGATCATCCCCCATCTTATTTTAGCATGAATCGAGGGAGTCTAACTCCCATGTGCAGATTGGAGAAATTGTCCCTTCTATAGGGACCCTGCGGATCTCAAATGCCCCTCATAGGCTTCTCCCAAAGGTTGTGGTTCACAACCCTCAATCCCCATATGTGGGGGTACTCGACCGCGTGGTCGCAGTGCAGGGTGTCTGTCTATGCGCCGATGGAAGCCCCGAAGCATGGCCGCTATGTAAAAGGCTTCCTTAGGCCACCGCCTCATGGAGATATAGGCCCAGCCGCCACCCCCCATCCCCTGTGGCGTGTCGAGAAGGAGGCCTGTATGTAGGCAGCAAGCCTGCAGGAACGCCAAAGGCTGCTGAGACCAAAAGAGAGGTCTTGAGCTTGCAGGGAGGTGGATGGAAGCGCTTTCAGTGCAGTTGTGGATCGTCTGCCGGAGTGCAGCCCTTGAAATAAGGGGGGCTGCTCGGGAGCATCCGAAGCCAACCATGCGGTTGAGGGAGGGTGGGGCGCTGCTGGTAACTGTAGGCCAGAGGCCTGCGGGAGTGCCTACAGTGCAGTTGGAAGGGCGTGCTCCCGATAAGGAAAGCCAGAGAACCAGAGCACGGAGGGTGCTCCTCGCAGGAAGGAGTGCCTCGCAGTCGCAAGTAGAGGGCCTCGGATGAGGCGAGGGGGGGCCCCAGATGGGCGTGCTGCACTAAGAGCTACCTCGCAAGCAGCAATGGGGCCGTGTGGTATACCACATGAGTAGCGTGGTGCGATTCAACAACAGTTACGATTTAAAACATGGTAAGCCATAAAGTAGTCTCTTGTTCTTACTTCCAAAGGGCATTTGTAACGCAATATGGCCGAAAACAGCAGGCTAGCATACAGTCTGGTAAAACATGTGAAAAACTCATAAAGCAGTGTACTAGACATACTGGCAAAGCATGGAAATCACAATGCAGAGAAAAACAGGCAGCAGCCTGACTGAAATGCTAGGAACACAGTGGAATCGATATAGCATGCTAGCCCTGCAGACCTAGATTCCCTGAAGTGAGACTTAATATATCTGAAATGACTGAGTAAAAGTTTGAGCCACATAGCTGGCTTTGCTACCCTAGGCTATGGGCTGCTTTCTTTAACCCTTTTTTTGGAACACCAATATTTTACAGATGTCCATATATTCCTTATAGTAATTAGTTCAGAGGCCTACCTTTCTGATGTGGAGCAGACAGGGATCCTGGTGTGCTAGTTGCCTTATCAGATGCACGATTTGAACTGGGGAGCAGGGGTTTCTGGGACCTGGATATACTAGAAATTTGATCCTAGAGTCATGTGCATCACTAGCCTATCAGGTGGGCTAAAACCCATGAGGTAATGTCTGGAGTGCCATGGATGGTCAACCAATCACAATGTGAATTATACAATGGCAAGAAAGAATCCTGGTCTCTGATTGGTCAGTCTGGTACTGGACCATGATGTTATCCCAGCACAACATCATGGCTCTAGTCTCAGCCTCACTGTGAACCTGCAGATGACCTCTTGGAGCTAGATATCTTTTTTTGCATCTTCTCTTAAGAAACAAAAATATTCTTCCACACTAACAAAAATATTCTTTAAAATGCTTTTTTTAATTCTGTATTACAACAAGCCATTGTATAATAACAATAATGCCCTCCAGGAGAAACTTTTATGTGGCATCCACTTTAAAGTGCTGAGGTAAAAAGGATTATAACGTTTTGGAAGCCCACTTACTCGCTGAAGTTCAGCAAAGGTAATCTGTGCAATATGGACCCTTTCTTTCTTACACTCTGCACTTTACAAGGCACTCCAAGTGCTTATGTGTTTTTTCTTGGCTTCGCGATGAGAAGAAAAGAAAAACATGCCAGCGAGTAAATGGGCTTCCAAAATGTTAGAATCCTTTTTACCTCAGCACTTAAAAGTGGATGCCACATAAAAGTTTATCCTGTACAATACTGTTTGTTTGAAACTAGTGCCGCACTGCAGTAGGAGTTATTTAACTTCAGTTATGTGCAGCTGGATAAGTGCAATATGAGGCTTTTTTGTATCACAATAAATGTATGATTTATAAGGATATTTTATCCCTGAGGAGTGCCTTTGTTACCCTTTAGTC
Organism: Neoceratodus forsteri; assembly: GCA_016271365.2. Lineage (NCBI taxonomy): Eukaryota > Metazoa > Chordata > Ceratodontiformes > Ceratodontidae > Neoceratodus > Neoceratodus forsteri. The sequence continues at coordinate 975,098,293 of CM057450.1, read as the reverse complement.
TGTTCTACTGTCATTTGAAACTGAAAGCAACTTTTTGTTGCGACTGTTAGGATTTGTGACCTTCTAGAGGAGTGCTAACCTCCCTCAGTTCTACTGGGACCTGTCTTCTACATTTCTGAAAGATGAGTTACCATGAGGACACCTGGTGATATGGGGGGGGGGTACATTGGATTGCAGGGTGTAGAAAGCAGTTGCTGAAACAGTTTAGGGACAAAAATCCTCTGGTTGTGCTCGTAACCATCGCAGCCAGAAGCAAGACAATGCTTCTTCAGAACTCTCTTTGATCTCGTACAGGCCTGTTGCACTTGCTGACCACCCAGGTGAAGCCAGCTTGAATGACAATCAAATCTAATGGCAGAAACAGTATTTTTACTAAATATCAGGTAACTACATTAAACAAACTCTGGTCAGAGCTGATATGGCTGTGGAGGGCTTTTGGGATGCTTTTACCCATTACTTGTAATGAATTTGCACAATGCAGATCTGTGGAGAGGCAGTTTCAATGCGGTCTTCCTTTTACACATTTTTACAATGTGTTTTCCTAGAATACACCTGCTGGTTGCTATATATTTAGCCTGGATAGTTCACAGAAGAAATGGCATCTCATTTTCAGTGGGGCTCTACATCTACACAATATTATGCTGCATTGCATAAAGTCAGAACACATTGAAAACAATATTTTACATCTGGGGGACATATTAAGTGCTGGACCAATGCACAAGCAGAAAGATGCATTGCACAAAGAGGGTGTGCCTGTCAGCACCAATACAATATTCAAAAAGAATGCGCCACTGGTACAGAGCGAGCATACAGTGAAACCCACCAGGATGAAGTGCAGCACTGCAGAATAGAGTTACTGCAATAAACAATGCAGTTTCAATGGGAGTTACTCCCTTTTGTCATGCAGTAAGCCTGTGACATTGTGCTTCATCCTGGCGGACGTCATTGCACCTTTTGTCACAATGCAGGCAGCCACCAAGTCAGGTGTAATGCATCCATGATGCCCCCGACTGAACACTTCCCAGGGGGAAATTGTGTGGCACATATCAGTATGTGCCACAGCCTCCATGGGGGATATTCGGCCCAGGAATGCAAATGAGCTAATTGAACATGCAAGGTGCAAAGGGGCCTTATGCATGCTCATGACCAGCCAATTTGCATGTTGGTATGGGGACGAATGTGTCAGAGCAACTCTCGCCCCCAAGCCCAAACCCCGATTGCTCCCATGTGGGATATGCCCTGAAGTTTCTGGTGGTAAAGTGGCACCCCCACCCATTCCAGCAGCCCCGATCATACCGGAGTCCAGACTCTATCAGTTCCACACTGTAGGTGCATCCCGCATGTTTGAATATTGCACTGTGGTGCATTGTTGGAGTTGCTCAGCACATCTCCCTTTTCTACCTGGATATGCTGCGCATCTCCTTTGAATATGGGGGGAGGGACCTGGATTAGGTACCCTGAATAAATTCATTATAAAAATGATAAATTCATGACCTCACTGAAAGCAAGATATTGCATCTAATCTGGGACAGCATGAGTAAATACACTGCAAAAATGTGTAAATTAACATCGCTATGACAATGAGATGTAGTGTCTCCCCTGTGCTATCCAAGATACAAAATAAAGGATAAAAAATATTCAGTGTGTGTGCTCCCAGATCCAAGTAACCATTTCCCTGTAACAAGCCCTAATTTTACCTGTATTTTCCCTGCAGAGGCAGACTGTTTTGGACTGTCTAGTACAGTATGCCCTGCAGGCCTATTGGTCCACACTGGGGACCAATGGTCTTACAGCCCATACTGTACCTGTCATTCGGTGGGCAGCTGGGCGGTGTGCGGGCAGGATGCAGTCACCCACCGATGACGGGGGGGGAGCAGGGTGGGCAATGGGTTCTGTGTGGTGGGTGGGGTGGGGGTGCCACTGGATAACCAGGGCATTTCAATATGGGATTTAACCACAATCGCAGCAATGGGTGAGGGGGTCCCACTAGAACACCAGGGACATCATATTGTCCTGTAATGGGGAATCGGGGACTCAGGTGGGAGGGGGGACCACTGGACCACCAGGGTTGGTCTTGTTTCATACACATCGGGGAATTGGGGACTAGGGAGAGCCACCAGACTGCCAGGGGTCTCATTATAAACATATACTGCATGATCATGGCTACAGGTGGGGGTTTCCACTATACCACCAGGGGTGTGTGTGCTTGCAGATGGTGTTCTGGCCAGGCGGGTGGCCACCCATAGCTGGGCTGCTGTGTTGCACCCTGCAATACAGCAGCCCACCTGTGGGTGGTTGGGATTTGCTCCTACTCAGCACAGGCTCATCTTTGAGCCCTCCATGCAGCGCAGTGCAGGGGTGCGCCGGCATATGCGCTGCACATCCCAAGCTGAATATCAGGATGTGCCGCATATGTATGGGCATGCCCCCTGCATCTGCGCTGCATACATTATCATTGCACCCCAGTGCATTTGGATTTGCACTGCACCAGGCAGCCATCTCAATATCCCACCGGGGCACAATGCAGGGTTGCACCAGTGCAACTCTGTTACGCCAGGTACAACCCCTTTGAAAATCTGGGCCCCTGAGTAAATAAAGTGCAAAAATGTGTAAAATGAAGATCCCTATGGCAATGATATGTAGCATCTCCCCTGTGGTATCCAGGATACAAAATATAAAATAAGAAATATTTAAAGGAAATCTACTGTGATGTGTAATGGACTAGGCTACCCTGAATAAATTATACACATATATATGTATATTATTACATTGTAAAAATGGTAAAATCATGACCCCACTGAAAACAAGATATTACATCAAATCTGGGACATCTCAAGTAAATACAGTGCAAAAATGTGTAAAATGAAGATTCCTATGACAATGAGATGTAGCATCTCCCCAGTGCTATCCAGGATACAAAATATAGGATAAGAAATATTTAAAGGAAATCTACTATAAACTGAACTTCACTGTGTTCACTGACATGAACAGTTTCTTTATTGTTTTATAACATATTAGATTGCAGTATTTATTTTGAATGTTGTGGCCATGAAGATGGAGTGTACAGTGTGTGTCGTGTGTGTGTGTGTGTGTTTGCTGTAGCTCAATATAATTTTCCCCCAAAAAGCATAGTAAAAAATGTCTGCTGATTGCTATGTACTTAGGCTTGGATGGCTCACAGAAGACCTGGCATATGTCTGAGACAGTGCTTATCAGATATATGTGTCTCAAGAGGTTAAATAAACAATGTAAATCTTTTTAGATTGCTGGGAAAGGGTGACATTTATGAAGTATGAATCTTTCTTGAAAGACAATACCTGCCCAACTGAAGCGAGTAACAAAAAAAATGTTTCAATGCTAAGTATTCAAATGTGCAAGTTGTTGCATTTTGAAGGGGCTGCTAAACGCATCTCCAGTTTATTAGGCAACCAATATTTAACAAGCTGTTTAAGTTTCCTAATGGTCATCTGATAAGCAGCTTGGAGTTCTGTCTCCAACATTATAAACAGAAAGAAGGGAGTATTTTATTTCAACTGGAATAGTGATTTATAGTTGTGGAAGATACATTCAAAACTCCAAAAATGTGTTCCACGATCTTCCATTTTTCCAGCTACAGACAGCAAGATGGCTGTAGGCTCCCTCCTCAGCCATACAAAGACAGGTATTCACAACCAGTGTGAAATTATTATAAAAGCAGTAAGGTACTACCAGGGGTTACATTAACCGTCAGTTAATTATCCCTTGGGACATGAGGCACTCAGCTGCACCTCATGCCACATTACACCCCTAGGGGGTTATTAACAAGTGGTTATTGTAACCCCTGGTCATATCTTATTGTTTATTAGAAAATAGGCTTTATATTTGGAGGCATCTGATTAGCTGGTTTCCATTCCTCAGGGGTAAATTAACTTTCAATAGATACCCACCAAATAAAAAGTCCCAGCCCAAACCTGCCTGATGTCCAGCTAGATATCCTTATGTCCAACCTGCTTCATCATTGGTTGAAGCAGTGGGCACACAATTTCAAACTTCCATCACTTCTTTTAAATCACTTAGCGAAACAGAGACTGAAGGGGAGCTCCTCTCCCACACACTCATTCCTTAAGCCCTGCCAGATGCCACCCAGTAATTAAAAAAATCACAGCACTGTAGATATATAACAAATAGAAAAATAATGTTTTTGTAATTTATTTACTTGTTCATTCCATTTGCTTACAGACCAAGTGTGAAGCGTGACAGTTCCCTAAGACAGTCCTTTTGAACTGCAGTATGCCCCTGTATTAAAAATGTCCTTTGTATTTTAACAGCCACATGTTAGAAATGATAAATATTCTATGCCTACTCCAAAATCAGCCATCTTGTCTACAACTGCTGATCACGCTCAGACGTACCTCCTTACATCATCCTGTAGCTTTGTTGGTAACAGAGTGTTCAAGTTTCCTGGACATCATGCCCGATCTGGCCCACAGCTACAGCATGTTTGATCCCCACTGCAGTTCTCCTCATCTTTCCATCCGATAGTGCTGCAAAAGAACACATTCCCTGACATGCTGTTAAAGGTTAACCAACAGCAACATGGGACGCAGGTGAGTGTGCTTTGCAGAGAGGGGAATTTGTGATCAACAAGTGATTGGGATGGGTAGCGTAAAATAGTAAAAAAAACATTGAACAAATGAATCAATAAATAAAGTAAGAAAAACAAGTACAAGAAAAGCACTTTAACTTAAACTGAGTGTGTGTGTGTGTGGTTGGAAGGGGGTTACCATAACAACCAACTCCAAAGTGGGAACTATAGAGGGTGCATTAAGACGTAAGTCCATAGGTCTAAAAAAACACAGTATTTTAATGAAGGTGGAGGAACTATTTGATACAAAAAAAATCGAACAGGTAGGAGTTTTCACATGTAACCATGAACATTATTATTTTACCAAACATATATATTTCAGTGGCCCATTTTCTAAGCACAATAATACTCTCCAGGGTGGGCGGTATAGGCAATACCGGACCTTCCAGGGGCTATAAGGCACTCTGCCTGTGGTGTTGGGCCTCATTACGCCTCGGGTGGTCCAGTATTACCTAATACCGCCCACCCCATTGGATATTATTGATTGCATTAGCAACCTTTTTATTTAGTGCAATTTTCTGCCTTTTTTTCAATCCATTATTTCTGCTCCTGCTACAGGGCACCCCACATTAGACCAACTCCCCTGCCCTGTCATCCACTGCCCCAGGTGCTTACTTCACCTCCCAAGTTCCCTCTGACTTCTTCCCCCATGGTCAGGCCACCCAGGGTGTATGCTTTGCACAGAGGTTAGTAGGATCCTGTCTGGAGGTGGGTGCTAGGTTAGTGGTGCAGGGCTGGTCCCCATTCTGCCATTGCAGGGTTTTTTCCACCTGTTGTTTTCCCCTGTAGACTGCTGGTATGCAATAACTGGCATGAGCATGTACAGGTGTGTACAGCATGTACTGGAGTCCCCAACCACTGTGGCAGCCTCCACATGTGCAGCCACCTAGCCTCTGCTGGGTGGTGGTCAAGGGGCAGTGGATAGAGTCCATCACATCCAAAATAGAAGAGCTGTGCAGTGGAATGCTCTTCACTCCTTCCACCAGCTGTCCCACTGCAGTCCATTCCTGTTTCTGAGCCCAGTCACCAGAGTAGCAAGCAGACTCCATGCCTTTTTGCTACAAAGCCATATTTAATGCAATTTAGACACAGTTCAAGGAAATGTGCAAGAAGACAGATAAAGTTCCCTCTTGAACTTAAACTATTTGCTAGAAACACAATTCATTTGCAGTGGGTTTCCCTGTGTGCAGATTTATTAATTTCAGTGTCACTTCCAACACTTCAGAATTGAAAGAGCCCAAGTTCAGAAGCCTTTGGCCTGCTCTGCCCTGCTAACTTGCTACAGTAGCATAACTGATGGCTGAATTTGAAAAAGAACTTCAGCTTGTCAAAAATGTCAATCTTGTGATTAAGTGCACATGGGAGATCTATAAGCACTGCAGATATAAAAATCAGCACTGTACATGACTGTGAAAATGTCTGGCAAAAGACTAGCATAAGGTTTCAGAACCCCAAATACTATGCATTCTACTTTTCTGTATGTGTACTATTGCATAGGTAAGGCAAGCATTGTTAAAGGGTTTCATTTTTGGGTGGTCTAGTGATCACCATCTACACTACATTTACTTTGTTCATCGGGGAGGTATGCAGAATGTGAACAGTATCAGTGCAGCACAGTTAACAGGAGAACAGCATAATGAGTGTGTCTTTCTAGACCAAATATTACAAGGGTGTTTGTTTTTGTTATTTGAAGTGTTTTGTGCTTTAGGGCATAATTGTTGTATTTGCACAAAGCAGTCAAAGTGAAGCACCATGTGCCTGGTGCCCTCTAGTGGTCAGAAACCACACCAGATGATAATCTGCATACCTAGAGCCTCTGTTTTCTAACCAATACAAATGCAATAGTTAGGTGACTGGTGGTGCTAATGCTTTCGTGACTCAAGGTCCATTCTTGTCCCATCAAAGGGCTATTGTCTATTACTGCCATTGTTTTGACAACGTCTTCATCCACCACTTCCTCTGTCAGTGTAGCCTCCTTGTGTTTGCTGCTCCTGTTAGTTTTATTTCCATCAGAACATTTGCCACCCAACAACGTGCCCTTACCTCCAATTCATCCAATCAGTGCCCCTTAATAGGTACCCTTGTGTTATGCATTTCAGCCAAAGTACAAACCCATCTCTGTATGTTGCCATGAATAACGAGCATACCAACTTTATGCAATACTGAAATACTGTACAAGGTACTGGAGCCCAAAACTGAGGACCTGAGTGCCTGGTTGGTGGGGCAGGGCTGCACAAGCTGTAAGCAGTACAGCACAGGGCAACCAAAATGGTCGCTGGACTAGGGAGCAAGACATACGAGGAGAGACTGCAGGATCTGAACATGTGCACAACTGAGAAAAGGATGGAAAGGAGCAACATCTTAATCTGGTTCAAGGTCAGCTGGCATTCATCTGTATCCCCTTCCCCTGGGTCGTGCCTGAAAATAGGCAGGATTTGTCTAGTGCACTTACCCGGTCAACAAAAGCTAAATAAATAAATAAATAATAAATAACATGCTTGAGACATACTAGAACTGCATGGAATAAAACAAGGTGGATGCCAAGGGACTTTTCTTCATGAGTTTCAGTACAGGGATGGAGTCAACTCACTTAAACTTGCAGAGGGAGATTCAAAAGGGACATCTGTAAGCACTTTTTCACAGAAAGAGTGGTGGACAAGTGTAACAAGCTGCTGGAGGAAGTGGTACATACTAAATCAGAACAGCTTCAAGCAGGGATGGGACAGGCATAAGGGCTCAGTTAAAAGGAGGGGAGCCAAAGAGGAGGGATGGCCAATAGGCTCAGTGCATAGTTGTTAGGTAGGGTGGACACTCACAGACAAAAGGGGCTGACAGGGCTTTATCTGTCATCATTGTTTGTGTATCTATGTGTGCATCTACGGTATAATACAGGTCTGTGCTGCTTGTTGTATAGCATCTTAAATAAAAAGATATTCTTTACATTGGAGACTGTTACAGTGACATCAGAAACAAACTATGCAGCAGTCTCATACTGTATGTGCACAAGTAATACAAGCTTTGGTCAGAGCCGAAGTGGCCGTGGAGAGTTTTTGGGATGCTTTTACCCATTACTTCTAATGAATTTGCACAATGCAGATCTGCTGAGAGGCAGTTTCAATGTGGTCTTCCTTTTACACATTTTACAATGTGTTTTCCTAGAATACACCTACTGATTGCTATATATTTAGCCTGGATAGTTCACAGAAGACATGGCATCTTATTTCAGTGGGGCTGTACATCTACACAATATTGTGCTGCATTGCGTAAAATCAGAACACACTGAAAACAATATTTTATGTCGGGACTAGGCTACCCTGAATAAATACATTATAAAAATGGAAAATCATGACCCCACTGAAAACAATATATTGCATCTAATCTGGGACATCCTGAGTAAATACAGTACAAAAATGTGTAAAGGAAGATCCCTATAGCAATGATATGTAACATCTCCCCTGTGCTATCCAGGATACAAAATATAGGATAAGAAATATTTAAAGGAAATCTACTGTAAACTGAACTTCACTGTGTTCATTTACATAAGCAGTTTCTTTATTGTTTTATTACATATTAGATTACAGTATTTATTTTGAATGTTGTGGTCATGAGGATGGTGTGTTTAGTGCATATGTGTGTGTGTGTGTGTGTGTGTGTGTTTGCTGTAGCTCAATATATTTTTTTCCCAAAAAGCATAGCAAAAAATGCCTGCTGATTGCTATATATTTATCCTGGATAGTTCACAGAACACCTGGCATAAGTCTGAGACAGTTCTTATCAGATAGTGTCTTAAGAGGTCAAAAACAGTGTAAATCTTTTTAGATTCATTGCTGGGAAAGTTTGACATTTATGAGGTATGAATCTTTCTTGAAGGACAATACCTGCCTAAATGAAGCTAGCAGCAAGATAATTTTTAAATGCTAAGTATTTAAATGTGCAAGCTGTGCATTTTGAAGAGGGTAAACAAATCTCCAGTTCAATAGGCAACCAATATTTAACAAGCTGCTTCAGTTTCCTAATGGGCGTCTGATAAGCAGCTTGGAATTATGTCTCCAACATTCTAAACAGAAAGAAGGGAGTATTTTATTTCAATTGGCATAGTGATTTGTAGTTGTGGAAGGATACATTGAAAACTCCAAAAATGTATTCCACGATACTCCATTTTTCCAGCTACAGACAACAAGAAGGCTGTAGGCTCTGCCCCCAGCCATAATAAAATGAGGACATGGGAACTGAAATCAGATGTGAATATGTAGGACTATTGGTGCTTCAAACTGTGATACAGGGTGATTGAGAGGTTTAAAGCAATCAACAACTGTTGGCAGAACTATTGTCAGTAAATAAAGTAACACTGTATTGAAAACAATGAGTGATGAAACTATGTAAACTGGTGGGGAGTTTCATATTCTGAGGCAAAGGAGAAAGGAAGGCTTTGATGTGCATATTTACAGAAATGCAGTTAGTCTGTTCTCACATACTAAGTTACTGTATTTTATTCTTTCCATAAATCACATTAAACTGTAAACAGAGACATGCATCTTGAAATCATTGCTACATCTCCATCCCTGAAATTCAGATTGTAGTTATTGCAGGTATCTCACAAAGACACATAGCAACTGCTCATTAAAGGTAAACTGTATTTACTGCAAGCAGTATTTTCTGTAAAAGCTATTTTTCAAATAGTGGTTCACAGTCTCTGATGTGTAAGTCATTACTAGCCTTTTATAAAATGAAACAGGTGTATGTAATTTGCAATGGTGGTAAAGAACATTTAGAACAGTATGATATATCGTAGTGTATGTCTGATATGAACTCATATATTGCTGTCAAAACTATACACGGACAGCAAGGAACAATGTATTAGCAAAAACTGAAGAGTCTCATCATGTACTCATTAGAGGAGAGGGGACATGACTGAAACATGTGGATATTTTCAGGGTATAAACAATGTGGACACAAACACACTGTTTGCAGTGAATGGCAATATTAATGTCAGGAGAAATTAGAGAAATTTGGCAGGGATAAGTTTAAAAATGGGACTTTGGAAGTACTTTATTCATGGGGTGGGTGATGGATGGTTGAAATAGACTGCCCAAGGATCTGGTCAGTGCAGAAATGGTGAATGGATTCAAGAAAGGGTGGAGAAGGCAAGGGGCTGCTTAAGGGAGCTGGAGAGGTTAAGTTTGGGGGAAGATGGTCATGGACCACCAAACGGACATGTGCCTCCTCAGCACAGACTGGATAGACCTTCAGGCAATGTTCTGCCATGTTCTTTTTTCTATGTTTCCATGTTCCACTAAAAAACTCGGTGGTTGAAAGGGACATACAATAATCTACATCATATGGTTCAGACATTGACCTTGCTATCAGTACATAAATCCCACATACCCACTGAGTTTACTGAAAGGTCAGTATAAACTGAATAATAACAGAATTGAAATCAGAATTGGAAAAACATCACATTATCAACAGGAAAATGACTTACATGTGCAGTACAGTTCTCCTTTAAGGCAATTGTACACTAAAAGTAACCATCATTCCTGAAGAGAACATTTTATATCTTAATATATGTACATTGTTTTACATATAATGTTGCTTCCTGCAGTTCTGTAGAAACAGTTTTATGATCATACAAATGTGATTTAGTGGTGTATCCTGTGATTAAAATATAATCTCAGTAGATATTGCTACCATCATAGGTGGTAAATAATCCATTGAATTGTGGGAGAACAACTGGCTGCCCAAAACCCCATACAGCACCTGAGTAATCTGATACAAGTTATTCTGCTTGTTAATAATGTATGTGAGGAAAGGCTTGGTGTTATCCTCCATTGTCTCTTGTTGGTAAGGTTGCGACAAATCTAGCTTACTACATTTTTCTTCTAGCTCACTGCAATCATGTAAGACTTCTTCTCAATTACTGAATGGTTGCTAACTCCTAATCTCCTTACTGGGCTCCATTGGGCTCCATTAGTACCCACAAGCATAATCCATCCAGACCGTGTGCCTTATTTTTTTTTCATGTTACCCAGATGGCGCAGGATCAGCTCTTCAAAGTGTCCCCAAGTAGGTAGATGATACTTGATTCCAACATTTCTGCCTGCTGTCCCATGTCTTGATGTCCCATTGCTGAGTTAATTGGTCCACTAATAGCTTGAATTACTTTGTGTTCTGATTGTCATTGTACTCCTCTATTTGTTTACTGTAAAACTGAAAATAATTGCTGACAAAATAATATTGCTATTTCTGCACTGTCCCTTTATGTTGTGACATTATTTTGTCAGCGATTATAAGTATGCCCTCCTCCGACTGTGTGGCAAGTTATCAGCATCCTCCGTATTAAGAAATGTAGCCTGGACTCAGGATTTCAATGCTGTGTACAATAACAACTTCATTTTGTGCAAGAAAATGTATTTTATTAATGAAAACACCATAAAAAGAAAACAAAGAAGTTTGAGTTTCTGTGATCAGGATCGGGATCTGGAGTCAGACAAAAACAAATACAAAATTGATACTGCATGTTAATATAGTACTTACAAGGCTAAGTGAGCTTTGTTACTGTTTAGTTAAGGAGCTGAGCTCTTGGTGTTGAGGCATTCAGTATGAGCATTTGTAATACCAGCCTGCTCAAATCCCCATTTACATTCCTCATCTTCTGAGTTTAACCATAGTAAGCCTTTAACCAGCCATTCAGCATGCCTGTTTTTTAAAGCGGCTGTGCTCAAATTGACAGATTAAAGAGCTGCCACTTGGTAGCTGAACTGAGACCTCATTAGCATAGCAGTTTGTAATCTGTATTTCCAACTCATCTTTAAACACTTTGTTCACTGCAATATCCGGGCATTGCAGCTGTTCTGTGCATGAAACTGGCACAAATATTAGGATAACCTTGTGCTTTTTCCAAAATTATTGAGAACTTCCTCCGTTGTATGACCCCTGAATAGATCAAGAATGAGCAGTGTGTGCTGCACTAATGGGAGGATGAGTTTTTCATTGCCAACATCAATGTAAGAAACAATTACAGATTCTGTATACTCAGTGGTGGTGTCCAAGTTTGCTCAGTGATTTTCTGTGTGGGTGACATTCCAGTTGGGGTGGGGGAGTTGAACACAGGGTGACATTGGTTGGTTTTCCCCTGACAGATGATCGGGGTGGGGGGGTGAAGGTAGTGCCCAGAGAGTATAACACAGAGCACTACAGTAACCTAATGTTTATCACCCAGACCAGCAACCTCAATCTGTTTTTTGCTGACCATGTCCCTAGTCCACTCTGAGCAGGGGATGGGGTTACCCCCTGTCTCATTCAAATTCAACACCAGCTCTAGAGGGATGATTTCTTATTGGGCAGCTGTGCTGATTTTAGCCAAAAACTGCTGCCTTCATGACTCAAAGTCAGCAGGCGTTTTCTGAGCGGCATTGGTCCCCTTCCGCTTACTGAAACCCATTCTCTTTAGAAAGAGCCAGGACCACTGGTGAGAAAATGACAAACTTCCTCCACTCTCAGTTAGCAACTGAGCACTGGCAGCTTTCACAATGCCAGTTGCTATGGCAATAAGCATGTATCCATTTACAATTACACCCTCTGCCTTCAATGACTTTACAATGTTTCTGAGTTAGTTTTCAACTTCAGTCAACAGTAGTGTGGGACACCCTCTCTGTTGAATCAATGACTTCTTTGGTAACTGACAGAGGTATGGAGTTTCTTTTAATTTCTGCAGGTAGCCCCGTTTGAAAGTATGGACAGTACTTTGATGAATGTCCTTTTTGTATTGAGGCTCGTAATAGCATATGGCATTCATAACCCCATGATGGCATGAATATTGTCCAATTTCAAAGCACACCTCAGGGTATATATAGTGTACTGAGCCCTTTTCTTTTTTGCAAGAGGTGAAGCAGCACTCACAGACAGCTCAGGCATGACAACCTCAGCCAACAGAACAGAGATAGTAGCTGTCAAACTGCGCATTTTGGCATCTAGGTCTCCTCTCTGTAAGGCACTGTAATTTCTCTTTACAGGCTTGGAGCGAGGTGTGTTTAACCATTTTACTAGTGACACTGTGGATTCACTGTATAAGTACAAGTTGGAGAGTGAAACTCAAAAGTGACATGATGCACCTCTTTTGAAATTGACAGCCAATCAACTGACAGCTGATCAGCTGTGCGTGATTCAATTTTGGCATGAATCAGCCAGCATTAAGGGATCTGTGATGTTTAGTTGTCGCAATTTATTTATTAGTTCTACAGTAAAGTAGGAAGGGTGTGACAAAGATCCATTTTAGTATTTTTTAAAGACAGTTTTGAAGGTTTTTTGAACCAAGTTAGGGTTCATTGGCAGAAACCAGTTTTAAGGCCACAGACTACAGGGCTTGCTTGGGAATAATTAGATGATGTCTGATATGGGGTTTTTCATTACAGCAATATGAACCAGTTCTGAATGCAACATGAATGCAGATCTGAATGAGCGGAAACTTTACTAAGCAGCATGTGTCCATAAACACTGCAGGAACATATTTCAGGATCCTTTTCCATAGTCAGTTAGGTCATGCGAACTGGTATAATAAAGCAGATTTATGTGAGGTATTAAGTCCCTGACATGTAATGCAGGTGCAGTTAAATACATTTGTATGCCTTTTGGGTCTGGCACATTTTGGTTGTATGCTCATTTATTTTCTGTATGTATCTTCCTTTAATTCTTTATTATTAGGGACATTTACCAGAACTATGAAGTTTGTGCCTTGTGCTTCATCTGCAGAAAGCACATTACCAGTGTACTCCGCAGTTCCTCTGTATTCAAAAATGGTAGATAAAAACTTGCAAAAGTGTAGAAACTTTTAACAGGTTGAGCATGTGCCGTCAATCCCAATGCTTTGCGGTGCTCAGCCACTTTGACACAGGGCTACACAAAAAGCATTTCCTTGTAAACTCGTTCCTTAGGGGGCACATTACAAAATATCATCATTAAAGAGGTGCAGTAGTGCCCCCATAGTTAGGGTTGCATAGGGTGTTCAATGTTAAACTCCTAACTTTACACCTTAATAGCTTTGGCAGCATTTGATGAAATGAGCTGAAATTTTGCATGTGTTGTCTAGCAGGCAAGATCTAAATCTATGTAATGTTTTGTGATGACAGCTTGTGTGGTTTCTGAGATCTGCTTATGTCATTTTCCTGTAGCTGTCTAATTTTTTCCTATACTTAACATAGGATTTGTTTTGCTTTCACCTACAGCCTACACAGAATGGAATTTTTCCCCAAACTTTCAGGGTGCAGACGTGATGTCCTAAGGTAGTGCCTTTGAAAGGTTTTGTGAAAAAATATTAAATGGTTCCAGAGTTATACAGCTTTAAAGGTTTGTGTTTTCTGTTCTGAGCATGCTCGGTAGCGTTCTTGGGATAGCATTCTGATATGACACCAGAAATTCTGTGTTGCAAGATCATTTTTATTTTCTCACTACTTGCGTCTCACAGCAACACAAAACATTTTTTGCGCCATGAGAGCCACCATCTTGTTTTTTCCCCCTTGAAATAAAAAACATGGACAATACATAAAATGGTGAATTTTTACAAACAAAATCACCTGCACCTACTAAAGCGGACCTGTTTAACTAGATCCTTTTTATTTGCCAGAAATACTTTTACTGGGCACTGCAAAATCCAGGGTGCCCAGATTAGCAAGAGGAGCCATTCACCCACATTCTCTGTATGAGAACAGAGGGACTTTGTTGAGTTCTGCAGCCACAGCTTAAGTCCTGCTGTGTGCTGCAGTGAGAAGAGTGAGCTGCCAATCCCCCATTCTGTCTGTATCTGTCTGCCTGTCTGCCTGTCTTCCTGTCTGTCTGTCTATCTATCTATCTATCTATCTATCTATCTATCTATCTATCTATCTCTCTCTCTCTCTCTCTCTCCATCAGTCATCAGTAGAGTACTGTACTACTGTAGAATACTGTAATACTCATTCACAAATATGTGAATGAACTACTTCATTCACATATTTGTGAATGATTATTACAGTATGCACTGCAAGCCCATTGGTCCACAGTGTGCAACTATGGGCTTACAGCTGATACTGTAAGCTGTCATTCAGCAGGTAGCTGGGCAGTATGTGGGTGGGTTTACTGCTGCCCGCCAATGACGGGGGCTGGTGGGCAGGGGATCCTGTGTGGTTGGGGGTGCCAGTGGATCACCAGAGATTTATTTTCATAGGGTTCACTGGCTATCGAGGTTACAGGTGGGATGGGGGGTACCACTAGATTATCAGGGATATATATTTCTGTTATATTTGGTGATTGTAGCCATGAGGAGGGAGGTGGGTACCACTAGACTACCAGAGCATATTTAAATGTTATTTTACGGTGATCAGGCTATGAGTAGGGAAGGGGGTGCCTCTAGACTACCAGGGAAGATTTGACCAATTATTATACAGTGATTGGGGCTACAGGGAGGGAGAGGGGTGCCAATAGACTGCCAAGGATGATTTGAAAAGGAATTATATGGTGATCTGGGCTACGGGGAGGGGGTGCCACTAGATCCCCTCTAGCACCACCACATGCCATGCACATTTTGATGGCATGCCCTGCACAACTTATGCAAATGGGGCCATAATGACAAGCAAATGGCCCCATTTGTGCCTTGCATACATTATGGTGCCATTTGCATATTGCCGGCTGAATATCAGGTATTTGCACACAGTGTAACTCTGTTGCGCTGGGGCAGTTCCCATTCCTAGTATTCAGCACTGTCTGGGGGAAGGGATGCACCAGTGCATCATATTTATGCAGTGTGCATTACATGATATATTCAGAGGAGCCATTGCTCATCTCTTTTGAATATATCCCTGAGTTTCACCAGTGCAACACAGTTGTGCTGTACCACCATATGCGCCATTGCCAGGTGCAACTCTGAATATCGGGGCCACTGTATTCAAAAAGGCTTGGCTTTGCAATTTCACATTACCTCAATTATCCTTCCTTTGTGTATATGTATGTGTATATAATATATGAATGTGGATATGTATATATATTTATATATATATTTATAAGGGATGATCGGGGACGAGTTGATATTCTCAGATCTAGGTAAAAGTTTTTTGATGTTTGAGTGTGCCCATTTCTGCAGTTCTTTGTGCTAGTGTATCACTGGCTACTAGTTTTATAAAACAAAATAATATTCAAATAAATAAGAGTACTGTATATATTAATGCATAGGGTGGGATATTCAGACTGCGCCAGACAGGGGAGCAAGCCTGGGTGCAGCGCAACTGGGATGCACCAGGGCATGGGTCAGGTGATATTTAACAGTGCTGCGCCATGGCCCAGCACCATTGAATATGGCACTGGGGGTGCCCACACTGCACACGGTGCAGTGGCACTAAGCCAGCACAAGTGGCAGGTGAGGTGCATGGGGCTGTGCCAGCGCAAGGGCAATTGCGCTAGGTGCAGCAAGAGTGATTTTCAGATGGGAGCATGCAAATGAGGCCATAATGTATGCAAGGCACATATGAGGCCATTTGCATGTCATTATGGCCCCATTTGCATGCGGTGTGCTGATCCCCGGTGAATTGCGCCTGGCGCCCTGCCAGGCTGCAGCTGTCAGAGACCAACTCCCCCTGCCCCTCGGTGGGCAGTGCGCTCCAACGCCTGATCACGGGCATAGTAGTAAAATATCTCTGGTGGTCCAGTGGACCTGATCCCCTGCCAATCGCAGGCATATAATGAAATTAAATTCCCTGGTGGTCTAGTGGACCCGATCCCCTGCCCAATCATGGGCATATGGTTAGAAATCCCTGGTGGTCAGCAGTGTACCTCCCCACCCACCCACTGGGGCGTGCCACCTGCACCCCCGGTCAGCGGTGGGCAGAAGCTCCCCACCGCAAAGCCACCTGGCCACCTGTCCAACTGACAGTGTGTACAGTATGGCTGTACACCTATTGGTCCTACGTGAGCCAATGAGCATGCAGAACCGTACTGTACTACACGGTCCTGAGATGTGAATGAACCATTCACATTTCAGGACTGTGGCAGTATAGTCTGCACACCCATTGGCCCACACAGTGGACCAATTGGCATACAGCTGTACTGTACGCTGTCAGTCAGTGGGTGGCTTGCAGGTGGGGATCTGCTGCCCACCACTGACCAGGGGTGCAGGGTGGCAGGTCTCAGTGGGTAGTGGGTGGGTGGGGCGTACCACTGGACCACCAGGGATTACTAACCATATGCCCGCAATTGGCAGGGGATCAGGTCTACTGGACCACCAGGGATTTAATTTCATTTTATACCCGCGATCGGGCAGGGGATCGGGTCCACTGGACCACCAGAGAATTTAATTACAATTTATGCCCGTGATTGGGCAGGGGTTCGGGTCCTCTGGACCACCAGGGATTGTGTTAACTATGCCCATGATCGGGTGATGTGTTAGGGTCCACTGGACCACCAGGGATATTATATTTATATGCCCACATTAGGGCGAGGGGGGGCATGATGCCTGGCCTGTGTCTGGGGAGGTCAGGTGGCCATCCTCAGCAGGCGGCTGCCATGTTGCATCTGGCAATAAGGCAGCCTGCCTGTGGGTGTCCCCCAACATGCTCCTGCTTTTTACAGGCACACCTTTGCGTCCCCCTGTTCGGCACAAGGCGGGTTTGTGCCTGCATATGTGCCGCACATCCCAGGCTGAATATCGGGATGTGCCACATATGCATGGGCACACCCCCCCACACTTGCCCCGCATACATTAATGGTGCACCTCGGTGCATCAAGAATTATGCAGCGCAACAAACCCCTCTGAATATCATGCCGGGGGGCGCATCAGTGGGTTACGCGTGGCGCAACACTGTTGTGCCATGCGCAACCCCTTTGAATATCCCACCCATAGAGTATGTATAGTACATTTATTAAGTGTTTTTTTATGTTTATATTCTAGCATGTGTGTCCCAGCCCCATCTGAGTTGGAAGTGTTCTAAATGAAAGCAAAAGAATAATATGCATCTGATTTAAAGAGAAAGAGCCTGAATAACAAGAACTTCCTTGGAGGTTGGGAAGCAAATAAATTCAAGATTCAAACTTTTTTGTGAAACATCATTTTACATGGACCTTAGGATAAGGGACTTTTTGTATTACTTGATGTAATATTCTAAGAAATTTCGAAAGATAGATTTATTGTGCTTAACGTAGGATATGATGTATGGGGAGCCCTTTTTATGCATAGCCTGCTATCTTTTAATTTTCTTGTAATCTCATCGTTCTGACGTACAAGCTGTAAACCTTGCTTGCCTACATCAGATTGGTAAGATTACAAGATAGAACCTAAGTCACTGACATCATTCTTTTTTTGGAACGGAGATTGCAGTAGTATGTGCTCGTTTTTAGAACTCACCCTGGTGTGGCAGTTTAAGCCCGTCTACCAAACTTCAAACAGTGAGCAGCATTGGTAGTTAAAATCCTTTTTCTTCTCCTCCCCCATACTCAGGTTTCTGACTTGGAGTGCCATGCTAATTATTTACTTCACTGATTGCTCCCAAAACACATCAAGATGAGTAGCTGTCTGCTGATATGACTCCACCAACCCCAAGAAGCACATGATCGCAGTTGGCCAACCGCATTTGATTCAGGAGATGTAAAAAAAAGGTTATCTCTGTGCTTACATTTGGAGGGTTGGCAGTCAGAAAAAAATGAGGAATAACCCCACACACTATAAAAGACAATGGCTAAGTTTCTGCTGTTAACAGCGGTTGCAATCACTTCTCGCACTTGCCATGGCGACAGTAAACCTCTCAAGCTACGCTTTTGAGGATTACATGGTCAGCATGGAAACTGCTTGAGGTGATTACAGCACTGTTAACAGCAGAACCTTAGCCATTATCCTCTATATAAATCATTCAAATCTTGGGAATTTATTTTTCCTTTCGTGTTAGATTTACTAAGCAACATTTAAATAAATATTTTCATTTGGGGTTTAGATTTTGCATAGGTGCCGTATTGTAATTTTTCATATTTGTTTGTGAATTTTTGTAAAAGTATATTTAAACTATATCTTTGCACATCACATGTTAATATATTTTCTAATTACATTTAAGCACTTTAATTGGTGCCCCTATAAAAAGGGCTTGGATTATCCATGTGGTGTACCTCAGAAGAAGCCCCACCTAGATGGAGTGACATGTAAGGTCATTACACCTCTTGGCATAGCTGTAGCAGTGTTCTGACTGTTTCTCCCCCCTTTTTGTGATACTTGTAAGTATTGCTATTTTTTGGATGCATGTTTTCTACTTTGGAAAAAACCTTTATTGGAAACTAAAAAAGATGTAAATAACTGGACATCTCTTTTGTGGTTTTTCATATTTCCTGTGTCTAAGCATCCAATATATGAATTCATAGCCATTAGTGGGTGCTCCTATCTTTGTGCTCATATCTGTTCTCTGTGTGAATGAGGATATAATCCCAGTATCTCAGAAAGAAAGGAAGTTCTTTGCTAAAAAAACTTTATTAATGCGCCAGTTAATGCACCAGTTTGGGTAACCTAACTAAACTAGGGAAATATGGCATTAGGGTTTCCAGCCTTAACTCTCCACCCCTACCTCCAAAGCAGCAAAAGGAAAAAACATTAGGGTTTTGTACTTTAGACCCCTATCCCAATGTTTGGCTGAGGACTGTGAACAGTGGCAGTCCCTGCCGCTCTCATTAATAGGATGTGTTAAAACAGTGAAGATGATGTCCTGCCATGGTGCCTATATCTGTACCAATCGCTGCCCATCTCGATCCCATTGATACACTTCAAGCACCTAAATTCCATTATACATAACTTTTTGTGGAGAGGAAAGTCAGCACATATAAAACAGAGCATACTCCAACTCTCAGCCCATGGGGGTGGGGTTAGGCCTTCCAAACTTCTAACACTACTATTGGGAGGCACAATTGGCCTTCCTTCTGGGGGGGGGCAATAGGGGACCTGAATGCCCCCTCCAATCACAGTACTTGTCTGCATCTTTGAGGTCATATAACACTCCACCTGTGCCAAACCCCTTTTTGGCCACCACCCTCAAGGCCTAGATAGCCTCCCACAAATGAATTGGGCACCAGTCATCCCATTCCCCATTCACAGACCTTATCACTGTGGTGAGGAGAAGAGGAGCATGCACAGCTCAGGTACACCAACAGCTTTTATGCTGGTAATGCCTGGGTTTGCACTACGTGCTCCAACTATGGGGGGAGGGATCAGAGATTTCACCTCATTGAAGCTAACCTGCCATATAGACCCTGGGAGACTTTTTTTGTACCTAATGGCTCAACAAAGAATGTGTGACACCCTGGACTCTACCAGTGGATGGGCACTATCTTCCCTGCTAGACGAAGAGTTGTAGAGAGCCCAACCCTGTAAGAAGTCACTGACAACCTTTTACCAAACCCTACGGGGTGGACAATGAACAGGCTAGCTCTGCCATAGCTAAATGGGAAAAGGATCTTTCTATCAAAATCAAGCAGTCATCTTGGAGACTGGCTAGCAAACATTTAATCACCTGTTCTCATAGTAATAAGCTTAGACAGGTGCATTTCAGCTTCATGTAAAGAGTGTATCTCACCCCAAAATGACTGCACACTATGAACCCAGACAGCCCAAGTAGTTGCCTTAAATGTCTGGGGGATGAGGCAGACTTTCTTCATCTTGCATTGATATGCCCCAGGGTGCTCCATTCTGGCACGAGGTGCACAAAATAATGTGTGGGGTACTAGGGTAAGGTCCATCCAAATTGCCTTTGGAGCTTTTACTGGGAGCCAACCCATATCATCCACAGCATAGAGGTATGGTGCCACTATGGTCATTAGCCCTGGTCACAGCTAAAAGACAATAGCCCAGTTCTGGCAGTCGGTCAGTGCTCCAACCATTCAGCACTGGATCAACAACATGAAGCAATGCCTTCTCCTGGAACAGATACAGTTCACAGTGAATGGGATCTATAGTGCCTTTGAATGGATGTGGAACCCATTGCTGGTGGCAATAGACAGTGGCCTCTTTCCCCTGTGAGCAAGGCACTATGCCACAACTCAGGGATGGATCAGCCTTTGACTTTACTTTACCTGCTTAGTAATCCCTCTTATGCCTCATCCTGCTCACATGGGGAATGAGTGGCCAATTCTCCTTGGGGAGGGACTGCAGGACTTTACTAAAAACCAAGGGAAAGGCTCTGCTGTGTAGACTCTCAATTGTACCCTCCAGGAGATAACCTGCATAACCGTTGGATGTAAATGATTGTATAACTCAAATGAAAAAGAGTATTATTGAAATGTAACCCGCATTTTACTCTGTATCCAAATCTACCTGTATGCCTCAAAATGTTATTGTTGTTTTGCTTGTATCAATAAAAAGCTTTTACAAATAAAAAAAAAAACATGATTAACATCCAGCTTGCCGTAGATTTCTGTATACAAGAAAAGTGGTTCTCTGACAAACTGGTTATTGTAACCCATGTGACACTGTATCCCAGGGGCTACTTACCCTGCCCGGGTGGCCACAAACCGGGTTGAGGGGCCTGGGTTCTATTCCTGATATTAAAGGGGGTTCTTTCCCAAGTTAACAATAAATAGTGCTGTGGAGGGGCTGTGGGATAACAGATAGACCAGACACAGAACTTCAGGTTCAACACACAATCTCTGTGTGATGTTTATTTAAAACACAGGAGATAACCTTAACCAATGGTATATCCCTTCTTCAGTACATCAGTTTGCAGCAACAGACTATGAATGTCCTTTTTCTGCACTTAGTCAGCACCTACTGATCTATTGATCTATCTCTTTAATGAAAATTATTTTATTCCCTATGTTTGTCTTGTGTGTTTGGGTAATGGGGAGCTCAATAAAGAAAAACAAGCTAAAGACAAAGACAAAGAACCTCAGTGCAAAAGCACTGAAGCAAGGGTTACCCCAAAGGACACTGGCAATAAAGCCAAGTTTCAAAGAAACACAACATCACACATACCCCCATAATGCAATGGGATCTATATGCAAATCACCGTGACATTTTAGGCTTGTTCAGCTTAAAGCAGGAATGCATGGTGCCAAAGGGCCTCTCAAACAATCTGTATTTTACATGCATTTTAACACAATGGGGTTTTTCTGATAACTCTACCCCAGTAACTTAATTCTATAATAAGTAACTTTTAACCTTTATAAAATCACCTAGTGCCATGGTATGTTCAACATTTACAGGTCTCATATGCATAAGGCATATACATCAAGGTATTTTATGACATAGTGCTATTGCATACTAAATCCAACAATGAGGAACACATCCTGTTGTTTTACATCAGCTTGGAGGTCACCACAATAATCTCCCTGTACGAGGACCTGAGAGGGAAAAGGAAAAATTAGAGGAAACTATAGCATAGTCAAGAAAGGGAGGCGTCCATAGGTGGCCAACCTTATGGACTAGAAATTGTAAAGGATAGATTAGGCTAAGAAATGGAAGAACTGTTGCAACAGATTTAAGAAAAGGTCAGTCCTCAAGAATGGCAGGTTCTCCCTGTCACATATCCCCCACCTTAAGAGGGAAGCAGTTATTTCAGACTGCTTACCACCTTTCTGTCCCAGGAAGGAATGAGCTTCCACCCATCCATCTTCAGAAGCTCTGTCTCAGGGTCCCTATTAATGATAAATATTCCATCATAACATATTGGATATCATCATTCTTTACCCTGAGGTGTTAACACATTTCTCAACAGAGATAAGCAGTACCAGTCACTGTGCAATCTCATTTAAGGGAAAGTCATTAACATTCCACAGCCACCGGAGAATCCCCCTCCCCTTGTGGAACAACAGAGCAGCCAGAGCTTTGAGGTAGTGATCCCGTGCTCGGAGCCACGACAGAGCTCTGAGCCAGAGATTTTGAACTTGGCGCCCTTTTTACTAACTGACTATCTACTACCTGTTCGTGGTTTCCCATCGGTGGAGCAGTGGAGATTGTTTTTTACCGCACACTGCCTCCACCGGCTCCGGATTTCCACCAAGGCGAACATCGCTATTTTTGCTTAATATTATTTTTCAAAGGGGACAAACATTGGTACTGTGGTTGCACTGTGGGGGGATATTGTGCCTTAGACCGTGTGGGCAAATGACTCGTTGTTAATGGGTATTGTTTCACTAGGTAGCCTTTCGCAATTGCTTTATTTCTGCAGATTAAATGTAAAGCTGGAATAGTCATACCTGAGTTAGCTCCATCTCACCGAGCAACACTTAAACCTGCCTTCTTTTCTCTCCCATCAGAGTGGTCGTGAGGGCAAGCTGGTTCGAGCCCTCCCCACAGCCACCGGAGAATCTCCCTCCCCCACGGAACAACAGAGCAGCCAGAGCTTTGAGGTAGTGATCCCACGCTCGGAGCCATGACAGAGCGCTATGCCAGAGATTTTGAACTTGGCGCCCTTTTTACTAACTGACTATCTACTACCTGTTCGTGGTTTCCCATCGGTGGAGCAGTGGAGATTGTTTTTTACCGCACACTGCCTCAACCGGCTCCGGATTTCCACCAAGGCGAACATCGCTATTTTTGCTTAATATTATTTTTCAAAGGGGACAAACATTGGTACTGTGGTTGCACTGTGGGGGGATATTGTGCCTTAGACTGTGTGGGCAAATGACTCGTTGTTAATTGGTATTGTTTCACTCGGTAGCCTTTCGCAATTGCTTTATTTCTGCAGATTAAATGTAAAGCTGGAATAGTCATACCTGAGTTAGCTCCACCTCCCACCGAGCAATACTTAAACCTGCCTTCTTTTCTCTCCCATCAGAGCGGTCGTGAGGGCAAGCTGGTTCGAGCCTTCCCCACAGCCACCGGAGAATCCCCTTCCCCCCGCGCAACAATGGAGCAGCCAGAGCTTTGAGGTAGTGATCCCATGCTCGGAGCCATGACAGAGCGCTGCGCCAGAGATTTTGTAGGCCCCACCTGCTCTACGCGCAGGCTCCCCACCGCCCCCACCACCACCCTTGGTCAGTTCCTCCTTTTATAGGGTTGACCTCGTGTGTGTTAACCAATCAGCCCACTTTCCCATTAGCTCTTTATACAATCCAGCCTCTAGTGGCCACCCTAGAGCAGCTCTCATATTTCCTATACTAAAATGCAGTATCTCCCATTGTCATGTACAATGCTATGCCTAACACTATCTTACCTTCCATCCTATTCCCTCCCAATTCTACCTAACACCCTGCCTCTCCTCCCGGGTTTTACAAAGCCACCCCCCCACTCCTCCTCTGTCCTTGTAGTCCACTCTCAGCCCCACTGGCATAACTGGTCCCTGGGGGCCACTATTCTCCCTCCCTCCCTCCTTCCATGCAGACCTACCGGCCTTATACATCCCCTTCTATTTAGACCCAAAACCTAACTCACAAACTCTTAATTGCCCCTCTCCGCTGGTCTTCCCCAAAGCTTATGCGTCATGCTAGGCTCTTCCTGGCTCTCCTTCTCCTTATAGCCGGGGACGTAGAGCGCAACCCAGGCCCTCCATCCCCAATGGCTGGGCTATCTCCTGCTCCTGATACTCACCTCCCAAGAGGCTTCAAAATCATCCACCTTAACATCTGCAGCCTCCTAAACAAATCAGCTGCCCTACAAACTACTGTCCTATCCCTTCGCCCGGATATTGTAATTATTACTGAGTCTTGGCTGAAACCCCATCACCTCGATGTGGAATTCTCAATACCCCGGGTTCTCCTTAATTCGCCAAGACAGACAGGGTACAAAGAAGGGTGGCGGCACTGCCATGTATATCTCCACTAAACTCCAGTTCTCCATAATCACCCCCACTGGACCCAACCATTCAATAGACTCCCTACTAATCAAAATCCCCCTTCCACATACTATCCCCGGTATATATTGCAGGGTCATACTGCCCACCAGACACACCGCTGGGTAGCATCCTTGCCCACCTAGGGAACCTGAGGTCCCTGACGGCTGGCGGTGAACTCCACATCCTTGGTGATTTCAACCAGGACTGGCTAGGCAGTGTAGCCACTAAAACACGTTCCCAAATCAAGGCTCTAAACCTGTCCCAGCAAATAGTGGAACCCACTCGCCTAAATCATAAATCCAATAAGCATACACTACTGGATTGGGCCCTCACTACCCACCCTCATCGGATAGTTAAAGCTGGCCTACTACCAGACTCCCTTAGTGATCACCATATGATTTACATGGTGCGCAAAATCTTCCAACCCAAGGCCCCTCCACCCCGCACACTCTTTATCAGAGCTTACAAATCACTCGATGTAACCGCCCTCCTAAATGACCTCTCCAACATTGATTGGTCAGTCATCACTAGGGCCACCTCCATGGACGAGACCCTAAAATTCTTCTCTACCAACTTCCTTGCCGTCTGGGACTTGCATGCACTTCTCAGAAGATCCAGAGTAAGAGGAGCACATTTGCCCTGGGTAACAGCTAACCTCTTGGAACATCTACAAGCCCGAGACCGAGCCTGGAAATCCTTCAAGGCTACAGGAGCTCAATCGGCCCTTCTGTACTACCGATCGCTAAGAAATGCCTGCACTAGACTCATACGTCAGGCCAAATCTAACTTCTTTAAGTCTGCTTTCAACAATAACTTCTCCCACCCCTCTCATTTCTGGAAATCTATAAAATCCCTTCTTACCCCCCTGCCCAACTCCCTATCTCCTACCCTCAACGTGGGTGGAACACATCATCATGGATCCTCTTGCCGTTGCCTCCAGAGTTTAATTCTCATTTCTCCACAGCAGCATCTTCTCTACTTGCCTCCCATCCCCATCCCCTGCCCCTTGTTCCCCCAGCAGTATCCTATCCGGCCTCCTTTTCGCTACGCCCAGTCACACCTGACCAGATACTAAAAATACTGCAGTCACTCAGCCCTTCCAAAGGTAAATGCCCATCAGGCCTTGACTCCAAAATGCTTCTGCTATCCGCACCTGCCATAGCCTACCCTCTAACCTCCCTCTTTAACCTGTCTTTTAGACTTGGGTCCGTCCCTGCTACTTGGAAACAAGCCACGGTCATTCCCCTCTCCAAAGGCGGCGACCTTTCCTCCCCATCTAACTACCGTCCCATATTTCTGCTCCCCATTCTAGCCAAAATTCAAGAGCGCCTTGTACTATCCCAGCTCCACCCCAATCTTGATGCCGTATCTTTCTTCACCCCCTTCCAGGCCGGTTTCAGGAAAAATCACTCCACCGCCACCTCTCTTCTTCGCCTCACCAACTTCATCCTCACAGGTATGGACAAAGGGGAATTAACTGCAGCTATCTTTATCGACCTGGCAAAAGCCTTCGACACGGTCTTGCATCCCCTGTTGATGGCTAAACTTGTTCAAGCTGAACTGTCTGCACCCGCAATTAACTGGTTCAATTCCTACCTGGGAGGTAGGTCCCAATCAGTTCGGATTGGCTCGGCCACTTCCTCTTCTCTCCCAGTCACCAGTGGAGTTCCCCAAGGGTCTGCTCTTGGCCCTCTACTGTTCTCTATCTTTCTCAACGACTTGCCTGTTGCATGCCCACATACCGCCATCCACATGTACGCTGATGACACGGTGTTGTTCGCCTCTGGTGCATCCCCGGAGGCAGTTACATCCTGTCTGCAGAAGGACTTCAACTCCATCCAACATTGGTTCCACGCAAATCAGTTAATTCTAAACTCAAATAAAACAGTCTCCCTCACCTTCGGCACTCGGGCTAAACTAACCCGCCTTCCTGCCCCCCCCCACGTTTTGCCTCTGGATGGCTCTCCATTGAAGGCCTGCACTTCCTACAGATATCTCGGTGTCTGGTTAGATCAGTACCTTGAATTTTCTGTGCATATTGATGCTCTCCACAAAAAACTGCATCCCATGCTGGGTGCCCTCTACCGCAACAAAAATTACATCCCCCTATCAACTCGTCTAGCAATAGTCCAAAAAATGGTCCTCCTTGTTATGGATTACAGTGATGTAGTCTACAGCGCGGCCCCACAAACTTCCTTATCCAGGCTTGACCCCCTCTTCAATTCCTTCTGCAGGTTCACCTTGGACCGGCCTCCTAACACTCATCACTGTGTCTTCTATCAGTCCGTGGATCTCCCCTCTCTCCAGAACCGGCGACTAGTACACTGTGCTAGAACTGCAGCCAAATTCTGGACTCAGTCTCTCCCCTCCTACCTGATGTCCTCTCTAACAGCCCTCCCCCCACCAGCTTATGCTCTCAGGAACATCGACTCTCGGCTCCTTCAAATCCCGTTCAGATCCACCCGGTCTGGCCAAGCCGCTTTCAGCTTCAGGTTGCCCAAACTATGGAACTCCCTGACCGCAGACATTAGACATGCCACCAGCACTCCACACCGGAATGCCCTTCTTACTACTCACTTTGCTTCATCCTGCTCCTGTTTTCCTGCCCTTCCCCCCTAGTTCCCCTCACTACCTAAGCTTCCTGCCTTAATCATCGGTCTGGGTATTCCTTTTAGTACTGGGTTATTCTTTTACTGTTTCCATTGTTGCGGAATTATATCTGTATATTGTAAGTTTGACTGCTATCACCAATCTGTCTTGTACCACACTTGTATATATGTTGCTTCTATACTCTTGTATATATGTTGCTTCTATACTCCCTGCCATTTGTAACCCCCCCCCCCAGGGCGCATCTGGAATCGAGCGGTACTCTGCTCAGTATGCTTTCCTGGTAAAACTCTTAAATAAATAAATAAATAAATAAACATCATTATGATTTACAGTAGTCATCTCAGCAATATGTGAACTAACAGTACCAAGGGCTGTTACCATCTGGTACCATGTGTCCGGGAAGTTTCCCCTATTCCAAGGGTGCCATTTCTTCTCCATAATGACCCCTTCCCTTTGGGACATTCTTCTCATTCCCCATGAACCAGTACCTCTGCTGAATGGATGTCTTCTGTTCCCAACAGGAACCTCCACTACACTGCACACTGGACAGGTCCTAATATAGGCCGCCACCTGTCTGTGCATACCAGGCCAGTAATAAGAAGGAGTTAGCTGAGCCAAGATGCTGCTATGGCTCAGATACCCACAAGGACTGGAGTGAGCAGCCTCCATCACCTGTTGTCTGTAGGCCTCAGGCACCACTACCTGGGCATCCACACTTTTTGTATGGGTGTTGGACCTCCTGTGGTACAGAACACCCTTCTTTAGTTTGTACCATCAACATTGTTTTGCCCCCACATCACCTTAATTTGCACACCCTCCTTGACCTGAACATACTGTAACAGTTTGGCAACATTAGCATCTTTAGCCTGCAGTATACCCCAGTCAATATTGTTAATAGATTTAGCTGT
This sequence comes from Neoceratodus forsteri, assembly GCA_016271365.2. Taxonomy (NCBI): domain Eukaryota; kingdom Metazoa; phylum Chordata; order Ceratodontiformes; family Ceratodontidae; genus Neoceratodus; species Neoceratodus forsteri. Next base: position 975,070,394 of record CM057450.1, on the reverse strand, counting down.
ATTAATACAGCAAAAAGTCCATTCAGACTAGAAAAATAGAAACTGTTAGCAGATAAGGACCACTAGGCCCATCTAGTCTGCATGTAGGCCCTATATGTGTATGTGTCCATTCACCCTAAATGGTCAATGGCCTTTCATCACTCCCTTCCCACTCAAAGTTCCCCTGTGCTTGCCTCAGGCATGTTTAAACCCCTCCACTGTGCTTGCCCCTACCACTTCTTGTGGCAGACTATTCCAAGCATTCCTCCACCTTCTCTGTGTAGAAAAACATCCTTACATTACCTCTTAATCCCCCCTCCAATTTTATATCGTGCCCCCTTGTTCTGGTATCTTTTCTAAATTGGAAAAGATCCCCCACCTGCACCTTGTTTATGCTGTTGAGGTACTTAAAAGTTTCTATCATGTTGCCCCTTTCTCTCCTCTCCTCTCCTCTCCTCTCTCTCCTCTCCTCTCCTCTCTCTCTCCTCCTCTCCTCCTCCTCTCCTCTCCTCAGTGAGTACATATTGATGTCTCTTAGTCTCTCCTCATATGTTTTATTGTGCAAACCATGCACCATCTTCGTTGCCCTTCTCTGGACAGCCCCCACCTTGTTTATGTCCTTATGCATGTGTGGTCTCCAGTACTGCATGCAGTACTCAGGTGGTCTTACCAGTGTTTTTATCTGATGGCATCACCACTTCCTGCCTCCTACTAGTAATACCTCTGCCTGTGCACTTCAATTTGCTGCTAGCCCTCCCCTGTGGCCTTGGGTGTAATAATTGCTTTGATACCTTAAGGTTATCAGATATGATAACCCCTAGGTCCTGTTTCTCTTTGGTGATGGTCAGCACCTCCCCCCATCCTGTAGCTCTCCTCAGGGTTCCCCCTACCCAGGTGTATTATCTTGAATTTTTTGCATTTTGAACCTCAGTTGCCACACCTCCGACCATCTTTCAAGCTTCTCCAGGTCCCACTTTATTTTCTGCATCCCTTCTGGAGCATCCACCTTGTTGCAGATCTTGGTGTCATCTGCAAATAGGCAGACCTTTCCTTCCAGCCCCTCTGCAATGTTACTAATGAAGATATTGAATAGAACTGGTACCAGTACTGATCCTTGTGGCACTCCACTGGACACCCCTCTCTCCCCAGATTGGATCCCATTTACCACTGCCCCCTGTCCATCAGCCAGTTTCTAACCCACTGTTTCACATTGTGCCCCATGCCCAGACTACTCATCTTGTTAACCAGCCTTCTGTGTGGGATGGTATCGAAAGCTTTGCTGAAATCCTGGTAGGCAACATCTATGACCCCTTCCCTGATTCACTTCCCTAGTCACCCAATCAAAAAAATATATCAGACTAGTTTAACAAGACCTTCCTGATGTGAATCTGTTCTGCCTCAGATCCTGGGCACCAATGGATTCCAAGTGTGCCACTATCCTTTCTTTCAGCAATGTCTCCATGATCTTTCCCACCACTGAGGTGAGGATGACTGGCCTGTAGTTCCCCGCTTCCACCCTACTGCCACTTTTGTGCAGTGGGACTACATACGACCTCCTCCAGTCCTCTGGAACCATGCCTGTGTTGAGTGACTCTGTGAACAGGGCAGCCAGAGGTGCTGATAGTTCCCTCTGCAGCTCCCTTAATATATTTGGGTGTATGTCATCTGGCCCCATGGCTTTATCCACCTTCAGCTTTGTGAGTTCTTCCAGAACTCTTTCCACTGTGAATGGATTGGTGTTCACTTCTCCCACCCAATTGCCTCTGCTCCCCAACTGTGGTCCTTGACCCTCTCCCTCTTCAGTGAATACTGAACAGAAGTATTTGTTCAATATTTCTGCCTTGTCTAGATCCTCCTTCTTACACTTTCCCTCTTCCACTTAAGCCTCATAATCCCCCAGTTTTTCTTCTATCACTGATGTACCTATAGAATGTCTTTTCACCTTTTTTCACAGTCTATGCTAAATCCTCCTCTGTCTGTGCCTTGGTTTTCCTAACAGCCTTCCCTGCCTCTCTTAGACATTCAAGGTACACCTCCCTGTCCTCCTCCCTTTGGGCCCCCTTATACTTCCTGAAATGTGCTCTTTTAGCCCTTACTTTGTCTCCCACCTCTTTAGAGAATCATCATGGTTTATTTCTTCTTTTTCCTTTGGCCATTATCCTAATGCATTGGTTAGTTACCTCCAAAATGGCTCATTTTAGTCTCCCCCACTGTTCCTCCACCACTTCCATTACCTCTACCTTCTCCAGGGCTGCTCTTAAACATCTACCCAGTTCATTGAAATCCACCCTCCTGAAATCTAATACTTTTGCCCTTGTGTGACTTAATTGAGTCCCTGTCTCCAAGCCAAACCACACCATGTGGTGGTCACTGGATCCCAGCTGCCCTTCCACCTGGATTCTTTCAACACTGTTCCCATTGGTGCATACCAGGTCTAGAATTGATTTGTCCCTGGTTGACTCATGCACCAGCTCTCTGAGTCCAACCCTCTGCAGGGATTCCAGGATGGCCATGCTTCTGGCTGAAGTAGTTACCTGAGTGGTCCAATCCATGTCCAGCATATTGAAATATCCCATCAGCAGGATTTCAGTTTTAGCTGCCATGTCATGAATTTCCTCCACTAGTACCCTATTCACTTACTCCCTCTGTGCTGGAGGTCTGTAGATCACCCCTGTACGTATTGTTGTGCCATTTCCTGGTTCAAGGGTGACCCACATTGCCTCGGCCTCACCCTGCCTTCCCTGTACTTCTGCAGTCTTTATGTCTTCTCTGATGTACAGGGCCACTCCCCTTCCCTTTTACCTTCACTGTCCCTTCTGAAGACTGTATAGTCCGGTACATTGAGGTCCCAGCTGTGATTAGCAAAATACCATGTCTCTGTTATTGCTGCTATGTCAGGGTCTGCATCTGTCATCAAGGCTTCCGGGTCTGGAACCTTATTTCCCAGACTGCAGGCATTTGTGAACATGACCTTCCATGTTTTACACCCTGCCCTCCCTCTGTTCCTGTTTTCTTTACTTTGCATCTTACCCCCCCCCAGCATTCATGCTCATGTGCCTCATAGGCTTCTTCTTGCTTGCTTGGAGTCTTCAACTCCAGCACAATATCACTAGGTACAGTCATCCTTGGGTCTCACATTCAAGTTCCATACTTGCATCTCTGATCTCCGACAGGTAACATCCTGGGAAAGTGGGCAGCAATGGATAATCTTGCTCAGATATGGATTCCTCCTCCAACTGAGTCCAAGAAAAATCTTCCTCTGATTCTTTATCCAAACTCTCCAGCAGGCACTTCTCAAGTAACACATGGCATCTGTGTTCTGCCTCTCTGTGGAGTCAATCTGCCTCCAGCCATTGCTCACTCATCCAGTGGATCATCCTCATCAGGATCTCCACCTCCTGGGTGTTGTCTCACACCTCCTGTCTGCCTCAACCCCACAGTAGTTCCTCATCCACTTCATCATCTTCAGGCTTGGCCTTTAAACAAGCTCCCATGTCCAGTCCAGCCAGCAGCTTCTCTCCCAGTCTATTGGCCATGGTTCTGGTCAGAACTCCACGGGCTTTCTTCTCCGGGTTCTCCTCTGGCAACTCCTGGTGCATCGGTCCACCTGGGATATCTGGGTGATATCTACCAGAAAATATCCCCCTAGCCCAGTCCAGATGTTTCCTGCAAGTTATTCCACTTCTGACACCAAGTCTGTGGAGGGGTTGTGGGATAACAGATGGACCAGACACAGAAGTTCAGGTTCAACACACAATCTCTGTGTGATGTTTATTTAAAACATAGGGAATAACCTTAAGCAATAGCATTTCCCTTTTTCAATACATCAGTTTGCAGCAACAGACTATGCAAGTCCTTCTTCTGTACTTAGTCAACACTTACTGACCCACTGATTTATCTGTTTAGTGAAAATTATTTTATCCCTTATGTTTGTCTTGTGTGTTTGGGTGATGGGGAACTCAATAAAGAAAACACAAAAACAAGCTAACGACAAAGAACCTCAGTGCAAAAGCACTGAAGCAAGGGTTACCCCAAAGGGCACTGGCAATAAAGCCAAGTTTCAAAGAAACACAACATCACACATACCCCCATAATGCAATGGGATCTATATGCAAAGTACCATGACATTTTAGGCTTGTTCTGCTTAAAGCAGGAATGCATAGTGCCAAAGGACCTCTCAAACAATCTATAATTTGCATGCATTTTAGCACAACAGGGGTTTTCTGATATCTCTATCTCAATAACTTAATTCTATAATACATTCACCTAAGTAACTTTAAACCTTTATAAAAAAACACCTAGGGCTGTGGTATTTTCAACATTTACAGGTTTCATACACATAAGGCATATACACCAAGGTATTTTATGACATAGTGCCATTGCATACTAAATCCAACAATGAGGAACACAACCTGTTGTTTTACATCAGCTCTGAGGTCACCACAATAACCTCCCTGTACAAGGACCTGAGAGGGAAAAGGAAAAATTAAAGAGGGCACTATAGTATAATCAAGAAAGGGGAGGGGCACCCATAGGTGGCCAACTTTATGGACTAGAAATTGTAAAAGATAGATTAGGCTAAGAACTAGAAGAACTGTTGCAACAGATTTAAGGAAAGGTCAGTCCTCAAGAGTGGCAGGATATCCCTGTCACAAGCGTGGTGCCTTAACCCAGAGTAAAATTACAAGTGGGTCTGATATTTAGCAGTAAAACCCCCAAGAATGCTGTACCTACCCACTATCCCATCTAGTCATCCCAGACATGGATTACCAGTAACCAAAACCCACAATTTCAGTAACTTGCAATTTTTGACTTATGTAAGAATATGCTCACATGGGGTACAAATAATATGCTCAAGAGTCAAAATTGTAAAATGGTTAAACAACCATTTATTTACAGGGGGTAGGGCTAAGAGAGGGAAATTTAATGCAGAGGTTAAACAATAATTTAGATTTGCATTTAGAAGTTGGCATCCTAAAATAATCATTTTGCAGTTTTAGCTCAAAACATCTTTTTAGTGCAAGCACCCACCAACTTTTGGATGGATTATAGTTAAACTCTCTAACTAACTAGCTGTTGCAGATGTATGGCATACAGACCCTCACTGGTACCAGTCCCCAGTTCAGATAAAGCCCCTGAAATTCTGTCCTGGGTACCCAGTATTAACTCATTGCATGCTTGATACTGTTGCAGCTCATAGACTGGCATTGGCACGCTTGGCTTAAATCAAATATTAACTTTTCTGTGCATCTACTAGCTACTTGGCAAAACTTGATACTTTATGTTAGTCAGGAAAACTCCAAAGTTTTTACAGCAATTTGTTTTTATCATTGAACTTGGCAAACACTTGAAAGCATAGATACACAGAAATGTCTCTGCCCACTTTGCCTAGTTATCTGCTAGGACATGCCTTACCCCCACCCACCTCCAACCCTCAACAGTCCCTTGTGACTGTCCCATGCTTTTTTGAACCCTCCCACTGTTGTTTCTCCAATCAACTCCTCAGGGAGCCTATTCCAATTATCCACCACCCTCTCTGTGAAATAGTACTTCCTAACGTTCCCCTTGAACTGCACCCCCACAATCTGCAACTCATGCCCCCAGTCCTCTGATTTCCTTTCAGCTGGAAGATGCTCTCCACTGGCACTTGGTTTATACCTTTCAGGTACTTGAAGGTCTCAATCATGTCATCCCTTTCTGTCCTCTGCTCCAGGGTGTACATGTTCAATTCCCTTAACCTTTCCTCATAGGATAGGTGGCTGAGCCCTTTTGCCATCTTCATTGCCCTTCTCTGAACATGCTCCAGCCTCTCCACATCTTTTCTGAGATATGGTCTCCAGATCAGGGCCTCATATTCCAGATGAGGCCTAACCAGATGGGTGATTAAGGGTACTACAATCTCCTTCCTTCTACTAGTAATCCCTCTCCTGATGCAGCCCAGCATTCTGCTGCCTCTAGCCACTGCCCTCTCGCAGTGCTTTGCCACCTTCAGGTCTCTCAATATAGTGATGCCTAAGTGTCTTTCCTGTTCTGTTACTGCCAGATCATGGCCACCCATACAGTATCCCGCCCTGTGGTTTTTGTTGCCAAAATGCATGATCTTACACTTGGCTGTGTTAAACAAAAGCTGCCACTCTATTAACTATGCCTCAAGCCTCCTTTGACTCCTCCACATTCTTTCCACTCCTCCTGAGTGTCCATCCTATTGCAGACCTTAATATCATCTGCAAACAGACACACACACATACCCTTCAAGGCCCACTGCAATGCCCCCATGAATAGATTGAACAGTAGTGCCCCCCCAATCCCTCAGGGACCACACTGGTGACCATGCCCTCTCCTGATGCCACCCCATTTACAATGACCCTCTGTCTCCTGCTCCCCAGCCAGTTGCTCACCCATCGAACCACCATCTGTCCCAGACCTAGGCATGTCAGCTTGTACAGGAGTCTTCTGTGTGGCACAAAGTCAAATGCCTTCATGAAATCTAGATATGCAACATCTACAACCCCCCCAATTCACTACCTTGGTGACCCAGTCAAAGAACTTGATCAAGTTGGTTTGACAGGCTCGATCCTTTGTAAAGCGATGTTGCCTTGGATTCATCAGGCTGCTTTCCTCCAGGTAACTGGTAATTCTGTTTTTCAGTAGCTTCTCCATGAGCTTGCCCACCACAGATGTCACGATCATGGGCCTGTAGTTTCCCACCTACCCCCACTTTGTGCAGAGGGACCACATTCACCTTTTGCCAGTCATCAGGTACCACTGCAGACTCCAGGAACCTGCTGAAGAGTGTAGGCAAGGGTGCTGCCAGTATATCCTTTAGTTCCCTCAACACCCTGGGGTTCACTCTATCTGGTCCCATCACCTTGTCAACCTTCAGGCAGTGTAGTTCTCCCAGATCCTCTTCCACTTGGAACAAACTCATATCCACTCCCACCCCCACTGTCCTGGCTTCTCACACACCACTACCCTGCCTTTCATTTTCCCTAGTGAACACAGAGCAAAAATAGCTGTTTAGTAGTTCTGCCTTCCCCTTGTCCCCCCATATCAGCTCACCATCACTTGCTCTTAGTTGGAGTATTCCGTGCTTAGTTTTCTTCCTCTCACTGACATGCACTTGCTATGTTCTCCTCTGTCCATGCCTTTGCCCTCCTTACTTCTACCCCTGATTCTTTCTGGCTTACCTGGTACCTTTCCCAGTATTCCTCCATTTGCAACTATTTATAGTCCTCCCCAGGGTGCAGGAGAATCCCTGATTTTACTCACAGTTCTGTAGGCAGTCTGGGGTAGCATTTGGACTGTAGATCTGGGGTGGATGGATCAGCAGAACTCTAGAACTTGAGAAGCTTGAGACATGCAGCAGGCACTTTGCAGCTTGGACCTTTCCTTTACAGCAGGCTCTTGCAGCTTTAGAAGGCTGTCACATTCCTTAGCTCCTCTAGCAGTTGAAACTCTGGACAGCTGAAGTCACAATCTGGAATGCAGACCAGCACAGGGACCTTGGCTGCCATGCTTCAGACCCCCACATCCAGGCATGACCTCTTAGGGGGAGGCACAATGGCAGTGCCTAGCTGGTGACACTGTGACACTACCAGGCTGATTCCCAATGCTGACCTTGATAGAATACTCTTCCTTGCATCCTCTTTCTAGGAGTCTAGATACATCCGGATAATATTGGCATCTTTGACCACACTGCCAGCATAGCAGCCATGGTTCTTTCACATCAGTGCACAGTCTAGGGATTCTCATGGGACACACAGTCCTAGTGAGACTCAAGCATATATGATGGGTTTCTCCAAGGACCCTGAACCTGGCACTGAGAACACACACCTTTACTCTAACAGTTCCAGGATACCAGACATCACATTCCTCACCATGCAGGTGCTCACAACAGAAGAGGATTTCTCTTCTCACTTTTTGAAGATACACCTTTGCAATAGTGGTGAGCCCCACACCCCAGAGGGACTCCCATATAATTTTCCAGAAACCAGAACCATCCATGGCCATTCCTTTAGACAAATATTCACACCTCTCTGTGACGTCAAGTCAATGCAGGGTAACAGACAGACCTTAGTCCCTACTGGCTCTAATAACTATTCGGCTCCAAGAAGATCTCCATTTTGCTTGAAATCCACAGATGACTTTCTCACTCTGGAACTCTCCAGGCAAAGCTCTCACTGCTGAGGTTGCAGATACTTGCAGCACTCTCACAGCTGGATGTTGCTGGGCCTTACAGCTCTCTCTCAGCTGAATGTTGCAACAGGATTCCTTGACCAAAATTCCTCCAAAATGTGGGAAGGCTAACTGCAGGCCCTGGGGACAGGTAGCTGGCAACCCCTAAGCAGGCTTGTCCTACGCCTTGCAGCCACATCGTTCTGCAATGGCCTGGAGTCCCCCTTTCCTCTGCAGGGACTCCTGCTGGACTCACCGAGAAACAAAAATCTACTGGGTTTTGGGAGCTCCAGATAGCTCCCAACTGGCTGAAACAAATGTCTCAATGAAGAATTAATATTCATTAAGCTGCTTCAATGCCTGATTGGTCCTTTAAAAGGGCACCAAGGTTTTCCCCTGTTTTTTTCCCTATAAGTCCTTTACACAGTCCCATAAGCCTTGCTGAAAACCCTGGCTTCTGATTGGCTGTGATGAGATCACAAGGCTGCAAATATGGCTGCTGTAAAAACAATCTGACTGCTGCTCAGATAGTTGCCCCACTTTAAAGTCCTGGTGCAGCCAGAATTAAGATTTTTATTAAGCAACAGCACCACAATCTCAGAGCAGTCCCTGTGCCCTGTCAAACAACTGCAGAGTTCTCTGTTTTTATTAAGACCCCTGCCTGTCACTGCTGCCAAAATACACTGTTCCCAGGCAGCAGGCTCCTTATTAATATTTATGTTGCCTCATTAATATTTATGAGGCTGGGCACAATGCGATTGGCACACCTTAAATAAAATATTTGGAGGTTTCTCTTATGCCTCCTCTGTGTCTCTGGCCCCTGTACTGCTAAACATGGGGACCAGCACCACTAGAGAGGCATCTGTCTGGCTACAGCAATGGCCAAAAAAAGCAATCATGTACTACAATGCATGCACGGACTGCCAGACCTATACCAAAGTGCAGGAACAGTGCGGTGGCTCTGTGACATGCTCCTCTGGTGCCATTTCCAGTCGCAAAACCATGCAGGGGCCAGACAGAGCATTTGAGGGATTGCTGGAGTACGGGTCAGGTAGAGAGGCAAGACTGGGTGGGATACCAGGGAATCAGCAAACAGGTGGCAACTAAGGTGAGCCCCCACAGGGGGTTTACACTTCTCCTTACTTTACTCACTTGGTGTATGAACCAAGTCCATGGCATAGCTTGGCATACAATAAATGGCATTCAAACAAATTTTGAAACATTTCAACATCATGATCTAGGTACATGGTTTCCTAGCTAGTGTTGGCAACCAGCATGTCCTATTCTAGACAATTACAAACTATCTACACAATAATAAACATTTTCTGAACAGACTCTCAGCTTTAACAGCTGTCAATATTCCCCTGGGACCTTTGGCATTAAGAGCTGTTACATTGGTACAGTTGTTCTTTACATTTCTCCCTTTGGCCACTAGGAGGCACGCTCCCCTAATATTTTCACTGACCATCAATGAAGGCAGCCTTAGGCAAAATTGGTGCCAACACACTTCACAAGAACTTTTTAATGATTTTAACCACTTCTAAGGGTCACCAACAACTTAGCAAGCAGGTGGGGTCCAGGCTGGGCGTGACTGGTAAACAGGAGATAGCAGCGGTGCCTCCATTTGTGTAACCTGGGTGATGCCATAACCCACAGGCTACTACCCCTGCCTGGGTGGCCACTGACCTGGTTAAAGGGACTGGGTTCTATTCCTGATATTAAAGGGGGTTCTTTCCCAAGATGACAATAAATAGCGTGGTGCCTCCACCTAGAATCAAATTGTAAGTTGGTCTGATATTTAGCAGTACAACCCCCTGATATGCTGTACCTACCCACTACCCCATCTGGTCACACCACACATGGATTACCAGTAACCAAAATCCACAATTTCAGTAACTTGCAATTTTTGACTTATGTAATAATATGCTCACGTGGGGTACAAATAATATGCTCAAGAGTCAAAATTGCAAAATGGTTAAACAACCATTTATTTGCAGGGGGTAGGGCTAAGAGAGAGAAATTTGATGCAGAGGTTAAACAGCAATTTAGATTTGCATTTAGAAATTGGCATCCTAAAATAATCATTTTGCAGTTTTAGCTCAAAACATCTTTTTAGTGCAAGCACCCACCAACATTTGGATGGATTATAGTTAAGCTCTCTGACTAACTAGCTGCTGCAGATGTATGGGATACAGACCCCCACTGGTACCAGTTCCCAATTCAGATAAAGCCCTCCCAATTCTATCCCTGGGTACCCAGAACTGACTCATTGCAGGCCTGATACTGTTGCAGCTGGTCAGCTGGCATTGGTGCACTTGGCTTAAATCAAATGTTAACTTTTCTATGCATCTACTGGCTACTTGGCAGAACTTGATACTTTATGATAGTCAGGAAAAATCCAAACTCTTTGCAGCAATTTGGTTTCATTACTGAACTTGGAAAACATTTGAAAGAAACAATTTACAGTTCTCCCCAGATGTAGGACAATCCTTGCTTTTACTCATGGTTCTGCAGACAGTCTCAGGTAGCATTTGGACTGTAGATGTGGGGTAGCTGGATCAGCAGAACTCTAGAACTTGAGAAGCTTGAGACGTGTAGCAGGCACTTTGCAGCTGGGTCCTTTCCTTTGCAGCAGGCTCTTGCAGCTTTAGAAGGCTGTCACATTCCTTAGCTCCTCTAGCAGTTGAAACTCTGGACAAGCTGAAGTCACAGTCTGGAATGCAGACCAGCACAGGGACATGGGCCGGCGTGCTTCAGACCCCCACATCCAGGCATGACCACTTAGGGGGAGGTGCAAAGGCAGTGCCTAGCTGGTGAAACTACCAGGGTGATGTCAAGTACTGACCTTGATAGAATACTCATCCTTGCTTCCTCTTTCTAGGAGTTTAGACACGTCTGGATACTATTGGTATCTTCAACTACACTGCAAGCAAAGCAGCTGTGGTCCTTTCACATCAGGACACAGTCTAGGCCACACAGTTTCTAGTGAGACTCAGGCATACAGTATATGATGGGCTCCTCCAAGGACCCTGAACCTGGCAGTGAGAACATGCACCTTTACTCAAACAATCACAGGATACTGGGCATCACTTTCCTCACTGTACAGGTGCTCACAACAGAAGATGGATTCTCTTCCCACTTTTGAAGATAAACCTTGGCAATACTGGCAAGCCCCATGCCCTGGGGGACTCCCATATAATTTTCCACACACCAGAATGATCCATGGCCATTCTTTTAGACAAATGTCCACCCCTCTCTGTGACACTATGTCAGCACAGGGTAACAGACATACCTTAGCCCCTACTGGCTTTAGTGGCTACTCAGCCCCAAGAAGATCTCCATCGTGCTTGAAATCCACAGATGACTTTCTCACTCAGTAACCATCCAGGCAAAGCTCTCACTGCTGATGTTGCAGATACTTGCAGCTCTCTTACAGCTGGATGTTACTGGGCCTTGCAGCTCTCTCTCAGCTGAATGTTGCACCATGATTCTTTGACCACAATTCTTCCCTCTGGAGGGGCTCCCACTGGACTGACCCAGAATCAAAAATCTCCTGGGTTTTGGGAGCTCCAGACAGCTACTGATTGGCTGAAACAACTGTCCCAAAGAAGAATTAATATCTATTAAGCTCCTGCAAAGCCTAATTGGTCCTGAAAAAGTTGAACCAAGATTCACCCTGCTTTTTCCACCATAACTGTTTTACACAGTCCCATAAGCCTTGCTGAAAATCCTGGCTTCTGATTGGCTATACTGAGGTCACAAGGCTGCAAATATGGCTGCTGTAAAAACAATCTGACTGCTGCTTAAATAGTTGATACACTTTAAAGTCCTTGTGCAGCCTGAATTAAGATTTTTATTAAACAGTAGCCCCACAGACCAAGAGTAGTTCCTGTGTCCTGTCAAACAATTGCAGATTTCATCATTTGTATTCAGCCCCTTGCCTATCATTGCTGAAATACACTGTCCCCAGGCAGCAGGAAGGCTCCTTAATATTTATATTGCCTCATTAATATTTATGAGGCTGGGCTCAACGTGATTGGCGCTCCTTGAATAAAATATCTGGAGGCTCCTCTTATGTCTCCTCTGCAGTCTCCAGCCCCCATAATGCTAAACTTGAGAACTGGGACCACCAGAAAGGCATCCATTCAGGCCACAATGGCAGAAAAATAATCATTCACTATGGTGCATGAGTGGACTGCTAGACCACCTCCAATGTGCAGGAACAGTGCGGCAGCTCCACAACTTGCTCCTCTGGACCCGTTTCCAGCTGCAAAATCATGCAGGCACCAGATGGAGGATTCAGGGGACCACTGGATGGCTGAGGGGCAGGACCGGGGGATATCAGGGAACTGGCAAATGGGAGGCAACTAAGGTAAGCCCCCACAGGGGGTTACATTATAAAGGAAAGAAAGACTAGGGCTATGTTATTTCACTCAAAACACCTTGGAATGGATAGGCAACACATGCTCATGCTAACCATTGCTCTTGGCTCACAAACTGAAGTGGTGGATAAGCTAAAGCACCTTGGGGTCTATATTGACCAAGAAATCATTTTTAGATTATAGGTGGATCATGTCACAAAATCTCTGCACCAGAAAATTGGGTTACTACACTGCTCAGGTGATTAACTAACCCTTAATTCAATGCATGATATAGCAAACAGCCCCTTGCTCCCTTTACTACTATTTGGTGCTTTTTTACATTCTCTCAGGAGCTCTGAGACTAACAGGCTCAGGGTTCTATATGACAAAATTAGTTGCTTTCCATCCAGGGCCCCTCCCAGGAATCATCACTGTGAGGTTCTTGCCTCCTTAAATTGGCCTTTCCTGGAAGGGAGGATGCTATACCCCCTGTTATGCCTATGTTTAAACTTCAAAAATGTATACTCTGCTGAGTCTAAATGGTGTATTAGTTTCTAAACCTGACAGACACTTACTCTGGTCCTCAAACTATAACCTGCTTGAAGTATCCAGGGTAAAACTACTATGGGTAAGTGGTCCTATGCCTACTCTGCTCTATCTCACTGGAACTCTCTACCAGCAGAGCTTCAGAACTCATTTTGTCTTGGGGTCTTTAAAAGAGGGCTAAAAACCATCCTACTTGAGCACTGTCACTGTACTTGTTACTGGTGAATGATAGCCATAACATGAGTGCTTCACTCATGTCGCTCTAAGACAATTTTACTCTGTTTGCTGCTATGACTTGCTCAGTTTGTACTTCAGCATCATATGGTAATTTTATCTGAGATACACTGTGTATTGTATGTACTTATCTCAACTTCTTGTAAAAAATGTACCGCTTGTATATTTGCTGCCTGTATACTTGCCTGTAATTAATCCCATTCCTTGTAATTGACTGTGCTATGTACTTGTACTGTCTTTATATCTACCTGTAATTAAACCCAGGTCACCCCTGAGAAAGGAACCTCTGGTCTCAGTGGGCCTAGTTAGTTACCAAAATTCAATACATCACATCAATCAATCAATAAAAGACATCAAACAATCAATAAATAACATCAATCAATCAATAAATGACATCAATCAATCAATAAATAACATTGATCAATCAATAAATAACATCAATCAATCAATAAATGCATACATAGTCCATCATCGTTGGGACTTTTGGGGGTTGTGAGTCCAAAGACCAGGGATTTCACTGCAGCTGGACTCTCATCTCTCTCTTTCTGTAGCAGTAGTAACTATAATTTCTCTGGAGAGGAATCAGTCAGTCATCATGCTCAGTTTAACATCTGTATTTCTGACCATCTTATATAGATGCCCCAGGTTTCATTTACTCAAACCTCTACTGTATATCAACATCTGTTGGAGAAGTTCCCTCACTATACCCCTTGGCAGGATTCCTGAGTGTGTGTGTGTGTGTGTGTGTGTGTGTGTGTGTGTGTGTGTGTGTATGTGCGTGTGCACTCACGCATGTGTGTTTTATCTATCTACTCCATCTGTTTCTCTATCTGTCTGTTTTTCCTCCCATCCAGCCAACTATCCATGCATCCATCCATCTGTCCATCTGTCTTTCTGTCTGTCTGTCTATCTATCTATCTATCTATCTATCTATCTATCTATCTATCTATCTATCTATCTTCTATATGAATGCATTAATGGAGTACACAGAATTTAGTTCTGGACTGGTACATTTAGCTGGTGTGCTGGTTACCTTCATATTACTCATAAAAATATTCATGGCTGCTAATCAGTGGGGTATATTTGGGATCAATATTGTCTGGATGCCTTTAATGCAAGATGAAGTAAAGAACACAACGGTTTCAATAGTGGATGCAGAGGGAGTTGAAGACTCCAATAAAGTCTGACACATACTGTTGCTTGACCTCAGTCCTTTTACAGACACAAGCCAATTAGTTCAGTGGGGAGACAGAGGAGGGACTCTCCTTTGAAGGCAGAAGTTTCCATCGGTGAGACCTTGCTTGGGGACAAGGGGGAGGAGGACAGCAGCAGCCCTGATAAACAGACAGGCAACATCTGAGGTATGCATGAGAATGGTAACCAAAATGGACAGGTTCAAGAGACCAGTATGATTCTCTGCAAAGGGCAGGGAGGTGGTGAGTGCCAAGGAAAAGGCCTTCTACAAATATGAAGAAAAGAAAGCAGGGTGAGGAACAATGGGAAGAATATTTACTGGAAAAAGTGGAGGCAAAGAGAGCAGTTAGGGAGTCAAAAGCAGACACAGGGCTGCATAATTGGGAGGGGTTCAAGAGCAGAGAAAAACAGTTCTTCAGATATAATAGGGAAAAAGGAAGAAAGGAAAGGGAATTATAAAGCTAGCTGAGGGGGTAGGATGATAGAAGAGGATGGGCAAAAGTTTGCTGTCCTTAACAATTATTTCTGGTCAGTTTTCACAAGGGAGGATGGTGGGGCCTTGCTAGATAGTGGCATCAAAGTGGCCACTAAGGGGGTCCCTGAGATGAGGCAACAATATTTACTAGCAAAAGAGCCCTGAAAGGGCTGGCAGCAGTAAAGATAGACAAGGCCCCAGGACTAGATGGTTTGTATTAGAAGATACTCAAGGAATTGGCAGCCGAACTAGCAGAACCCTGATAGGTCTATTCAACAACTCACTAAGGACAGGGGTAGTTCCAAAGGATTTGAGAGTGGTGGATATTGTTATACTCCATAAGGGGGTACAAGGAACAATCAGAGAACTACAGACCTTTCTATCTTACCTCTGTTATAGGGAAGCTGATGGAGTCACTGATCAAAGAGGACCTTATGGACTACTTGGAGAGCAACAGTCTTCAGGATAGTAAACAGCTCAGATTCATGGCAGGGAGGTCTCGTCAGGTTAAATTGATAGTTTTCTTTGACTGGATGATGAGGAAATTAGACAGGGGTGACACTGTGGATTTGCTCTACCTTGACTTCAGCAAGGCTTTCAGCTCGGTGCCTCACAGACACTTACTGAACAATATGGAGGATCTGGGTGCAGCTAAGGTCATAGTAAACTGGGTAGGTAACAGGCTAAAGGGGAGGCAGCAGAGGGTTGTGGTCAGTGGGGTCAGATCAGGAGAGAGGACTGTCATGAGTGGGATACCATAGGGATCTGGCCCAGTTCTAGTCCTCTTCAGTATGTTCATTAGCAACAGTGGTGAGAGAATCCAGGGGCAGGTTGCATCTCTTTGCAGATGACAATAAGCCTTGTGGGAGTGTGGATAGTGATAAGGGAATCAGGGTAATGCAGAGTGACTTACAAAAGTTAGTGGGGCAATCAAAGGTTTGACATTTGAAATTCGGTTCCAAAAAGTGCAGGGTAATGCACCTAGGGAACAAGAAACATACTGTAGAAACATAGAAACTAAGGACCGCTTAGCCCACCTAGTCTGCCCATTTTCCCTACCTACTGTAATACTGCAGACCTTACTTGATCTCCAGCTTTATTCCCCCTTTCCTAACTACTAAGATTCCCCTTATAATGATCCCAAGAATCCCAGGCAAAGTATTGGATGGGGTGGGGAGAGACTTAGCACTATGGATGAGAAACAGGACCTTGGTGATATCATCGGTGATTCCCTCAAACAATCGAGTCAGTGCAAGAAACCATATAGAAAAGTGAGTAAGACGCTGAGGTGTATCAGTAGGGTATTGACAGCAGAAGGGAAGATGTAATACTTCCCTTATACAGATCCTTAGTGAGGCCACACCTGGAGTACTGCACCCAGTTCTGGAATCCTCGCCTCAGGAAGAATAGGGATAGACTGGAGACAGTGCAGTGCAGGGTAATAAAAAATGATTTGGGGCCAACAGGGCAGGTCCTTTGAGGAGTACCTCAAGGCACTGAACATATACTTCCTGGAGACCAGAAGGGAGAGGGGCAATATGATGGACACCTTCAAGTTCCTAAAAGGAATTAACAAGCTGAACTGCAGGAACAATGTAACTCGAATATTAGTTCACTGTCGCATGGACATGAGTGGAAACTAACTGGAAGGAGATTCAGGAGGGACATGAGGCAGTATTATTTTACAGAAAGAGTGGTGGAGCCATGGAGCAATCTACCAATTGAAGTAGGTTTCAAGCACAGTTGGAACAGATTGAAGGAGATAGTGGTTTCTCGGGGCAGCAGAAACTGGGAAGAGAATGGGGAGAAGAATGGAGAGGGCTAGGGCTGAATAGGGAACTTGGGCAGACTGGATGGACCATTGGTCTATTCCTGCCATCATTATCTATATTTCTGTTTCCTAGTGCTCTTTCTTATTTGAAAGACACTCCCTCCTACACCCTGTTCACCCCTGTGAGGTAGCTGTAGGTCTCTATCATGTCCCCTCTTGCTCTCCTCTCTTCCAGTGTGTACATGTTGAGATCCCTCAGTCTCTCCTTGTAGGGCTTGTCCTGCAACCCCTGTACCCTTTCAGTTGCCCTCTTCTGGACTGCCTCCACCCTGTCTACAGTATGTCATTTCTGAGGTGTGGCATCGAAAACTAGACACAGTACTTCAGGGGCTGTTCTCAACAGTGAATGATACAGTAAGAACACCACTTCACTCCTCCTGCTAGAGATGACCCACCCTATGCACCCCAGCATCCCACCAATCCAACCTACTACTTTAATGCCCTGTCCTGCCACTTCAAGGTCATCAGTTATGACAACCCCTAGATCCCTATCCTGCACAGTGGCTGTCAGTACTTCTCCCCATCTTTTACCTGACTCCTGGGTACCACATCCTATGGGCATAATTTAGTATTTTGTGGCATTGAACCCCAACTGCCATGCTCATAAATAAGACTAGATATTCCTCCAACTTGATCACCACTGCATGCATACTGGACTCATCCTCTTTCTAATAAATCTAGATGCCTTATGAACATTTAAACAAAATAAAGTATTTCTTGCATTTAAAGCAGCAATGCAAGAAAATGGTGAACATTTCAACCTATACTTTTTTATTCTATTTTATTTATTTTTTATTTTATTTGTAATTCAGAAACACCTTTGAGTCATAGACTCATTTACAAAGATCTACGTCACAGAGATAAGGTGCAGACTGGCATAACTAACAATAGATCAGTGAAAAAAGTTCAGGTTAGTTTACAGTAAGCAGTAGGCAAACAGTCAAATACAATAAGCAGTAAAACAATCAAATACTAGGGATTGCTTCGTGAAGGTCCTACATAACTTGCCTTAGAAAGATTCTGCTAGTAGCTTGGTAGAAGACACCAGGAGGAAGGACTGCTTTGTGACTGGACTTCTCTACTGGGTCTATATTGCACCTCTCTGGGCTGAGGGGAGGAGGTTGCTCATCTCCAGGCTGAGTTGGCCAGGATTTGTGGGACCTCCTTTTCCATCCAGGGACCACCAGTGCCACTGCCGTTGCCTCAGAGGTTGCCAAGAAAGAGGAGTGGTTGGACTACAGTGGGCTCAGGGAGGGTGAGGGTGGTGGAACAGAGGCGCATCTCTCCAGTTGTAACTCTCCACAATTCCTATGCCATTGTGGCAAAGTGTGGTTCCTCTATGGAGGCACCCGCAGGGGAGACCAAGGAGGATGCTGGGAACCTCCATAAAGGAGACCCACAGGTGGGTGGCATGGGACCCCACAGGGGAAGGAACCAACTCCTGGTGGGGGTCTCCATTGTTAGGAAGGTAGAACTGGGGGAGGAAGGGGAGAGGGAGGTAAGGTGCCTGCCTGGTGCCATGGCTTGGAGGGACAGGGAGCGAATCCTCAGGATTGCCAGAGCAGCTGCACAGGGGGAGGGAGCTGGATGTCATTGTCCACCTAGGGGCAAATGACCTGGCTAAGAAAGGGATTAGAGAAGTGCAAGAAGAGTTTGTGGAATTGGGGAGGGGCCTTAGACAAGTAGCATGCACGGTAACCTTCTCGGAGGTGCTGCCCATTTATGGCGTAGGAGAGGCTAGGGTGTTCTGCACCATGGGATTCAATCAGCGGTTGAAAAACTGGTGCGGTGCTCAGGGATTTGGCTTCATTGGTGACTGGTGTCCACCTGGAGTGATGCAAGCCTATATCGGCATGATGGGCTGCATCTGTTCAGGAGGGGAACCAGGATCTTAGGTGATAGGTTTAAATGCTTCATTGGCAAGCATTTAAACTAGCCAAGGGGGGAGGCACTGGAAAGGAGCAGGAAAATCCTAGCCCCCCAAAAAAATCACAGTAGTAAGTGCAGTAAACGCAAACATAGAGGTGTCGCTAGGGAGAAGGGCAGGGGTAAATGGGGAAAGTGACAAAGGCAAGAAGGACAGGGATGGGACAAAAAGGAGTAAGGCCATCAGGAGGGTAATGAGTATTAATGCCTGTAGTCTGGGCAACAAGCACCCTGAGCTGGTGGCCTTGATGGAAGAGGGATGCCTGGATATCGTAGCAGTCACAGAAATATGGTACACAGAGAACCATGACTGGGATGTTAACATACCAGGGTACATAACCTACAGGAGAGACAGGCAGGGGAGAAGAGGGGGAGGAGTAGCTCTCTATGTAAAGGAAGGATAAAGACAACTGAACAAAAGAGTAAACAGGGAGGAGAGGAGGCACTGTGGGTCACCTTGGAGACTGGAAAGGGCACCACAATCTGCACAGGGGTTGTGTACAGACCCCCATGTCAGGGGAAGGAATGGACAAGGATATGATAGCAGGCATTCTTAGGAGAGCAGAGAAAGGGGAGATACTGTTGATGGGAGACCCGAATATGCCAGATGTTAACTGGAGCACATTTGCTGCAGCCACATCCAAGAGTAGGGCCATTCTCGATGCCCTACAGGTGGCATGCCTCAGACAGCTAGTTTCGGAACCCACTCATGAGGAAGAAATCTTAGACCTCATGCTCTCAAATGGGTGCAGTGAGAGGATCTCAGATCTAGAAGTGGGTTGCCATCTGGGAACAAGTGACCATCAAACAGTGTGGTTCACGTTAAACTCAGCTACAGAGTCAAGCCATACAAAAGTGAGGGTACTGGACTGTAGGAGGCTGACTTTGGCAAGATGGGAGAGTACCAGGGTGGTAGCCTGGGTAAAACATTGGCTGGACAACAGGACACAGAAGGTAATTGTAAATGGAGTCCACTCTGAAGAAAGAGGGGTTACTAGTGGGGTACCACAGGGTTCAGTACTGGGTCCAGTCCTTTTTAATGTCTTTATAAGTGACAGGATAGGCCGCAGATCCTAGTTAACCAACAGCCTATTTCTTCCCACCCCCCACAAGAATTGCCTTATGTCTGTCCCATGCATTCTTGAATTCTCCCACAGTTTTAGACCCCACAACCTCCTCAGAAAGGCTGTTCCATGCATCCACTACCCTCTCTGTGAAATAATACTTCCTCACATTGCCCCTGAAGCGTCACCCCTCTATCTTTAAATTGTGTCCCCTTGTTCTTGCACGTCTCTTTTTCTGAAAGATGCTACCCTCTTGGACTTTGTTGATTCCACTGAGGTACTTAAAAGTTTCTATCATGTCCCCCCTCTCCCTTCTTTTCTCAAGGGTATACATATTAAGCTCCTTTAGTCTCTCCTCATACGGCTTCTCTTGCAGACCCTGCACCATTTTAGTTGCCCTCCTCGGACTGCCTCCATCCTGTCTATGTCCTTGCGGAGATGGGGTCTCCAGGAACTGGATGCAGTACTCCAGATGGGGTCTCACCAACTGTCTGTACAGAGGGATAATAACTTCCTGTTTTCTGCTGCTGATGCCTCTCCCTATGCATCCCAGTATCCCCCAGCCCTCCCTACTGCCTTCTCACATTGCTTGCTAACCTTAAGGTCATCTGATATGATTACCCCAGGTCCCTTTCCTTTTTGTTGTTGTTACTACCTCCCCCATTGTGTATTCTTCCCTGGGTTCTTGTTTCCCAGGTGCATTATTTGCACTTCTTTGCATTGAATCCTAGCTGCCATACTTCTGACCATTCCTCCAACCTTGCCAAGTCCCTTCTCATCCTTTCCACACCTCCTTGTGTATCAACCCTGTTGCAGATCTTTGTGTCATCTGCAAAAGGCATACTTTTCCTTCCAGTCCTTCTGCAATGTCACTGATGAAGACACTAAAAGGACTGGACCCAATACTGAACCACGGTACCCCACTAGTAACCCCTCTTTCTTCAGAGTGGACTCCATTTACAATTACCTTCTGTGTCCTGTTGTCCAGCCAATGTTTTACCCAGGCTACTACCCTGGGACCCACTTCAGGCTGGTTAATTTGACTATTAATCTTTTGTGTGGGACTGTGTCAAATGCCTTGCTAAAGTCTAGGTAGGCCATGTCCACAGCCTCCTTGGTCTACTACTTTGGTCACCCAGTCAAAGAAATCTATTAGATTCGTCTGACATGACCGTCCCACTGTGAACCCATGCTGCCTTGGGTCCTGTGCTCCACTGGCCTCTAGGTACTCAACTATTCTTTCCTTCAGAGGTGTCTCCATCACTTTCCCTACCACAGAGGTCAGACTGACAGGTCTGTAGTTTCCTGCCTCTGTCTTGGTCCCACTTTTGTGAAGGGGAATCACATCCGCCTTCCTCCAGTCCTCGGGCACCACACCATCCTCCCATGATTTATGAAAAAGAGTAGCCAGTGGTTTCACTAGTTCCTCCCTTAATTCTTTTAGAATTCTGGGGTGAATTCCATCAGGCCCCATTGCTTTGTCCACCTTCAGTTTTAGGAGTTCTTGCAGAACCCTTTCTTCTGTGAAAGGACTGGAATCGACCCCCCTATCAAGAGTGCTTCTGTTAATTGGATTAGGCACTTCCCCCTCCTCTTTTGTGAATACTGAGCAGAAATATTTGTTCAGTATCCCTGCTTTTTCACTGTCCCCCTCTGCCCACCCGTCATTCATTCTATTCAGCCTCACTATCCCTCCCTTTGTCTTTCTACACTCGCTGATGTACCTATAAAAGGTTTATCCCCTTCTTAACTGAGTTGGCTATCTTTTCCTCAGTTTGGGCCTTTGCTATTCAGACTTCCTCCCTGATTCCTTCTGCCTTAACTGGTACAGCTCTCTGTCCTGCTCCTTCTGTGTTTCCTTATACTTCCGGAATGCTATCTTTTCTTCCTGACTTTCCAGCCACCTTTTTGAGAACCATAGTGGCTTTTCTTCATTTGATTTGTTTATTTGCTTCACACAAAGGCTTGTTGCCTCTGTGATGGCAGTTTTGATGATTCCTCATTGTTGCTCCACACCTCCTTCTAGCCTGTTTGTTAGTGCTTTTCTGAAGCACTCTCCCATCTTGCCAAAGTCAGCCCTCCTAAAGTCCAGTACCCTCACTTTTGTATGGCTTGACTCTGTAGCTGAGTTTAACGTGAAGCACACTGTTTGATGGTCACTTGTTCCCAGATGGCAACCCACTTCTAGATCTGAGATCCTCTCACTGCCCCCATTTGAGAGTACGAGGTATAAGATTGCTCCCTCCTGAGTGGGTTCTGAAACTAGCTGTCTGAGGCCTGTCACCTGTAGGGCATCGAGAATGGCCCTGATCTTGGATGTGGCTGCAGCAAATGTGCTCCAGTTAACATCTGGCATATTCGGGTCTCCCATCAACAGTATCTCCCCTTTCTCTGCCCTCCTAAGAATGCCTTCTATCATATCCTTGTCCATGCCTTCCCCCTGACATGGGGGTCTGCACACAACCCCTGTGTGGATTGTGGTGCCCTTTCCAGTCTCCAAGGTGACCCACAGTGCTTCCTCTCCTCCCTGTTTACTCTTTTGTTCAGTTGCTTTTATCCCTTCCTTTATATAGAGAGCTACTCCTCCCCCTCTTCTCCCCTGCCTGTCTCTCCTGTAGGTTATGTACCCTGATACGTTAACATCCCAGTCATGGTTCTCTGTGTACCATGTTTCTGTGACTGCTACAATATCCAGGCATCCCTCTTCCATCAAGGCCACCAGCTCAGGGAGCTTGTTGCCCAGACTATGGGCATTGGTACTCATTACCTCCATTTCCTGATGGCCTTACTCCTTTTTGCCCCATCCCTGTCCTTCTTGCCTTTGTCACTTTCTCCATTTACCCCTGCCCTTCTCCCTATCGACACCTCTATGTTGGTGTTTACTGCACTTACTACCGTGAGTTTTTTGGGGGGGCTAGGATTTCCCTGCTCCTTTCCAGTGCCTCCCCCCCTTGGCTAGTTTAAATGCTTGCCAATGAAGCATTTAAACCTATTAACTAGGATCCTGGTTCCCCTCCTGAACAGATGCAGCCCATCATGCCAGTATAGGCTTGCATCACTCCAGGTGGACCCCCAGTCCCCAATGAAGCCATCTAGTCTGCCACAAAGATGGGCAGACTAGATGGGCCAAGCGGTCCTTATCTGCCGTCAAAGTCTATGTTTCTATGTTTCTATAATAGGTAATACAGACAGGAAACAATTTCTAACATTGCCTACTTAGGCTGAGAAGCAGTCAGGGGAGGGGTAGATTCAGGCAAAGAGCCATCGTCAAATGCAATCATCAGTTCAAGAGCAGTCATAGGTTCTTGAGGTCAGAAGATGTTCCCTAAGGTGGGTTTTGAATGGCCCAAGTCTAGGTTCATTTGCCAAGGAGGCATGTAAGCTGTTCATCCACCGAAGGGCCCTATAGTTGAAGGACCTTTGGAATTGGGAGGTCCAGCACCTGGGCACTGAGAGGAGGGGCTTGTCAGAGCTATGACTGTACTGCACCTTGAGTGCAGGGTTGACTAAAGGGGCTAACCCAGAGGGGAAGAGACCAAGGGCAATTTTTTTAGCCATGGGGCAGGTGTGGAACCTGATTCTTTTGTCAAGGTTGAGCCAGCCGGTATCATTATAAAGTGAGCAGGTGTGTGTGAGATGGTCACATCCCAGGACAAGGTGGCAAGCTTTATTTAGGAAGAGACAGAGAATATCTAGGGCTGTGGTGTTCGCTGCTCCATAGATCAGTAAGCCGTAATCCAACAGCTATAGAACCGAGGAGGAGACAGCAAGCCTGAGCATGTCCAGGGTGAGACAGTGTTTGAAGTGGTATAACAGTCCCAACCTGACATTTAGGGACTTGGATAGGTGGTGAATATGAAGGTGGAAGTTAAGTGCAGGGTCCAAGGTGATGCCCAGGTATTTGAAGGAGCCAACTTGCTCCAGAGGGGTCTGGTTTGAAGTTAGAACTAGAGGGCAAAGCTTCTTTATTGTGTTCTGCAGATGGGAGAACAGCATAAATTAGTTTTTTGAATAGTTGAGAGTAAGGCACTGAGCGGTGAACCAGTTCTCAGCACTGCTAAATGCGGCCTGGAGGGAGCAGTAGAGTTGAAAGGGGTCGGGGTTGGAGGAGAAGAGGACAGCATCATCTGTGTACAGTAATAGATTGCTGGGACAGGACATGGGAAGGGAGTTGAGGAATAGGCTGAAAACCAGCAGCCCGAGAATGGACCCCTGAGGAACACCAGAGAGGAGAGGCAGACTATTGGATAAGGTGTTCCCTATTTTGACCTGCTGGGACCGGTTCATGAGGTAGTCCATAAACCAGCCCATCACATCACATCACAGGAGAAGCCCAGGTTGGCCAAGGTGGTAAGTAGGAGGGAGTGGTTGACAGTGTCAAATGCCTTTGCGAGGTCTATGAAGACAGCACCAGTGATGTGACCCTTGTCCAACGCAGAGTGTATGTGGGTGGTAAACTCAAGAAGGGCAGTGGTAGTACTGTGCCCTTTGCAGAAGCCATGTTGTTTTTACAGAGTAGGTTGTATTTGGTGAGGTGATCAGTGAGTTGGTCTGACACAATCCGCTCTAAGGCCTTGGATGGGGCGGGAGTATGGAGATGGGGTGGTAATTATTGGTATTGGTCGAGCCCCACTTTTAAAGATAGGGGTAATGGCGGCAGATTTCCACTTGGAGGGGAATTTACCTAGACACAGAGAACGGTTTAAAATCTGAGTTAGCGGGTTTAGGATCTCCCGAAGGGTGAGTTGAAGGAGCTTCACATCTAGGGAGTCACTCCTGAAGGAGGAGTGTCTCAGAGCTTTTGTGAGATTTGGGAGTAATTTGGCATAGGTAAAAGGGGGGACTTCTGGGGGGGTAGAGGCACAGGAAGAAAGTGGATCAAAGAAATTAGGGGGGAGAACATGGCTGAGGTTTGAGAAGGCGTTAGTGAAAGCCTCAGCCTTAGATTGCCCCTTATCTACTGATAGAGCAGCTATCCTTAATGTGATGAGGAGGGGGTTTGTTTGGAGTCTCTACTATGTGCACCACAAAATAAAATTAAGCATCTTTCTAAAGAAGTAGTGGATTTGCTTCATTTTCCAAACTACCAGAGGCATATGAGTTGCATATGGACTGCATTTACAAGCTGTGAATAGCCTGTGCTGGCTGTTCATTTTCATTTTGCACTTGACTTGTATGATACCCTTCTTTCCACAATTTGAGTCTACTTTAGTACTTTTTTTCACATCTGAAATAATAAAAGGAGCGCTCCTTTTAATATGGCTCGTAGCAGGTTTTCATCAATGTTCTCAGCTGTTTTTGTACATCAGTTGTCTAAAATCACTTCTGTTGTGACTAGAATGAACTAGCAGGCAGCAGGAAGCACTCTCTGACCTTATGAAACAGCAGGTGTTCTAGAGCAGCTGGGATTAGTGATGAAAATCTGATCTGAGCCATATTAAAAGAAGCACTCCTTTTATTATTTTAAATGTGGAAAAAAGTACTAAAAAAGGCTTAAATTGTGGAAAGAAGGGCATCTTACAAGTCCATAGATAAGGGGCAGTCTAAAGTAGAATAAAAAGTATAGGTCAGAATATTCACCATTTTCTTGCACTGCTGCTTTAAGTGCAAATTGCAGAGTTAAAGATGCTGCAACAGCATCATTAAAATATGAAATAGCTGTATAATTGTTGACATGCTCTAACATGCTGCTGGTCGGTGTTTTTGTAAAGGTTTTGAAACCAAACATTTCCCATAAGTGGAGACCATTTCAGCTTGCCAGCATCTGAGAAGTGCTTCAGTTGGCTTTGTTCTTCAATGGTTCATCAGAGTTTTCTACAAGATCTGGAACATTGTAATTTCTTTAACATCACTGCCTTCAGGTTTTGGTGCTTTGCTCTCAAACTCTGGAAAATGTTAGTCCAGCTTTCTGAGGCTTGCCAAGCGATGGGCACTCAGTTGGCTCAAGAAACCCAGTAGCACTTCTGTGATCTGTTTGGCTTCTGCTTGACCAGTAATTGGAAAGTTATTCACAGAAAGGGGTGCCTAGACCATGGGTTGTTGAAGTGAATGACTATTCCATCATCATTAATCATGTACATCCCTTCATTACCAGCAATTCTGTTCACTGCTATCTTCTGTAGCAATCTCTGCAGTTTCTTGTCATCAGGTATTGCAGTTCTGCCCACCATTTTATTTTTTTGCAAGTTGTACCCATTCCTCCTATTCAAACCTGAGCCTGAATCTTGGCTATTTATTCTTGATTCACTGTGTTTCTGTGCTGTGTGCAATCTGCAGCCATATGCAGTGAATGTCCTGGATGTGTTGTTTTACTTATTTAAGAGTTTTACCAGGAAAGGCATGCTGAGCGGGGACTGCTCGATTCCAGATGCATCCTGGGGGAGGGGGAGCAGGAAAATATACAAATACAATAGCACACAGGAAGATACTGAGCAGTAAGCAGAATACACAGCAGCAGATGCATTACGCTACAGAGCTGATATCCCACGAGGTTACATAGTGGGTGGAATACTGGAGTAGCAATCAGGCTGGTCAAAAGGCACAATGCATAATATAGACCAAAAAGATGCCTAGCATACTTAGACAAGTACTAACTAATTTGGTGGGCCCTGGAAGCCCCAAGAGAGTGGATAGCTGGGCATGGTGGGAAGGCAAAAGAGCTAGGGGCATGTGCAGTTGGAGGAGAAGTGCGCCATGAGGAGATGGTTTAGGTGTTGGCTTCTGCCTATGTGCCGAATTTCCGCCAGTAAGGTGTTCCACAGTTTGGGCATGTGGCATCTGAAAGCAGCTTGACCTTTGTATGAGGACATGCGTGGGAAGAAGAAGGGCCTGGAGTCTGTGTTTCTGAGTACGTATGCAGTAGGGGTCTGGACAGAGAGGGCCGACTGGAGGTATGAGGGAAGGGATTGTGCCCAGAATTTAGCTGTGACCCTGGTGCAGTGGGCCTGTCTGCGATCCTGTAAAGACGTCAGGTCAAGTGACTTATAGATGGTGCAGTGGTGTGTCACAGGTGGGCAGTCCAGGGCAAAACAGCAGAAGGAATGATAGAGAGGCTCTAGCTTGGTTAAGATTGATTTAGAGGCTGTGCTATAGACTACGTCGCCATAGTCAAATATCGGGAGGATCGTTTTCTGTATGATAGCTTTGTGGGCCAGTAAAGGTAGGCAGACCTTATTGCGGTATACAACTCCCAGTTTGGGATGAAGTTTTTTGTGCATTGAGTCGATGTGAACAGAAAAGTCGAGGTGCTTGTCAAGCCATACCCCGAGGTATCTGAAAGAGGTGCAATCCTCCAGGGGGGACCCGTCATGGGTGTGGAAGGTGGGGGTTAAGGAGAGGCATGAGAGTCTTTTCCACGTTCCAAGCGTTAGTAAGACAGTTTTCTTTGGGTTGAGGAAAAGCTGGTTTGTACAAAACCAAAGCTGAACTGCCTTGAAATCTTCCTAGAGTCTTTCCACATTAAAAGGGGTGGAGGGACCAGATGAAAACATTACTGTGTCATCGGTGTACATGTGGATGTGTGAGTGTGTGCTAGCTGAGGGCAGGTCATTTAAGAAAATGGAGAACAGTAATGGGCTGAGGACCGAGCTTTGGGGAACCCCGGTGGTGATAGGGAGAGGGTCGGAGGTGCAGGAGCCTATGTTTACCACTTAGGACCTGCATGACAGATAGGATTGGAACCAGCTGGTTGCTTCCCCTAACAGACCAGCCCAGGAGAGTTTATACAACAAAAGGGAGTGGGAGACGGTATCAAAGGTTTTGGCAAGGTCGATGAAATTGGCTGAGGTGGTGTGCCCTTGTTCCGTACCTGTGAGGATAGCATCAGTGAGTCTTAGAAGTGAGGTGATGGTGGAGTGTGACTTCCTAAATCCAGACTGGTAAGGTGTGAAGAAAGAGAGGAGTCGAGAAAGGGGGCAAGTTGGGAGAGTACGAGGTGCTCCTGTAGTTTAGCTAGGATGGGGAGTAGGGATATAGGGTGGTAGTTTCCTGGCATGGAGGGTTCCCCGCCTTTAGGGAGTGGAATGACGGTGGCTTGCTTCCATTCAGATGGGATTTATGCAATCGAGAAAGAGAGATTGAATAGGTCTGCCAGTGGTGCGGCGATGGCAGGAGCAGATAGGTGAAGCATTTTTGAGTCCAACCCAGGGGGGCATTTACCTTTGGAAGGGCTGAGAGCTTGCAGGGCTTTAAGCACTTCGGTGGGAGTAACCTGGTGAAGGTGAAGCTGGAGGCTGCAGCGGGGAGTGGGAAGGTAGGGGTGGACTAGGGGTGGGGGAGGGAAGTTAGGAGAGAGGACACACAGCTGGTAAAAAGTATTGAAAATTGCGCCACCACTCCGGGATCAGTGACAGTGGAATCTTCAACATTTAGGGCTGGGGGTTGGGTGGGGTGGAGAAAAGGGAGTTGATTGTTTTCCAGATTTAGTTGGGTGGTTTATATTGGTGTGAAAAGAGGCCTTGAAATAGTTTGCTTTGGCCTGGCATAGTAGCATAGTGCAGGAATTATGGAGTGCTCAGTAGAGTTAGTGAGTCGCCAGGGTGCCAGTAGTCTTGTATGATTTCCAGGCCTGATCCCTGGCATGAAGCTGGTCTACGATATTTGCTGTGATCCAGGGCAGGTGGGCTCCCCTCACTCTTGACCTTCTCAGTGGGGCATAGTGGTTCCAGATGGCTAGAAATTTGGACTTGAACAGTTCTAGGGAAACGTTGATGTTTGGGGCCCGTCGGATGCTGGACCAATCAACGTATGATAGGTCATTTATGAGTGCACCAAGGTCAAGTGATTTGAATGATCTGGTGAGCAGCATAGGGGGGGTGCTTTGGGCTGGAAAATTTTTCTTACTATGTAGATCATGTGGTGGTTGCTTAAGGAGTCTGGGAGAAGTCCGGCTGTAAGTATTCTCTGAGGGTGTGAGGTGAGGGCCCAGTCTAACAAAGAGTGGTTCTGGGATTTGAGATTTAACCATGTAGGCTCAGATATTTGTTGTGTCAAGTTTAGGGCATTAACCTGGCTACATAGCCTGGAGTTGGCAGTGGAGAGCCAGTTAAAATTGAAATCCCCTAGGATGTATAGCTCGCCCCCTGCTGCAAGGGACTTTAGTGTGCTCAGGTGTTCCAGAACATCAGGCATAGGGGTGTCAGGGGTACAGTAAGACCCTACTATAAATACTGGGGTCGTGTGTGGCAAGGCGATTTTGATTAGGAGGGAGTCAATGGCTGGCATGGGCAGGAGGAGCTGGATAGGGGTGAACTGATGTCGGGATGTGAGGTACATAGCAATGCCACCGCCTCTTTTATTACCCTGATGGTCATGCTGAATGATGGTATATCCCAGGATGGCAATTTCTGTGTCCAGGTTGTGGGGCTTGAGCCATGTTTCAGTGATTATCAGAATATCAGGACATAGCGTTAGTGTGGTTGGCTGCAGATCTGGGCGCTTGTTGAGAATGCTACATATGTTCAGGTGGATTATTTTTAGGCCCTTTGGCAGTTTGAGGGATGGGGAAGGGGTTTGGGATTGACGGTCCAGGATTTAGCTCAACGTCCCTGCTAGTAGGAGTAGCAGTGTTAGCAGTTGCCTTGTTTTTTGCATGAACCATTGAGATTTTCGGTCGGCATAAACTTGCCGTGCAGATTGCGGGACCGAGCAAGCTGAGGTTGTTTTTAATGCTAACAACCCTGCATGGAAGGAGAGCAGCAGGATGGAAGACCCTGTTAGCCAGCTGATCAGGAGGTTTGGAGGAGGTTTCACGATGCTGGAGGTAGCATATGGGAGAGGCACGGTTTTACTGACTGAAGTGTATTGGGCAAGCTGAGGCCCTGGGTAGTGGGAGGGTGGGAGGGAGAGATGAGGTAATTGCAGGCATAGAAAGAAGAGAGAAAGTGGCAGCACGATTTAGGTTGTTGTGATGCAGATTGAGGCTTCGCTGAGTTTAAGGAGTACTCTAGTGGCTCAGTTTTAGATTGCTGTGCTTTGAAGGGGATATGTGTTAGGGTGGCCTCTAGAGGCTCAATGAGATAATATGCTAATGGGAAAGTAGGCTGATTGGTTTAAAACTGCCACGTGATGCACACTATAAAACACTAAACTCACCTAGGTGGTGGCAGGGGTGATGGGGCAGCCAGCGCACAGCGCCGGCAGGGACAAGCAAATAGTGCTGATTCAAATCGCTGGGGGTTTCAGCTGCACCGTGGCAAAGTTTGGTGTATCTGAGTGCTCCTACGAAGATTTTGGGGGGTTTTCTGTGTTGGGTGAGGGCTGGACACACAGGCCCTCTCGACCTCCGAGTACACTGAGCGCTCCTATGAAGATTTCAGGGGGTTTGCTGTATTGGGCTAGGGCTGGACCCACAGGCCCTCTTGACCTCTGAGTGCACTGACAGCTCCTACAAAGATTTCAGGGAGTTTGCCGTGGTAGGGGGAGGGCTGGACACATGGGCCCTCTCGACCTCCAAGTGCACAGAGCGCTCCTACGAAGATTTTGGGGGGTTTGCTGTGTTGGGGGAGGGCTGGACACATGGGTCTTCTCGACCTCCGAGCGCACATTTGAGGCAAAAGATACCACCATTTGCCTTCAACTATCTGGGAGTACCAAGATTTCCCACAATGCTCACTTGGTCTTTTTTATGACAATCTAAAAAAAACAAAAAAAAATCAGAACATTTTTTATAATCAGTTTGAAAAGTGAATTTAAATCTGTTTACATCGCTATGCTGTGGTTGTTTTCATTATCTTTTTAGAATGCAAGTGCATTGCTACCACAGAGTTTTATAGAACTCTTTGATCATTACTGTTTGCATTGCTTAGGTACAGAAGTTTGCTTACACAGTCATTGGGGGTTCATTGCACAGTCATGTGATGCCTTTCACCCAATCACACCCCATGATTTCCTAAACCCTTGTTATAAATGTGAATATACCTGTTTATAGGTTCAAGAGTTTTTCTGAATGTTATTGGGATTCTGTGGCATATACTGTAAATAGCTATGCTGAGATTAGGTGTTGTGAAGCTGAGAAGCAATATGAGACCCAGTTTCGCAGTGGTGTGTGACTCTAGTCTGGGACAGTAGCAAGAAAACACAACTGTATTAAAATCCAAGCCTGCTGTTTATGTTCAGTCACTTGAAAACACTCTATTAAATTGCATAATACATAGTTTCAAGTGACAGAAAAATACAGGTTAGGATTTTACTACAGTCACACTTTCTTGCAACTGTCTGAGAGTGAATCCACTAGTCCCCGCACATTTGGGTCTCAGATCCAGGGGCTGAAAAATATTTTTGAAAGTCATAAGTTCAGGAGGTATGATACTTTTGTCTTTGCATAAATCCATTGCGAGTAGAGATGCAGCAAAGCTTTAACCCCCTAGTGAAGTATGGGTGAAGTAGCCCACTCTGCATTTGTGTGGGACTACGAGAAGTCCCCACTGAAATGGGCTACTTCACCTTTAATGACTTTGCATTTACTTCCCGTTGCAGTTTGACATGGCAAAGTCATTCAGAAATAAACAACCCACTGATCAGTGATCACATGACTGACTGTCTCTGCAGGTCTGCAGGTCACATGATTCAGGGATGCAGTTCAATAGGCACTGGCAGGAAGTCAGTGTTTTACATTCACTTTCTCTAGTGGAAAGAGTTTGCAGTCCAGGCAGTTCTGCAGCGTGCAGTCTGACTTTGTTCTGTGTGATTCGGAGCTCAAAAAAAAAAAAAAGCTATAGTTCTTTTTTGTTTGTGTGTTAAACCTTTGTATATTTAGTTGTTGTAGTCCTTCAGGAAAGTTTTATTTAATTAGAAAGGCTTTTTTTTTGTTAAAAAATTGTTTTTTATGTATAGCTATTTTTAGGTACTGTACTTTATTTTAGTAGTACTTGTGCTAGTGTGTTTTTTTTATTTACTTTCCTGATGGAGCGTGTACGTGGTGGGCCAAGTGGTGACAATCATGGGCCATGAATGTGGGGTGGCCACCCAGTTAGATTTAATCAGCAAGCTTTGGGGACCCCACCTGCAGTCACAGTAAGCCCAGCAGCTGTGGTTGTCATCTAGGAGCAGCAGCAGGAGCAGGTGGAGCAGTGGCCACTGCAGGATCAGCAGGAAGAGCTGCAGCAAGAGCAACAGGAACCATAGCAGGTTGTTGGCCCTCAACCACCAACAGCACAGCAGCAGGTATGTACTGGTGCCTCTCCACTGCCTGTACCGAGGCCCTGCCCACAGTTCCCCTGTGTGGGCCTATTTTTCTTCCCTCCCTGGTGATTCCAGCATGGTGCATTGCAATCTGTGTAATATGGTGGTCCCGGGGGCCCAACAGCAGCCACCTGGGCATGGGTTGTCAGTGCACCCATCTAGCTGTGCACCACAAAGCCCAGTGGGAAACAAAGCTGCAGGAGGTAGCAGTCACTCCTGCAGCTGTGGTGGCACAACAAGCTTGTCTGCCTGCACGTCACTGTAGTAGATGGGAAATGGCATCAGGTGAGGTGGTGGCAGGTCCCAGAGCTGCCCATGATGAAGAGAGGTTGCATCAGCCGTGACACAGGGGGACCTTGCTGAGCTGCATGCCGAGCTACACAGGTTGAAAATGTTGGTGGAGGTAGCAGTGCAGTGGCTGATATGTGCTGAGGGGCAGAATGATGAAATACTATGATTGCTGTGTAGTAACAGTGGTGGTGGTGAGCAGCAACTGCCCCCACAGGCCCATTATGAAAGTTATATTGATTTCCAAATTGAATCGCCTGCAAAAATGTCTCCTGCCTCTTCTTTTAATTTTTTTTCTTAATTAATATTTTTCTTTTTGCGTATGAAATGTATGTGCAGGAAATGTTTTGTTTGTGATTTTTCATACTTGTTACTTAATATACTTTATTTGGAATTGTTATTTTTTTTACGAGTGATGGTCGGCAAAATGGTGGATGCCGCATGCTTTCATTCCAGGTGTAACTGTCGTGCTGTCATGCACGCTGCAATAAAAGTGTCTTAAAGATAATTTTTTCGTGGCACAATTTCAGTTGCAATGAAAGCACACAGTGTCTGCACAGTTGGGAACCACATGACATATTACATAAAATAAAGTAAAGATGATGATAATAGATTAGTCGAGTAAGAAGTTAAGAACAATACAATTTGTATTGCAGAAAGTATAATGGTGTGGTGAGGGGGAACATTTGGGGGAGGTGGGTTGGTGAATCGGATTTACTAGTAGGAGGGACAAAAAAGATCAAGAAAACCAGTATTAACAACACTCCCCACCCCCAAAAAAATTAATCTCTGCTTTTATTTATTTTCTTAAACCATATTTTTTTCTTACTTATAACATTTATGTTCAGTTAATGTTTTCTTAGCTATGTTAATTTTGTTAATCCTGTATTTCTTCAGCCTCATACTGATAAATTACATTCCCCTATTGATCAAACCTGTAACACTTTTTGTGTTGGTATCATGTTCTGTCATTTGTAAGAGTGTGGTGTAGTGGCTACAGTAGATGCTTGAAGACCACACATGGGTTATAAATAATTCTGGTCCTAAAAGTGTTACAGGTTCAATCAAAATAGCTTAGGTAAAGCAGATTTCCATTGGTAACAACAAGATTGATAAATGTAGTCCTACATGTTACTTTCCCTTTAAAGCACCAGCACAATTATCACAAACAATACCATTACCACACCTTACTATGCTCCCCACAAATGTACTATCTTTTGTGCTTTTGTCCTGCTGTTATAATGTCATGAAAATCCCAGATTAAAAATGAAATGCCTGAAATGTGTCGCACAGTGTTATGTCCATGGAGACAAAATGCTTCCTTCAAGTCAAATACTTTTGCCACACACACACACACCTGAGAAGGCAGTGCAAAGCACATGTGAAGCTTGCCAGAAAACTGAAAGTTGGGCCTACCACCCCACACCACCACTGCCACCACCAGCACTTTGCCAGAAATGTGAAGTTGTGTCCATAGAGAGTCAAAAGTTGTGTCCCCAGAGAGTCAAAATTTAAGTCAAATGTTTTTGCGTCACTCACCAGAGAGGGCAGCGCAAAGCACATGTGAAGCTTGCCAGAGAACTGAAAGTTGGGCCTGCCACTCTACACCACCACCACCAGTACTTTGCTAGAAATGTGAAGTTCTGTCCCCAGAGAGAAAATGCTTCCTTTAATAAAATACTTTTGCTACACACAGCTGAGAAGGTGGTGCAAAGCACATGTGAAGCTTTCCAGAGAAGTTAAACATATTTATCGGACCAAGAATTTTTTGGCCTGCCACCCCACTGCTAAGTGACATCATTGCCTAAGTTGTGACACCCCCTGCTGCTGTTCTCCTGCTGATGTAATTGAATGAAAAGTCTAGATGAAGATTCAAATGCCAGAAATGCATCTCTTTGTCCCAAGTGAGAGCACTGCCTGTGTTGACGCCTGCTGCATCACCAATACATGCTGCCCTTTGTGTGTGCCTTACCTTCATACCACAATCATGAGTTATTGAGCGTGCCACAGTAATTTTTTTCCAGAGACACAGCCGTTTAATTTCTATCTATATAATCTTGTTCTGTGTTGTAAGCAGTCTGTTATATTGCTCCTTTTTAGGGAATCTTCACACTTTACCATAGTGGGCGTGATAATCAAATCACATGAACATCCGAGCAACACGTATGTTGTGACTAGAGCCTGACAACTAATGTGATATTGTAAAATTTAAATTTTCTTTTTTTTTTTTGGGGGGGGGGTGTGTTACACTGAAAGACAATAATTTATGATTACTTTTTTTCCTTCAGGTCATTGTAGACCCAGTTTCGGATGTCTGCTGCTGAGTTTGGCTGCACAGAAACTGTCAACCCATGAAAGGTAAGTGTTTTTTTTTTGGGGGGGGCATTCTTTCAAAAAAAGTAAAAAAAAAAATGGTTCACTAATGTTTTGGTCAACTTTGCAGGTCTTCAGCGTATCATCAGAACTGAAAAAAAAATTCAACTGCTGTGATTCGTGAAGAATGTGATTTGTCTTGTGATGAGTGACTGGTGTGACATGACTAATGAACTGTACACAAATACATACAGCTGTACTTCCCTGACCTGTACAGCATTTGTACTGGGATATTATCTGTGGGATTAAATAAAGTCAGCTTCGTGTCGTGAGGACAAAGATTCAAGTCTATCTGTTGTGACATGACATGATATAACTGGATGTCCACGGATCCATGACAGGAGTTTGACAGAAATTCTGTCGAATGCCCTGTCAGTGACACCGGCAGGTCGACCACATTCTGTAGTCAGCTGCTGGTTTGCTATGGATTTCCTTGTTTTCTATGGGGGGGCTTCACCCCAAACCCCCTACACGTGGGGCCATGCCCCTGCACCCCCACACTTAAAGATTCTCGACTCAAGTCAGAGCTGATCGGGGGGTGCAGGACCCCCAACAGGCAGTGCCGGGTTCCAGCAGGTCTCCCACTGTGGCTAGGCACTGTAGTTGCTCTGGGGAACCTCACTGGTGAAATGTCGCTGCAAGGGGGGTAAATGGATGTCCCCTAGTCATTTTCCTGATTCGTGATGAAACCGAAGTCTTTAAAAAAACAGGGTAACACCGCAAAAACTCTGACTTGAAAATGCACATCAGTGAGTACAATGGTTAAGCTGAGGTAATATCTACAGGATTAAATTGGGCCGGCTTCTTGTGAGCACAAAGATTCAAGTGCGGCATCTTACAGAATGTGAACACAAACAGAAGCATTTGAATAGACCAAGGATCTTGAGTGATGTGACATGATATATCTGGGTGTCCCCCAGTCATTTTCCTGATTCGTGATGAAACCAAATATTTAAAGAAAAGAAGGTTACAACTTACATACCAAAAACTTAAAGTTGTGTAATTCGTGAATCATGATCATGAAGATAATGAATGTGATTTGTATCATAACTCGTGATGATTGCCCTGACTTAAAAATGTACATAAATGAGTACAATGGTCACACCGAGATATGCACCACATCAGCACTCTGAGGGGAAGCCAAACAAACAACTGTGACTTACAGATGGAGACTGGGTCCTAAAGAGATGAAGATGCACAGACAGATGGAGACCGCACTTAAGAGATGCAGCCACACAGGCACAAAACCACCTTAACCAGTGGTCAAAACCACAAATCCAAAACTGGAACAAAAATACCTTTTTTCGGAGGGGGTACAACTGCAGTTACAGTCCACTACCGAACAAGATAGAACAAAGCACTAAAAAGTACTGCAGATGGATAAGAGATTCAAATCAGAGTCTTGTGATTACAGTGTAGCACAATAAAATGTGTGTGCCTTGACGGCATGCACACACATACACACACACATGCACACACTACAGGTAATGGGCAGAAACTTTTAAAGTTCAGTGCAGTACAACCAAATCTTTTAAAACAACTGAAAAATGCACAGCACCAAAGTAAACACCAAACAATTATCAAAACTTATTAAAATTTTACTGTGTGTACATGAACACACAAATACTAACACACTAGCTACCCAAACACAGTTAAAAAAACTGCCTTTCTCACTGAGTCACTGTGAATCTCCCTTCACCACGCCCCTCCCCCAGAGCACACTTCTACAGTCTGTCAGTACACATACTGAATCTTACAAATTAACATTAATAATGCACACAAAACCAATAAACACTCAATGATATAAGTACAGGAGGGTTTCCTACAATCGATGTGCTAAATTTTGACCCCAAAAAGTTGTTCACAAATGCTTTTTAAAAGATTTTTCAATGATTTGATTCTCAGAGCTCTGAAAGCAAACTGTCTCCAGCTTTCCACTACACACACACACTGCAGAACTGAGGCTGTGCAAGACAATCTGGAGTCCATGTGACCTTTCAACACCCATGAATCAATGCAAACTTCACCTTAAAGGCCAAATATAAGGCATAGTCAACTCAAAGTCCATTGAATGCAATGGCACTTCATGTTAGTCATTATGGTGAATTACTTTGCTTCATACTGCAGAGTACTTCATGTAATTATGTACATATAGATACATAGATACATAGACAGTGTCGGCAGATAAGGGCCTATGGCCCACCCAGTCTGCCCATTTGAGCTTGTAAGTTCAGTTTGTTTTCCTAGAAGTCTGTTGCCCCTAACCCCTGACCTCCAGAATTCCTTTATGTCTATCCCATGCATTCTTAAATCCCGTGATTGTTTCAGCCCCCCACCACTTCCTCTGGCAGGGTGTTCCACTTGTCCACCACCCATTCTGTGAAGAAATTCTTTCTCATGTTTCCTCTGAATCATCCTCCCTCCAACTTCATCCCATGCCCTCTAGTCCTGGAACATCTTTTTCGCTTAAAAATAGTGTTTTCCTGCACCCTTTCCTCCTGTAAAAGATACTTGTATCTCTATCATATCCCTCTCTCCCTCCTCCTCTTCTCCAGGGAGTACATGTTCAGTTCCTTCAACCTGTCTTCATAGGACTTGTGATGCAATCCATGCACCATCTTTGTTGCCCTCCTCTGAACCTTCTCTACCCTGTCTATGTTCTTACGTAGGTATGGTCTCAGGAACTGTACACTGTACTCCAGGTGGGGCCTCACTAGTGTCTTGTATAGCAGAATTATGACCTCCCTTTTCCTGCTGGTGATGCCCCTACCTATACATCCCAGCATCCTATTTGATTTACCTGCTGCCTTGTCACACTGTTTCCCTACCTTGAGGTCATCAGAAATGACAACCCCAAGATCCCTTTCCTGCTTGGTGCATGCTATATCCTTCCCCCCAACTGATATATTGTGCCAGGGTTTTTGTGCCCCATATGCATTATCTTGCACTTCTTTGCATTAATTTCAACTGCCAAACCCCTGACCATTCTTCAAGTTTCTGCAGGTCACTTCTCATTCTGTCTACACCCTCTGGTGTGTCTACTCTATTACAGAGCTTTGTGTCATCAGCGAACAGTGAAATTCTGCCTTCTAGGTCCTGCGCAATGTCACTGATGAAGATGTTGAATAGGACCGGTCCCAGCACTGATCCCTGTGGTACCCCACTGGTCACTCTTCCCTCTGTGGAGTGACAGCCATTTACTACCACCCTCTGTGTCTTGCCACCCAGCCAGTTACCTACCCACCACACTACTGTCCTGCCCACACCCATATTCCCCAGTTTGTGTGATAGTCTTCTATGTGGCACAGTGTCAAAGGCCTTGCTGAAGTCCAGATAGGCCATGTCCACTGCCCTCCCCTGATCCACCTCCCTAGTCACCCAGTCAAAAATTCAATGAGGTTGGTCTGAGCAGCCTCCCCTGGTGAAACCATGCTGCCTTGGGTCCTGTAGTCCATTGACAACCAGATGTTCCACCAATCTCTCCTTCAGTAGTGCTTCCATGATCTTCCCCACTACTGAGGTGAGGGCTGACTAGTCTATAGTTCCCTGCTTCCTCTTTGTTCCCGCTTTTGTATAAGGGGACTACATCTGCTGTCCTCCAGTCTTTGGGTACCTCCCCTGTTTCCAGTGATTGGCTAAACAGGATAGCCAGAGGTTCAGCCACCACCTATCTTAGTTCTTTAAGGACCCTGGGGTGCACCCCATCTGGCCCCATTGCTTTATCATATGCGAAGTGCTCCCTCGGAGCAAAGTGCATGGACTTCACCCGCCACTAACTGCTAAGTCTGGTTAAATCACATAGATTTTTGGAGCAATGTTTTCACTGTAAAATAACTTTTTTGTCTGTTTCAGAAAGAAATACAGGCCTGAGAAGAAAAACTGCATTGAAAGGAACCAGATTTAGAACTCACAGAAGCAATTGGCTTAAGACTAAATAAACTCCAGCAGCCAGACACAAAGTATCTCTCCAGGTCCGGTCATTATCCTATATGAAAATCTTTGACATGACAGAATGACCCACTCACCAGAAATATATATATATATATATATATATATATATATATATATATATATATATATATATATATATATATGTATATATGTATATATATATATACAGTGTATATATATATATATATAATCATATTCCTCTAGTAGCTCAAAACTGCAAACATTCATTCTAAGCACTGCTATATCACTGCCAATGTTTCAAGGAACAATCCTTTTCATTATGGCAAAAGTATGAGAGCTTTTAGTCTTTACTGAGGAAGAGGAGGGTAAGGAGGGTAGTGGGTCTGAAGGGAGTACAAGGGGAGGGAATTGTGCAGAAATAGACACAAGCCCCTTTACACAAGAAAGGGTCCTGAAGGAACTGGAATTAATAAGTTGATAAAGCAATGGGGCCAGATGGGGTGCACCCCAGGGTCCTTAAAGAATTAAGAGAGGTGGTGGCTGAACCTCTGGCAATCCTGTTTAGTCAATCGCTGGAAACAGGGGAGGTACCCAAAGACTGGAGGACAGCAGATGTAGTCCCCTTACACAAAAGTGGGAACAAAGAGGAAACGGGGAACTACAGACCAGTTAGCCTCACCTCAGAAGTGGGGAAAATCATGGAAGCACTACTGAAGGAGAGATTGGTGGAATATCTGGTTGTCAGTGGACTACAGGACCCAAGGCAGCATGGTTTCACAGGGGGAGGTCATGTCAGACCAACCTCGTTGAATTTTTTGACTGGGTGACTAGGGAGGTGGATCAGGGGAGGGCAGTGGACATGGCCTATCTGGACTTCAGCAAGGCCTTTGACACTGTGTCATATAGAAGACTATTACACAAACTGGGGAATATGGGTATGGGCAGGACAGTAGTGTGGTGGGTAGGTAACTGGCTGGGTGGCAGGACTCAGAGGGTGGTGGTAAATGGCTGCCACTCCACAGAGGGAAGAGTGACCAGTGGAGTATCACAGGAATCAGTGCTGGGACCAGTTCTATTCAACATCTTCATCAGTGACATTGCACAGGCCCTAGAAGGCAGAATTTCCCTGTTCACTGATGACATGAAGCTCTGTAACAAAATGGACATGCCAGAGGGTGTAGACAGAATGAGAAGAGACCTGTAGAAGCTTGAAGAATGGTCAAGGGTTTGGCAGTTGAAATTTAATGCAAAAAAGTGCAAAATAATGCACACTGGGCACAAAAACCCTGGAACAACATATCAGTTGGGGGGGTGAGGATATAGCATGCACCAAGCAGGAAAGGGATCTTGGGATTATCATCTCTGATGACCTCAAGGTAGGAAAACACTGTGACAAGGCAGCAGGTAAAGCAAATAGGATGCTGGGATGCACAGGCAGGGGCATCACCAGCAGGAAAAGGGAGGTCATAATTCCACTGTACAAGACAGTATAGAGGCCCCACCTGGAGTACAGTGTACAGTTCTGGAGACCTTACCTACGTAAGAACATAGAAATGGTAGAGAAGGTTCAGAGGAGGGCAACAAAGATAGTACATGGATTGCATCACAAGTCCTATGAGGACAGGTTGAAGGAATTGGATATGTACTTCCTGGAGGAGAGGAGAGGAGGGAGAGAGGGGTCATGATATAGATATACAAGCATCTTACAGGGAGGAACAGGGTACAGGAATACACTATTTTTAAGCAAAAAAAGATGTTCCAGGACTAGAGGGCATGGGATGAAGTTGGAGGGAGGACGATTCAGAGGAAACGTGAGGAAGAATTTCTTCACAGAACGGGTGGTGGACAAGTGGAACACCCTGCCAGAGGAAGTGGTGGGGGCTGAAACAATCATGGGATTTAAGAATGCATGGGATAGACATAAAGGAATTCTGGAGGTCAGAGGTAAGGTGCAACAGCCTTCTAGGAAAACGTAAAGTGAATTTACAAGCTCAAATGGGCAGACTGGGTGGGCCATAGGCCCTTATCTGCCAACACTGTCTATGTATCTATAAATAATAATCCAAAATGATAAGTTTAGTATCTAGTTAACCTCTGTTAATACACAGATCCTCAAACATAGGGGCACAATGTGAGAAACCTTTCAGCCAAATGTCCCTTTATTTTAGCTTTTATGGAATTTCCGTGAAAGTTGGATTTTCACTTCTGCAAAAGTGCGGAAATCAAATTAACAGTTTTCACAGAAATTCTGACTTAGAATGGTGGAAAACATTTCTAAACTGAGGATTACTTATTAAACTGTGGAGAAAAAAGTCATCAGAACTGATCACTAAACTGCAGAATAATTACATGTACTAAGGAATAATTAAACTGTGGAAAAAAATTCCTCAGAACTGTTATTCCACAGTTCAGCCAAAAAATTCTGCAGAACAGGGTGAAAATCCACCAAACACATTTGGAAGATTCCACTCTTGCCAATGGCAGAAGTTCAGAAAATTCAGTGAAATTTCTGAATTTCAGCAAAAGTTCTGCGAAAGCAGAATTCGCAACTTTCACCTACCTCTACTTGTAACCAAATATATTTTTTCCCTTAAGTCCATAAAATGTGTTAAATTTTCTCTCATCAATCAAATATTATATACAGTGTACAGTACATATAAAAATAATAGTATCATGAGCTATGACAAATACCTTAAGGAGCAAGGATCGTGGCTAGATGAATATAATAAACTATTAATTATAGGGGCACAGCCATGCCCCTATAGATAGAGTTGAGTAACTTGCTTAATGTTCATCCTCAAATTTAGCACTTTAATAACTTTGCAACCAATCAATGGATTTGCACACAGTTTAGTATGTGCTGTCCCATGGGATGGATCTCTTGATGTGGCAAGTTTTATACTGGTTAGATGTGCAGATTCTGAGATCCGGATAGTGAAAAAAAGTAAAAAGTCACAATTTTTTCTGTTTTTTCCTCCTTGCCTTGCACCTAGATGGTGTGGAATTTTGTTTTGATTTTTTATGGTGGAAAGAACTTGGGTAACAGAACTGTCGTTATTAGTGTGGTGCAAAAATATTAAACTATTTCAAAGTTATTTAGTTTTTTAGTTCCCATTATATCCTATGGGAAGTTCATTATTCAGGATAGATTTCTTGAGTTTGACAAACGATTTGATCTCACGAAAAAGGATTTAGTCTCTTGAGAGCAATTTCTTTTTTGCAAGTACAAAATCCTTTCTGTGAGGACAAATCCTTTTTCGTGAGCCGCCATCTTGTTTTTTTTTTCCAGCAGCTAAAAAGTCTGGAAAATACATAAACATTTTGTTATTATAAAAAATCAAACACCAAAACCTTGCTAAATGGGCCCCGTTTAGCTAGATTCTGCTGTTTGCTTTTCAGAATTAGGACCAGAAATACTTCTTCTGGGCACCCAAAATCCTATGTTCCCAGCTTATCTAGAGGAGCCTTCCACCACATTCTCTGTATAAGAACAGCAGATTTAATTTACTGTAGTTCTGCAGCCATAGCTGAACCCATGTTGCTAGTTGCAGTGTGAATTAAGATCTCCCATTTCCCACCATGGTATGCAGGCGTGAGGACCCTGTTGATAGCAGGCAGTAGTAGGCTGACTGTACATTAGGTGGGTGTGCTGCGCATGCATACACATGGATCTATACACAGAATTGTGAGGGCACACCCATTTGCCCTGGTGTCTAGTGAAGCCCCTCGCTACCCTATCACTGTCCCCATTCCTTGTTGTCTAGTGGACCCCCACCCTCCAATCACCATCCCCTAGTCCCTTTTGTATTTTATTTTTTATATTATGACACTGGGATGCTAATCCCTGGTGTCGAATGATCCCCCGCCCCACGGCCCATTGCTTTATTAATGTGCCGACACTGGGGAGCTCAATCTCTGTGTCGGAATTTAACACTCCTCCAGCAGTGTGGGACACTGGGGAGCCCACCCCCAGTGTCCTGAAATATTTATTTTATTTATGCACACACCTGAAAAAAAGAAAACAGTCCCCTGACATCTTTTGTTTTCTTTTAACCTGAAAAAAAGAAAATGGTCCCTCATCATCTCTGCCACCCTTCCCCATCCCTACCCTCCTACTGAGCACCACCACCCCACCCCTCCCTTACCCTATACTTACCACCAGAGGTCAAGGGCTGTCATGTTCTGTGGATTGGGACATGTCTGTACTCTTCAAAGCCAAACTGGGAACTGAAGAATCAAGCTAAGTGCACTGTCACTATCATCTTGTTAATTGGGCCCAGAAGGTGATTTCACGGTTGCTGTGCATACTCACCTTTTAGGCCTGATTAACAAAATGACAGTGCCAGTGTTTATGTGGTGGGGTCCCAAAAAGGTCATGTTAAAAGTTTGGTGAAACGATTCTTAAAAATGGCTGAGTTACGAGTGTTCATTGAAATTTTTCTACACATGCACATAACTTTGGTAATTTTTAATATTTTGACTCCAAATTTTTAACATAGCCATTTTTTCACACCAGCTCATGAACAGTACAACTGACATTTTTCACATCCTGTCCAAGATGTATTTTCACACTTGTGACATTGAATGGTGTTTTGACACAGATTTGAACATTTTCACCTATGGGGTTAATGAGGTGGGTCATATGGAGACTATGTTAAAAATTTGGGGTCAAAATATAAAAAAATGCCAAAGTCATGACCATTTGTTGCAATTTCACTATACCCGCTCACAACTTTTGAAATTTTAAATATTTTGACCCCAGATTTTCAGCATAGCCTTCTAATTACCCCACCTCATGTATGTCACAGCTGTCATTTTTTTTAATCCTTGTCAAATTGTGCTTTTGCACTACCGGTGTGGAATGACATTGCAGTTGCACAGACTTATGTTTTGGTAGGGATTCGAAAATTGTCTGTAACAGGTACATGAGGTGGGGTAATAAGAAGGCAATGCTGACAATTTGGTTACTATTGTACTATTAATGGAAACACAGGGCCCTGTGCTTCCACAGCTACATATACTGTATATACACATCTATGGAGGGATGGGAGCGCAGGGTCTGGCATAAGGATACTATTATACTATCTCAAAAAGTAAGGAAATAAGTTGCAAAAAATGTAATTAATGCTCCAGTTAGGGTCAAAGCAACAAAAGTTGGGAAATGAGGTGTTAGGGTTTCCCTAACACTCAACCCTCTCAAACCAGGCAGGAGATCAGGTGTGGGGTGCGCCTTGGGCTCCTCAAGCCAAATGATCACCCCATTCTCATAAAGTCTATACATCTGATCTTATTTACAGATGGAATGAGGTGAGTGTTAGGCTTGAGAAGCCCAAAGGTGCACCCTACACCTGCTCTCCTGCCTGGTTTGGGAGAGTGGGGTGTTAGGGAAACTCTAACACCTCATTTCCCAATTTTTGTTGCTTTGACCCTAACTGGAGCATTACCGAAGTGTTTTGCAACTTGATTTCCTTTTTGTTCTGCAGAGGTAGGGACCTGTGAAATACCACTGTGATCATTGCCCTATATGTGTCAGAAGCCTAAAAAGCTGGATGCAGGCAACAGAACTACTAGACCTGTTTTCCTCTCTCATCAGATTTCTAATTGGCCATGGCCCAATTCAAATTAGTAGACAAAAACTGGGAGCATAGCCAGACAGCCTCAATAATTCATCTGACCCAGAAGAACAACTGTTTTAAAGGTTTTTTTTAAAGCAATGCAGGTATGTAGCCAATAATATAAATTGTTCCAGTTCCACTCTGACTTACTCCTGGCAATGCTGCATCTAAAAATTTCCATAGAAATGGGTTAATGAGCATAGAAACACAGAAATTATACAGAATGAAAGAGACTACTGTCCATTAAGTCAGTTTGGACATATCTATTCCAAACTAATCTATCACTGGTCAGGGTTAGGCTGAATGTTCATTAAGCAGCTCTGCCTCATTCTCCAATGGACTCCCCCCATCTACTACTGTGTATGCCCTCAACAACCATTATGTATGTTCTCCCCTTTTGAACCTGGTTACATCTTTGCATAAACCAACACTCCTTGCAAACTGTTCCTCTTGTCTACCACCCTCTCCATGAAGAAGTACTTCCTCACATTCTTTGTGAACCCCCAATAGCTTGTGATTTTGCTTCATTGTTCCTGATCCCTCACTGTGCATGATCAAGTGTTGGGTATCAGCAAAGTGGATACTTTTAGAAATCTGAATGTCTCAATCATGTCCCCCTCTCCCTTCCAACTCCTAGGGATCAATTTTCAAAGAGTCCTT
Organism: Neoceratodus forsteri; assembly: GCA_016271365.2. Lineage (NCBI taxonomy): Eukaryota > Metazoa > Chordata > Ceratodontiformes > Ceratodontidae > Neoceratodus > Neoceratodus forsteri. The sequence continues at coordinate 975,025,581 of CM057450.1, read as the reverse complement.
TGATTATCCCAAGTTGTGGGGATCTAGGGCTGCAGTAAACTCGGGATGCATCAGGGAAACTGTGCCTAATTTTATAAAAATAGGGGTCCTTGCACCAAAGGCCCAAGTGTTGAAACAACCACAGAGTTATGGTGAAAATCTTGGTGTACCTGCAGGGTTTGACACAGGTATCTGCAACCCCCCCACCCAGAGCAATACTAGAGGGGCCACGAAGGTGGGGGAGCTGAATATGCCTGCCAGGATGGGACCAGAGGCAGAAGAAGCATAGGGTGGCCTAGGGAGTGATGGGGGCATGGTGGCAATGTGAGGGTGATAAGGTGGTACCCTGTGGGGATGCCCTGTGGTAGTACAAACAACCAATTGGCTTGGGTACAGGGGGATTGGCAGGAAGGAGACAAGGACCCAGCCTCAGGGGGACACAGACCTGGCACCTACCCCACAGGTGCCAATGACCCCAACACTGTCAGTGGTCTGCAGCCAGCCACCAAGTGGGGGCCCCGGTACCAGGGGGCTGCTGCAATGCCTGGGGACCATTCCCATTCACCATTTGCACCCCACAACCTGAAGTCATTGTTGCCCGCTGACAGTGTTGGGGTTATTGGCACCTATGGGGCAGATTCCAGGGCTGTGTCCCTCTGAAACCGGGTCCTGGTCTCTTCCTGCCAAACCCCCTGTACCCAGGGCAATAAAGATATTTATTTCCACAGGGCACTCCCGCAGGGTGCTATCTCATCACTTTCATATTGCTGCCATGCCCCATCACTCCTAGGTCACCCCCATGCTCCTTCTGCTCCCAGTCCCATCTTTGCAGCCCCCCAAATTGCTGCCCAGCCTAGAAGTGGCTCATGGCTCTTAGACTACCTCCTGGCTGGTCTAATGTCAGCCACCTGCTGTGACCATAGCAGGGCTTTTAAAATGCCAAAAAAGGCGACGGTGCAGCCCTGAAATGGTGCAAGTCCCCTTGCAACCTGGTGCAAGGGCACATCTGCCACAAGGGTGGTGCAGGGTGGCTTATGCATAGGGCATCCCAATTTTGATGCAGCCTGCATTCAAAAATCAGGATTGCTGCAAACTTTGCGGCAAATATTTCCTTTTTAAAATCAGGCCCCTATAGTGTACATATTCAGGCCACTCAGTCTCTCCACATATGATTTCCCCTGCTACCGTACCAATGTATTGTTTTGGTTGCCTTCCTCTGGGCAGCTTATGTGAAATCACTGTCTTTTTCACACTAGGACTCGAGAACTGCACACATTATTCCAGATGTGGCCTCACCAGGGATCAATAGACTGGCAGACTAATCTCCTTTCTTCTGCTGGAGAAAATCTTTCTTATGCACCCTAGCATCCTGCTGTCCTTCCTATTTGTCTTGTTGCAATCCACTGTGGTCCTGATGCCGTCACTTATGATAACTCCCAGATCACTTTCTTCTGAGGTTTCATCTACCATAATACTCCCCCCTAGCCAGCAATCTGTTGTAGGATTCCATCAACCTCTGTGCATAACGTTGCTCTTCTTGGTATCACATTTGAGCTATGAGATCCATGACCAGATTCACAGCTTTTCAAGGTCCATTGTAATGTTTCTAATCCCTATGTAACTGTGTACCCTCTGACAAATGTTTTTGTCATCTCTGAAGAGACTTATCTTCCCTTGGATGCTCTGTTCATTATTACAGGTGAAAAAGTTGAAGAGAACCAGTCCCAGGGCTGACCCCTGCAGCACCCCACTGTCCACTACTTTGAAACCACTTCTTTTGGTCTGACTTACCAAAAGGTTGTATTCCCACAGTACATGTGACTGAGTGTTCACTTCTTCTTGTGCCTCTCCCACTCCAATAAAGCTCATCCTGATGCCCTCTAGGCTGTGACGTGATGCTTGGCAGTGAGAGACAGATGGCATTCCTGATCCTCAACATGCTGGCCGGTGGCTTCATTATGAGCATGATGTAAATTCGTTTATAAAATGGGTTGGGAGAATTCTGCATCGTGATTGGCTGAAAGGTGCCTCTGGCCGTGTCCTTATCAGGGCATATTGTGCCAACTGGCACCTCTTCAGCCAGTCAGGACACTTCACAATACAAATCACTTTTTCACACACTGTCAACCTCTGCACTTGTGCCTGGACCTGCCCGAGTCTGACTGAGCTGCGTAACAGCACCCCCCCCCCAAAAAAACATACACACAGGGAACTACACCTTAGGAAGGACACACACGGAAACTGTTACCCTTGGAGCACAACTAATGTAAATTACGGTGTACCCCAGGAGAGTACCTCTAGTTTTCTTTCATTTTTGTTGTTACTAATCTAGTTTCTCCAGTCGTCCATTTCACTGCTGCCATTTCTGTGGTCCTCATTCCCCACGGTTTATGGACATCGCTTTCTCCCACCATTAACAGCATTCCATACCCGAGCTGCCAGAGTTTAAAATAAAGAGAGAATATTTCAAAACACAAAACCACAAGGATCACGTACCAGCTCACTCCTACTGCAGCACCGTAATTAAAAGCGTGAAGCACAAAACTTAACCAAGGTAACTGCAGAGGGACATGCTGGCTTTTAGTCAACAAACGGCACCAGCACTTGTCATTTCTCTCATCACTGTAGCACTGACTGTTGTTTGAGCACACATCCTGATAAAAGTCTTCATCAGCAACAGTGGCTGTCATCATGTTGGGCACCTCACTAAAAGTTAAAACAAAGATATAATGGTTCAGGTAAAAAAATATAAAAACAAACACTATGTGGGTGTGTGTGGGGAGGGAAGGGGGCATGGGTAAAACAGCCTAAAACAAACATCTAAACAAAATGGATAAAAGGGGAATCTGTGTGTGTATTGGGGGTGGCAGACAAAAATGCCCTCTAATAGCTGAATTTTACAATATATATGGTGTACATCACAAATGCAGGGACTATTTTTTCATGTTTATACCTTAATTCACCTGAATTGTAAAACTTCTGTTCATCAGACTTCTTTTAATAATTAGTTCTTTTCCAGGGGAGATTTTTAATGGGAGGGCCCATTTTATAAGAGCAATAACACAGTCTGAGGCGTGGTTTATCGCCTGATAAGAGCACACCCAGGGCATAAGGCACTCGACGCAACAGCCTTGTACCTTAGTACACCCCTGGGCATGCTCTTATCAGGCAATAAACCACACCTCATCGTGTGTTATTGCTTGCATAACTCATGCATGTGAGGCTGAACTCCTGCCTCTGATCACAAATGCCAGCAACTGTGAACTATGTATGCACATTAGGGCATCTGAAACCACTAAGTCTGTCGGACTTTAAAAAACAAACCTCACCAAAGTCCTTGTACACCATGTAACTGAAGAACTGTAACAAATGTCAATGATTCTTCTTGTTTGACTAACTGATCCTATTGAATTTATCCTATATATCATATCTGGTGACGTCAAAGTGGCAAGAAAATGTGACAACACAGTGTTGAGGGCCAGTGCAATGCTGGGATCCATTTGGAGAGGTATCTCCAACAGGAAGAAGGAGGTGATGTTGCCACTGTATCACTCACTGGTAAGACCCCACCTATAGTATTGTATCCAGTTCTGGAGGCTGAACCTCAGAAAAGGAAGGACATAGACAAGATGGAGACAGTCTAGAGGAGGGCAACCAAAATGGTGCAGGGGTTGCACCAAAAGCCCTATGAGGAGAAACTGAGGGATCTCAACATGCAAACCCTTGAGGAGAGGAGAGTGAGAGGGGACAGGATAGAGACTTACAAGTACCTCACAGAGGTAAACAGGGTGTGGGGGGTCTCTTTCAAATGAGGAAGAGCACCAAGACCAGAGTGCATGTAATGAAGTTGGAAGGGGAGGGGTTCAGGATGGCTGAGAGGAAGTACTTCTTCACTGAAGGAGTGGTAGACAACTGGAATAGACTGTCAGCAGAAGTGCCGGAGACAAATACAGTACAGGCTTCAAGCTTGCATTGGACAGACACTGGAGAATATTAGTAAATTGGAATCGAGGAGGGGGTCACCAGAGACCAGTGAGGGTCTGCAGACACAGACTTGGGAGGGACCATCTTTGCAGACTGGATGGACAAAGCGGTCCTTTTCTGCTGACAAATTCTATGTTTCTGTGCCACCACCCACACACACACACACACACACACACACACACACACACACACACACACACGCTGTTGCACTGGAAAAAACAAATGACTATGACTTTTACACTTTCCTTTGTGATAATGAGAAGCAATTAGCACTGGATCCAAATGTGTGTGTATGTTTGTGGGTGCTGTGGGGTGACTGGAGTTTTAACCATACAGTATATGGTATTGGCTTTTTAGTTTTGAATTCATTAGTAGAAGAAAGTTACTTCATGAATGTCAAGGATCCTTACACTAAATATAAATGTGTGATTTAAGTTGCTTGGCAGTGGCTAATACTTAATCAAAGAACATCTAACTGTCATTCTGATTAACCCAAACATGTATCTGAAGCATTTTGTCTATCGCCATTTTATTTTCTGATGTTGCATATTTATTTTGTCCTTTTTAATTGTAATTTGTTTTTTGAAGAGGAGATTAGCATCTGTAAGTATCACATTCAGTACCAGTGTAACATGTTGATGATTTTGTAATACAAGCATGTAATGTACTATGTCATTCTCAAAAAGTTTTCCAAGAGACAGAATCAAATTCCTTCTTTAAGAAAGAAAATTCAATATAGAAACATATTGTACAATGGCAACAAAGAATGCTGGGCTCTGTTTGGTCTGTGTAGGACTGCACCCGTGATGTTAACCCAGCATAGCATCACAGATCTAGTCCCAGCAGACAGACATGACTGCATAACATGAAAAGAATCACTACATTAACATGTTCAAGTTGCCCACACTTGACATGTCTGCAATGGAGTTTGCCAGTACATTCCCATTTTCAAAAAAACTGAACTCCCCCCACCCACAATATTAGAGCAACCAAATATCCCAATACCATCTCATTGATAGTAATTCTACCCATCCACAGCCACATATCCCATTTTAGCCAAACATTAAAAAATGAAGCTGAAGCCGTCATTGCGATCGGCTTCACTTAACCCGTGGTCAGCAGTGTGGGTTTCAAAAAATCAAAGCGCATCTCTCTCTCTCTCTTCAGTTCTGCTGAAACACGTTGGCTACCTCCTGCATTGCCATGATAAATTAAACAAAACCCTGGTCTTGTAACTACCTTGGTACACCCTAGCTACTGTATTTTAACAAAACCTGTCACTTGTTCTCCTACTACTAGTGATGAACAACATGTGCCCATTTAAAATAAACAGAGCATGTGCCTCTTAACTTAATGATTGGTTTCCCCGTGTTTCTGCACTGCTGCACAAACGATGTTCACTTCCAACATACATTCTGGCTATAATTCTCTGGAGCTGTAGGAGCTCTTGTCTAAAATGTTTTTTTTTTCACATTTAAAACACTTGCACATTAGGAGGGAACTTGACACATGATGCTTACCATCACACTTCTTCCGGTCCCAGCCTTCACTACTGCTCCCAGTCCTGCTCATAACTATCAATGTAAACAAAAAAAAAAGAAAGAAAGAAAACTTACTATTTCCAAACAGGAAGGACACACAGAACAAAACTGCATGGGGTGGGGGGCATCCTGAAGAGAGACACCAGCCAGACTGTAACAGTGCCCTGTAGCAACAGCGCCACCTTTTGAACAGATGGAAAATGATGGACATTTTTTTTCAATCCATATTCCTCCACTCAAAAAATGAATTGAAAAAATAAAAACAATAAAACAAAATCTTACTTTTATTTTTATTTTCACAAACAAGCCATTGTATAATAGGAATAATGTACTCCAGGATGTGTGTTGTGCTGGGATAACGTCACTTCTGGGGTGGTTAGTCGCACTCGGCCTGCGGCCTCATGCCTAATCACCCCAGGCATGATGTTATCCCAGCATGACACACAGCCTGTCATGCATTATTCCTTTAATGGTACATTCCCACTAAACTGTGTATCATTTTATGATAAAAAGAGACCATTGTGCTTGAGTAGAGATGCTACCAGGTGTTGTGCTTATACTATATACTTACAACTTTACTGGGTGTGGGTCTGCTGTGGTAGGTGAAAGGTCCAACTATAAGTTTACAACTTTACTGGGTGTGGGTCTGCTGTGGTAGGTGAAAGGTCCAACTATAAGTTTACAACTTTACTGGGTGTGAGTCTGCTGTGGTAGGTGAAAGGTCCAACTATAAGCCTGTAAAAAACATTAATTGTGTAATTCAATTTAAGCTATTGTGATCCAACAGTGAAAAAATAACCGTGTTGCAAGATAAAAGCCTTGCATGTGCCCATGAAAAAAAAGCCTTGGTGTGGTGAATGTAACAGGACACATCACACACTGTGGTGAGTTTAATAAAAGGCACCACACAATTGTTTAGGTGCAAAAACATTACTAATAATAGGCCCTATTTACTAATGAGGGAGGGGGTATGCATAAATGGCACGTATCCTCCCCATGCAGCTCCACACCCATGGGAGATCCATGTAGGGAATGCATGCACAAACACCAATCCCCGCCCAGCTCCCTTACATTGCCCTGCCCCTCCAGTGGTCAGGTTTGAGGGGGCAGTCTAGTGTGGGGCTGCGGACCCAGCTGCACAGCCAATCAGCTGCCCGGACTGGGTCATGGAGTGGATACCCTGTGCCCACAGGGTCCCAGCATGCAGAGTGCCAGGCACGATGGTGGGGGGTATTGATGCCAGCTGACCACCCCAGCCCACCCAGTGTGCCCCGATGGCAGGGGCATCCCTATTGGGGGGTGGATGCCCCCTGCTGTGTCCACTATGGCCAGCGGCTCCATTCTCAGGGGCCATGTAACTGGTCAACTGGGATAAAGGCTGCCCTCAATCATGTAGCCACCAGCCACCATGTGCAACACTCCATGGTTTTGTGACTTGCACAGAGTGTTGCTGTGGATCCTGCCCTGCCCTGTCCCCCTGCCCACCCTGGTGCAGAGCTTTGTGCTTGGCCAAGTATTGGCCGGGGATCTGGTGCATAGGCAGGGGCAGATCTGCATGGTGAATATCACAGATGGGGCGCAATGTGCATGGCTGGGTGTGGTTGGGCTATGCTCCGGAGTTATGAGGCACATATCCCATCTGCACCTTTTGTGAATAGGGCCCATTGATCTAATGAATTACAAAACACTACCAGACAGTAAAACAATCATTATGACTTTACTATACTAATGTTCCTTGCAACTGTAGTATTTTACAACTGCACAATAAGCATTAAACATAACAAACTATGTTCTCTAATGACATAATGTGATGTATTTTGAATATGCAGAAGAATTGCAGTGTCACTAATAGCAATCTTGATTATTTGCAGCACCCATATCAATCAGTTTGTAAAGTGAAGAAAACACTGAATAGTACCAATGTGATAAGAGTAACAGACACACAACTGTACTGTTAATCCAAGCGTGTTTTCAGTTGGTAATATTTATTATTTTTTTCTTGCAGATCTTCCAGTGGGATTGTGTATGTACCCTCCACTGCAAAGGTTATTGGACAATGGAATATGCAGCTTGTCTTCTGTGCTGCATTGGTGTCCTGTTACTATAGCCATATGAAGCTGCCATCTCCATGTTAACATAAAAATGTGAAGTGAAAGCGCCACCTGTCATCAACCATTGTTAACTGTCTAATAAAGTACTTCTTTTTGTAATAAACAGCAAAACAATTGTTGAGTGTTATGATTTGTAATTATTTCTTTGCTGCCAGCACAGGTGTCAAATGAGCAGATGAAGTGGCTATGTCTGGGCCGAGGTTCGTGGTGATGCTGCATGAAGTGTGGGCAGCTGAAGTATCTACTGTAAATATTGGAAGTGTTAACATTTCTTTGTTATGATGAGCACATTTGACCAGGCATTTGTAGCTCATCTGGTGCAGTAATAGCTGGATGCGAGGGTACTGGTTCAATGGTCAAGTTGGTCTCCGGCATGTCAGACCTTGAATCTAGATCTAACTGAGAGGGCAAAGATATAAGTGTGGCAGAAATATGTGTTCCTGGTAGATCACTGTCTGGAATGGAAGGGAAATGGTTAGGGTAATCTTTTTGTTTCTTTACCATCCATGCTTCCATGTGGCCAGTGTTTTCACAACTGTCATCTCCAGTTTGGCATGGTCTGCAGAAACAGCTATGCCCCTGTATGGCGACCACTACATCAACCACAGACCTCATACTTTGTATTCTGCGGCTCATTGGTACTGGTACAACTTTTGGTCATGCATGCTTCTTTATGCTCTTGTCCCCAACTCAGAAGAATGCGAACAGAAAATGGGTGCACCCTTCATAGGCAGGCTCCTTGATGAGGTTCTGTTTACAGTATTTGTATAGTTATTTTGCATTGGCAATCACTGCCTGACATGATTATACAGCTTGACTGGCAAATTACTTTATTATGGCACTCTCTCCATTGGAGAGTCCTTTCCCATGTTATGAACCAAAAAAAATACTCTTTTGATAGGAAAGCCATATCATGTGGATGTGCCCAAAATGGCATTAAATGCCCACTTTGATTTGTATTGACTTCTGCAGCCATCTGAAAACTGAACTTCTCTATCTATCTAAAGTGCATGTATGTTTTCCAGATGTAAATTGGCTAGTTCAACAAAATGATGAACTGCATGGTGGTCATGTTTCAGGTCACTGAGTATGCATACTAGGGATTCTGTGACTGTACTGGCACATGTGTGATGTCTGCAGTATGTTACAATGTGGTGAATGGTAGCCTGTTCTTGGTGCCAATGGCATGATTGACTTTTGCCCTGAAACTTACAAGCATAATTTTCTGCGAAGTCCAAGATCACGAGGACTCAACCTGTTGGCATATTTTCTTTGAGAATCTTGAACTGACATTGCTGCCGTGAGGCTACATACAGGTGTCAGACCAAAAAGTTGATATCCTCTTTCAGGACTTTTACAAGTTCTTTTATTTTGGTTGTTTTTCTTTTCAGCACTTTTCTGGTCTGTTTTTCTCAGTTCCATTTATGTTTCCGGTAACACTAATACTTTCCCACTGGTAACATTTTACTTCTTCAGTACTATATCTGTGTAACAGTTCTTTGAAAATGTTTTAGTGGTATCTGTCCTGCAATTCTCATATTTCTTCTTGATGCAGTCATTTACAAATAATTTTTCACCTGGTGTCCTTAGGCACATGGAGATGTCAACAGCCCTGTAGATATTTGGAATTTTGCACTGTGGTACTTTGTAGACATCTGCAAAGCAGTTTAGTGATCGTATCTAGAACCAGGGTTCATTCGTGAACTGAATCTGAACCGAACCCAAACTATTTGATTTTCACCTGATCCGAACTGAACTTGAACCCTAAAAAAAACAAACAAACAAAACAAAAAAAAACAGATGAACCCGAACCAAACAGGAACCCAGACCATGTCTGATGAGGAGAACCCACATGGAGGCAGTACGGTGAATTCATTAGAACTTGAACTCGAACTGATAAATTACACACAAAAAAAACTCTAACCAAACTGAACTTGAACGCAAACTTCTACTTATCAAATCAAACTGAACTGAACTTGAACTATACCCTGCCAAACCTAAATCGAACTAGAACCCTAAAAACATGTCAAACCCTGGCTCATACCTTCAGGGTTGCATTTGTACAGTACTCACAGAGGCACTTATCAAGTATTTGCTCCTTGGCCAGTTTTATGTTCTGTGGCCTCAGACTGTGGAATTTGGTTGCTCGTATTGTTTTTCCGGGGTTTTGTTGACAGAATTCTTGGTGGAGACTGTGAAGTGGCTTGTCAAGGAAAGCCTTAGTTTTCCTTGTTCATCTTGAAAAGGCTTTCTTGAAGGTAGAGACATAGATGAGGCCATGAATAAATTTTCTACCTTCTCCACCATTTCTGGTGACACTGCTGACCTGTGCCTGTTGTTCCTTTTCTCTCGTTGGTTTCAGGATGTCCTCATCATCATCCACCTTCAATGAATTCCCAGGGTTCTGCTTGTGGTTCTGAGCATCCTGTAGTTTTTGAGGACCAGAATGTAGCTGTTAAAGGCATTTTCTCCTCTCTTTGCCCCTTCTAGTTTTGAAATTTGAAATCAGACATTTTCTCCTTCATGACCTCCATCAGCTTGACATGGAGGTTGGTGCAACAGGTGCAAGCTCAGGTTGACATTTGATAGGGCACTTTGTTTTGTGGGACAGCAGGATGAACTCAGTTTTGACAGGGTTGTGGCAAATCATCTTGTTGACTGTGGAAGTCCACTACATGCTCTTTACAATGCTTTCCAGGTGGCATTACCTGATCTGTTGTCAGTCAGTGGGGTTTCACATGGGCTTCCATTAGGTAAGGACATGGGAACTGAGGTGGTGTTGGGAGCGGAGGCAATGATGGTGGTAGTGGAGGATGCAGTGCTGTTTCGCTCCTTTTCTTTCTTCTCCCTGTACTTTTGTCATCTCTTTTCATTTATTAGTAAAGAAAAAATAATAGGAGTCCGTGACCAATTTAAGGAGACAAAGGTTTTAAGGTGATTTTTTATATGAATAAATTGTGCTAAAAAAGATGGGCTTGGTGGCCCCTCTCAAAAATTTGGTCAATTGCTGCTAGGTGACCAAATTCAAGAAAGCTCCAAAAATCTCTAAAGTGGCATATCTCAGCTCATAGTTGTTGTATAAAGCTGTATTTAGTGTCTAAATAGGGACTTTGAGGGTCAAGGAATTCATGTCTTATAATAAAAATGTTCTTTGTTGATGCCAAATTTCAGTCTCTCTCTCTCTCTCTCTCTCTCTCTCTCTCTCTCTCTCTCTCTATATATATATCTATCTATCTATCTATATATATATATATATATATATATATATATATATATGCAATAGGTGTGGGTGGATAAACCATAACATAAATTCATTTATTCTCACTGGTGTTGAATAAATGGTGGTTCTAAGATTTTATCCAACACCCTAACATCAATCAACCACCATTTGTCCAACACCCTGCCATCAATCATCCCCCTTCCTGCCAGCACTACTTCTACTTACCCATACTTTCAATTTTACCACTAGTTTCACTTCCACATCCACGCAAAACACCACACTCTTTGCTCATGCTACTGATACCTAAAACAGCCAAACCATAACTTTTTTCTTACACCCTTTTTTCCAGCAATTTCCTTTGTCCCAAACCCAGTGATCCACTTGCTTGTAACCTTTTTTTACTGAATACTTTACCTCAATTACAACTTGTCCCCAATCCTATCCTCACTGCCATTTACACTTTCAGCCCATACAGTGCAACTTTTCTTCTGCCCCCAATCTCTACATGCTCCTCTTCTGTACTTCTTACATCACTACATATTCAAGCTGCAATTTCATTAGAGTTTTACTTCAAAGTAAAGAGGTTCTGTTTTCTCTCACTCACCGCTCTCTCTCTCTCTCTCTCTCTCTCTCTCTCTCATGCCCACCCAATCACTCTTCTTGAAGCTGCACCACTCACATATTAATTAAAACAGCTGCCATCAAAATGAAACTGAAAAAAAATGCTCCCCATTCTGACTTTTTATTTCTTACCTTTCAAAGAGCTATCTCCAAAAAACAAATGGTAATCCTCTGAAGCTGCACTGCATACCCAATTCCCAAACCACACTTACTACTGCTACAATCCCCACCACAGATGCTCGCTGTCTCAGTAGTCCTGCTCAGCATCTAGTCTCACTTGCTTGGAGTGAAGGCAAGAAGGAGCAACTATATCTGAACACATATTGACAATACCACAGTAGGAAAACTGAAGTATTGAATTGTCTTTTGGAAACCTGAACTCAGTCAATTAGAATCCTCACAAGCCAGGAGTCTGCAGAGGAGGCTGCTGGGTGATTGTTGCTAGAGGACTGAATAAGCTACTGCTCCAATGGTTGTGGAGTAACCATTGGAAGCAGGACCACACAGTGAGCTTTAAATTTACAAACAGTAAGACATCTATGTCAGTATATGTATGGTCTTACCAGAATAGCCTTTTGCTCTTTCAAGTCTGTTTGGTTTTGTCTCTTCCCTTTTCCCATTGCAGAAACTGAGAGTGAGAGGGAGGAGAAGAAGGAGAGAGGAATGAGGAGAGAGGAGTGAGGTGAAATTGGTGGTGGCATGTGGTGAGGCTGTTTGGGATGGCAAGAGGGTAGAGGAAGAAAACTAAGCCTGAAAGAAGAGTGTTGTGCAGTGTTTCCCAGCAAGACAGTAACAGCACGGCAGAGGGGCAGCATAGTAGAAAGTGACGAGAGAAATATACCGAACTGGACTTGAGGAAGATTCCAGGTTCTGATTCTGTGTTGAAATGAGCTGAAAAGAGCTGAAAAGAGCTAAGATCTAAAAATTGAAGTTTGCACAACTTGTATAGGGTGCATTGTTATTGAATTGTTATTGAATTGACTTTTAATTCTAATTTTACTCTAATCTTTAATTTTCAACTTTTATTATCTTAGCACAAGAATTAATAGAGTCAATAGACTATAGATTTCATTGCTCAGTGCCTAATAGCCGAGTAGCTAATGTTTAATGTTTAGCTTCCGGATAAAATGTCACATAGAGAAACCGTGTTATTTTGTATTTTAGTACTGTAGTGTGTAATGTGGGTATGCGTGACTTTTAACATATAATAGCAAGGACGAGCAGCTAAAAACATATGTGAATTTACTTCTGTTCTAGACTTTACTGTTAGGGGTATATTGGGCACTTATCGGCAATTGTTTGTCTGTTTTGCCTGTCTCTATTCTAACTCTTTATTTCTGTGGATATTTCTGTGGATATCTGTTACACCTTGCTAATATTACCAATATTGGTGGGTAGTATTTACTACCATTATTTGTTATCAGTGAAAATGCATTAGGATAAGCAAGATACCCAGGCATATTAAGACAATTAGGATAATCAAGATAGATTTATAGACATCCAGTGGCACCTCGTAGAGTATTAAGTCTGATTGCTCCATTCTTTTAACTACTAGCCATTAGAAATATATTAGAAAACATAGTATGAGCCAGTTAAAAAGAAATACAGATATAAGCACCAGAATACAGATCACATCTGATTTAACTCACCAGTCTCCAACTTCCAACTTACTTCCAACTGTGTGGTTAATAAGAGTAATAATAACAGGGCAATAGTGATGTTTTGTTATTATAGATAGTTTTAACATTAGCACTAGTAAGGATCAGTGCTAATAGGTGCTGAGAAGTGCTAATAAGATTAGCAGTTTAACCAACTGAACCATAGCACGTGGAGAGTTGTGACATAAGATGCCAAATATACAAGCACTTGCCGAGAGAGGTGTAGGTGCAATACATGGTGGTACAGGAACATGCTTGGGTGTTTTGGTTGTGCCAGATGGCTTCCCTCTTGAACACGGCAGTAAGCAAAAAATGGCAAATAGCTATAGAAACACAAGCTGTAGTAAGCATTTGAAAATAATAGTGGTAAAAAGCCATGGAGATTAAGAGAAGTATTTACTGCACCGTATCATCGCCCACAAGAATCCCCTGTACACTGAGTGCTTTAATCAGTCACCAATGAGCCAAATTTAGAGGTGAGAGCATCAGAAAAAGAGAGAAAAGACAGAGGGACTGGAGGATAAAATGGATAAGGAGCTGGGTAGCAATGGAGAAAGCTGAGACTTATTTGTAATATTTGCCACGGAAAGTAAGTACTTGAATTTTAGTAACTTTAAACAATTTGGGGTATAGTACGAAAGTGGAATATCAGAAAAGAATAGAATAACCACTGATGTTAATTTAGTGAGTCATTTAAGTACTTTGTTCTTATTTTTAGTGAAGCCCAAGTGGTGCTATAATATAAGGGGAAGTGATCTAACTCCAAGCCAGGAAACCCTTTGGACTGCAGTTACAAAAGATCATCAGGGAGTGTTCACTTTTACCTGATATTTTTACTTGAACTTTAAACTGATTATTGAATTTTTGAACTCTTGAGCATGGATTTTAGAGTATATATAGTATTGTGTATTATTGGAGTATTCTATTTTTAGGTGAAAAGTACTTTAGGGAAGGAGTTACAGATGGCCAAGGTTGAACCATATGTGGACTGAAGTTGCCTGTGGAAAATTGTTGGCAATTATAAGATACTCAGAAACATTGTGGTTATTACAACTTTATATCTTTTAGACTTCTGATGTGTTATTAAGATTACTAGAGGCATAACAAGGCATATATAATAGGTGTACAGATATTTAAGACTGTTATAGTTAGATTAGATATTAGACATCTAGTAAACCTAATTCTGGTATATCTGTTTAAAAATAGTTTATCTAGTCTAAGCAGTAAAATTTGTACAGAAAAGAGCATTAGGAGTGTATAAGTATATTTCTTACACATATGCCAGCCCACACAAGGAGCAGTAGAACACAGTTAGTCACAGCAAATTCAAAGGACCTTGTAACATCCCCAATCAAAGGAAGGGGATAGGTAGTAGAAAAGGTAACAAAAAAAGGAGAAAGGAGGTAATGAATATGAATTAGGAAGCCAATCTAACCTAAAATGGATAGTGATGATAAAAAAAACACAAAAAGGACCCCAAACAGAGGCATATGTCTGTGTACCTTTTGAAGAAAGGTGATATGGAAGGTGGGGATAGTATGATAAGATAATCAACACCTAAAAATATGGATATAGGCAGAGCTACCAACATTAATAGAGCAGTTAGTTGTAGGATTTACGAACAAAATGGCAATGGATACAAAAGGGAACACGGTGGGAAGAACAATATAAAGGGAAGGAGCAAGATGGAGTTAATAAATTAAACAAAACATATAGTTTAATTGAGGGAAATGAGAATATTAGGAGAGAACAGGATATTAGAAAGGAGGATGCCAGAGAATCTGAGATTAGTATAGTTTTGAGTCAGTTCAAAAGCACAATTCAAGGTCTGAAGAAATTGGAGAGTGATAGAAAAATTAATAAAGGAAATAATTATGGTTATAGAGATGAAGCGAGAGAATTGGAAGATAAGACAATAAGAGAGAAACTAGATCCAGAGGAAGGGTCAGGGAATGAAGAATTATTGAGTCAAATATTTGAATCATATGACTCAATATAGACTCCAGGGCAGAGTATAGAACAAGACTTTAATGTAGAACTGATTACAAAGGATTTAGCAAAAGCTCCGAAAGATCACTATTCAGCAAATTTACTGATATTTGAACAATTGGCTTTGATAAAGAAAGATGTTGATTTCATTAAAGGGATATATATAGACAATAAAATTAGTACTGACAATTAAAAAAAAGAGAATTTAATTAAAGAAGCCAATGTGACTTTCCACAAAAATAGCACAGTGGGACAAGGAGCTACTAGAAGTATGGAGTTAGTTATGCTACCATCACCAAGATGTCAGAATGATAGCATTTGTAAGGAACTTAAACAGGCTAATATAGAGTTATGGTTGAAGAGGGAAAGACAAGTAACACAAGGTAAGAGTAAAGAAAGAAAATTAGAACACGGGAAGATAGACAGGAGTGAAGATATGAAGAACAATGAAAGGCAAACATCACAGACACACAAAAAAAAGAAGTGGTAAGGCCTGAAAAGAAGAACCAAAGGAGTAAAGAGAGAAGGGACCAGAAAGAACAGTTTGAAGACAAAAATCTTAATGGGAAAAAAGGAAAAAGACAAAGGGAAAAAAGTGAGAAAATAGACACTAGGAATAAAAAAGTAAGGAAAAAATAAAGGGAAAGAAGGTAATCCAATCCCAAAAGAACTGGGATCAAGACAAGTAATAAGAATGAACTTTTGCTTCACAGGATTGCTCCATGAAGGGAAGGTGCTTGTCAGTCCTTCTTCAGCCCAATAGAAACACAAGGGACCCAGCACTCATTATCTTTCATTTACAAACTGCAACACTAACCAGTTTCTTTAGAAAACTTTATTATTTTGTTCTAAAACCAAACCCAGATATCGAAGAGGTGCAGCACCAGGGAGATCTCCACACAGAAGACCAACGTTTCATGTTCCTTATGAAAGCATTATCAAGGTGTATTTGCACTACATAGTGTTTAATATTTATACTACAATTCATTATCACCAAGATCTAAAAAACGTGAAAATTCCTACATTTTTAATTACTTTCAACAATTAAAACATGCTATAATGTGTGCAGGACCTGTTATATATATATTTATATACTCTTTTCAAAAGACTTTCTTTTTTATAAAAAAGAAAATTTTGTATTATTATAAAACATGTAAACTTTACACTTATTTCCCTTTAACAAATGAATTTGGGGGGGTATTTCATTTTACATTTTAAAATACTAACAAAAGGAAATATTCCTAACTGTGCTTCTTACTTTAACAATTTCTGCACAACTTCATTCTTTCGATCTCTACGTATATTCCATTCCACATATATTGTATTTACAAAAAATATGTTTTCCTCTACAGCAGTCATGACAATTCTATTTGATCATTTAATCCAGGCCATTCTAGGGCTCCCAACTGGTATATCCAATAAGCTTCTCTATTAGCTAATCTATTTTCCACTCCCCCCTTTGATCCCAATGACATGCTATCTATTCTGATAAAGAGAGGAACATGTTCAGAATCCTCCCTTATACCATTTACTGTATATGTTGTGCCATTGCATATTTCAAATCTTTATTTTTATTGCTCGTATGTGTTCTCCCATTTGTTCTTTGAATTTCCTTTTAGTCCTGCACACATAATATACACCACCACTGCATGACAATAAATATATAACATTCTGAGTATCTCATATTATAAAATGTAATATTTTATATTTTTTTCCATCTTTTGGGCTTATGAAAAAATTAGTTTTATTCAGCACCTTATAGTATTTGCATCTGCCACAACATCTACATCCTGGAGATGGTGAAACAAAAACAACTTTTTTTTTATCTTTTAGCTTTTCTGTTGGCTGTATACTATGAACAACCTGATCCTTAATATTGTGTGCCCTTCTGTATGTTACTCTGGGCATATTTTTTACTGTCTCTTTAAGACATGGATCCATTCTTAAGATCCCCCAGTTACTATATATTATGTCTTTAACTGCAAAGGCACTATCTGAAAAAGTTGTTACAAAATTCAACCTATTTTGTTCAGTTGCATCTTTGGTTTTTTCTTTTTCTTGCAGGAACCGTTCCCTAGGCATTAAGCCCACCTTTTCTTTGGACTTTTCTATGACCTTGTGACCATATTCCCTCTCCATCAAATGATCTATTAGGTCTGCTGCAGGTTCCAAAAAATCTCTCTCCTCCGTACAATTTCTTTTCATCCTCATGTATTGCTCTTTTGGGATATTCTGTATAGTATGTTTTGGATGACAACTATCTGCTTTTAGAAGCGTATTCCTATCAGAGGATTTCCTGAAGAGGGAGGTCATAAGGTCATCTTCCACTGTTCTAGTAATGATCAAATCCAGAAAATTAATCATCCCCATGTCATACTTAAATTCAAACCTAAACATTGGTTCTTGTTGTTCTATATACTCTTTGTAATCTAATAATTCATTCTCTGTTCCATTCCAAATCATAATACAATCATTTATAAAATGCTATAAAACTCTATTTTGTCTCTATAAGGTTTTTTTTGGTGTATATCACTTCATTTTCCCAATACCCCATTGCCAAATTCGAATAATTAGGGGCAAATGTTGCCCCCATTGCTGTTTCCTGTTTCTGTAAAAAACGTCATCCCATGAAACTGAAAATGTTATTTTCCAGTACCATCCTGGACATCTCCATTAATACTTTTGTTTCTGGAATTTTGTTTTCCCTTTGTTCTAAAAAATAAGTCATACTTTGCAACCCATATTCATGGGGTACGTTCATATACAAACTAACCACGTCCATCGTAACCAAAAATCTATTTTCATCCATAAAAATCTCTTTTGTTAAATTTATCACATCCAAGCTGTCTTTTAAATATGACCTCAACTCATGCACACAAGATTTTATGTGGCTGTCAACAAATTGGGAAAGAGATTCAGTTAATGATCCCTGCCCCCAAACAATCGGGCTTCCAGGCAGATTGTCCAGGGTCTTATGGACTTTTGGCAACAAATAAAACACTGATCATAATGGAGATTTAGTTATCAGAAATTCCATCTCTTTCTGATTGATGTGTCCTTCCTCATATATTCGCATAATGAATCCATCTATTTTCTTTATAAACTCACTAGTGGGATCACTAACTAGTGGTCTATATACATGTCTATCACTTAATTGTCTATTTACTTCCTTAATGTAGTCATTAGTATCCATGACTACAATACTCCCTCCTTTGTCCGCTGCTTTAATTGTTATTGCATTATTAGTACCCAAATCTTTAAGTGACTTTCTTTCCTGATTAGATAAATTATTAAAGCTCATTCTATGTGGGTTAGCTTCATAAAAATGTTCTAAAGCCATCATGCATGCCTTGTAAAAAACATTAACTACTGAGTTCATTGGAGGAATAAAGGTTGATCTCTTTTTCAAACCTGAATTGGTATTTTTTACCTTTTCTCCCTGCTCATTCGTTTTTTGATCATTCAGATTAAATTTTTCCTGATTGTTTCCCCCATGTACTTTCATCTGTCTCAACTTGGAGAAAACATTTTAAATTAAGTAACCTAACAAATCTATTCAGATCCAAAAATGTCTCAAATTTATTTATGAATGCAGATGGAACAAAATTCAAACCTTTATTTAACACTTCATTTTCTATACTTGTTAAAACATAACATGACAGATTTATTACATTATTCTTTTGCTGTTCTGTATCCCACATACCAACTCTACTTGTTCCACTTTTCCCAAGGTCTGTTTGTTCTTGACCACCATTTGTTATGAACTCATTCCCATTTATTACTGTTTGCATATTCCCTAAGGTCACATTTTTCATCCCTTTATTAAACATTTCATTTAAATTCAAAGTGAAATTGATGTTACAGTCATTTAAATCTTTGCAAGAAGGGTTCATTCCATTTCCTGCCATCTCCTGCTGTTCTGGATCTAATAATTCTGAAAATGCACACGTCTCCCCCTTGTTCTGTAAAATCAGCCACTGTTGTAATTTAGACCTCTGTTCCAGCCTCCTTGCCCCCCCACTCCTCCTGGTCCTCTTCCTCCTCTTATTCCCCTGTTTATGTTCTGTAAATTTCTCTGACTCCTTCATGGGGGGGGGGTAATGGTGTCAGTGCAGTCTCTATTTTCAATGACTCCTCTTCTTCGAAAAAAAATGTTGAATCCAAGTCATAAGAATTTAATTCATTTTCACTTTGTTTAGTCCCCAGTTCTGAGTTTTTCAAAACTGATTTCAATTTTTTAGACCAGTCAAATACTCTATTATTTTTGTAGTCCTGTTCATTCCTTATAAATGTTTTCACTTTCTTTGCCTTTGTTATTGTGTCACATTTATCTATTGCATCCTTCAGACATTTTTGATAGTATTCAAAGTCAGGAGATGGAGAAAATTTACTTATTAGCTTTTCCTGTTCTTGTAGCTGTTCCATCAATTCCTTTTTTAATCATCTGCATCTCTCATGATACAGTCTACTAGTCCCAAAGTGCCTTTATGTAGCTCTTCTTTCCATTCCAACATAAATATAACATGTTCTTTTCCAAAAGCTGGATTCTTCCATATTCTCAAGCCTCTTGGGACCTGTTGGACCTCCAAATATGCTTTCATCATGTTCAGATGCCAAAACACCCATAGTGATTTTAATGCTAACCTTTCATAGCCAATAAAGACTTTTTTAATTGTCAGGGGTTCAGATGTTGAAACATTCATATTCTCTTGCACATCCCTTTCATTTATCCCATTTGAATTTTTATTCTGTGTAAAAATTAAATAATTGTCAGCAGTGTCCAAAAAAAACGTTGATAAGTAACTAAAGGGAGTCTCCCTGGTAGATGTTCCACTACCATTTGCCATCTTCTCTGTTTGGCTTATACACACAAGTCTTTTTGACTAACCCTTCTTTAGTGAGTCTTGATGATAATCCCCTCAAGCATATATCCAATTAACATGCTTTTGCTTCACAGGATTGCTCCATGAAGGGAAGGTGCTTGTCAGTCCTTCCTCAGCTCAGTAGAAACACAAGGGACCCAGCACTCATTATCTTTCATTTACAAACTACAACACTAACCAATTTCTTTAGAAAACTTTTTATTATTTTGTTCTAAAACCAAACCCAGATATCGAAGAGGTGTAGCACCAGGGAGATCTCCACGCAAAAGACCAACATTTCATGTTCCTTATGAACACTTTATCAAGCTGTATTTGCACTACATAGTGTTCAATATTTATACTACAATTCATTATCACCAAGATCTAAAAAACATGCAAATTCCTACATTTTTAATTATTTTCAATGATTAAAACATGCTATAATGTGGGCAGGACCTGTCATACATATTTATACGCTCTTTTCAAAAGACTTTCTTTTTTATAAAAAAGAACATTTTGTGTTATTATAAAACATGTAAACTTTACACTTATTTCCCTTTAATGAATGAATTCGGGGGGGGGGAGTATTTCATTTTACATTTTAAAATACTAACAAAAGAAAAAATTAATAACTGTGCTTCTTATTTTAACAATTTCTGCACAACTTCATTCTTTTGATTTCTATGTATATTCCATTCCACATATATTTACAAAAAAATATATTTTCCTCTACAGCAGTCATGACAATTCTATTTGATCATTTAATCCAGGCCATTCCAGGGCTCCCAACTGGTATATCCAGTAAGCTTCTCTATTAGATAATCTATGTGCCATTGCATATTTCAAATCTTTATTTTTTATTGCCCGCATATGTTCCCCCAGTCATTCTTAAGAAAATTTTTATTATTTTGTTCTAAAACCAAACCCAGATATTGAAGAGGTATAGCACCAGGGAGATCACATGGAAAAAATATAAAATATTACATTTTATAACATGTGATACTCAGAATGTTATATACCTATTGTCTTGCAGTTGTGGTGTATATTATGTGGGCAGGACTAAAAGGAAATTCAAAGAATGAATGGGGGAACACATCCGGGCAATAAAAAAAGATTTGAAATGTGCAATGGCACAACATATAAATGGTATAAGGGAGGATTTGAACATATTCCTCTCTTTATCAGAATAGATAAAGTGTCATTGGGACCAAGGGGGAGGCATGGAAAATAGATTAGCTAATAGAGAAGCTTACTGGATATACCAGTTGGGAGCCCTGGAATGGCCTGGATTAAATGATCAAATAGAATTGTCATGACTGCTGTAGAGGAAAAGATATTTTTTGCAAATATATAGAAACATAGAATTTGATGGCAGATAAGGACCGCTTGGCCCACCCAGTCTGCCCATTTCCCTACCTAATGGATAAGCTGCAGATCCTAGTTAACCAGCAGCCTACTTCTTTCTACCCCCACCCCTAGAATTGCCTTATGACTGTCCCATGCATGCTTGAATTCAGCCACTGTTTTTGACTCCACAACCTCCTCCAGAAGGCCATTCCATGTATCCACAACCCCTCTCAGAAAAATACTCACATTACCTCTGAGCTCATCTTCAAAGTGTGCCTTTTGTTCTGCACACCTCTTTTTAAAAGATGCTACCCTCTTGACTTTGTTGATTCCCTTGAAGTACTTGAACATTTCTATCATGTCCCCTCTCCCTCCTTTCCTCGAGGCTATACATATTAAGCTCCTTTAGTCTCTCTTCATATGTCTTCCAGTGCAGACCCTGCACCATTTTAGTTGCCCTCCTCTGACAGCTTCCATCCTGTCTATGTCCTTGTGGAGATTGGGTCTCCAGAACTGCATGCAGTACTCCAGATGGGGTCTCACCAGTTGTCTGTACAGAGGATAACAACTTCCTGTTTTCTACTGGTGATGCCTCTCCCTATGCATCCCTGTATCCCCAGCCCTCCTTACTGCCCTCTCACATTGCTTGCCTACTTTTAAGTCATCGATGACTACCCCAGGTCCTTTTTCCATTTTTGTTGTTGTTAGTATTTCACCCCCATTGTGTACTCTTCCCTGGTTTTTGTTTCCAGGTGCATTATCTTTCACTTAGCATTGAATCAAAGCTGCCATACATTTGACCATTCCTCTAACCTTGCCAAGTCCCTTCTTATCCTTTCCACCCCACCTTGGGCATCAACTCTGTTGCAGATCTTTGTGTCATCTGTAAAGAGACATACTTTTCCTTCCAGTCCCTCTGCAATGTCACTTATAAAGTCATTGAAGAGGACCGGTCCTAATACTGAACCCTGCGGTACCCCACTAGTAACCCCTCTTTCTTCAGAGTGGACTCCATTTACTATTACCCTCTGTGTCCTATTCTCTAGCCAATTCTTTACCCATGCTATCATCTTGGGACCCACTCCCAGGCTGGCTAACTTGTATATTAATCTTGTGTGTGGGACTATGTCAAATGCCTTGCTAAAGTCTAGGTAGGGCATGTCCACAGCCCTTCCCTGATCTACTACTTTGGTCACCCAGTCAAAGAAATCTATTAGATTCATCTGGCATGACCTTCCCACTGTGAATCCATGTTGCCTTGGGTCCTGTGCCCCTCTGGCCTCTAGGTACTCAACAATTCTTTCCTTCAGAAGTGATTCCATCATTTTCCCTATCACTGAGATTAAACTAACAGGTCTGTAGTTTTCTGCTTCTGCCCTTCTCCCACTTTTGTGAATGAGAATCACATCCACCCTCCTCCAGTGTTCAGGTACCACCCCATCCTCCCATGATTTGTTAAAGAGGGTAGTCAGTGGTGTCACCAGTTCTACCCTTAGTTCTTTTAGAATTCTGGGATGAATCCCATCAGACCCCATTGTGGAACTGAATATATGTAGAAATCAAAAGAATGAAGTTGTGCAGAAATTTTTAAAGTAAGAAGTGAACTTAGGAATGTTTCCTTTTGTTAGTATTTTAAAATGTAAAATGAAATACTTCCCCTCCAAATTCATTCGTTAAAGGGAACTAAGTGTAACGTTTACATGTTTTATAATAATACAAAATGTTCTTGTTTATAAAAAAGAAAGTCTTTTGAAATGAGTATATAAATATGTATAACAGGTCCTGCCCACATTATAGCATTTTTTAATCACTGAAAGTAATTAAACATGTAGGAATTTTCCACTTTTTTTAGATCTTGGTGATAATGAATTGTAGTATAAATATTGAACACTATGTGGTGCAAATACACCTTGATAAAGCATTTGTAAGGAACATGAAATGTTGGTCTTTTGTGTGGAGATCTCTCTGGTGCTACACCTTTTCGATATCTGGGTTTGGTTTTAGAACAAAATAATAAAAGTTTTCAAAAGAAACTGGTCAGTGTTGCGGTTTGTAAATGAAAGATAATGAGTGCTGGGTCCATTGCGTTTCTAATAAGAATGAATGTGGATTGAGAAAAAGTAATAGAGGATAGAAAAGAAAAAGGAGAATATGACAGAATGAAGGATAGCTGTCAGATAGTGAATGATACTGTGGCAGAAAAATCTGAAGAGGTAAATGGTTATATAGGGGAGGAGATTAGAATATTTATGAAAAAGACAAAGGATACAGACTATGTTGTGACATTACACAGTGTTGATGTGATTCCAAGTGAATCCAAGGATAGTTTGAATAAAGATGTAAAAATGCTAATTAATGCTATATTGGGAGAGGAAAATAATTCAGCATCATTTATTAGCATAATTCGACCAAACAAACAGCAAAAACAGATATGGGTCATATCAGAATACTACCATATAATTAGGACAATAAAGCATAATCAGGGGAAATGAACAAAAATGGGAATTAACTGTGGGGAATTAACCACGTTAGGTGCTCTGTTCACAGAGTTCTATAAGAACATGGGTAATACATTCCCAGAAGAGAAACACATGGGCATATTTGGTCTCCAGAAATTTGCAAGAGAATCGAGAAATAACCTGAGATTCAAGCTTGGAGAATTTATGGAATCAGTATAAAAAATTCCCCAGATTAGCAAGCAGATTATTAAAGCAATAAAATGGAAAGTGAATGATCAAATTTTGTTTTGGGTTAAGGGAAAGGAGTGATACAAAAAACTATTGGAGAACAAAATTAATCGGATGCATTTGGAATCTACATTTATGAGAGTAAAGAAAGAAGTATGGAAGAACAAAGGATTGAAAGTGAACAAAACTGGGCAAAATTTTGGAAACTATAAACAAGTTTTCAAATCTGAAAAAACAACCTGCAGATTGACAAATAAAGGGGAATTTAAAGCAGGAAAAAGATTCCAACCAAATATATTATCTTGGAATGTATCATGGGATTAGAAACAAGATAAGGGATATAAATGTTATAGAATATATAATCAATTTTGAAATTATCAACTTTCAAGAGACATGGACAGATGGAAATGTCCATTTGTATGGTTATAAAAGCTATAACAAGTTAACATTAAGAATGAAAAGATATGGTAGACTATCTGGGGGATTATGTACTCTGTGTAAATGTAATCTGAACTATATAACTAAAGAAATAGAGATTGATGATGAGAATGTATTGATGGTGGAAATAGTGGCACAGGATACTCAGCAAGTATTGGTAATAATGAATGTGTATATACCTCCAAATAGGAAAAAGAAAGAACATGAAATAAAAACATTAGAGAGCATCCAAAATTACTTGGAAAAAAAATGAATATGAATAATTCTAATAAAGGCATTTTCATAATGGGGGACTTCAATGCTAGGTTGGGATCTAACATCAAGTTATCCAAAGATGTTGGAGACATACTAGCAATGACTGGAAATCAACATCTGGCATACAAGAGGTGTGGACTGGATAAAAAGACTAATATAAGGGGAAAACAACTAACTAGATTATTAAATAATTGGAATTTTACATTACTGAACGGCAGAACCTTAAGTGATAAAGAAGAAGCATATACTTTCATGTGCAAAAATGGAAACTCTTGTATTGATTTGATATGGATAAATGCAAATTTAATGACAAAGTAAAGTAGTTTGAAAATAGGAGATAGAGGGGAAAGTGAAAACCTACCATTGGAGTTTCAGTTACTGTTGTCAAAACCGGCAATAGACCAACCTTGCAACAAAAACATTATAACGGACAAAAAAAGGATAATTTGGTCAGATATAAGAAGGGGATAGAATGGGACCTAATTAATACTAAAAAATATTGAGAACTGTTAATTTATAGAGGTATAACAGACAAAATGGTTATGTACATTGAGGAAACATCAGCGATTAATAATGTAGAGAAGTATAATGATATAATAAAAGATACAGCTGAATTAGTGAGTAAAGTTACAAAAACTTCTAACAGAAAATAGGGAGTACCATCTTATAATGAGGAATGGGAATGTAGAAGAAAAAATAATTAAATAGAGAAGCTAGACAAACGAAAATTGTACCAACAAAAGATAACAAAAGCAAGTTACAGGCGACAAGAAGGGTGTATATAAGAACATTTAGGAAATGTAGAGAAATATATAGAAAGAAGGCTTGGAAAGAACTGGAAAAAATAATTCAGGACAAAGACAATAGGACATTTTGGCGGATAGTAAGTAAAGGTACAATGGATAATGAAAGACAAATTGAAAATGGAATAGATCCAGTTGATTGGATGAATTATTTTAAGAAAATACTCAGCATGGATAAAATAGAGGTTGAAAAATCAGAAATTTCAGTATGGACAGAATTTGAAGACCAAATTGATGAAAAAGAATTAGAAGAGGCAATAATGGTATTTAAAAGACATAAAGCACCTGGACCAGAGATGGATACCAATGCTTAAAAAAGTATTTAATTTAATAGGAAAAATTGGTATTATCCCTGAATCATGGAAAAAAAGCACCATAATACCTTTATTTAAAAAAGGAAATAGGGAAGACCCCTAGTGTTATAGGCCAATAAGCCTGATTGACAACATACAAAAAATATTTGCAAAAAGTTTGAATAATAGGATAAGCCAATGGGTACAAAAATATCACAAGATAGATGAAGCACAGGTGGGTTTTCTTCCACATCATTCGACTATAGATCAATGTTATGTTTTGTGTCATTTAATTTACAAATACAAAAATTAAAAAACAGAAATGTTATTGTGTATTTATCATTTTAAAGGCAGCATTTGACAGCATCAATAGCCAATT
The DNA here is from genome assembly GCA_016271365.2 of Neoceratodus forsteri. Taxonomy (NCBI): domain Eukaryota; kingdom Metazoa; phylum Chordata; order Ceratodontiformes; family Ceratodontidae; genus Neoceratodus; species Neoceratodus forsteri. Next base: position 974,999,414 of record CM057450.1, on the reverse strand, counting down.
ATTATGGCAAAGTCTAGGCAAGATAGGGATGGAAAGATCAATGTTGTGCCATCTAACGGTGCTGTATAAAGACAATAGCTGTATGAGTAGGTATAACAAGCAAAGGGATTTAACAGTGGAAATTAAAAACAATACAGGGGGCACCAAGATTGTGTCCTATCTCCCATACTATTTAATCTGTTCATAAACTCAATACTACTGAAACTTTACAAAGATCAATATCACATGCCTAAAATAGGGAATAGACCAAATCCATATCTAGATTTGCAGACAACATAGTATTGATGTCCACCAGAAACATAGAAACATAGAAACATAGAAGTTGAAGGCAGATAAGGACCGCAAGGCCCATCCAGTCTGCCCATTTCTTTTTCTACCTTATAAATGTGCCATCGGCCTTTGCTCTGTCAGTGACCTATCTATTCATAGTCATTTGTATTGCTCCCTTATGCCTATTCCATGCCTGTTTGAAGCCCTGCACTGTATTCATAGCCACCACTTCTTGTGGTAAGCCATTCCATGCATCCACCACCCATTCTGTGAAAAAGAATTCCTCCACATTCCCCCTTAATCGGCCTCCCTCTAATCTCATGCTGTGTCCTCTTGTCCTGCTATTTTTCTTATATTTAAACATTTTAGACTCTTTCACCTTGTTTATGCCCTTAAGGTGTTTGAATGCCTCGATCATATCACCTCTCTCCCTCCTTTGCTCAAGGGTATACATATTGAGCTCCATTAATCTGTCCTCATATGTCTTCTGATGCAGTCCCTGCACCATTTTGGTTGCCCTTCTCTGGACTGCCTCAATTTGGTTAATGTCCTTGTGAAGATGTGGCCTCCAATACTGCAGTACTCCAGATGGGCCCTAACCATGTATCATGTACAGAGGGATTATTACCTCCTCTTACGACTTGATGATACCCTACTAATACACCCTAACACCACCCTAGCCTTACCTACTGCTTTAGAGGTCTGGTTTGATGATTTTAGGTCATCAGTGATGATGATGCCCAAGTCTCTTTCTTCCTTTGTGACTGCTAGCAGCTCCTCCCAGCCTATAAGTGGCTTCAGGTTTCTCTTCCCTATGTTCATGATTTTGCACTTCTTTGCATTAAATCCCAGTTGCCACTCTTCTGACCATTCTGCTAGTTTATCCAGATCTCTTCTCATTTTGCCCACCCCATCTGGCTCATCTACTCTGTTGCAGATCTTGGTGTCATCTGCAAACAGACAAGCCTTACCCTCTAGTCCATCTGCAAGGTCACTAATGAAGATGTTGAAGAGGACTGGCCCCAGGACTGATCCCTGAGGTACCCCACTTTTGACTTGCATCTCTTCTGACTGTATACCATTTACCACCACTCTCTGTTTTCTGCCGGCCAACCAGTTTGCCACCCAGTTGACCAACTTCTGACCCATCCCGAGCCTACCCAGCTTATTTATCAATCTTCTATGTGGAACAGTGTCAAAAGCTTTGCTGAAGTCAAGGTAGGTGACATCAACTGCTCCCTTGGTCCACCACTCTGGTTACCCAGTCAAAGAAATCTATGAGATTAGTTTGACAGGACCTTCCTTTGTAAACCCATGCTGTCTTGGATCCTGGCCCTATGGATTCCAGGTGTTGCACTATCCTTTCCTTAAGAGTGCCTCCATAATCTTGCCCACTACTGAGGTAAGACTGACCGGTCTGTAGTTCCCGCCTCCTCCCTGCTACCACTCTTGTGAGGCGGGATCACATGACCCTTCTCCAGTCTTCTGGGACCTCTCCTGTGCTCAGAGACTCACTAAACAATTCTGCTAATGGCTCTGCTAGTTCCTCCTTTTAGCTCCTTCATAAGTACCTGGGATGTATGCCATCAGGTCCCATTGCCTTATCCACTTGAGCTTAGCAAGCTCTTGTAGGACCCTTTCTTTGTGGAAGGGAGTAGTGCTCACCTCCTCCCCTGTGTCCATGATGCTGAGCTGTGGCCCTGCCCACATTCTCTTCAGTAAATACTGAGCAAAAGTATCTATTTAGGATAGATGCCTTTACAGGGTCCTCCTCCTCACATGCTCCCTTTTCTACATTAAGCTTAGCAATACCCCCTCTGGACTTTCTCCTTTCACTAATGTATCTATAGAAAGTCTTGTCACCTTCTTTTACTGTTTGTGCTAGTGTTTCCTCAGTTTGGGCCTTTGCCTGCCTTACTGCCTTACCTGCTTCCCTTAGGGCAGTTTGGTATGCCTCCCTATCTTCATCCCGCTGTCTTCCCTTATATTTCCTGAAGGCCAGCCTTTTGGCTCTGACCTTTCTGCTACTGTATTTGAGAACCAAAGTGGTTTCCTTCTTCTTTTGCACTTCCTTTTCTGTCTAACACAATGGGATGTTGCTTCAAGTATTGCATCCTAATGCTTGCCCACTTTGCCTGTACCCCTCACCTGTGTTTCTTTTTGCCAGGGCTATCTTAACTCGTTGGCCATCTTATCAAAGTCAGCTCCTCTGAAGTCCCATATTTTTGCCTTGGAATGGGATGATTTAGATGTAGTAGCCAAATTGAACCATACCATGTGATGGTCACTGGCCCCAGGTGACCTTCTACCTGGAGATCTGTGATCCCTTCTTTGTTAGTCAGTACTAGATCTAGGATAGCCCTGTCTCTTGTGGGTTGCTGTACCAGTTGTTTGAGGCCCTCCTGCAGGGAATCCACTATGAGTCTAGTTCTGGCAGATGTTCCTGCTGGTATTGACCAATCTGTATCTGGCATGTTGAAGTCTCCCATTATCAGAACCTCCCTTTAGCTGTCATGTTTTGTATATCTTCTAACAGTAATGTGTCTATGTCCTCCTCTAGTCTGGGGCCTGTAGACAACCCCAGTTCTTATGGCTGTCCCATTTCCTGTTTCCAGGGTGACCCACAGTTCTTCTGGCTCCTTATGTGTATTCTGAATTTCTGTAGCTTTGATATTTTCATTAACATACTGGGCCACCTCCCCCTTTTGCACCTCGGTCTCTTCTGAACAATACATAGCCAGGTACTGAAGTCTCCCAAGTGTGGTTACTGGTAAACCACGTCTCACTAATTGCTACTATGTCCAGTTTAGCCTCTGACATTATTGCCTGCAGGTCTGGGATCTTATTTCCCAGGCTGTGAGCATTATGTACATGATTTTCCATCGGCCAGATTTTGATGTTAGTTGTTGGGTGAAGTTTGGCATTACCCCTGTGCATCGATGGGAGACAAACCTTTTTTCTTACCTGGTGATGCAAATGAATGGCAAACACGCTGAATTCTGTTTGACCACTAGCTGAGGGGGAGGTGTTCTTCCCATTCACGATGGGGTGCTGCACCCTCTCCCATTTGCTAGTTTAAATATTCTGCAAAGACGTCAAACTTCTGCCCCAATGCACTGACTCCTCTTTAGTCAGATGCAGTCCATCAAATTTAAGAACTTTCGCTCCGAGAACTGTTGCCAGTTCCCTACAAATCTGTGTCCTTTTCCTGGCACCAGTCCTTGAGCCATGTGTTTAGCTCCCTATCTCCCCTTCTCTGACCTTCCGTCCATCTGCTCCCTCTCCCAGACTGGCAGGATCTCAGAGAAGGAGATGCCGGACGAAATAGATGATAGTTTGTCACCCAGCCTAGTCAGGTGTTCCTTGGTCTCCACAACTGACCGGCTGGCGAGATCATTAGTCCCTATGTGTACTAGGACATCAATGTTTTCTCCTGCTTTGTGAACAATTTTAGTAATGCGGTCAGTGTCTCTCCATGCTGATGTACCTGGAGACATCTGACCATCACCCTGGCTGGAGATGGGCATCAACTCCCCGAATCATGGAGTCTCCTATGATCAGAAGTTTTTTGGATTTCCTTTGTGCTTGTTTAGTTTTGTTCCTGATTTGGGTGAGTTTTGTTGTGCTAGCTCCTGTGCCGCAGTGTCCTGCTCTGCAGTGTCTTCTGCCTCTTTATTTGATTTCAGAGATAGAGGCAGATACCTGTTTGTAGTGTTTATATGGTTTTTGGAGGCAATGTGATGGAGAGCAGAGAGTGATGGGGCACCTGATTTGCTCCTCCTAACCACCTGCCAACCTCCTGGACCACCTACCCTCTGCGGTTGAGGTTTTTCTGTTGGATGCTGGGGAAATGGCGGGTGGTTCTTATAATGTATTTCCTCTTCAATATGAAATTTGGGCGTGCAATCTCTGCCCATGCTGCGGAGCTGAGCCCTAAGATCTCAAAGGCCCAGCATGTAGGACAGTGTCCTAAATCCTGTAAGACTGTCCTTCTGAAAATTGTTCCACAGTACCTGCAGTTAATGAAATCCATTCCAAATAAGTTGCTGGGTTTGTAACCTAGTCAGAGTAATTAGAAGGAAAAAACAAAGGAAAAAATGCAAGTAATGGTTTATTGTGCTTTGTTTAACTTGTTATAACAAGTTAAATTACCTAGTGCCCCTGTAAGTGAGATCACCTTGTGGAGGTTCCACTGATCCGCCCCTTCCTGCTCTGCCACAGGAAATGTCACAACTGTAGTACCCTATAAAAGGAGTGTAGTGGGGTGGTTGGGGATGGGGGTGGGTGGCTGGGCCCTTCCCCTGCCTAAAAAGAAGAACCATGGACGAAAGAACAAGGAGGTAAGAGCAGAAACAATCAGTCATCAACAAATGCAGTAACCCTGAAAGCTTATCCTAATGTTAGATAAAACTGTAAAACCTGTAAAGCACCACCTGTAATAATTTCAGAGAAGATATACCCTGTAAGAAACACTTTGCTCCAGAAAAATAAAGCAGTAACAGAAGATATACCTTGCAAAAGACAATTTGAATCAGAAGATTACAGCAGTAATCTGTTACACACACCTGTAGGCACACCTTGTAATAATGCAGAAGAAGGTATACCAGCAACAACAATTTGAATCAGAGAAAAATAAAGCAATTAAATGTTAGCAACAAACAGTAGCAATCCCTGTGAGTAGAACATAAAACACTACCACACAGTAAATCTGCTTAGCCAAACTAAGTCTTAATCCTTCTCCCTTGCTCTGGTAAGTTCTCTACTCTGCCTTTCAAGCAGTCTTAGAAGGAAGAGCTCAGGTGAAGCTAGGTGCCTTGGCCAGCAAACCAAGTCTTCTACTTCCAAGATATCAACTAACCTGACTTTTAACCCTTCTTTCTGTTGGAAATTACTGACAGTTTGCCAGCTCCACCCCACATACACACCTAATCCTTTGGAAGAGCTGTGGGAGGAAAGCAATTAGCTCCTTCAATGTGAGAAGGAGACTGAAACACCTCTGAGACAACAAACCTTTTCAACAAACAAGAATAAAATAAAACACAGTGTCAAACAGTAATTTTGCTTAGCCCAATGATAAAAAAGTCATAAAAATGTAAGCTCCACCTGTAATACAGTAATTTCAGAGAAGATATACCCTGTAAGAAACACTTTGCTCCAGAGAAAAATAAAGCAGTAACTGAAGATATACCTTGCAAAAGACAATTTGAATCAGAAGATTACAGCAGTAATCTGTTAGCACACACCTGTAGGCACACCTTGTAATAATGCAGAAGAAGGTATACCAGCAACAACAATTTGAATCAGAGAAAAAATAAAGCAATTAAATGTTAGCAACAAACAGTAGCAATCCCTGTGAGTAGAAAATAAAAACACCACCACACAGTAAATCTGCTTAGCCAAACTAAGTCTTAATCCTTCTCCCTTGCTCTGGTAAGTTTCTCTACTCTGCCTTTCAAGCAGTCTTAGAAGGAAAGAGCTCAGGTGAAGCTAGGTGCCTTGGCCAGCAAACCAAGTCCAGCCACTGGGAATAAAAAGATTGGTAAAGGACTTTAAAGAAAAGTGAAATAAATCAGATCTAATTATAAATTATAAGAAAGCAAAGATGATGATATTTGGGCAAAAAGAAAAAAGAGAAAAGCAATAAGAATTACAACTATTGGTAAGAACTCTGGTATTAATCCACTTGTACTCATCCACGTTGGGGAAAACAATGTTTTCCAGGACTCCACTGAGAAAATTAAACAAGATTTAGTGGCACTCTACAATAAATTGATGTACCTAGGTTGTGAAACTGCCATATCAGAAATCCTACATATACCCAAGGCCCCACCCCACCTTAATCAGAAAATAAGAACAATACGTGACTGGCTAAGGAAATGGAAACTAAGGCAAGAGATCAGGGGTGGGATATTCAGAAGGGCTGCGCAGGGCAACCCACTGATGCACCTGGCACGATATTCAAAGGGGGATTGAGCCTGGCACAAATCCCGATGCTCTGGAGCGCATCAGTAATGTATGCGGTGCAGGTGGGGGGGCGTGCCCATGCATGCTCCGCACATCCTGATATTCAGCCCATTGAGCCCATGCATGCGCAACCCCTACCTGCACTGCACAGAGGTGAGCCAAAAAAAAAGGAGCAACAGTTGGCCATCCACAGGTGAGCTACCGTATTGCAGGGCGCAACACTGCAGCTGCCACCTGTGAGTGGCCACTTGAGCTCCAGTGGCACCTTTGTGGTGGCACCCCCCCATGCCTGATCACGGGCAATTGTTATAATTAATAGTCCCAAATCCCTGGTGGTCCAGTGGACCACTCACAACCCAATCATGGGCATTTGTGAAAGATAATCATCCTATATCCTTGGTGGTCCAGAGGACCACTTGCAGCCTGATCGCGGGCATTTGTGAAAGATAATCATCATATATCCCTGGTGGTCCAGTGGACTGCTTGCAGCCTGATTCTGGGCATATGTAATAAAAAAAAGAGGTCCAAAATCCCTGGTGGTCCAGTGGACCATGTCCAGCCTGATCGTGGGCATACATTTCACAATAGAACACACCAAGCCATCCCTGGTGGTCCAGTGGTACCCCCCCACCCGCTCACTGAGCCCCAGCACCCCGCTCCCCCCTTCAGTGGCGGGCGGCAGCTCCCCACCCACAAGCCGCCCCGCCACCCGCCGACTGACTGAGTATGGTAGGGCTGTACGCCCACTGGTCCACAGCGTGGGCCAATGGGCGTACAGACCATACCATACTACACAGTCCAGATTATTCCCACCAATCTTAAAAACCTGCACAGGCTACCAAATGTGTCCAGAATGAGTTGGACAAATATGTCTGAGACACTGAGTGGCCTGAAAGACAGTCTCTGTCACCCTAGAATGTGTGGCCTCACTAGCAAACCCTGGTAAGGCAGACACCTATAATTCTACCAGAAAGCTGTGCAGAATGAGCAAATGATATAACTCTCTAACATCCCCCATAGTGAGACGCCTCCACCTTGCAACAATGCTATATATTCCAGGTGACTAATGTAGTCCTAGCTGGGATGGGACATGGCATCCCTCCCACACACCCTTCCCAGGATGAATTCACATCAAGAGTCCCCTCAACAGAGGCACCCCATCCAGGCAGGGTATTGAGCTCCAACTGAGGTCCTGATTACTGGGACTTCCCTCTGTAATACTCAGTTTACTGTGGCTGGTGACAATTAATAGACTCCTCTGCAGTGCACTACAAAATCAATGATTCAGAATCACACACTGGACAGTCTGCCCCCTCAAGCTAGTCCTCTCTCCATGATTGTTGTTAGTTAGCCCACCCATTATCCATAACAGTAATATGCACTAGTACCCTAACCACAAGGGCTTCCACCTGCCCTTCCTTACTGTTCACCTCTCTCTTTCAGTGTTTCTCTATCCTCGTGTCAGTGCACTGCTCCAGCCTCTCCAACTGTCCCATCCGTTATAAACTGTTGATCTCTCGCGGGTTGGTATGAGCGAGAGCATGACGGTCGAGTCGCGGTACTGAACAACTAAAGTAACAGAAAGAAACACCCTCCCTTACGTGACTTGGCTCTCTCGTTGACTCTTCTCCTCGCTGCGATTCAGAAATTGGGTCAACCTCTCAAGGCAGCACGCACTGGCAGCGCAGCTCTGTCCGACACACCAACTCCCAAAATTTGAGCAATTAAAACCTAGTCCTGGCTCCTGCTCTCACACAGGACAAAGATCAGCTGGGAAAGCCCACCAAAAAAAAAAAAAAATGAACAAAAGAATGCTGACAGCCTGAGAGACTAACACACTCCCTGCTACCCCCGCTGATCTCTGCAGCACGCCATGGCGTGTCAGGCGTATCGGTAGCTACATCCTTATACACTGCCTACATAACACAGCTGGCCACCAAGTCCTCATCTGTAATAACAGACATTACATTACAGCTGCATTACAGCTTGTAAGTTCATTGGTGGAGGTGTACATCGTGACTGCTACCGTCTGTGCTCACGAGAAAAACAGAAAAAGCTTACCTAAAACCAATGCAACTACAGTCCCGACTAATACCCAGTTCTTCCTCAGGGAGCTTTTGAAATCACATCCTTTCCCCGATTTCTTCCTCATGATTGAAAATTAGAGTTCTGTCAGTGCCAAGTAAAGGGGCCAATACCAGAACAAGTCCTTAAAATGCAAGGCCATTTTCAGTGACATATATGGTACTGCATCTGCTGTCCTCTCTCTCTATCTTTCACTCTCTCTCTCTCAGGCTGTACTGCTCCATTGTGCTCAAACTGGTCCCGGCTCCTGACAGCCGGCATTCTCCACCACTTGCTTGGGCAGGATGAAAGTGTAAAAGCAGACGCCCTGCTGGATACAGCTGTATTGCCGCCTGCAAAAGTTCACGGATTGTTAAACCTGCCTGCGATGGGCGTGGGTAGGGGGTGGAGGTGTACAGCGCACAGTGGGAAACTGCGGGAGTGTTTGTTTACAACCATAGTAAACCGTAGTAAACTCTGTGTGGGGCAGAGTTGGGGCAGGTTAAACATACTCTGTGGGGGAGGGCACCTCTGGAGACATGAAGCGGCAAGAACAATAGTGCTGTTTAACTATCATGCCTTATACAGTCAGTGTAGTACTTGGGCTGGGCTCTCTGTGGAAGAAATACTGTTGTGCGGATGGAAAACATGACGTAGGTCCTTTTCTGATGCAAAACGTCTGCAGACTCCGCCCACTGCAGATGTAAAATTAAAAATGACACAGTAATTCACTATTCTAACCCCTAACAAAATAACAACCTAATGAAACAGTAATATATTGCAGGATCATACGTCTCAACTGTCACACATTATGAGGTACCTCTCAGAAACCCATTGTCCATCATGGGGAAGGTGATCTTCCACATTCCCCACTGAGACTTTAAAGCAGAAATTCATAATAATCTATTATGCTTAGTTATACAAAAACATTATGAACCTTAATGCACTGATAGCTATCATGTTCTGAGCTTCCAGTGCCATGTTAGATGAAATGTCACGCATTTTGCTCATTTGACACACATGGTGTCGTGTCATACATTTTGGTGGAGAAAGGTTGAGGGGTATGTGCAGTATGCATGCAACCATGGATCCGCAATCTTCTATAAAGAACTGCAGACCTGACGGAAAGCTGTCAAACTGAGTTCTGAGGAGTAGCACGACGTACAGTATGGCTGCTTTCCTGAATTTTTAAATTTTCTGAGCCTGAATGACCCCTAACATTGGAACACTGACTTCCTGTCTGTCTCCGAGGCTGAGGTGGTGGAAGAGCGCAGAGACGGGGAGACAAGGTGACTAGTAGGGACACTGTTGGAATGGTAGACTGTAGTCAGAAGTGCAGGGAGCCTTGTGGAGTGACAGCCTCTCGGAGAGGAGTGCCTGGTGGCTTCGGAGTTGCATGAAGTGAAATGCAAAGAAAGATACTAAAGATACCAAAAACCTGGAGACGTTTTTGACTTTGTTAAAGTTTGGTGCTGACAAGCTTAAAAACCTACATGGCAAGCTGAACTATAATCCCTGTGCTCCATTTAAAATCGTCACCCGCTGATGTATCAGTTGTGTCCTTCAGCACTTTAATTAGTCTTACCTTCCCTCTGTTCTGCTCGTCTCTAATACAATAAATAATTTGATTTTGTTTTATTTATATGCTTCTAATAACTCTTGTTAGTGGTTGCAGTTTTGCACATCCTGCATATTTAAAGTCACAATTTTATCTAGTATTTGGAGTACTTTCCTTTTTTGCGGATGCTATCTATTGCTACTTTGGCTGAGGTTTACACTCGGCGGTCAGCCGATTACATATTAATTCGTTTCACCCCCAATGTGCCCAATAATTGTTTGTAATCTTATTTTTCTGCTGGTCTATATAATATTTAAATGGACAGTCATTACTGAAGGTCAACTGAGTTGCTCGGGGTCAGGGAGGTCAGACTGGTGTGCAAGGTACATACAGAAATGCATATAAACATACAACAGATTAGAGATATAATGGCAAGGCTTCGTAACCTGTAAATAGGTCTTTATACATGGCAAGGATTACATTTAATTCAATGTACGTAGTTGAGGATCAGCAGCCGGGGATGTTCCACTAAATGCCAGTGGTACGATTATGGGGCAGGGGATTAAGAGTTGGGGGGAATATCACTAGATATGAGAGAAAGATACAGTACAAATAACACATTGTCAGATAGAGCAATGCGGTGGGGTGCGGGTAGGGGCCACCATCAGAAACCAGAGAAAGGGAAGCACAAGCATCTACATGTACCACATTTATTCATACTTTTTTTTGGGGGGGTTGAACTTTACTGTCAGTGGGAACGGTTCTTTACTAATCGATCTCTTTTACGCTCCGATCTATTTCTTAAAGATCAATGTTTTTTTACACAACGCATTTCAATGTTGTCACAAAAAAACACATTAAAATTCAAAAACTATCCAATGTTTTTTACCAAACCATCCAAAGACACACTCAGTTGGCAGATACCCCAGCATCCTTAAAAATTTATTGGAAGCATTCAAGGCTGTGTAGACTGTAGGTGGGAGCAAAAATTTGAATGTTGAGTATTGGGGGAAAAGTGTTTTTTTTTTTTTTGGCCCCCCCTCTTCAAAAATAGTACAAGATGTCACCAGGAAATTTTCCACATCTTGAGATTCAGGCAGCCTGAACATACATGCCAAATGTGGAAATTCACCATACCACAGCAAAGTTATAAACTACAAAAATTTGGGTTTAACATTAAACAGCTTACTCATCCCTAACTAGAGTGATGCTATAAATGAGTATGGACAGAAAATGTGCTGGATTTTCGGACGTAATTCCTGATTTAGGGCTGCACCTGCAGCATCCAAAATGCAGCAAAACCTTTGCTATTTTTAAACTGCTTGCTGCATTTATGGCACTTGCCACACTACTTTATAGTAAAATAATGACTCACGCATCATATGTACTACACATCCATGACAATAAAGCTCCTGAAATGCAGAGAGTTGTGGCACTCATGCACATAGCCCATCTTTTAGACAGTCTCATTTATTGTCGCAAGCACCAGGGGCTAGTTTTCAAAGGACCCAATATGGCCCAGTGACTAAGTCCCTTTGTGCAACTCCCTGGTGGTGCAGGGAAAAATCCCTGCACCTGCAGACAGTAATGCTAGTTTTAATGTTTTATGCATGAGTTGACTTTTCTTTTTTTTCACAGCTGTGAAAAAAAATACCATGCTTACTAATATCTGGCGCAGCTCTTTTGCACAGCTGTCCAAAATAAATGCACAAGCTACTGTAAATTGTGGAAAAGTTTACAAAGTCAACTTGTTTGAAAATGGGAGGCATGCAGAAAAAATGGAGTCAGTTGTATAAGAAAAACCCTCACTTTCCTAACCTGTCAGCGCCAGGTAAAGGGGCCAATACAATACAAATCTTTAAAATGTAAGGCAGTTTTCAGTGATATATATGGTACTGCATGTGCTGTCCTCTCTATCTTTCACTCTGTCTCAGGCTATACTGCTCCATTGTGCTCCCGCTGGTCCCAGCTCCTGACAGCTGGCATTCTCCCCCACTTGCTTGGGCAGGATGAAAGTGTAAAAGCAGGTGACTTGTTGGATAAGGCTGTTTCACCACCCACAAAAGTTTATAGATTGTTAAACCTGCCTGCGATGGGTGTGGAGAGGGGGTGGAGACGTACAGCACACAGTGGGAGACTGTGGGAGGGTTTGTTTACAACCATAGTAAACCGTAGTAAACTCCGTGTGGGGCAGAGTTGGGGCAAGTTAAACATACTCTGTGGGGGAGGGCACCTCTGGAGACATAAAACAGCAAGAAAAGTAGGGCTGTTTAACTATCATGCCTTATACAGTCAGCGTAGTACTTAGGCTGGGCTCTCCACAGAAGAAATACTGTTATGCGGACGGAAAACATGACTTAGGTCCTTTTCTGATGCAAAACGTCTGCAGGCTCCACCCACTGCAGACGTAAAAAACATGACATAGGTCCTTTTCTGATGCAAAACTTCTGCAGGCTCCACCCACTGCAGATGTAAAAATGGTAGAAATAATCCCACAATTGAGCAGTGACCGCACATTGGCCAATTTCTGATAAGACATGTCTGTGTCACTGCTGCCCGGTTCCCCACACATTGTCACCTCTGTTCTATGCTCATAGATGAATGCACTCCCCGTTTCACAGCGGGATCAGTGAGTGGATCATATCGAGCAACTAGACGCACTGTGCAATTTTGTGAAACTTATATAACACACCGTATATTCTAAAATACATAGTAAATGCGTAACTCCGCACCTAAGAAAGACGTAATCAGAGCTTCCCAGCCAGCACTCCTTAAATTAAGGAGCTCTCCCGAATGACCACTAAAATCGGAGAGATTTAGGGGCCCTAATGCTTACATCTATCTAACCGACTGGTCTGGTGCCATACAAAGCAGGGGGAAAGCTAAAATAAAATGGCAAAAAGGGAGAATCCCGGAAAATAGGGAGACTTGGAAGGTATGCGTAATCCACTAGCTCTTTAAGGAAATATTTCTGAAGTACGCTTTTATCTCTCCCTCCCTCATTCACCATATGACAAAAACAGCAACCTTGTAACCCTTGCCAGTGTTCCAGATACAAAATTGTGTAATACTTCCACACACAAAAAGCTGAACTGGGAAAGCAGATTTTGAAAAAAAAATCTTTACAAAGCATACATGATTTTAATTAATAATGCATATACTTATGATAAGCCATATCTTTCTACCAGCTGCTGCCTTGTAACCGGATAGCTGCCCCATGCATTTACACTCCTCACGTGCTTCCTTTTACTTGCAACATGGCTCTATCGATTCAGAAACAATAAGGAAAATCCCTCACCACTTATAACATCCGTCCGTGGCTTTCAGAGTAAAATTAATCTTGGTGCCCCTGTCGAACGGCAACAAGACTTTGGGGATATTTAATTTCGAGGAACTGGAATAAAAGCCAAGGAAGGCAGTTTGCAAAATACATAATTGAAAGTAAAGAGCCATTTTTGTTTTCTTCTTCTGCTCACGACTGTTAGTGGTGTACAAAGACAGCATGTCAGTTTACTGTGTTGTCATTCACAAAAAGGGTGAAAAAAATACATCAATCCCCAATGGCCGGTGTTTCCATTTTTCTACGGTGCCGCCAGGCCCCTGCTCTCAATAGCTGTGCTTGGTGCGAGAAGGCAAAAGTGAAACATAAAATAAGAAGACACCTCTGCTTTTAAGCTGCAGCTTTGGTTCAGGACATCATTTGCAGAACTTGGGTGAGGAACATGCTCTACCTGTTTTGTAGTTAACCCCAGGTATACTGGGGCTGGGTGAAACTCCTCAGCTTGCTAATTTGGAATGCTCCCAAGGCTAAGTTAATCTGACTCAACCACAGAGTTCTGAATCAGAAGAAGAGATAGAATGGTCAGAAGATCATGAGGAGACATCAGTGCCATCATTGTTTGACAGCTGTGACAGTACCGAGCCCTACCCTGGCACATCAAGGGAAGGGGGAGCCCAGGGACCCTTTTCTATCCCTGTATATCCAGCTACAAGTCTTTTGCAACAGTGTCTTTTATTTTTTCTTCGCTTTCTCTGTCTTTCTAGTAGGTAGGCCACCTACGACCTCCTTATTTTGTTTCACTAATTTTTCTTTCAGTCCCTAGGACAAACTCTCCCTACCAGTAGGGAACTGTAGCAGGATGCACATGCAGGCAGACTTCTGTTTAGTAAAATTGTGCTTTCACTAGTTTGAAGCAAACACCTGTCTTGTCATTTCTGCAGGGCATCTGTTACAAGAAGAGACACTTGGAATGGGCCTTGGGCTGCATCTTATCCTGGTAGTTATTATGCTGCTGTCCCTTGCAGTCCCATATTTGGTACCCCATTATCGGAGTGTTATTGTAATGCATATTCACCGTGGTTAATTTAATTAGGGTTTTGGTTCCCCGTTGCAGTTTTCCCACTGAAATCACCTAAGATTGGTTGGGTCAGGCAATTGGTATGTAAAGAGATGTAACAGAACTCACTGGGCAAGAACAGGGGGCTTTTGTGGCAAAAAGCCTGATCTTTGTGTCCACCTCAGTGTTCCTTTTCACATTCTGTTATATTCTGAATGGATCTCTTGCCGGTTCTGAATACGGAGACCAGGCTGGAGCATGAAGCTTCTGTAAAGTAAGTTTACGCTCCGTAACCACCATGGTTTTCCATAAAGTCCTGAATAAGCTGGGCACTCTGGCTCTTTCAAAAGAAAGAATGAATTAATTTGTAAGAGCCCCTTTGCACACTTCCTGCTAGGGCAGGTTCTTGTCTTCATTTCTGGACCACTTTCCTGTCAGTTGCAGTAGCGCATAAAGCACTAATGGAGTGGTATATTTTGTGTTTTTTTTTGAGGATGAAAATGAACAAGAGAACTCCGGGGCTTGTATGTCAAAAACCGTTTTATGGAAAATGTTTTGGTGGAAAGAACCAGTAATATTGGCCGAGGCCTCATGCTCTTCCCCCTCATTTGTAAATATCCCATTTTGAAGAATTAGGACACAGAGAAGCTTGCCATTGCAATTCAGGCTGCTGTGTGTCCATCTTGTGTGGCGCACCTATTTTGAAGCTTTCTTTAGCTGGAGGCCACATTCTGCTACTTAAATCCTCGTTTCATATTTCAACAAATATAAAGGGATTCTGGGAACTATAGAAACCACTGATAATGAAAACAGTGCTGAAAGAAGTTGTTTTCTCTTTTCCATACAAAATATAACTGACACTGTATAACTGTATCTTCAAATGCTTAACATTAGAATAATGCAGCTGTTTTTGGTATTCCTCCTGTTTCAAGCTCAAATGAATATTTTATTTAGTAACAAACTCTTACCCATGTAACTCAGGTTAGCAGATCTTGTACTATAGGACCAGTGCCCCTTTTTGCTCTGGTATTTATGGGTGAGGAACTGTCCATCACAGGTCACATTAGAGAGGGCGCCGGCAGCTGTCACGCAAACTCAGGGCAAAAAGGTCAGTCACTACATACGGGATAAAGAGCTGCCAGAAATCTGAAAAGAAGAGACTCACCTTCTTACCACATTTTAAAATGGTTTTACATGAAAGGCATGTGTCTTCTTTGAATTTAAACTTTTGAACCATGGTAAACTCCGTGTGGGGCAGAGTTGGGGCGGGTTAAACATACTCTGTTGGGGAGGGCACCTCTGGAGACATGAAGCGGCAAGAAAAATAGGGATGTTTAAGTACCATGCCTTATACAGTCAGCGTAGTACTTGGGCTGGGTTCTCTGCGGAAGAAATACTGTTGTGCGGATGGAAAACATGACGTAGGTCCTTTTCTAATGCAAACCGTCTGCAGGATCCGCCGACTGCAAATGTAAAAATAGACTATGCTGGTAGGGGATGTGATGGGAAGGATTTTTATGTGTAGGTTGGGTTCGAATGGAAAAAGGGGGCACAATGTCTGCTCTTCTCCAAGGGGACTGATCTTAGGTAGGAAATTCTTATGTTGCTAAACTGTAATTCTGTCCTACACTTATTGGTCCATATGCAATGTTGTACAGTAATCAGTGTAATATAATGAAATGATACAAGAGACAGCGCACACTCTGTGTTTGTCATTATTCTATAGTTTATACAAGTCATTTCCCTAACTATATTTCTTACTTTCCTTTTTACTTTTCTTCTCTTTTGTTTTAAATATTACAACTACAGATCATTTTGTTACCCAAAAATCTTCATGTCTTATTTCATTTTTCTTAAATGTTTTTGCCTTTCTGAAAGTACTATCACAGTTGGTAGGCAGCAATTATAGAAAGGCACTAATATCTCTTTTCTTCTACAGTATGAATCTGGTTGCATGGATTCTAGAGCTGCACTCTGAAAAACTGAGGAGCTGCAGTGAAGTAAAGCATCACTGAGTTAGGGAAGGAAAGGGTCCTGGCTTGAAAGGGTGCTGGCCTGGTGACATAACTTTAAAAGGAACTGTCAATGAAATACTATACTCATGTAAAAGATTTATCAAATGATTTTTAGATTTACTTTTTTGGGGGGTAAACATGATGCAGTTCCATCATGTTGGTGTTTTTTTTTCCAGTAAATGTGATGGTTGTATCTAATTTTGTGCTGATGTTGATAATCATAGAACCACTTGATGTGACTCAACATATCAACATCTTCCACAGATTCCCCCGGATCAGCTAGAAACAAGTTTTCCATGCCATGTCTCTAATTCCTTATATGGATAAAATAAATATGATTATTGTCACCAAAGAAATTTAAACATCAGAATCTGCATTCTCAGTTTTGGCTAATCCCTAATATTGTTTATTTTTGACAGGATATGCACTGTTTGATTGGGGGGGGGGATACTGTACAAAAAAATTGCTGCTGTATTTTAGAAATGGCTGCTTCCCATCTGCAGACACTCAGATATTATCAATACATTTATGAGCAAGCTTACAAGTATTAAACAGTACGAAACTATGGATCAAGTTTACAAACAAATTTCCAAAGAAAATAGTGTTACTACTGATCAGAAAGGAGATGATGTGGAATGGAACAACCACTGCTGACATTACAACTGCGTCCACTCTGATGTTGGGTTGTATGACTTGTGTCTTCTTGGAAATAGAAAGAAATCACCCTTCCTTTGATGGATCGAACATACATGACAGCAATCTGGGGATACGTTTTCTAATTATATGTTGCATATTTACATTTTAGTCAGTTTTATGCTGTCAGGGGATACATTTCACACAGGACCAGTTCTTCACTTTTTTTACTCCTGGAGTTGAGTCAAACTTTACTTCACTTCGAACTGCCTCCTCCCTCCTCCTCACCACCACTACCATTCCACCAGTGTGGGGTCTTGATGCAATAAATACAATAGATCATGGTCATGGTTGGTTGCTAAACAGCAAAACACTTCAGTGAGACCTGGTACTGTGTGTATAAATGAGGTACCTGTAACAGGAGGAGTGACGTACTCTAAAAACCCTTGTATTTGTTTTGAGCTGAACACACTTTTCTGTCACTGTGTGGGACTCATGGCACAGAACTAGATTGCGCTGTTGGAGAGGAGGATAAAAAAGTTAAATAAAGGAACATTTTTCTCAGCCTTGTCCAGGCATGTTGTGAGATCGTCTTGTCTTCCTTTAGTACTGTAACTCCATAGACGAGATAATGAATATAAAATATGCTGTCCATGGATTTGTTTGCATGCTATCAATTCCATGCACCTCCCTGGTAAACAAAAACAAACTAATTAACTAACTAACTAAATGTCAGTATGGATGTGGCTCTGTACTGCTATAGCTGCAGTTCAGTGTCACCTTATTCCTTTTGGTCACTGACATCACCTGAGGAAACTGGGTCACGGTGTTCTTCTAAGAGAATAGCCAGAGCACTATAACAATTGAAAACAATGCTAAAGTGTAACCCCCATTTCCAAGTAAGAGGATAACATTTTTGTTGCAGTTTAGAAGGTTAGACAAACATGGACATAACACTAAAATGTTACGATCACATTATATCGCAGTTTAAAATGTTACTATCATAACCCACATTTTCAGAAAAGAGGATACCATTTTTATTGCAGTTTAGAAGGTTAGACAAACATGGACATAACACTAAAATATTACGCTCACATTATATCACAGTTTAAAATGTTACAATCACATTATATCACAGTTTTTCACCAGAGCCAGTATGGCTGCAGTCAAGGACACAACGGAACGCGACAGTGTCTGCCATGTCCAAAATGGCTGCCACAGTTCCGTATGCATACACGAGTCATTTCACATGTGTGCTGAACCCCTGGTGCCATCTTGGACATGGCAGACAGTGCTGTATTCCGCCATTACTGACAGACAAAATTGCAAGAAAATAAGTAAGTAAGTAAGTAAAATATTTTATTCATATAAAAGTCATATGAATTAGGATTGTCTTGGTTGAGCTGCTGCTCATTTACAATGAGGTCCTAGGAGTTACAAAACAAACAGTGCTTCAAATACAGAAAAAGATACAAGGCAATGAATAAATATGGACATTCAATATACAGTAGATACAGATGACATAGTAGCTAATACAAACACTCAGAGTTACAAATTAGTTAAAACAAAAAAAAATCCTATAATAAAACAATAATAAAATTTCAAGGGGAACAGCATTGTCTGGTACTAATGATGTATTTCCTAAAAAAGGACTTAATCCCTTTCCAGGGTTTTCTCCCTTTATTAACCCTTATAGTTGCAGGTATTTTGTTCCACTCAAGAGGACCCCGCAGAAGACTGATTGATGGCCAATCTCTAAGTTACATTTTGAGAATAGTGTGGGGAACGCACAGTGATTGCCATTAACCTCCACTATTTAAAAAAGTTTGTCCAGTATCCAGTGAACTCCTTTTCCTCTACAGTCCTTGCAAGATGATTGCAGGGCTATGCCCACTGCAGCCATAAAAAGGGGATCTTCCCAATTCAGATCTACATCTCTGGAGTAAAAATGTTACTCCTTCGACCGAACTTAAACCATTTCTTATTTTTCTAATTTGTAATCTGTTATATAGTCTGGGACCTCACACCTGAATCACCTAGCCATATATAATCATGATGGAAATGTGAAAGGAAAAGTATGACTCCCATTGGGACTTGAACCCAGGGTACTGGTGTACCATGCCAGTGCTCTAATCCCTAAGCTATTTGAGGCTCAGTGATTAGCAGGCTTCTGGGCTTTCCCTTGAGGCACACACTATCCTTTCTATGTGTTGTGTGACCAGCAATTTAGGCATACGTCAGAGACACCAGACAACTTTCTCAGTGCAGTAAAGCCACTGCAAGGCAATTTTAAATCATGATGGAAATGTGAAAGGAAAAGTGTGACTCTCAGTGGGACTTGAACCCAGGTCCCTGTCATACAGTGCCAGTGCTATAACCCCTATGTTATGGGAGGCTTCAGTGATTAGTATGTTTCTGGCCAGGCAATACCACATTCCTTTCTATGTGTTGCAACACATAGAAAGGACTGTGTGTGCCTCAAGAGAAAGCCCAGAAGCCTGCTAAGCACTGAGACTCCCATAGCTTAGGGATTAGAGCACTGGTACAGTGCACCTGGAGCCTGGGTTCAAGTCTCTCTGGGATTCACACTTTTCCTTTCACATTTCCATCATGATTTAAAATTGCCTCATAGTGGCTTTACTGCACTGAGAAAGTTGTCTGCTCTCTTGAGCCATATATAATAATACATGCAAGGATCTTTTATTTTCTACTTAAATACTTTAAGTAGGTTCTATATCATAACGCTGATCAAGGAATAGCAATTGCCATTACAGTGAGTGTACATCGCTGAAAACAAAAAGGCAATGTACACTCACAACAAAAATGGGCAACAGCAAAAAAGGTTGTTCTACAGGAGGCTGCACCCCCCACACTCCCCACAAGGGGAGCTGCACCCTCAGCACCCCCCCTAAATATAGATTACTAACTCTGGGGGGTGCATATCGGGGAGGTGGCGAAACACTGGTAAAATAAAAAACAAAATACCACAAAATAAATAAAAAAAAAAATCTGTAGCCCTCCCCAACCCTGAACCCTGCACCCTTCCCACTGTAGCCAGCCACACTCACCAGTACACCAAGGCACCAGCTCAGCAGCCTCTTGCTGCACTACCCTTTACATACCCTTCCTCCTCTTCCTGTCCCCCTCCCCTTCTTCCTGTCACCCTGCTCATCCCATTGCTACCCTTGCAGGGTAGCCCACATAACCATTGCTGCCCTTGCAGGGTAGCCTACATTACAGGTGCTGAAATTGAGTTGCTCATATTAGAGACTCACCCACTTCAGTCACCCTTTGAAAGGATACCTTGAAGTAATTTCTTTGTATAGGTATTCCAAGCTGTTTCTTGGTTTATAAAATATTTAAAATATTTCTTTCACTATAAAATGTTTAGATATCCCTTTGCATAGATATTTTAATTAATTAATTTGCATACTAATATCCTAGTATGGTTAAGAAATTCTCCTCTATAGAAACATAGAAACATTGAAAATGTTGGCAGAAGGAGACCAGTGGTCCATCTAGTCTGCCCATTGAGTTTCCGAGACCTATCGGTCTCGGTCCTAGCCCCACCTTTTGATATTTTTCCACCCCTGTTATAGATCTTTCCCATGATCTGTCCCACCCAAGCTTGAATGCTGTCACAGTCTTAGCTCTCACCACCTCTGCTGGCAGTCTATTCCATGGTTCCACTACTCTTTTTGTAAAGTAGTGTTTCCTTAGATCCCTCCTGAAACTCCCTCCCCTCAACCTCCATTCATTACCTCTAGTCATGGAGCTGTCAACCCTGTTGAATAATTTAGTTTAGGGCACTCTATTTATACCTCTCATGAATCTGAATGTCAATCATATCCCCACTCTCCCTTCTTGCCTCCAGTGTGCACATGTATATAATGCACATGTATATAACCATTCCTTACTAAGCCACCCCAAAATGGAGACAGTATAGCACAGTGGTTTAAGGCTCTGAGCTACAAATCTGGTGACATCCAGCAGACCAGACCTGGGTTTGAATCCCACAGCTTCCACTTGCATACTGTGTGACCCTGAGTAAGTTACTTAACTTCCCTGTGCTCCCAGGTCACTCCTGTAAAAAAGCGTTCAGCTTAGTGTGCTACTCCTGGTTAAACAACTAAATAAAAAAAATGTTATAATTAATTAAAGTAAGACTCAGACATTTGGAGGTGCAGCAGGATCTGGGATTTCTTCAAAATGCAAAAGAATAATGATAATCCTTTGAGAATGAGTACTATGCTAACAGGTTAAAGTATGCCCAATCCAATGAATTAAGCCCATTCTCATAGTACTAATATGAGTTGTAGCTTTGAGTGTCACCACTCCAATATAAGTAGTTATGCCATCCAAGGAGGAAACTTGTGAAATAGATGTTGTTTCATGTCAGTCCGAATCTGAGGCAGATTCAGTAAATTGTTAGAAGTGGGGCACATTGGGTCGCATAATTGAAGTATTATAGGGGTGTCCAGGGGCATGCCCCTGGAAAATTTTAAATATAGGTGTTAAATGGTACATTTTAATACCCTTTGTGGTGCATATAATATATGTTTATATGTATGGTCACTGTGTCTTTTGGATTATAAGAGTGCATTCTTAGTTTTGTTTTCAGTGAGAGAAATGTAAAGTGAAGCTGAGAAATTATGGCATACAAAGGATTTAAGAATTATCTCTTTTTAACAACAAGAGACACAGGAACTGTACCAATAAGTATATTGTAAAGCATGTTGCAGATCTCTGTTTAAACAGTGAATTTTGAATTTAAATAACATTTTTTTTACTTTGTTAAAAATTAAAGAAGCATTGGTGGGGTGTCTCAACCCTAAGAAAATGCATTGAGGTCATGGTCAGGAGGGATCATGAGTCCCACAGCATGTGATGAGGAGGAGGGCCCAGCACATGACATGGGGTGGTGGGCACTGGGTACAATACTCTACCTAAAACATGTAACCATAGATAGGAGATCATGGAGGTTGACCAAAACAGAGCTGCATGCAAGCAGCCAGTGACTCTGACAATGTCATCCCTTTGGTGATCCTGGATCCTGACCCAGGCAACCAAGTGTTGCTAAAGTGTATTAGCACAGGGGTAGTACAGTGAGCAGCTGCTAGGCATACCACAGCAGGACCCTGCAGACAAATATTGCAGAACAGGGCACTATACAACCTGCATGCCAGCCTGCCAGGTTATAAAACTGCACCCTCTTACAGCCATTCAAGCACCCCACCACTTCTGCCATTCCTGTCCCCTTGTCTGCTAGCACCAATTAATTTTACAGTCAAAAGAGTGTAGCAATAAGTGTTAGAATACAACCTATTGTATTTTATCTGATAGAAAAGTTCACTCCGTAGACATCATTGCAGAGTCAACCTAACACAATACTGGCTGAGCCCATGTCAAATGGATCCCTAAATCCAGATGTCAGCTGTCCCAATTGCAGCAACACTCAAGCATTAGGAGGAAGATTAGTTGACAAAAGAACAGCTGATTTCACTTAGTGCCACCTTGTTTCTGTAATGCACTCAGGCGGTGTAGTACAGTGAGCATCATGGAATGTGACAATCAACATAAGAAGGGCTCAGGGGTCAAGGAGGTCACAACAGAGTAATCCCAAAACCTGTTACAGGCCATCATGTGCAGCTGAGGGGTGTGGAGTGCAGCTGAGGAAAAGATACAGACAGGATGAAAGAACACAACCTCCACACCAACAATGTTAAGAGGTCACACTGCTTTGTAAGGTTAAGTGAGGCCTGTATACCATGATCCCCACCATGTGTTCCTTGTCAAGTCAGTAACATCTGTTTTGGACTGCTACAGTCCCTTTACTCATTATGGCATGGGTTCAAGACTTACTGAAACAGGGTGGATAGCCTTGCATGCAGCTTTCATTCTGACACATTACAGGGTGAAAACATCAACAAGTTCCACTGCTAGATGCCAGAAGGAAAGTGATGAGCTTGGCATTCCTGGAAATTTAAGAAGTAAAATAAATGCCACAATCAAATCTCCTTTGGCCAAGAGGTCTGATCGTGACATTTATTTTACTTCTTAAATTCCCTGCACTCTCTCTCAGACACCAGTGGTAGCCAGCCGCTTCCTGTCAGTTCTCTCACACACTCTCTTTCACTGTTTAACATTGGATTACCCAGAGGTGTTTGGCAGCAGTTAGCAGCCAAGGTTCTCTTGTCTTCTTTTCTCATTGGTTTCCTCCCACCTCACCACGGCTGGCTCTAAAAGGCCATCATTAGGGTTGAACTGGCAGTAAATTAATCCTACCAGGGACAGCAGCCCACAAAGCTTCAAATCCTATATCCCTCCTCTCTTACACCTTTAGGTCTCTGCAAGCAAGCACTGGGGCTCAGGATAGGATGGCCAGCAAAAAGATCACTGGTGCACATAAGTGGGGACTTTAGACGTCGAGAGAATTAGACTCGACTGCTTGTCCCCTTCTTTCTTTTTTTTCTTTGTTTCTTTCTCTGACTGCCATCCCTAGTCTCAGTAGCATTTCCACAGCTCCAGCACTGATCCATCTTGTGCACTTATGGATTAACCACCACTTACACAGAATCGTACTACCAGGTGACCAGCCACATGGGGCCGTATGGTACCTGTGGGGGATTCTGAGCAAGCCAGGGCTTTTTCCTCTGCTTTCTCCCTAGGGCATCTGCAAGTGATGCATGCATGTATGTGCATATTTATACATATGCATGATCTGTTAACATGCACCCACCATGTATGCTGGTCCCACCAGTATTGTCACCCAGTCTCTGCTAGGTTGCATGCAAGTGGTGGGACTTAGAATCCTCTCTCTACAAGGGAGGACAGTTGACTTAGGATGCTCAATCCTTGATCACCTGGCCAGCCCTCAAGTGTCCGTGATCCATTCCTGAACCTGGGTTGCCAGTGTGGCTGAAGATAAGACACCAGCACCTCGTCCTTCCATGCCATGGCTGGCTTTTGTCCCCTCCTTTCATTACAGTGATTTTGCCATATGTGACACTCAATTCACCTGCTTACCTGTTGACCTGACACCTTTTGTTTCTTTTGGATGCCTGAGTTCATTCTCTGCATCTCTGTCAGTATCTTTTTCCTTTTTCTCTCATATTTCTGCCTTGGTTGGTGCTGTCAAAAACAGCTGATTAGATTCCAACATCTGATACTCCTTCGTATTATATAGTTGTTTTTTTTTTTCTGGATTTGCTCATGCAGTGCAATTTCTGTATCATTCAAACATTGTCTAAATTATATGTCTCACAGCTGATTAACAAATAAGAATCATTTTTTGATAGCTTGCCTAGTCACATCTTGATTTCAGTTCACTCAATTGACCAGCAAGGACACGTGCTGATGGTTGCTTTTTTTCAGATTTGGCATGAAACTGTTTCTGTGTGTGTTTGTTGATGAATGGGGGATATTCACCACTTAGATCACAAGCATGATGACACAGAATTGCACTAAATACATGTTTAAATAAAGAATAATGTGCCTTTTTTATCTGAACATATTCTTGTAAATGTCTTGTAAGAGTGAGGCATCATTCATGAATTATACTCCCTCTACCATTGCCTGGTGTTGTTTCCCCAACTAAAACTGTATGCAGATTGATCAGATTAGATGGATGAGTTAGCAGCTTTAGCTTTCAGAATGTCAGAATATGCAAACGGGATCTGGTGGTGGCCAAGTTTTGTATCGGGAGGGATAGTATGCTAATGAATACAAATGTGTAATTAAATAATCTAATGGGCTCAAGCACAAGTCTGACAAGCAAGCCATTCAAATACAATAGCGTGTAAAATGTCAATTTTCTGCAAAGCTTGTGTGCGTTGAGTGAGCCTAAAATATGCACACATCTGACAGACAAGCTGTGCCGATATAAGGATTGCACACATTTTGTATTATTTGTGAGAGATGATACAAAAAGATGCAGATCAAGTAAAAAATGCAATTTTTTTTTTTGTCATTCTGTTTTATCTCCACTGGCCCTGGAACTCTCACAGGCATCCTGTTATGCCACCCCCACATACCACCCACCTGAAGCCACCCTGCAGGGGAAATCAAGGACAGACACTCTTCTACCTACCTGGTCTGGTGGGACATCAACATTGGAGCCAAGGCAGTCCGGGGGATCGGAAGAGCTGGGGGTGGGTTAGCCTGGCATTGGGTGGGTTGTGGCAGGACACTGGAGGTGCCATCGCCTATCCAGGGAGTGGGGCTTTTTCCTATTGTGGTTGCCCCCAGACTGCGGACATGCAATGTTGTCTGTCTACTGATGTGCTGATGTCTGCTGCTGCTCCACCTCTTAGAACGGCATCACTACTGCAGTGCCCCTGATCTCCATCTAGTGAGCGCTTCGTGGCCCACTACCCACCATGGGAGAGGAGAGCTGTCCTTCAGATGTTCGATCCTCTCTCTCCCCCTCCCTCCCTCCTCACCCGGGTCACTGGCATGGCATGAGGTGTGGCGTCCAGCCCCTCAGTCCTCAGAGCCACCGGGCTGGCTCTAAATGTAAATAAATTTAATCCATTAGACTGTTTTCTGTACACTCTCCTTCCTGATACACAACTGGGCAGCCACCAGATTCTGTATACACATTCTACCAGCTAAAACTGTGCTATGGTATTAGCAGTCATATGCCTGCTGTCAGTTGAGAGTGTGGAAGAGAAGTAACTAATTCCTCCATTTAATCTGAGCAGTATAGGACACAACTAAGAATAATAAAAGAATCAACAAAAGCTTATTCTTATTTGTTAATCAGTTATGAGACACATAGTTTACACTTACAATGTTTGTATGACAAAGAAATTGCACTGGATAACGTGAATGTAACTAGATGAGCTAATGCAGAAAAAAATGTTTTTAAATATGAAGGATGATCAGATGTTGGAATTAGATCTGCTCAGTTGTGTTTGACAGTGCTGGCACTTGAAAGTTCTAAAGTAAACAGGACTAAAACTTTAAAAAAAATCTCACATTGTCTGATATAAAATTGAATCAATCATCGGGTCTCAGCCACTGCAATACTGTTCATAGCCGGGAGTCAAAAATTGTGACTTCCTGGGGTGGGAGTTCGGGTTTTTGAGTTGCAACTGTTTGGAAGTGATGGGTTAGTGCTTTTAGGGTTTGATCGATGGTCTGCAACATGTCTGTCAGTTAATGTGGGTTTGTGGGCAGAATTGTGAATGTGGGTAATTATGGGAAAGCAACATGACTGATGGTGAAGCGGAAGAAATCACAAGTCCATATAGTCATATACTGTATGATATCTTTGCTTGAAAGCAATGGGAAGGATGTGGTGTACCACCCCTGCTACAGCTCCTGTTTCCAGCAGTGATCACCTTAATTTTACAGCTTAAAGGTTGCCTCTCAGTGGGTATCTACACAGCTTGGTCTGGCAGTCAGGTAAGAGGAAGGGCCACCTGTAGGAAAAGGAATAAATGGACAAAGTTTAGTTAGAATATTGTGTGTTATTGTATGTGATCAGTAGCTATTGTATAGGATCAGTTAGAGAAAATGCATTTAATTAAAAAAATGGACACAGGCTAGATAAGCTTATCAAAAAAACTTGCCACAAAATGTAAGATATTGTTAGTGCTGGTACAGATACCACATGATGAACAGTCCTGCCGCACAACCATAATGAAATTCCTAAGTAAAACTTGTTAAAAATGGTGTATAACATATAGAATAAAGCATGGGGTGGTGTATGCAATGAGAATTTTACACACACCTGAGGTGTTAGATGATACATAAACCCTGAGAGCAAAGCTTGAGGGGTTTATTTAAGCATCGAACACTGAGGGTGTGTGTAAAATCTGAGTTTTACACACCTCCCAATTTTTTTTTTAAATAATTCCTGTGGAGCATTTTTCGCCACAGCAATTATATAAAATAAACATTCTTCACTGTTCAGCCATGGTCCAGCCTACTGTCAGCGTGGTCTGGGGCTGTTGAAACCTTTCCTTCCTTCCTTCCTTTCTTTCATTTTTTTTAAATTCAAGTAAACAGTTTTAAATAACAGACAGGGCTCAAAAAGTTTCAAATATAACAACCGTCTGTTTGCCTTTTAAAGACTTACTTACTGCTGAGACTAGAGTGAGTGGCCGTGCATTTTTCAGTGGGATGGATAACGGGAAGACAGACAGCTGGTGCATGCATGGAGTGATGGAAACCCAGTGTGTGTTTGCCATTATAAACACTCCTTTATAATGGCAAATTATAAACCACGTTTCCCTAGGGAAAAAACGCTCACCAGTTATTATATTACAATAGATATTGACTAAGATCACATAGGATTGTATACATTTGTAGACTACTGTGTGTGACTAAGGAATTACACTGCAACAGATACCGACTAAAATCACATAGGACTGTATATGGTTGTTGACTATCGTGTAACTGAAAAACAAAGATATAAAATTATATTGTAGAAGTAAGTTCAGAACTATCTGTGGCAAAATCATGATCTTTCCAAGAACCTAACTACAGCAGTGATCACTCAAAACTTGCTCCAAAATGTTGCTGTAATGTGGTTCTAATCACTTAATACTGTATATACAGTAGATTGTACCAGACTGTATGTGTTATTGAGCTGCTAGAATTTAGAGTGATTGTGGTGGGTTGGGGGTAAGCAGTGGTCACATTTGTTACTTTGTGAAGAGTGATCTGTAAGTCTGTAAAAACATGATCATACTATGATTATGCACAGTCAAATGTGTCAGTGTGGGATGTCAATATGTAGTTGGGTGGGCAAAGGGAGCAGCTGTTGTTACAGTGCAGATGAATGCATGGTCTATCCTTTAAATATTGTGACATGTCTAAATGTATAAAATGGGAAGGGACAATCCTATGTCTTGATTGGTCATTAGCCATGTATTAGATGTTTCTAAAGCACAGTTAAAAACAAGTGCTGCCAAGCAGCATATAGGACAATAGAGGAATCCTTGTGGCTTGGAATGTTGAACAAAGTAACAGCCGCCATCCCCACCCCCAACTAAGCAAGAGTTGTTCACAAGCTTACTGTTTTGTTTGATCTACATAAGCTGCATCTTTCTCTTATCTGTCACAACACATTACATAAACATACAAAAGTAAGCTAAATACTGAGTTTAATTTTTTCTTTTTTTATATTTTTACTGAGCTGTCTGCCTGTTCACCTGCCCACCAGCTGCCGACTGCTTGCATGCTCCCAACACCAGCTTGCTCCCATCAGTTTTTAAAACATTGGAAGAAAGCTGTTATTTTATGTGAAACTAGAATTATTGAATACTGTGTCTCTCATGGCACATGATTATCTGTATCAGTCCCCAAAGTGCCAACGATGACACTTTACAGTCAGTGATGGTATGGGAGGGAACTGTAGTGAGATGTACATGTGCTCCCCGTTGCTTTCCTTCTCCTGCGTCTCTGAGAAGCTGTGCCATATCGGCGAGTTGCATTTAATACATTACAAATAAAAAAAAAAAAAGCAAATTGCCGGCACAGTATATAAATTGACCCTTCTCTTTGAGCCTTTTTGACTATTCCTCAGTCTAGCCACTGGAGCGATCACTGCTCCTCCACTCACCTTCTCTGTACCTGTCACATACAGTAACAATAACAGCCCATACATTACATTTACCTTTAATGTTTACATTTACATTTATGTTACATTTTGTGTGAAAAGCACTGTACAATACCATAATTTTAATTTGACTATGCTCTTTCACAAATTTTTAGTACAGAATACGGGGGTGCCATGGCAACCACTCTAAAAAAGCTACAGCTATGGAGGCCACAGCAGGACAAAAATCCTGAAGTCAAAAAAGAAATAGAAACATAGACTTTGATGGCAGTTAAGGACCGCTTGGCTCACCTGATCTACCCATTTCCCTACCTAGAAGATAAGCTGCAGATCCTATTTAACCAACAGCCTATTTCTTCCTACCCCCCCACAAAAATTGCCTTATGTCTGTCCCATGCATTCTTGAATTCTCCCACAGTTTTAGACCCCACAACCTCCTCAGGAAGGCTGTTCCATGTGTCCACCACCCTCTCTGTGAAAAAATACTTCCTCACATTGCCCCTGAGCCGTCCCTCCTCTATCTTCAAATTGTGTCCCCTTGTTCTTGCACATCTCTTTTTCTGAAAGATGCTACCCTCTTGGACTTTGTTGATTCCACTGAGGTAGTTAAACATTTCTATCATGTCCCCCTCTCCTTCTTTCCTCAAGGGTATACATATTAAGCTCCTTTAGTCTCTCCTCATATGGCTTCTCTTGCAGACCCTGCACCATTTTAGTTGCCCTCTTCTGAACTGCCTCCATCCTGTCTATGTCCTTGTGGAGATGGGGTCTCCAGAACTGGACGAGTACTCAGATGGGGTCTCACTAACTGTCTGTACAGGGGATAATAACTTCCTGTTTTCTGCTGAGATACCTCCCTATACATCCCAGTATCCCCCAGCCCTCCCTACCACCTTCTCACATTGTTTGCCAACCTTAAGGTCATTTGATATGATTACCCCAGGTCCCTTTCCTTTTTGTTGTTACTACCTCCCCCATTGTGTAATCTTCCCCTGGGTTTTTGTTTCACAGGTGCATTACTTTGCACTTCTTTGCATTGATTCCAAGCTGCCATACTTCTGACCATTCTTCCAACATTGCCAAGTCCCTTCTCATCCTTTCCACGCCTCCTTGTGTATCAACCCTGTTGCAGATCTTTGTGTCATCTGCAAAGAGGCATACTTTTCCTTCCAGTCCCTCTGCAATGTCATTTATAAAGACATTAAAAAAGACAGGACCCAGTACTGAACCCTGCCATACCCCACTAGTAACCCCCCTTTCTTCAGAGTGGACTCCATTTACAATTACCTTCTGTGTCCTGTTGTTCAGCCAATGTTTTACCGAGGCTACCAACCTGGGACCCACTCCCAGGCTGGTTAATTTGACTACTAATCTTTTGTATGGGACTGTGTCAAATGCCTTGCTAAAGTCTAGGTAAGCCATGTCCACAGCCCTCCCTGGTCTACTACTTTGGTCACCCAGTCAAAGAAATCAATTAGATTAGTCTGACATGACCTTCCGCTGTGAACCCATGCTGCCTTGGGTCCTATGCCCCACTGGCCTCTAGGTATTCAACAGTTCTTTCCTTCAGAAGTGATTCCATCACTTTCCCTACCACAGAGGTCAAACTGACAGGTCTGTAGTTTCCTTCCTCTGTCTTGGTCCCACTTTTGTGAAGGGGAATCACATCCACCTTCTTCCAGTCCTCAGGGACCACACCATCCTCCCATGATTTGTTAAAAAGGGTAGTCAATGGTGTCACTAGTTCTCTGCTTAATTCTTTTAGAATTCTGGGGTGAATTCCATCTGGTCCCAATGCTTTGTCCATATTATGTATTATGCTCATGCAGCCAGAGAAACTATTTTAGGTCAAAATACATAACAATTTTACCTCTTTTGTTATTTCAACCAATCAATTTTAATATTTATATGCATGTAAAATACACAGTCCCATTTTATAAGCATAATAATGCACTCTGGGGATATGCTTTAGACACATTTAATGCACACTGTGTCATGTCTTATTGCTTACCTAACACATTCAATTTAAGTTACAGACACCACCTATCAGCCAGATGTAAATAGTAACTGTTTTGCACAAAAACAATATTCAGCCTGTAACTCCAGCTGGCATTTTAGCAGAGAACAGGGTAGTAAGTGCACATCGTAATATATTTTTCAATATTGAACATTTGGAAGTTTTAAAACTCCCACCTGAAAGGGAATTTCACCAAGCAACCATGAAATTATCTTTCAGGCCAGATTTGCAGAATTCCACTGACATTGTTCATGAAGTGGCATCCTCAAAAGGCCATGTTGACAATTTGGTGTCAAAATATGCAAAAATGGCCAAGTTATGAATCAAAGTTGAAAACCCCTTTGAAATAGATTGAACGGCATTTAGCTTATTTTCTCATATTGCAGTTATCAGTTCCAGGAGCAAGATGTGTCTTAGATTGGAGAGTGGATCTTGACCCTGAGACCTGTTCAGGTGAGTGAAGGTGTGTGGGGTGTATGTGTGTGTGTGGGAGGTGCGGGGTGGTGGGTGCTGAGTGGGAGGTCGGAGTGGTGGGGTCATATCCACGAGGCACTGTTTTCTTTTTTGCAGGTTTCAAAAAAAAAACATTGAGGGACCGTTTGCTGTTTTACAGGCAAGATGGCGATGGGGAGGGGGGCACTAGACACCACGGTTAGACTGCTGTCTCTGCCACTGCTCACAATGCAAAAGTTATCAGCTGTAATGCAGTTTAAATTCTTATTCTGAAAGATGAATATATTTTCTTTTCTCCGACAAATAGAAGACATTTTTAGGAAATCGCTAGCTTGTCAATCCACAACTTTTTTTTTATTTATATACCCCCAAAATAACTAATATCACTCTGTACTGTAAGACATCCTCATGTTTCAAATGCCTTACTCTCATTTCAGAAAGTCACAGTGGTGATGTTTTACACAGTCCTCTGTTCTATTGACATATCATTTATCTTGTAGTCCTCTTTTTTTGTTAAAGTCAATCAGGTGATCCTGCATCCAGGTATTAAACCTATAATATTTGCAGTGAAACCTCTCTAACATCAAACAAAGATGTCTACAAAATAATAAAATTCAAAGGTTGAAAATAAAACAGTGGAATACGTCATCAGTCACAACTTCACCTTTTCTAAATGTGAATAAGATGTTTCTAACATGGAGATCACTCAGCATGTCGATGATCTTTGTGTTACATTAATAAAAGAAAATATTCAGGATTAATGAGCTAGGACTTTCCAAACTGCTTCAAATTTGTTTGGGAGAAGAAATGTGCTTATATTCAGCAAGCACAATAACACTTTACAGTGTATGATGGCTTCCAACTTTTCAGATTTAAGTAGTGGCAATAACAGCTCTCATGCTTGCAGTTTGTCAAGCGAGTGTATGTGTGTGTGTAGAGGTGGGGACAGTGATTATGTAAAAAAAATAATGAAGTGCAATACTGTCATAATGCGAATGCACCTTGTCAAGCGCTGTACTGTATCCACAAGTGATGGCATATCTATCCCAGTATGAAATAACAAAAATAAATAAATATTCTGCATTTACATTCTGCATGCCATTTGCCCAGTTACACTGTACTGCTCTGTCCATGACAGTTCCCTCAAATTACATACACTGGCTTGTGATGACTGCATTATATCACAAATGAACATATATCCGGTGATAAACTAAACAATTCTTTCCCTGTGGTCTTTTGGAGCCAGCTATTGACCCCAGGAGTGCTATGATAAAATATGGGGATGGTGATCCGAGTGAGTGGGGTGCTACTAGACACCACAGAAAACATGCCAGAAACCAGGAAAGGATTTTTCCATCACAAAAAAAGATTTTTTCATATCACGAGTGATGGAAAAAGAGTAATAATCTTAAAGAAACAACAGTTAAGTGCAGAATCCAGATAAGGGGTTCCCGATAAGCAAGGTGCATGTGTTGGTCACTCTCCAGAATGTTATTTTTGTGGTTCTCCTAATTTGAATTTTTAGGGAAAAATGTAAAACAAGATGGCAGCATATGAAAAAGCTCATGAAAAACCTCATGAAAAATGGTTCTCATACAAAATATTATTTAGCTATTTTGAAGTGCCGACTGAGTATGCTCAGAACCTGAATTTTTAAAATTTAATAACTTTGGAACGGATTAATATTTTTTTAACAAACCAGTGAAAGGCACTTCTGTGGGCTAAGCCCTTTCTCCTTTGAAAATTTCAGACCAAAATTCAAAACTGTCTGGGCACTACACGATGGCAACAAACAACAAAATATGATGATTTTCTGCATTATTTTACTATCCACATCTTGGAATCTGCACATCTGACTGGAACAAAACTTGGAACATCAAGAGATCTACCCCCATGAGACCACACATGCAAAATGTTGTGCAAATCCATTGAATGTTGCTAAGTTATTAAAGTGCAAAAATTGGAGTTTTAACATTAAAGTGCCTACTCAGCCCTGACTATAGTGGCACTAACTTAACATTATAATATATTTATGCAATAGGAGTGGTGATAAATTTACTGTTATAAATCTTATTATCAGAGCAACTATATGTCAACCACTACCCAGCATCCAGTACTCACAACACCCCTTGCTACTCCGTCTGCTATGTGTCCCCAACCATTTTTTATGTTACCTTTTTTCTTGTTACTCCATTCTTCTTCTCAGGCTTGCAGATCCTTCAGACTTCCTCTTGCTTGGAAAATCCCGCCCACCTGCCTGCTAACCATATCTGCCATCTCCAGCCTCTCCACTATTCTGATCCTGCTTGATCCAACTGCAGCCACATATGATCAACCCTTCTCCCATTCCTTAAATAAAGCTACTCAATGGGACTTGTAAAAATAATAACAATACCACCAAAACTATGCTCATTACTATGAATTCGCCATGCTCTGTCTTCTTCTCTGCCCATTCACTAAAACATGCCACCATTTTTCTCAACAAACATTTCACACAGCAAATCAATCCACCAATGAAAATCCATGTTTTTATTCTCTCTAATGTCTGGACATCCAAGCATCCTTAGCAACAACTATCCAACTGGAAGACCAGGTGCACCTACACACAGAAAACCAAGAAGTTCCACACAATGAATTAAAAATATAAAAAAGGAATACCGTATATATTCACATATTAGCTGATTTGCATAAAAGCCACCCCCCAAACTGGAGAGGACTTTTTTTTAAAAAGATCAGTGACCCGTGTATAAGCCGATCCCTTTATTTGCGCACATCTAATAGGTAGCCATACACTCCAAACATGCTATCAAGAATTTATTGATTGCAGGCTGCCAGACCTGGAGCCCCCCCACCCCGAACACCAGGATCATCATCAGCAGCAGTCCCCCGTAGCAGATCCAGACTTGTCTGCAGGTATAACAGCTTATCTGCTGCTTTCACCTCTAGAGTTTTGGTTGGCTGAACATCACTGATAGTCTGTGGCTGGTTATTTTGTGTAAACTGTTGCTTACCTGTACTACAAGCATAGTTACCATATGTACAACCTGTCACATATTACCTTATATTGCTCTGTACTTGAACTGCTAGCATAGGGAGCCAGCATTGTAAAGTGAGTGTATGTAAAGTGAGTTACTCCAGCACTGTATGTAGTCAGAGAAGCAAGCCTGAAAACAGGATCTGTGTGCCTTGTAGTCTTCTGGTGCCATGCTGTCCCCCTTCCCTGCTATTGCTAGCCTATCCTTACCATTTTCCTGCCCCTATTGTCTTTACCTTGACCTCTTAATCCTCTCCCTAATCTTTGCCATTTGTCTATTTCCCTTTTCAAGCTGCCACGGGTGAACAGAATTGATTTATTGATTAACCCACGTATAAGCTGAGGTACTATAAATCGGACTGAAATAAAAGGTTAAAAAGTTAGCTTATATGTGAGTATATATGGTAATAAAAAAAAAAATGGACTGCACTACACAACTTCTCCCCATTGCATAAATTGAATATACAATATGGCTGCTGTCATATAATGATTTCTTTACAGTCGTTCCCGATGACCTCGGGTAAACCACTCATGGCTCTGCTATGCTCTGCCACTCATGAGGTTACCTGAGGTCATCTGGAGCTTGTGAAAATAAATTGTTTATACAACAGCCCCATCACATATTACATATATATATATATTAGCAAAAATCTGTGTTAATGCATCAGTTAGGGTTAAAGTGACAAAAGTGGTGAAATATGATGCTAGGGTTTCCAACCCTAACACCCCCCACTACCCTGCACAGACCTAGAGGCATCAGGGGCAGCATTGGGGTTGTCAGCCCTAATGCTCACCACATTCCATTAGAAAATAAGTTGAGTGTTCATCCCTTTCTAGATGATTTGCAGGAGGCCCTGTCAGAGATTTTTTCTGACCCCATACAGCTGACCCCTAGTTTCTTCCTTTTTTTCAATTTATGGTAGGGAGTTGGGTACCCTCTCTAATGGGAAACTATTGAATATTGCTCTCCTTGCAGTGAAGAAAACCATAACTCAGAACTGGTTAACCAAAAAGCAACCAGCCATAGGGGAATGGCAGGATTTGATGATAGCGATCTATAAAATGGAAAGTTTAACAGCGGTGGTTAATCACAGAGTAGAGAAATTTGATCCTCAATGGAGGAGATGGGTATTATATATTATGTCCTACAGATGTGATTTTGTTCCATAGAGGGAGCAGAGGTCTTGATGAGGGGGGATGTCTGTGCTCCTGCCTGGTGGGGGGAGGTGGGGCGACATTTGCTCTTAGCTCCATTGGGGTTCTCACCCCTTGGTTAAGGTTTACCAGGAAGATTAGGTTTTAGTCTGGGTTTCCATGAGAGGTAAAATTTGAGGAATAATTGAAGTGGATGGCATTAGATTTGATAAACTAAGATGGGGATAACAGCGTTGTTTTTTAGACTGCCATTACCCACTCCTAGCATCAAGATTCATAAATTCCATGGAAATGGATGTTATACGTAGTCTGATCATATTTATTGAATGTCTTTTTACAGGCCTCTAGTTTTTGTATATCTCCTTTCTTTCTTGTTTTTATATTGTTGTGGTTTTGTCTTAGATGATGTAGGCTTTTATCTTTAAGGTTTTCAACCCCAGGATATACCCCTCACACCTGTTCCTGCATGCAGGATAGGGGTGGGATGTTAGGGTTCAAAGCTGAGGGTGGGGGTGGTGTCTTAGGGTTCATAACCCTAAGATCTCACTTCCTTACTTTTGACCCTGGAACCTTAATGGCCCATTAACAGCCTTTTTTGCATAGAATGTCCTTACTTTTTGAGAAAGTATAACCATAGCCTTAGTGACTTATGAAAGCGCAGGTCCCAAAATAGCATAAGTGTAGAGAGATTGTAAGTAATACTCATTTCCCTGTGCTGCCATCAGTCTGTAATGCTGTATGTCCATGTGGGAGCACACCATACACGTAGATTGTAAGTGTCCCTCATTTATGTGTAGGCAAAGCAGTACAGATGTCACGTTGTGAATGTATGGCACAGTATCACAGTCACCTTAGCCCCATTCATTAAAATTCACCTGCAACTGTAAATGAGGCCTGGAAACATGCAAAACAGTATGAGCCATGAGTCCATATTTCAAAGCGTTTTTGAGATATAGCTGCCAAAATGCACCCCGACCATTACAATGTTATCCTATGGGAAACTATGAAACATCAGATTCTTATAACTATGCAGCACATTAACATTTTCTCACCAAACCAGCAAAAAGCACATCTGTGGGACAAGTCCTTTGTACCTTGAAAATGTCACCCTATAAGAGCAAACAATTTCTTTACAATGAAGTGACAAAGAAACAGACATGTAAGAAAAAGTAATGTCGCAAATTGTGGCAATAATCCAGTTGTTTCATGAAACAATTTTGGAAAACAAAGCCACAATTTGTGGCAAAACCCCCAGTGTTTCGCGAAACAGTGCCACAATTTCTGGCAAAACTCAGTAGTTTCACAAAATACTTTCACAATTTGCAAAAGTAAAAAAGCCACAAACAAAATTAATATATTTCTTGCCATTTTGGTGCACAGTAACCATATAATCTGATTCTTTGGGCCCCGATTTGGAAAACACAAGTGTTGGTGTTTACCAACTGGCAGTATTTTTCAAGATATTTAAGTTTTTCCACATTGCTAACTGAAAACAAGATGGCAGAACCTCAACACTACATTTTGCATTTGTGAAAGCAGAAACTGCTTTTGCTGCAACAAAACAGTACTTTCGCATGGACATCTAATTTTTCGCATAGGAAATTATGAGAAACAACTTTTGAATGGATTAATATTTTTTCACCAAACCTTCAAAATGCACATCTCTGACCCAAACCCCATATACCCTAAACATTTCAGACCAACCCCCCAAGCCATTTCTGAGAAGTGGTGTGACAAAGAATTTACACAAAAATGGTAATTTACACAATTTTTGACATTCCGTATCTCCACACCTGCACATTTGACTGGAATGAAACTTGCCAAATCTAGAGACCTTTCATCCCCAATGATGCATGCAAAATATCATGTGACTCAGACAAATGGTTGCAAAGTTATTAAAGTGCAACATTTGGGGTTTAACATAGAAGTGGCCATTGAACCCTAATATAGATGCACTACTGTGCCCAAATAAATATATATGTGTGTGTACATATATATATATATATATATATATATATATATATATATATATAACACACACACACACACACATATGCAAGCAGAGGGAGGGGCAAGGAAACACAACCAATCAGAGACAGCCATCATCAGATAAAAGAAAGAACATACAACTCTCTGAACATATCACAAGAGACATCCATCATCACGGTCAACTAACTGTATGACTTCTGAGATGCCACTGTCTTGTGGAAAATTATGTATGGGTGTGTGGGAGCGCAGGTTCCAAAGGACCCTGTGCTCCCACATCATGTAATCTGCATGGCTATGCGGGGTCCATAGGACCCTGTGCTCCTACACTGTACACAAATTCAGGAGGGAAAATTACAATACACATGGATTGGAGCACAGGGCCCTATGGGTCCTGTGCTACCACCACTCACTAAGGTATGTGGAAAATGATGGTGAATTAGAAGCTCTGTACACTTATGGATATTGGGAAGCCCAGTGCCTGGAGCAAATAAGACTATTGCAATATGCATGTAATGGAGCACAGGGCCCTGTGCTCCCAGAAGTCACCATGGACAGATGGGAGTGCAGGGCCTGGAGGACCTAGTGCTCCTACATGAAAATGAGAGACAATTACAATATGTATGGATGGGAGCACAGGGCCCTCTGGGCCCAGAGGGCCCTGTGCTCCTACCACTCACTATGGACTGTGGAAAGTAATGGTCAATTAGATGCTTTCTACATTTATGGATATCTGTGAGTATAGACCCTTGATCAAATAAGACTATGTTAATATGCATGGATTAGAGCACAGAGCCTGGAGGGCCCTGTGCTGCCACAACTCACTAAGGACAGATGGGAGAGCCCTGCCCTTCCACATGGAAATTAGGGACAATTACAATGTGCATGGTGCAGTAACATGATCAACACATCCTCCTGTACTGCTGCACCCACTGTGCAAGTTATTCCATTCATTCCTGTAAGAGTTTCACAAATCTTCTGAGTCTGCATTCTGATACATGTAAAATATCAGTTATATCATATAGTGATTGTAGCTAATGCTCCTAAAGAGTCATGTTATTAGACGCAGAGTAATCCTGTAACAGGTATAATGTATGTAAAACATGGCCAAATTACCTGTGCTCTGAGACGTGAATAATATTAGTATTACACCATCTGAAAAAGAAATGAATTTAATACAGTTGGTTGACCATGATGATGGATGTCTCTTATGGCATGTTCAGAGACTTGTATGTTCTTTATCTGATGATGACTGTCTCTGATTGGTTGTGTTGCCTTGCCCCTTCCTCTGCTTGCATATATGTGTGTGTGTGTGTGTGTGTGTGTGTGTGTGTGTGTGTGTGTGTGTGTTGGGTGGGATTGCAGTGTTAGGGTTGGAAACCCTAACATCACATTTCCATACTTCTGTTGTTTTAATATGAACCCTAACTGATGCATTAACAAAGTTTTTTGCAAATATATATAGATATAGATATATATGTATATATACTTTTTGCAATGAATCTATCTATCTATCTATCTATCTATCTATCTATCTATAGATAGATAGATATATATATCTATCTATCTATAGATAGATAGATAGATATTCATTGCAAAAAACTCAATTTTACAAAACCAGTTAGGGTTTCCATTACACCTTTAAAAGTATGGAAATTCAATGTTAGGGTTAATATGTATATCAGCACCACAACAACATCAATCTCTGCAAACATTAGAAACAAAACAGTTATTTGATATATCCCTTGGTGTCCTTCCACCTAACTCATACACCATACAAATATATTGTTCTATACCAAATGATTAACAGCTCAAATGGTGTACGAGTTAGGCAGAAGGACACCAAGGGATATATCAAATAAAAGCCACAGTGAAATCATCTTTCAGGACAAAGTAACAAAATGACAGTGCCAGTGTTCATGAGGTGGGATCCCAAAAAGTCCATGTTGAAAGTTTGGTTCATGCCAGAGGGTGTAGACAGAAGGGAGGGATCTGCAGAAGCTTGACAAATGATCAAGGGTTTGGCAGCTGAAATTCAATGCAGTGAAGTCCAAGATAATGCATATGGGGCACACAAACCCTGGAACAATATATCAGTTGGGGGAGGTGAGGATATAGCATGCACCAAGCAGGAAAGGGACCTTGGGGTTCTCATCTCTGATGACCTCAAGGTAGGGAAACAATGCAACAAGGCATCAGGTAAAGCAAAAAGGATGCTGGGATGCATAGGCAGGGGCATCACCAGCAGGAAAAGGGAGGTGATAATTTCAATATACAAGACACTAGTGAGGCCCCACCTGGAGAACAATGTGAAGTTCGGGAGACCTTACCTATGTAAGGACATAGACACATAGACAGGTTAGAGAAGGTTCAGAGGAGGGCAACAAAGATGGGGACAGGCTGAAGAACCTGAATATGTACTCTCTGGAGGAGAGGAGGGAGAGAGGGGATATGATAGAGACATACAAGTACCTTACAGGGAGGAACAGGTCACAGGAATACACTATTTTCCAGTGAAAAAGATGTTCCAGAACTAGAAGGCATGGGATGAAGGTGGAGGGAGGGCAATTCAGTTGAAACATGAAGAAGAATTTCTTCACAGAAAGGGTGGTGGACAAGCAGAACACCTTGCCAGAGGAAGTGGTGGGGGCTGAAACAATCATAGGATTTAAGAATGTATGGGATAGACATAAGGACTTTCTGGAGGTCAGGGTAAGGGGCAACAGACTTGTAGAAAAATATAAGGTGAACTTACAAGCTTATCTGGGCAGACTGGGTGGGCCATAGACTCTTATCTGCCAACAATGTCTATGTATCTATGTAAAATACCTACAAATGGCTGAGATAGTAACATACAGTATGTTCAAAATGCCACTGACTGCCTCTATGTGGCACTTACCTTTGATCTTCAGTTTGCTGTTCGACTTTGAAGAGTGTAGATGTGTCCCAGTCCACAGAAGATGACAGCCTCTGACCTCAGTTTGTAAGTATAGGGCAAAGGGGTGTGGGTGGTTGATTGCTCAGTGGGAGGGTTGGGATGTGAGAGGGGGATGGGGAAACAATGAGAGACCTTTTTTACAGGAGTTAAAAAAAGATGTTATGGATTGTTATCTTTTTTCAAGGAACAGTAGAACCATCTCTCAGGGCACTGGGGGTGGGTTCCTTGGTGTCCCACACTGCTCTGGAGGGTACAACAAAACTGGGTACACTATGTACACTGGGAGTGGGCCCCCTAGAGTCACACACTGCTGGTGTGGGTGAGTGTAGTGCTGACATGGGGATTTGGCACTCCACTGTTCACAGTACCATTACATACATATTTCAGGACACTGGGAGTGGGTTTCCCAGTGTCTCAGAGTGGGGGGGAGGGGTGCTTTATCTTGGACACTGGGAGTGGGCTCCACAGTGTCCTACTGTGCTGGTGGTGGTGGTGATGGTGGGGGGTAGGAATAAGATATTGAAATAGCAAAAAGCACAAAAGACAGTAGCTCAATGGCACAACACTTTTAGCCTTCAAGCATGAGGTGCACTTACCAGGGTGTTAAACTCAGTTGAAAAGCACTGAGATGGAAAACCAGCAAAAAGGTCAGCACTTCA
Source organism: Neoceratodus forsteri (assembly GCA_016271365.2). Classification (NCBI taxonomy): domain Eukaryota; kingdom Metazoa; phylum Chordata; order Ceratodontiformes; family Ceratodontidae; genus Neoceratodus; species Neoceratodus forsteri. Next base: position 974,958,762 of record CM057450.1, on the reverse strand, counting down.
TTTAGTCCAATAGTAAATTTAAATCATAGTTCACAGTGTTGCAGAAAAGAAAGCCTGGCAGATCACCCAAGAATGGAGATTATGTTTAAAAAAGAACTCTACGGGGTTTATGCAGCCTATGGTGGGGCCCTGGAGGCTGTAGAATAGGCAGGATTGGTTGACTGTTGGTTCCTGTACCCCCACTGTGTTGGTTCTGTCTGCCAAAAGATATTTAGTACTGTAAAATAGCATCCTTGTTCAGTGCAGAATCCCTTTCCATAGGGCTCATACAAAGCAGACTCCTAGTTCAAAGTAGAATCCTAGTTCAAAGCAGAATTGTAGTTTGAAGCAGAATCCCAGGTTGAAGCTCAATCTGGTTCAAATCAGAATCGTAGTTTGAAGCAGAATCCAGTGTTGTGTGGGACATCCATTTTCCCCATAGGAAATAATGGGAAATTCAACATGTCATAACTTTGGAACAAATGTATATTTTCCCACCAAATCTGCAAAAGGCACATCTGTGATACCAATGCTTTCTACAAAATGTCAGCCTAGAAGCTAAAGCCGTTTCTGAGATACAGGTGGACAAAAAAAGTATCAAACTCCCCAAACCTTTATTTTTAACACTCTGTATTTCAGAAACAGCTAGAGTTATTAAGATAAAATGTATCGCTTACTAACACCTCCCCAGGGTAATTATGCATGACAAATTTTGTAGAAATCACTTTAACCTTTACAAAGTTATTAAGATCCAAAAATTGCCCTTTAACATTAATAAACAAACAGCAAAACCCTCAAAAATCTGTTTTTTTTTCAACACTATGTATCTCAGAAACAAAACAAGCGATTCAAACCAAATTTGTCAAGTTAAGAGACCTGTGCCCTAGGCTGACGTTTTTCAAATTTTCTGCAAATCTGTTGGAGTATTGCAAAGTTATTCAGGTGCAAAGTATGCAAAACTGGATGACAGTGTGTAAAAATCACTTTCACCTTTACATCTATTTTCTCCCATAGGAAATATTGGCAAATTCAAGATTTAATAACTTTGGAATGGATTACCATTGTTTTAGAAAACCTTCAAAAAGCACATCTGTGAGGCCAAGGCTTTTTACCCTGAAAATTTCAGTCCAGCACCTAAAACCGTTTCTGAGATACAGGTGGCTGAAAAAACAGCAAAAAACAGAGAAATCAGGGTTAAGGGGCAACAGACTTGTACAAAAACATAAAGTGAACTTACAAGCTTAACTGGGCAGACTGGGTGGGCCATAGACCCTTATCTGCCAACAATGTCTATGTATCTATGTAAAATACCTACAAATGGCTGAGATAGTAACATACAGTTTGTTCAAAATGCCATTGACTGCCTCTATGTGGCACTTATTTATTTTTGAGAACCGGGTGAGTGCACAAGACACAAAAGTGACTATTTTCAGGCACGACCCGGGAGGTTAACAACACAGAGAGATACAATTACATGGCATGCAGTGTCAGGAGATATGCAATACATCACACCACACCAAGAGAGTGAGACAAGATTTAGACAAATATTGGTACAAGGCACGTAAAGGTATAAATTATACAAATGGAGATAAGTGCTCATATGAAGACTGACGTAGTAATATCACAATGTTTGATGCATACAAGAAAGCAAATATAACAACAGGGTAAAGTTACATCCAGCTAAACCTGAGAGGATGTTAATGGTAGGATGCAGGGGGAGAGGTAGAGGGAGGCTGAAAGTGTCAGGGTGCATAGATTCACTTACCTTTGACTTCAGTTTGCTGTTTGACTTTGACGAGTGTAGATGTGTCCCAGTCCACAGAAGATGACAGCCGCCGACCTCGGTTTTTTACAGGAATTTAAAAAAAGATGTTGTGGACTGTTTCCTTTTTTCAAGGAACAGTAGAACCATTTCTCAGAGCACTGGGGGTGGGTTCCTTGGTGTCCCACACTGCTCTGGAGGGTGCAACATAACTGGGTACACTATGTACACTGGAAATGGGCTCCTTAGAGTCACACACTGCTGGTGTGGGTGAGTGTAGTGCTGACATGGGGATTAGGCACCCTGCTGTTGGCAAAACCATTCCATACATATTTCGTGACACTGGGAGTGGGTTTCCCAGTGTCCCAGAGTGGGGGGAGAGGTGCTTTATCTGGAACACTGGGAGTGGGCTCCGCAGTGTCCTACTGTGCTGGTGGTGGTGCAGGCGATGGTGGGGGGGAATAAGATATTGAAATAGCAAAATGCACAAAAGACAGTAGCTCAATGGCACAAAACATTTAGCCTTCAAGCATGAGGTGCACTTATCAGGGTGTTAAACTCAGTTGAAAAGCATCGAGCTAGAAAACAAGCAAAAAGGTCAGCACTTCATTCAGTCCTATAGTAAGTTTAAATCTCAGTTCACAGTGTTGCAGAAAACAAAGCCTGGCAGATCACCCAAGAGTGGAGATTATGTTTAAAAAAAAACTCTAGGGGGTTTATGCAGCCTAGGGTGGGGCCCTGAAGGCTGTAGAATAGGTGGGGTTAGTTGACTGTTGGTTCCTGTACCCCCACTGTGTTGGTTCTGTCTGCCAAAAGATATTTAGTACTGCAAAATAGCATCCTTGTTCAGTGCAGAATCCCTTTCCATAGGGCTCATACAAAGCGGAATCCTAGTTCAAAGTAGAATCTTAGTTCAAAGCAGAATTGTAGTTTGAAGGAGAATCCCAGGTTGAAGCTCAATCCTGGTTCAAATCAGTATCGTAGTTCGAAGCAGAATCCGGTGTTGTGTGGGACATCTATTTTCCCCATAGGAAATAATGGGAAATTCAACATGTCATAACTTTGGAACAAATGTATATTTTCCCACCAAATCTTCAAAAGGCACATTTGTAATGCCAATGCTTTCTACCCTGAAAATGTCAGCCCAGAAACTAAAGCCGTTTCCAAGATACAGGACAAAAAAAGTGTCAAACTCCCCAAACCTTTATTTTTAACACTCTGTATTTCAGAAACTGCTAGAGCTATTAAGATAAAATGTATTACTTACTAACACCTCCCCAGGGTAATTATGTGTGCCAAATTTTGTAGAAATCACTTTAACCATTACAAAGTTATTAAGATCCAAAAATTGCTCTTTAACATTAATAAACAAACAGCAAACCCCTCAAAAATCTGTTTTATTTTTTCAAAACTATGTATCTCAGAAACCAAACAAGGAATTCAAACCAGATCGGTCAAGTTAAGAGACCTGTGCCCTAGGCTGATGTTTATCAAATTTTCTGCAAATCTGTTGGAGTGTTTGCAGGTGCAAAGTATGCAAAACTGGTTGACAGTGTGTGAACATCACTTTCACCTTTACATCTGTCTCCCATAGGAAATAATGGAAAATTCAAGATTTAATAACTTTGGAATGGATTACTGTTGTTTTACCAAACCTTCAAAAGGCACATCTGTAAGGCCAAGGCTTTTTACCCTGAAAATTTTAGCCCAGCACCTGAAGTCGTTTCTGAGATACAGGTGGCAAAAAAAACAGCAAAAACCAGAGAAATCTTTGTATTTTCAACACTTTATATCTCAAACATCTCAAAAGAGATTCAAACCAAATTTGGTACATCAACAGACCTACTCCAGCAGATGATGTGTGCCGAATTTCTGGAAACTCTGTGAAACCAATTTAAAGTTATTAATCAGGAAAAATTGCCTTTTAACATTAAACACTCCTACAAACCCTAACTATACTGGCCCTACTGGGCCAGTATATAATATATATATATATATATATATATATATATATATATATATATATATATATATATTAGAGGCAAAAATCCATTTAATGCATAAGTTAGGGGTTGTTCCACAGTGACAAAAGTGAGTTGAAATTTTTGTTACTTTGACCCTACCTTCCTCAACCAGCATCGGTGCGCGATTGGGGTCATTGGCCCTAACTGTCACCCCATCACATGTGGAAAGAAGCTGAGGAATAGAGAATGGGTGAGAGTTAGACCGACAACCAACGCCACCCCGATGCCGGGTTGTGGGGTGGGCTGAGGGGTGCAAGGGGGGTTTCAACCCTAACATTGAATTTCCTCACTTTTGTCGCTGTTGAACAACCCTAACTGATGCATTAATGGAGTTTTTTGCCTCTAATTTCCCTTCTTTTTGAGAATGATAATGAGAAATAGTGAATGTAATGCGGCGGTGGGAGCACAGGGCCTGAACCCGCCACGTGATGTCTTGTCACATAGTAACACGGTGCTCGCAAACACAAATGGTAATGCGCATGGTGATGCAAAGCAAAACAGAAAGAGAAACAGTACTGTAGACACAAATGGTAAAAATAACACAAACGCAAGCACAAATGAAAACGCAAAGGGTAACGCACATGGTGGCGTAGACGGGAATGGTAAGTGAAACGGGTATGGAACTGCAAACGGAAGTGGTAAGGGTAACAGTAATGGAAGTGCACAGGCTGTTTTTCCCCAAAAGCTGCATAGAGAAAGACAGTGAGTACAAAGAATGTATGCATAATAATGGGTCTCGGAGCAGAACATGAGGAATTGGAATACTAAATTGCTTATATCTCAGGAACCATACGACGTAGAAAAAAAATTTAAATGTCATATGATTTATGACTTTCCTGGTTAGTTTGGTACTTAGCCCCTATTAGGGGGCTAAGTATTTTTCTGACCAAAAGTCCGTATCTCACACCGTTTCCAAGATACGGGACCTGAAAGGCGTGGCAAACATCCTAATGTTATCCTATGGGAAAAAAAGAGAAGTTTGGAGTGCCATAACTTTGCCGCCCTGTAATATTTTTTCACCAAACCACCAAAAGGCACATCTGTGGGATGTTGGCTTTCTTCCCTCCAAATTTCAGTGTAAAAGACCAAACCGTTATTTTGCAGCAGGGTGGCAGAGAATTCCTGTCATGCAGCGGACGCCACAATGTTAGTCTGTGGGAAAAAGTGCCAACTTCGGTGTACTGTAACTTTGTAACCATGCAATATTTTGTCACCAAACCACCAAAAGGCACATCTGTGAGATGCTGGCTGCCTTCCCTCCAGATTTCAGCCCAAAAGACCAAACTGTTCATTTGCAGCAGGGTGGCAAAAATTCCTGTTATTTTGGGCATAGTGTCGCAAAGTAGTGTCTTGATTTGCGAAAGCTTTAAAAAATTTGCGACACTTTCGTGAGCACACCACTGTGCAACACTACTTTTTCCAGAAATTGGAAAAACATATTTCTAGGGTGTTTAACCTCAAAATAAAGACATGCCTAGCATCCTCAGGGTCTGACTAGGTAAACACAAAAAGAATTGTGTTGCTAGAGGGTCCCAAATTTAAATGGCAAGCATTTTTCTGATCACCAACTGAAAGCAAAATGGCAGATTTACGACACTACTAGGGCCATTTGCGACACTAAAAAGTGCATTTGCGACACTGTCGAACTTTTTGTTAACTTTTCCCATTGACTTATAATGAGAAATTGTTTTTTGAATAACTTTTGAACCGTTTAATATTTTTTCACAAAATCTTCAAAAGGCACAACAGGGACCCCAGCCGCACATTCCCTGAAGTTTTCAGACCGGTCACACAAACCATGCAACCTGTAGGGACGAGCAAAGAATTCAAAAAAGCGTAAATGCGCGTGCAGATCATGCTTAATAACTCCACAGCTGTATATCTGAACAGTACAAAATTTGGCAGATCCCAAGATATATGGTTCTTGATTGTGCATTCCAAATTTCAGGCAAATCTGTTGAACAGTTGCAAAGTTATTAAGGTGCAAAATTTTAGATTAACACCTCGAAGAAAACTTTAAAAAGCATAATAATTAGATACAATTCTTTCTGCATTCCATTTATATTTTATATATTTCTCCTTCCCATTATGTATTACTAAGGAAATGTGCATGAATATATTATCTTTATCCCTTAGAGTTCCTTTACCGTCCATCAGCCTCCATAGCTTATTCCCTACTTCAAGCCATAATCTTCTGTTGTGACATCACAATTTGTTTCCATTGGAGTAACTGTGATGTCACAAGCAGTATTTTGTGACTGCAGGTAGGGAGAAAGCAACAGGAACAGACAAACCCTTCAGTAGCTAAGATCCTGTTTTCATACAGGTGACCTCGGTAATAAATAATGGAGAGGAGGAATATAGCACTAATGGGAAATACAAGCTGGACTGTGTTTAAATATTAGGTTTTGTTAAAGTTCTTCTGAATGTGTCACCAGCTGTTTAAAGTGACAAAAGTAGGGAAATGTGGTGTTAGGGTTCCCAACCCTAACACCCCATCCCTACCCTGCAGGCAGCCATCCAGTCCTGGGGTTTGCCTTGGGGTTCTCCCGCCTAATGCTCGCCCCATTCTCATATCCTGTACACATCTCAGCTTCTTTGCTGATGTAAGGTGGTGAGCATTAGGCTGGAGAGACAGAGCAAGCCAACTCTGCCTGTGGGAATGAGGTGTTAGGTTGGGAACCCTAACCTACATTTCCCAGCTTTTGTTATTTTAACCCTAACTGATGCATTAGTGGAGTTTTTCTGGCAAATAATTTCTTTACTTTTTGAGATAGTATAATCGTATCCTGGCTGCACTCCCATCCCTCCATAGATGTGTACATGTATGTTGGTGTGGAAGCATTTCAGCCAAAACATCAACCAAAGTGCCAGCATAGCCTTGTTAAATCCCCCTCCTCATGAACGCTGTGCTGAGAATGTTCAAATCTTCACTGAAACCTCATTCCACACCCCCATAATGTCATTCCATGCCACAGGTGAGAAAACATATTTTGGCCAGGATTTGAGAAATGACAGTTGTCACATTCATGAGGTGATGTAAAAAATGGCTATGTTGAAAATTTGGGGTGAAAATATTTAAAATTCTCAAAGCTAAGAGTGAGCACACTGGTAGTTAAATTTAAACACATGCACATAACTTTGCCATTCTTACATATTGTGACACCAAATTTACATGGCCTTCTTATGACCCCACCTCTTGAACAAAGGTAGTAAACATTTTTAAATCACACCCAAAAGGTGATTTCGTCAAGCAACTATGAAATCACCTTTTAGGACAGATTTATTTATTTATTTGGAATATTCGGAGTAACACCTTTGAGCAGAACTCGTTTACAAAGGTTCCATGTCCATAGGTACAGGAGTAAATACACGTTACAGAGAAGAAACATAACAAAGGATCGTGCGGAGTCACGTGATGCAGAACGTCTGGTGAAAGCCTTTTCTGGAGCTCCCACCCTCTGCCTTAATATTTCTTAATTTTCCGATATCTATACTTCAATTTCATCGGAACCTTATCTGCAATCTTGTTCCTGCTGCTTGGGTGACGCTCGATAACGAATATTCGCGGCCTTTCAAATGCTAGGATAGATTTTATTAGACACGATGGACGCGGAGATGAAGCAGGCCAGTATGAGACATACTCCACCCACTACTCCTGAGAAGAGCTCCAAAAAAGCTAAAAACATGAGCCCGGGTCAGTCTTCTAAACAGAGCCCCTCTGCTTCTGCTCCGAACTTGCTTACAGAAGACCGTTTTTTACAGGAGTTGCTCCCATTTCGTGAAACCCTCCAAGATATTGCTACGGAGGTGAAAGCTTTTAAATCTGAGCTGGGAGCTGTAACGCACCGTGTGGGGGATATGGAAGCCAAAACAGCCTGCTTGGAAGCCTGGAAAGGGAAAACAGACCCGGAAATTGTTAAACTTAGACAACAAATCCACAAATTACAGCTCAAGACAGAAGACTTGGAGGGCAGAAGTAGAAGAAATAATATCTTAATTCTCAGCCTACCTGAGTCTGAGGAAAGGGGAGACATGATTAATTTCATTCAAAGGCTGCTAAACAAAGTAATCGGCCCCTCTCCCCTCAGCTCCAATTACCATATTGAGAGAGCCCACCACTCTTTGAAGCCTAAACCCCAACCCGGCTCTCCCCCTCATCCCATCATAATTAAATTCCTCAGCTTTGTTGAGAAACAGCATGTGCTGACTAAAGCGAAAGAACTGGATTCGATCCTCTGGGATGGAGCCAAGCTGTGGTTCACCCAACACCTACCCTACGAAACGCGTCAAAAGCGAGCCGCATTTCACTCCACGGTGAAGAAGTTGATTGCAGCAGGAATCAAGTTTAGGATGAACTATCCTGCTAAGTTGATGGTACTCCTGGAAGGGGTCTGGCACACATACGACAATCTGGATCATGCGAGGGCCTACCTTACCTTGAAGCTGCCAAATCTATTTATTGGGGACTGAATATGTGGACTAGAATGCTATTTCACTAGTTTCCCCAATAGTTCTAATGTTTGTGTTGTTTTTATACCCCGGATTTTTCATTACCTGGTTGTGATGGTTCAGTGGAGTGCTGGGGCCTGGTAGGGTGGGCTGGAGGAGCGGTCCTGTATTTGGCCTGATAGGCCGCTGGTAGTTTCGGTGGCCTGCGTGTCGGTGGACCAGGTGGAACCTAATGTGGGTTCCAGGTTTACCCTGGCTTCATTTCAGGTCGGACCAGGGGGTTCTTTCTTTTTTGGTTCTCCCGCTTATTTCCTCTTCCTATTCACAGAGGGTTTGGTCCGGTCGTGAAGCGGGGAAGCAGACCGTTACATGGCTGGTCTACTAAAGGTTAGTCCTCGCGTTTCAAGTTATTTTGCTGTTTCTTTTATTTTGTTAACCAAAGTATTTGGTAATTCCGGGACGAGCTAGTAGTGATAAAGGTGAGATTTGACTGGTGTTCCCCAGGTTACACTTTTCGAGTTACCTCGCTCTACTTGAGCTATTTGGAAATACTGTCATTTGGCGAATCTGGGCAACTCTGGAGGGAATACCTATTTTTCAGGACTACTGTGGTTAAAGCAGGGATGTTTAGATCTTAGTTTGTGAATATTTGGGATTGGTGGAGGGTGGGGGTTCGGGGTGAGGAGTCACACTGGGGGATTTTCTTCACGAGCTAGATAAAGGGTGTGGGGCTACTAGGTCTAAGAGCTTCCCTACTAGATGTTTGGACTGTTGTTTTTCACCATATTGTTCGTGGGAATTGGTTTATCATGTTTTGTATCTCAGTGTAGCTCAATCTGCTCTTAGACATGTAGCCTTTTGGTGGGGGGGGACCAAATCCTGCTTTGCATTTTGGTATTCAATTTCATGTCTTTTTTGGGGTTTGATGTATATAGTTTAAAGAGGCTTGGGAGAGGGGGGGTGGTAGGGAGGGGGGTAAATCTTAACTTTTTTGCTCGAAGAGCCTATACTTACCTCTATCACTTAAAGTTGCTACGATTTCAGAAGGTTTGGCTTTCAGGACATGAGGGGTCTGATATTACTGTGGCTTTATTGGGGGGCTGGGAGAAACCTGGAAGGTGTCACTCAAGGAATGGGGGAGGCTTGCCCTATGTTTTTTCTTTTCCTTTCTTTGCCACTGGTTTATAGCTATGAAGCCTATTAAATTGGCAACTTGGAATGTCAGGGGTGTTAGAGATAATGTTAAGAGAGCCCAAACCCTATTAAACTGTTCACTTTAGATATAGACATTTTATTTATGCAGGAAACACATTTACTAGCTTCTGAGATGAAGGGTCTACGTCAGAAGGGTTCTCCCAGATTTTTGTCTCTGAAGGTACTACCGCTAGTAGAGGGTGGCAATTTTGATTAAAAAAGGTGTCTCATTTCTGGCAGAGGGATGCTCGACTGACCAAGAGGGTCGAGTAGTTCTGGTCAAGGGATTGCTTAATGGTGTGAGGGTAGTTCTGGGGCCAATCTATGGCCCCGTGGGTGGGGACCCTAATTTTTTTATGCAATTGACAGCCCAACTGAGTCGTTTTTTACCATCCTTATTTATTTTGGGGGGGATTGGAATGTCTCCCCGACTCAAGAGTTGGATAGAACTCACAGACCTATTAAGCCCTTCTCTTCTTCCCAACTAGCTCTCAGGGATTTAATGAATCTAGTAGGTCTGTGTGACCCTTGGCACCTATTGAATCCCCAAAGCCGTAGTTATTCCTTTTACTCACAATTACACAACTCCTGGTCCAGAATTGACTATTTTTTAATTAGCACGACCCTGGTAGAAAACGTTTCCTATGCAGGCATAGACCCAATCATTATCTCTGATCATTCCTTGGCTTGGATTAAGATGTCTCCGGGAGGGCCTGGGCAGAGAGATACTTCCTGGAAACTCAATACACAGCTCCTAAAGGATGACCATGCAGTTCTACATATTAAATCTCTGATCTCCTCCTTTCTTGAGATTAACCAGGGTTCCATTGCTCGAGAGAACCTTCTCTGGTGTTCCTTAAAATGTTTTATTAGAGGGGAATTCATAAAATTGGCCTCTAGGAGGAAAAGGTTGAGAGAAACAAAAATCATATCATTACTGGACCAACTTAAAAGAACTGAAAATATCTTCTCTCTCTCTGGCTCTCAGGCTGATTTAGAGAGGCTGTGTAAGCTAAGGAATGATTATGAAGATTTGATTAAAGATAAGACGGAATATGCCATTCTTAAAACCAAAGCGCGTTATCTGGACCAAGGGGAGAAACCTGGCAGACTGCTTGCCCTTAGGTTAAGGGAGGTAGAAAATTCTAGACTGATTCCAGCCTTGAGAGCTCCTGACGATTCAATTAAAACTTCACCAAGGGATATTGCACAAATTTTTGAAACTTTTATCAAGATTTGTATGGGAGTGGATCCGATCAGGTCTCTGCTCGAGGTGGAAGGCTTTTTGGATGGTACTCCTTCCTTGTTTGCATGAGAAACAATGTGAGCTGCTTTCCTCTCTATCACCCTGAGTGAGATAGAAGAGGTTATAAAAGGGCTACCCTTGGATAAATCCCCAGGACCTGATGGGTTCTCCCCAAATTTTTATAAAACTTTTTGCAATGAGATTTCCCCTCCCCTTCTCAGGTTGTTTAACTACATGCTTTCTTCGGACTCTCTTGATCCCTCACTCCTGGAAGCTACTATTATTTTGATTCCTAAACCGGACAAACCCCCGCTGGACCCAGCCAGTTACAGACCGATTTCTTTATTAAACTATGATATTAAAATCCTAACAAAAATCCTTTCCTTGAGAATCAAAAGAGTCTGGCAAACCCTGTTAAGTACTGAACAGGTGGGGTTTGTTCAGGATAGGTCTGCATCCGATCATTCAGCACTTTCCCATATTTTTCAGGCTGCACAGGAATCCCAATCTCCTATGATGTTGGTAGCCCTAGATGCTGAAAAGGCCTTCGATAGGGTTAATTGGGATTTCCTGTGGTCCACACTTAGTAGAATGGGTTTCCCTGAAATTTTCATACAGTGGATTAAATCAGTCTATTGGTCACCCTTGGCCAGAGTCTTCTGTAATGGAGTTTTTTCATCTCGCTTTCTTTTACATTCTGGAACACGCAAGGGATGTCCCTTGTCTCCGTACCTATTTAATCTATATCTGGAACCTCTTATAATTAGGATTAAAACTTCACCGCAGATCACTGGTTGTGTTATCTCCCAAAAGGCTCTGACTTTATCTGTTTTCGCTGATGATATCCTTTTACACCTCTCGAGTCCTGAGACCTCTTTACCAGCAGCTCTCCGAGTTATTACGCAATATGGGAAAGCATCCAATTACAGGCTAAATTTATCCAAATTGGTGATCTTTCCTCTTAACTCTTTCACGTTTCAAGCCAACTTCCTCCAGTTAGGTATGAAATGGTCTCAGACCTCACTTAAATATTTAGGTATATATCTGGCCCAGGATGAAGAGGTTATCAAAAAACTAAACTTGGACGATCTATTGGATAGAATACAGAAGGACCTTGATAGATGGTCTGCCCTACCGTTATCTGTAGGGGGTCGGATTAATATCATTAAAATGAACATACTACCCTGTATTTTTTATCCCCTCAACCTTCTTAATATCTGGCTCCCCAGAACCTACTTTTAACGGATACATTCTGCCCTAATTAAATTTTTTTTGGGGGGGGTAAGCACCCTAGGAGGGCTTTCTGTAAACTTAACTTGCCTAAGGACAAAGGGGGTCTTCGCCTCCCCAATTTCTGGTTTTATTGTTGGGCTAGCTAGTTAGCCAAAATGGGACGTTGGTTTAAATCTCAGAACGAAAAGCAGGCCCATCTGGCTGGATTTAGAACTTAAAATGTTGGGTAAACACAATCTAAGTCCTCCTCGTATTTTTATTATAGTTACTCTTCCCTACCAGAAGACATTCTGAACTTCCCCATAGGACTTTCCATCAAAATTCTCTCGCAATGCTGGAACTATTTTAAGATTCCATATACTAAAGATATGGCTCAGTCACTTACTCTTAATCCCAATATTCAAATAGGTGGGTCACCGCTTCCCCCAGACTGGCTCCCACAAATCCAAAATTGGTTAGTAGAAGATTTCTATCCCCGAGGTTCCCTTCTCTCATCCAACAACTTGTTGGTAGATCTGAATATCTCACCGAAACATATATTCAAGATTTACCAGCTGAGACATCTTTTATTGAAGTATTTTGGGAATGTTAAAGAACCTTCCCGAGTTAGGCCTTTCCTAGATCATATTCAGGACTGCGTTTCCAGACCGCATGGAATTTCCCCTATATATCTTTATCTTTTAGATACCAAATATCCTGTTCCATTATCTGGGTCGAAAGTTTGGAACTCTCTAATACCTGTTTCTCCTGGGATTTGGTATCAAATCTGCAGGATACCCATAGATATTATACTTTAGATAGAAACAGGCTTATCCAATATTTTATTCTGAACAATTTATATTATACGTCATTCAGGTTGATTAAATCAGGTTGGCTGGGGACAAATACATGCACAAGATGTGGGGAGAAAGAAGGTACGTTAATGCATATATTCTGGTCCTGCTGTAAGGTGGCATCCTTATGGAAGGATATTCAAACCAATTTAGACCCAATCTTGGGGTTGGAAGACTACTTCACAGCTGAAGTCTGCATATTGGGTTGGTATTCAGATATCACAAACAGCGAAAGGAAATATCATATTGCTTTAATTTCAATTACGGTTAAAAGACTGGTTCTGAGGCATTGGCTGGACCAAACTAATATAACATTCAATGATTGGCTTAAAGAAATTTCTTTTGCTTTAAGTTAGAAAGATTGATTACCAGCTCCTATAATGCTATGTCTTCCTTTAACCGAAATGGGAAAGCTGTATGTTCTATATTTACATTAGTTTGCCTGTTAATTACGCCTCTGACTATGACATTGTTTCTGGTATTAATTGAAGGTTTCTGACCCAACTTGTTTTTCTAGCTTGTCTCGCCCTTACCCTTTAGGTTTATTCTTACTAAGGTTAGAAGTGGCACCTTCTGGGGGGGAGGGGGTTTTGGGGGTGGTGTGGGGGTATGGTTAATGGTTCTCGGTTCAATCCCTTTTAAACATTTGGTTTTTGGGAGGAGAGATGGTTGGGGCCTGTTACAGTTCTGGTTGTTACTTGTATCGCATGTTTGATTGTTGTGAAAATCCAATAAAGTTTTTTCAATTTCAAAAAAAAACAAACAAAGGATCGTGCATGATCTGAGAGTCATTTTCAGCAAAGTACAAACAGGAGATAGAATAAAGCATGTTCCTATGGTCCCAAATGATACTATTCAGCAAATTACAACATACTGAGGATAGATCATGAGCTAGTTCCTATGCTCCCCTAAAAATATAAGTGCAGCAGCTGTATTCTCCTTGTCAGAGGTAGGGCAGTTGCAGGGGGCAACTTTGTCAGCAGGCAAACCAGGTTATGATAGGTAGGACAACCAGGGCATTATCAGTAGGATTAGCCTAGTGGTAACACTGACATATGTGTAGGAAAGTGAGGTGCTTTTTCAGGGCTGATTTAAATGGACTCAATTTAGGTAACTCCAACACGGAGATGGGAAGTTCATTCAACCAGGTCAGTGCCTTATACGGGAAAGTCCTTATGGATTGACTGGTCCTGCAATGAGGGATGAACAGTGCATGTCTTTGGCACTCCTAGTAGTATGGTGGTTTATGGGGGTATGTAATAGAAATTGCAGGTGGGGGGGTGAGCCCTAGCAGCGCCTTCTTTTTGAGTAGACAAGTTTAGTATTGTAGTCTTAGGTCAAGAGTGAGCCAGTTTGTACTCTGGTAAAGATTGCAAGAGTGTGCAAGCCTGTCATCATTTAAAATAAGATGGCAGGCCTTATTTAGAAGGGTTCTAATTCTACTCATGCTGGTGTCTGAGGCTGCACCATAGATAACCAGACCATAGTCCACTGAGGAGAGCATTGAAGAGACAACTGCTACTTTCCAGGTCTCAGGTGTCATGTAGTGCTTGTGTCTTTACAAAACCTTCAATTTTTTGTTTGCTGTTCAGACCACATGATCTATATGCAGGGTGAAAGTTAGTGAGCTGTTGAGATGAATATCAAGATATTTGAATGAGGTCACCTGTTCAAGTACCTCTCCATTTTGGTTAATGATGGAGAGGAGGAGGAGTTTGTTCATCCTCTGATGGCTTGTAAATATCATTGATTTAGTTTTTTTGTGGTTCAAGAGCAGCTTGTTTTGTAGGAACCAATGCTCAAGGGAGTGGAAGTTGAGCTGTAAGTTATAGTTGGCAGTTAATTGATCAGTGCTGTTGGTATAGACTACTGTATCATCTGCATATAGCAGGATGAGGGCACTAATGCAGGCACTGGGCAGTTAATTTATAAACAGGCTGAACAGTAGGGGGCCCAGGACTGAACCCTGAGGAACACCTACTGAGACTGCCCTTGAGTCAGAGAGGATTCCACTGATCTTTATGTTTGGGTACAGTCAGCTAGGGAGACCTCGAACCACCCCTCTGCTTCTTTAGATATGATGATCCCAGCGAGTTTATCCATCAGTAGAGTGTGATTCATGAGGTTGAATGCCTTGGTCAGGTCAATGAAAATAGACCCGACCATTTTGCCCTTGTCAAGAGACTTGTGTAGTGAGTTTGTGAATTCTAACAGGGCTGAGATGGTGTTGTGCTGCTGTTTAAAGCCATGATGCTGAGGACACAGAAGGTTGTAACTATTAAGGTAGTCCACCATCTGGTCCACAACTACTCATTCAAGGGCCTTGGATAAGGGGGAGAGTATGGAAATTGGCCTGTAGTTGGCAATGCACGCTTTGCCTCCTCCCTTGTGTACCAGAGTGACAACAGCAGATTTCCAGAGGGTGGGGAATTTAGCAAATCAGAAGAAGAAATTGAACAGTTTGGAGATATGGAGTTTCAGAATGTCTAGTGATGAGGCAATAAGCTTCATGTCTATTGTATCGCTTCTGACTCTGGTTTTATTTAGTACCAATTGAACATATTTTGCAGTTTCCAACTCTGATATTGTTTAAAGTAAAACTTGGGATAGTCATCATGTGGGGCTATAGTAGCTGCAGCGTTTATTGTGTCATGTGGTGGGGTACTGATGGAGGTGTGCAGGGTAGTGGAGTCAATAGTGTTGAGGTAGGAGCTAAGGTCTGTGAAGGCAGTGTTAAGAATGTCAGCGATTTCTTTAGGGTTGGAAATGTGGGAATAACCTTGAGTGATCAGCTGCTGAGCACCCTTATCAATGCTCTCAAGGAGTTCCTTTAGGGACCCCCAGAACTTCTTGCCTTCTCCCCAAAGTTTGTTCTGCTTCTCCTTAAGGTGTCTGGCTTCATCCTCCCTAATAGCCAGGGTACATTTATTGTGGGCAGCCTTGTACATCTGAATATCCATGGGGCTACCTGAATGTCTGGTTGTGGACCAGGCATTGTCTCGGAGGAGCATAAGTTCTAGTAGCTCTGGGGTGAGCCAATCTGTAGCTGTACTTCGGATCATGCATCTTTTAATGGGGGCAAATTTGTTAGCTGATAGTGTGATCTCCTTTACGAGGAAATCCAAGGCCTGATCCACATCAGTGATACAGTCCAAGAGACTCCAGTCTATTTGTGCCAAGTGCTGTCTAAATGCATCCAATGAGTTGCCATGTAGTACTCTGATTGCAATGAGTTTAGGTGGTAGTCTCTTTGTCTTGGAGGTCCATTCAACTAGAACTGGGGAGTAGTCATTAATTGCATCTGGCAGGACCTGTGCTTTGGCAGTGCTCTCTGGCTTGGAAGTCAATACCTAGTCAAAGAGTGCACCTTTGCCTATACAGTAGTTGTGTCTGGTACTTTTGCCCACCACCTGTGTAAGGAACAAGTTATTAACTGTGTCCCTAAGTGGATTGCTAGAGCTTGCTGACCAGTCAGTATTAAAGTCCCCCGTCACTAGAGTCTCTTGTTTGGTGCCAATTTCATGATAGTGATGAGTGAAAGCCCCTAACCCTACTGGGGGCTTCCTAGGTAGGATGTAGATGGTCATAATTTGTATTGTTTTCCTTCCCCTATCCAGGTGTAACCTGGTAGCTAGTCCCTCACATTCAGTAGTGTGATATGTCAGTGGCACCTTTTCCACCTGGAAATGAGTGCGGATGTATTATAAGCATCCACTGCCCCTTTTCTCAGCTCTGTCCTGCCTGAAGATTGAGAAACCTTGCAGTGATATATCAGTGTCTGCGTTTTGGGGGGTTAGTCAAGTATCAGTCAGGGATATGATGTCAGGCTTGATCTGGTCTACCCATGCTTCGAACTGGGTGAATTTAGCAAGTAAACTACAAATATTTAGGGAGACTATTCTTAATTGTCCATTGGTGGGGTGGGGTGACTGTCCTGAGTGGGGGGGCAGGCTTGGGTGGATATTGCCTGACAATAGCAACAGCAGCAATATCACGCTCTGGATCACCTTGAGGTAAATCTTCCTTGGTGTGTGCCTGCGAGGTGTCTGTGATGGTTTAGGGGATGTGGCTACAATCCTGAGTTGCGAGGTCCAGTAAACAGTGAAAATAGATGTGCAGCACTGGAATAGGAACCCGGAAAGGGGGGGAGGGGGGCTATAGTGGCTACATGGAAATGGTGTATTGGATGCAGTGCTCTTAAAATGGTTTCAGAGTGTGAAAGGGCCAAAGTAGTGTGGACACTGCATTGCAGAGTTGTTACTGTGTAGGTGCAATTCCTAGTAATGTGATCAGAATAGCAAGGGCAAGGAGTAGTTTTGAATGAAGTGACATGCTTAAGTGTATTAGAATGCAGAGGTCTAAGAGTATCAGTGTGGCTAGGGGAGGATAAGTATAAGAGTGATCTCTATGGCTGGAGGAGGTACATAGAGAAATAGAGTCAAAGTAAGAATCTTAATGTAGTTCCAACCATGAACCCTTGTTGGCAGGATAGTACTCTCACTACAGTAGTGGGTCTTAGTCCTGTAAGGGAGCTGCAGTGCTGGGTTCGAGACTCTCAGCTTCCATTCAAAACAACATTGGCCTACCTAGTGGAGAACTCCAAATAAATTAGGGAAGGCAGTGGGGCCTAGAAGTGGGATTGAAAGAGTAGACAGCATTCTATATGGGTAGGGCATGAGTGGGTATAATCATTTAGGACCTGGTAGTCCAATATGAATAGAGGGGTGTCCTCTAAGTTAGTACGGGGTGGAGTTGGGCGAGTCCAATCACCGGTGTGATGGTGAGGCAGAAGTGTGCTGATTGTTTCTGTAGCTATAAGTTCAGTGCCACCCCTGGGTGGGAGGGTGATTTGGAAAATACCAGTAACATTGTCCATGAAGTAGGATCTCCAAAAGGACATGTTGAAAATTTGGTGTCAAAATATGTAAAAATGGCCAAGTTATGCATCAAAGTTGAAAACCCCATTGAAATACATTGAACCACATTTGCCTAAGTTTCTTATATTACAATTGCCGGTTCCAGCAGCAAGACGTGTCTTCAATCAAAATGTGGATCTCGAACCTGGGACCTGTTCAGGTGAGTGAGAGTGTATGAAGGTGTACTGGGAGCATGGGGTGAGGGTGTCAGATTGGTGAGGGACTGTTATATGTTTAAAAATAAAACATTGAGGAACTTTTTTTATTTCAGGTACTGGGGCAGCAACACCGGTTGGGGGTACCACTAGACACCACGGAATATCACTCTACAAGGGGGACAGTGATTGGCAGGTGGTGGGTGCCATTTGACGCCAGGGAAATATTTTTTTATTGAAAGGGGGATTACAATCGGTGGGTGGAGGGTGCCACTAGATACCAGGGAAAATATATTTATAACAGGGACAAAAATCAGCTGGTTGGTGGGTGCCACTAGACACCAGGGAAACAAAAGGTGATGGGATGGAGATCCATGGGTGGGAGGTACCATTAGACACACCAGGGAAACAAAAGGTTTTGATTAGTAAAAAAAGAAAAGAATAAAACAGAAATCTGTTATTGCCATTGACAGATATCTGAATGGCAATGACATTGCTGAACTGTCATGTAGTTCATTTTTCAGCTTCCTTTCTGGTTGTTATTACCTCAATCACTATTGATTAGTTAATTGCACGCAAAATAAATCACTATAATTACTGGTGACCCCCTTTAATACACAAACTACAGCTGTGTTTCAAATGCCGTAATAACCTGTAGCACGGGTTATTACAGCGTTTTCAAAACTTTGTTTGGCATTTGGTGTCACTCATATGTAGCTACCACATAACCATGGCTGGGATGTTAACATACCAGGGTACATAACCTATGGAGAGACAGGCATGGGAGAAGAAGGGGAGGAGTAGCTCTCTATGTAAAGGAAGGGATAAAAGCAACTGAACAAAAGAGTAAACAGGAAGGAGAGGAGGCACCGTGGGTCACCTTGGAGACTGGAAAGGGCACCACAATCCGCACAGGGGTTGTGTACAGACCCTCATGTCAGGGGGAGGGAATGGACAAGGATATGATAGAAGGCATTCTTAGGATGGCAGAGAAAGGGGAGATACTGTTGATGGGAGACCTGAATATGCCAGATGTTAACTGGAGCACATTTGCTGCAGCCACATCCAAGAGCAGGGCCATTATCGATGCCCTACAGGTGGCAGGTCTCAGACAGCTAGTTTCGGAACCCACTCATGAGGGAGCAATCTTAGACCTCATACTCTCAAATGGGGCAGGAGAGGATCTCAGATCCAGAAGTGGTTGCCATCTGGGAACAAGTGACCATCAAACAGTGTGGTTCATGTTAAACTCAGCTACAGAGTCAAGCCATACAAAAGTGAGGGTACTGGACTTCAGGAGGGCTGACTTTGGCAAGATGGGAGAGTGCCTCAGAAAAGCACTAGCAAACAGGCTAGAAGGAGGGTGGAGCAACAGTGGGGAATCATCAAAACTGCCATCACAGAGGCAACAAGCCTTTGTGTGAAGCAAATAAACAAATCAAAATGAAAGAAAAAGCCGCTATGGTTCTCAAAAGAGGTGGCTGGGAAAGTCAAGGAGAAAAAGATAGCATTCCAGAAATATAAGGAAACACAGAAGGAGCAGGACAGAGAGCTATACCAGTTAAGGCAGAAGGAAGCAGGGAGGGAAGTCAGAATAGCAAAGGCCTAAACTGAGGAAAAGATAGCCAACTCAGTTAAGAAGGAGATAAAACCTTTCATAGGTACATCAGCGAGCATAGAAAGACAAAGGGAGGGATAGTGAGGCTGAATAGAATGAACGGTGGGTGGGCAGAGGGGGACAGTGAAAAAGCAGGGATACTGAGTGAATATTTCTGCTCAGTTTTCGCAAAAGAGGAGGGGGAAGTGCCTAATCCAATTAACAGAAGCACTCTTGATAGGGGGGTCAATCCCAGTCCTTTCACAGAAGAAAGGGTTCTACAAGAACTCCTAAAACTGAAGGTGGACAAAGCAATGGGGCCTGATGAAATTCACCCCAGAATTCTAAAAGAATTAAGGGGAACTAGTGAAACCACTGGCTACTCTTTTTAATAAATCATGGGAGGATGGTGTGGTACCCGAGGACTGGAGGAAGGCAGATGTGATTCCTCTTCACAAAAGTGGGACCAAGACAGAGACAGGAAACTATAGACCTGTCAGTTTGACCTCTGTGGTAGGGAAAGTGATGGAGTCACTTCTGAAGGAAAGAATTGTTGAGTCCCTAGAGGCCAGTGGAGCACAGGACCCAAGGCAGCATGGGTTCACAGCGGGAAGGTCATGTCAGATGAATCTAATAGATTTCTTTGACTGGGTGACCAAAGTAGTAGACCAAGGAGGGGCTGTGGACATGGCCTACCTAGACTTTAGCAAGGCATTTGACACAGTCCCACACAAAAGATTAATAGTCAAATTAACCAGCTTGGGAGTGGGTCCCATGGTGGTAGCCTCGGTAAAACATTGGCTGAACAACAGGACACAGAAGGTAATTGTAAATGGAGTCCACTCTGAAGAAAGAGGGGTTACTAGTGGGGTGCCGCAGGGTTCAGTGCTGGGTCCAGTCCTTTTTAATATCTTTATAAGTGACATTGCAGAGGGACTGGAAGGAAAAGTATGCCTCTTTGCAGATGACACAAAGATCTGCAGCAGGGTTGATACACAAGGAGGCGTGGAAAGGATGAGAAGGGACTTGGCAAGGTTGGAGGAATGGTCAGAAGTATGGCAGCTAGGATTCAATGCAAAGAAGTGCAAAATAATGCACCTGGGAAACAAGAACCCAGGGGAAGAATACATAATGGGAAGGAGGTAGTAACAACAACAAAAAAGGAAAGGGACCTGGGGGTAATCATATCAGATGACCTTAAGGTTAGCAAGCAATGTGAGAAGGCAGTAGGGAGGGCTGGGGGTATACTGGGATGCATAGGGAGAGACATCACCAGCAGAAAACAGAAAGTTGTTATCCCACTGTACAGACAGTTGGTGAGACCCCATCTGGAGTACTGTGTCCATTTCTGGAGACCCCATCTCCGCAAGGACATAGACAGGATAGAGGCAGTCCTGAGGAGGGCAACTAAAATGGTGCAGGGCCTGCAAGAGAAGCCGTATGAGGAGAGACTTAAGGAGCTTAATATGTATGCCCTAAGGAAAGAAGGAGAGGGGGACATGATAGAAACTTTTAAGTACCTCAGTGGAATCAACAAGTCCAAGAGGGTAGCAACTTTCAGAAAAGAGATGTGCAAGAACAAGGGGACACAATTTAAAGATGGGGCGGTTCAGGGCAATGTGAGAAGTATTTTTTCACAGAGAGGGTAGTGGATGCATGGAACAGCCTTCCTGAGGAGGTTGTGGGGTCTAAAACTGTGGGAGAATTCAAGAATGCATGGGACAGACAAGGCAATTCTTGTGGGGGGTAGGAAGAAATAGGCTGTTGGTTAGCTAGGATCTGAGGCCTATCCTGTAGGTCGGGAAATGGGCAGACTAGATGGACCAAGTGGTCCTTATCTGCCGTCAAAGTCTATATTTCTATGTTTCTATGTTTCATTAAACCAGTCCTTGGTTTTTCTGGATGCGTTTAACCTGAAGGTAGTGTCAGTGCTCACTCTCTTTTCTCTATGTGTCAGCGTACTCGTGAATACAAGAGATCACTCACACACACACATTACTCCATGGTGCCAGCAGCCAGTCAGCCAAACCAACTTTGATCCCAGTTTTTTTTTTCACTTTTTTTAAATGATCAAAAATTTTAAAAAATAACTACTGTCTATCTGTGTGTATCTAGGCTGGCTGGCTGGAGGGGTGGATTAGGGAGCAGAAGATACACCCCAAGCCTGATCCAGAGGTGGTTGTGATAGGTGGATGGGATGCATACCTTTACAAGTAGTTATTGCACACTCTTTCATCTCTCTCTCTCTCTCTCTTCTCTACAGCCTCCCAATCAGTTTGACAGCTGTTAACGATGCTATTTGCTGTCAATACACAGGATCAATAGAGTGTTATCCTTTATCTCTGTCTCTCCTCTCTCTCTCTCTCTCTCTCTCTCGCTCTCTTTGTTACCACACTCAGTTTGACAGCTGAGAACTCTACTGGCTGCCAGCACACAATAATCCCAGATGTAATCCTAGTGCTACCAGTGGAGGCATGTTTGTTTTAGGTGCACATGTTCGCCAAGACATATCAGAGCCATATTGACTATTGATATGAGGATTTGCTGCAATATGGTATGATTATTCCAGCACAGCAATGGTGATTTCATTATGTGTGCTGTTAGAATCATTTTACTATTGGGGAAAAAGTGTCTACTGTAGTCGCTGATTTGAAATGAACCTGCATGTAATGACACCTGATTCTGATTCGTGAACCCAGTCTGGTGCTCCACAGGCAAGTGCACAGGACTCCAAGCTCAAGTGTGATTGAATACCTAATTGTTGACACAGTGGGAAGTGGATTTGTAGAGCTAGAGGGATGGTATTGAAGGATCACGCTTTGGGTTTGAGAAGGAAAGGTGTTCTTTATGGACATCAGTTAGTTAAAGGCTGGTGGAGGTTATCTGTGTATGTGTCTAGGCTGGCTTGCTGGTGGGGTGGAGTAGGGGAGCTTGAGATACACTCCAAGTCTGATCACAGAGGCAGTTGTGACAGCATGGAAGAGACACGGAGCTTCACTAGTAGTTATTACACACTCCTTTATCTCCCCCTCTCTCTCTCTCTCCCCCTCTCTTTCTCTATCTGTCTCTCTTTCTCAGCCCCCCACCCAAATCAATTTGACATCTGACAACGATACTATTTGACATCAACACACATGGTCCATAGATTTTTCGCTCCTTTATCTCTCTCACTCTCTCTCTCTTTCTCTCTCTCTCTCTCTCTCTCTCTCTCTGTTACCACACTCAATTTGACAGCTGAGAACTCTGCTGTATGCTGACACACAGGAATTCCAGAACCATTCCTGGTGCATCTCAGGTGGTGCAACCAGTGGAGACCTAACAGTCTTGTTGCATTGCTACAATACAGTTTTTGTTTCCATAAGCAATGCTGCCCTTCACCAAAATACATCTTTTTTTGTGACTCGTGATACCAAAAAAAGATTCTTTTTACATGTCACATGTCATGAAAAAAGATTAATATTATTAAAAAAAATAACATTTCAAGGGCATTTCTACAACAGTGAAATGCAGATTATACCTAATGGGGTCCTGATCAGCCAGATACATGTGTTGGTCTCTCTCCAGGATGTCATTTTTGTGGCTTTTGACATTTTTGTTTTTAGAATAAAATGAAAATAAGATAGTGGCAAATGAAAAAGGATTATTCCAATACAAAAAAAAGGATTTATTTTTCATTTCAGGCAACTATCCTGAAGTGCTTACTGAGCATGCTCAGAACCATAGTTTTCAAAATTTCAAAATGAAATAACTTTGAAACAAATTTGTATGTTTACACCGAATAAGCAAAAGTCACAGCTTTGGCACAGACCCTTTCTACCCTACAAATTCCAGACCAAGATTCCAAACAGTCTGGCCTGTAGGTAAGTTCAAAGAAAAAAACCCAGCAAAGCCAATGAGCAAAAAGTCAGTTTTTCACCTCTCTGTAACTTTGAAACTGCACATCCAACAGAAAAGTAACTTGGCACATCCAGAGACCTACTGCACCATAGGCAGTGGAACATGTAAAGTTTCATGCAAATCTGTTGAATAGTTGTGAAGTTATTAAAGTGCAAAATTTAGGATTTCACATTGAAGTGCCTACTCAACCCTAACTATAGGGGCATGACCATGCCCCTATTATGTGTGTATATATACAGTATATATATTTATACAATGAAGCCCAACAGGATGAAGTGCAGCACTGCAGAATTCTGCAGTAGAGTTACTGCAGCAAACAATGTAATTTCAATGGGAGTTAATCCCTTTTGTCATGCAGTAAACCTGTGACACTGCACTTCATCCTGGTGAGCTTCACTGTATATATATATATATATATATATATAAATTACGTGAAATATTTTGTGAAATTTGAGCATTTTGTGAAATATTTTGTGGGTGTAAAATGCTAAATTCCACCTGCGAAATGTGAAATTTTGCCCACAGAATGGTGGAATGCAGGCAAAATTTTGCCATTTCGGGTGAAATTGTGCATTGTTCTGCTAAATTCCACATTCTGTGTGTGAAATTTGCAACTTTGCACCTGGTGAAAAATTTCATGGAATGGCAGAATTTCATGAATCGTTTTGCATGGCAAAATTGCTGATTTTGCGGCAGTTTCGCCAGCGAAATGGAATTTTGCAACATTTCTAATAATTATATATAAAATATATATGTGTATATATATATATGTATATATATATATATATGTATATACTGTATACACATATAGCATAGTGGTGCGGTATAGTTAGGGTTGAGTAGGCACTTTAATGTTAAACCACAAATTTTGCATGTTAATAACTTTGCAACCATTCAATGAATGTGCACAATATTTGAAATGCACAGTCATGTATGGTAGATCTCTTGATTTGCCAAGTTACGTTTTGGTTGGACTTGCAGTTTTTGTGCAGTGGTGCACTTAAAATGCACTTTTCTCCACTTTTGACACCTTTTTTGCCCATTGCACTGCGACCACACCATTTGGTCTGAAACGTTCAGGGTAGAAAGAATTTGGGTCAAAGAACAATCCAGCATTGCTTTGGTTAAAAAATATTAATCTATTCCAAAGTTATTTAATTTTTAATTTTTGGGTTATGAGAATGCTCAGTTCACTCCAAGATTTATATGTATTTTTTGTATAAGGGGATTGGTTTCACAGTCAAGGATTTTGTCAGCTCACAAATGGGGATTTAAAAAATCCCAGTCTGTGAAGAAAAATTCCCCTTTCGAGAGCTGCCATCTTGTTTTAATTTTTCCCCAAACAAAATGTCGAGCTTCCTCCACGGGTAACATTTTGTTGTAATAAGGTATGGGTTTTGTTCAGGGAGACACCCTGTACAAATCTATGCCTTTGGTTTGCTTCATTTTTGGGCAAAAAATGGTAATTTCAAATTTTGAAATTCTTTGTCCACAGCTCGCTCCTGATCCCCTTTCTCGATCTGACAAAATGCCCATCCACAAGCCAATCCCCTTTCATGAGGTAGCGAAATCCTTCACCGTGAGTTAGGGACCAGATGGTCCTTCTCACAGATGAGGATTGACTCACGGTTAAGGATTTTGCTGCCTCATGAAAGGAGATCTGCTCGCAGACAGGGATTTTGTTAGCTTGCGAAAGGGGATTGGGTTTTTGATTTCCCTTTTGGGAGCTGGCAAAATCCCCATCCATGAGACATCCCCTTTGTTGAGATAGCAAAATCATTGACTGTCAGTTAGGGACCAGATGTCCCTTCTCGCGGTCGAGGATTGATTCACGGTCAAGGATTTTGCTGCCTCGTGAAAGGGATCAGCTTCTGATGAGTTTGTCAGCTCTGAAAGAGGATTAGGTTTTGATTCTCCTTTCATAAACTGACAAAATCCCGATTCACGAGCAATCCCCGTTAGTGAGGTAACAAAATCCTTGACCGTCAGTTAGGGAACAGATGGCCCTTCCTGCGGTCGAGGATTGATTCATGGTCAAGAATTTTGCTGCCTCACAAAAGGGGATCAGCTTGCAGTGGGGATTTTGTCAGTTCATGAAAGGGGATTGGGATTTTGATTCTCCTTTCATGAGCTGACAAAATCCCTGTCCGTGAGCAATCCTCTTTCATGAGGTAGTAAAATCCTTGATCATCAGTTAGGAATCAAATGGCCAAAATCTGATGGTCAAGGATTTCTCGTGGATGGCAATTTTGACAGTTCACGAACTGGGATTGACCTTGCGGTCGAGGATTTTGCTACTTCACGAACTAGGAATTTTTAAACTTATAACAACTTTCCTACTGCATTGTAAATTAACGGTTTGGTCTTTTGACTTGAAATTTGTAGGATATAAAGGGGGTGTTCCACAGATATGAATTATGTTAGTTTGGTGTGAGCAAATATATCAGTTCCATTAATATGTTTTACGAAGTTGAGATTTTTCTCATAGGATAATATTGTGGCACCCATGTTGAGTTTCAGTACCCATATCTTGAAAATGAAGCGAGATACAGAATTTTTGTTACCCACAGCTTAGTTCATCCTTAGATGAACTAAGCCTGTGAGAAGTTTGAAGTCATGGATTGCACCTATAGTGGAAATTTTTTCGTGGGTTGCATGGTTACTGAGATATTGGCAGATTTGTGTTGCAAGGGTTCCTTTTCAGGCCTATGGGACTATTGTATGGCTCCGCTGCTATGTGTAAGTTGGGCCTTGCACTCCTACACACATATACTGTTATGTGGAAATGGACAGGTTAGTGGGAGCACATGGCCCAGAGAGCTCATGCTCACATTAACATGTACTGGTTAGCCCTATGGCATATTGTGTGTCTGTGTTATGTGTAAGTGCAGGACCTGGAGGGCCATGCTCCCACACATGTATATTGTTAGGTGGAAATGGATAGATTTGTGTGAGTGCAGGGCCCAGAGGGCCCACACTCCCACCAATATGTACTAGTTAGCCCTATGCCATGTTGTGTGTCTGTGCTATGTGTAAGTGGGCATGCAGTGCCTGGAGGGGACCATGCTCCCACACACATATACTGTTATGTGTAAATGGACAGGTTAGTGGGAGTGCAGGGCCCATAGAGCTCATGCTGGCACTAACATGTACTAGTTAGCCCTATGGTATATTGTTTGTCTGTGTCATGTGTAAGTGGGAGAGCAGGGCCTGGAGGGCCCACACTCCCACACACATATACTGTTAGGAGGAAATTGAGAGATTTGTGGGAGCACAGGGACTGGAGAGCCTGTGCTGCCACCAATACATACTAGTTAGCTGTATGTTGTATTGTGTGTCTGTGCTATGTGTAAGTGGGAGTGCAGGGTCAGGAGGGCTTGCACTCCCATGCACATATACTGTTATATGAAAAATGGACAGATTAGTGGGAGTGCAACACTGGAGGGCTCACGCTCATGCCAACATATACTAATTAGCCCTATAGGGTGTATAACAGTGACCCTGAGGCCAAAAGTATGGCAGAGGTTTGTTATGTCCATACACTCTCTATGCTTCTGCATACTGCCCCCACCCTAGTCACACCATCCTCCCTAATCTCTCCACATTCCTACCACCATCTCTCACACACACACACGCAGTCTAGTGACAGATACAGTCTCTGCCTCCCCTCCTCAGAAACCCCCTGGACTACCTCTCACCTCCCTTTGCTACATCATCCCCCCACACAGTTTCTCCACACCTCTTCTCTTATCACAGATACTACCTATGGTGCAACACCCTCACCTCCTTCCCTCCCTCCCTTACACCTGCTGCCTCCTCCCTCCACCACACACACTCTCCTATCGGTTTCACCATTTGATAGTATCTAGTTTGTTTAATTTGTTAAGATTTTGAAAGAAGAGATGGGAGCCATGTTTTTATGTTGCAGATAATTATTCTTGATTTTTGTAAAAAAATTAAAATCTTTAAACATTTTACATAAAATCAAAGTCTTTCTTTTTTAAAAAATTATACATTTCTTTAAGTAAAATATAACTATATAGAAAACTAAAAATATAAGTGTTATCTTCACAAAGGGGAATAAGAAAAAAGTAACAAAAATAAAATGGGAATGGTTGAACTGAAAACAAAATAATGAAATTAAGACCTCTGTGATTAAATCGAGTATAATATTTTACTAAAAAAATAATTGTCATTTTTAACGATTTTACAAATAAAATATTTTTCTTTTTTATTACACTAGTGATTAAAATATTAGTAAATAAAAACCAAACAATATAGTAAATATGTATTAATTTCACATGGGAATAAGAAAAAAATAGAAAAAAATGAGCATAGCTTAAATAAAACCAAAATGGACAAATTAAGGCCACTGTCTGTGATGGTGACGTGCTAGCCCTCGTTCTGTGATGAGGGCACCTTGGGGGAGGTAGAGGAAGTGGAAGGGTCCACAGGAGGACTTTCTTGGGTCAGGCGTTGGTGCCTCTCCTCCTCTGGTGTTGTGATAGAGGGGCACTTGGTGGAGGTTTCTGGTGCTGCTGAGGCTGCTGGAGGACCAGGTCCATTTCCTGGTAATGCTACAGGTCCTAGTGGATCAGGTGGTGGATTCCTTCCATGGCCTTCAATTGGCTCTCGGCCAGCTGCAACATGAGGCCATGTGTGGTCTCTTGGGCAGCAACATTGGCCTCTTCCTGCTCATGCAATTGGTTTACTGCATGAGCGAGACCTCTGTTGCTGCCCTTGAGACCACAGACAGCAACCATGGCCACATGCCCAATGCGGCCTCGGTCATTGTAGCAAATCAATAATTTCATCTTGCTTCAACGTCTTTTCTTGATTTGCTGCAATAATCTGACTGTGTTAGGCTACAGCTTGGTTGCCATCCTCTATGGCCTCAAGCAGCCAGCCAAGACCACACTATGTGTTTTCAGCTGTTCTAGAGATTCTGTGAGACAAAAAAAAAGATTATGTAAGTAAATGTTAATAGTATTGCTGTTTACTTTTAGTGATTTTGGGTTTTAAACTTTGCGCATCGTTTTGCTATTGACTACTTCTTCTGTTGAGCAGCGACAAACTATGTGGTTCATGAAGACCATGGTAGTGATGTAGGCATGTTAAGAATGTTTTGAAATACAATGTATGGATAAGAATGATTATACTAAAGATCTGTGACTTTGAGATGTACCGATACAGACTGTTTTTTCTTTCTGCTGTATGATACAGCTTTTATCAACACCTGTGTTTGATAGTCTAACAACAGGAACATTTTGACAATGCAGCAGCAGTGTGTTGTTCTATGTCACTGACTCTGCCATAGCAATAATATCATGAAAATCGGATAATGACAAGAATATTTGTTTTGTTAAGGAAATTGAAGAGATATAGTTGATCAATTTGGCATAAAGCTATGCCTTTTCCATACTGTATTAAATGTTATCTTTGGGTATTGGTTGCTCAGATACAGTATAAAGTGCTTCTAAAGTATTTCTTCTGATGTCTAACAATTGTTAGCTGAGTTGTTGAGATTTAGAATTATTTTTTGGGTTACGTCTTTAAGTGTTCACAGTGTTGTTATTGTCAAAAGTCCATGCATCATATTTCATGTTGTTTTGAATGCAATGTTTGTAAGTGATATACAGAAACATATTGCTCAGGGTGACAGTAAGCATGAGTATATATTAGCATATCTTCACAGGCAAGCTGTATGGAGCATTTGATGGTGCTGGTGTAGATTGGAAAAGAGGATAGAGTAGAAGGTATAAAAACAGATACACATGCAGTCGTGAACTTCTGTTGTTTAGCCCACTATTAAAGCATTTCAAAAGTGCTACAGCACAGCAATGCACCCTTTTCATTGCATGAGACACATACTGTTTATTGTTTCTTTTTTTTTCTTGACAGTGTTTGGCTTTATGGAAAGAAAGAAGAAAATAATTGTTACATAAATATATAACTGAAAGACCTCCCCCCTCTCCCTTCCCAAGACACATACCCACTCGTATGCTAAGATTAACAGTGTTAGTATTTTAATTGTGGATACTACATTCGTAACTGTTAAATAGACATATAAATATTATGGTCAAGATATTCAAAGGGATTGCTCCTGGTGCAGCTGAGTTTCACCAGCATAACCTCAGAAATGCACCCTGGTGCAATATTCAAAAGGGGGAACTGAGCAGCACAATTCCCAATGCACTGGGGCGCAAAGATAATGTATGTGCACATCTCCAGGAGGTGTGCCCATGCTTATGTGGCAGATCCTGATATTCAGCCCAGGATGTGCTGTGCATCTGCAGACAGATCCCAGAGATGTGCTGCATAGCTGGGCACAAAGTTGAGCCCCCCAAAAAATGACTCAACTGGTAGCCACCCACAGGTGAGCTGCCATAATGCAAGGCAAATCACAGCAGCCATCAGCTGTGGGTGGCATCACCCCAGAGCACTATACACAAGCACCCATGAATCTCCCTGGTGGTCCAGTGTTTCTATCTCCCTATCCTGTACCTTCAATCACCATAGAAATATTTCTTTATGATCCATGGTGGTCCAGTGGTACCCTCTCCCCATCCCGTACCTCTGACTGCTGTAGAAGTATTTCTTTATGATGCATGGTGGTCCAGTGGTACCCCTTCCCATCCCACACCTCTGATTGCCAAATAACATGACTGAAATGGTCCCTGGTAGTCTAGTGGTCCCCACACCCCACCACCCACACAGGCCCCCGACCCACCCAGCTCCCTCCAGTCATTGGTGAGCAGCAAACACACCAGCATACCTCTGTTGCTGCTCAACAAATGACAGCTTACAGTATGTGCTGCAAGATCATGGGTCCACACTGTGGACCCATGAGCTTGCAGTGCACATTGTAAGAGTCATTCACAACTTTGTGAATGAAGTCATTCATTCACAAAGTAGTGAATGACTCTTACAGTATGCACTGTAAGCCCATTGGTCCACAGTGTGGACCAATGTGCTTGCAATACATACTGTAAGCTGTCATTTGTTGGGCAGCAACAGAGGTATGCGGGTGTGTATGCTGCCCACTGATGACTGGTGGAGCTGGGTGGGCTGGGGGTCCTGTGTGGGTGGGGGACCACTAGACTACCAGGGACTGTTTTGGTCATGTTATTCTGTGATTGGGGTTCTGGGAGGGGAGGGGGTACCACTGGACCACCATGAATCATAAAGAAATATTTCTATGGCAATTGGAGGTACAGGATAGGGAGGGGGGTACCACTGGACCACTAGGGATATTGACAAATTATTTTTATGGCAATCAGCAGTACAAGATGGGGAGGGGGGCACAACTGGATCACCATGGATTTCAAGGAATTATTTTTAAGTGAATGGTGATATGGGATGAGGAGGGGGTACTACTGTGGTCCCTGGTGCAGGGATTGCATACTGTGCAGGGCGACAGGCACATTTTGCTGGCCAGCCCTGCACAACACATGCAAATGGGGCCATAATGACATGCAAATAGCCCCATTTGTGTCTTGCATGCATAATGGCCCAATTTGCATATCCAGGTCTGAATATCTGGATATTGCACCAGGCGCAGCTCCAGTTGTGCTGGAGCATTCCCATTCCAGGTATGCAGGCTTGTCTAAGGGATGCGTCAGTGCATTGTATTTGCTCCTTGTGCATTCTTTAATATATTCAGATAGGATGGACCATGGCACATCTCTTTTGAATATATTCTTTTGTTGCTCCAGTGCAACTCTGTTGCACTGCACAACCACTTGTGCCATTGCAAGGCACACTTCTGAATATTGGGACCTATGTGTTCAATGACTGATATCATACAATTACAGTTTCATGTGTTATTCTTTTCATCTGTACCTTTTTGTTCAAACTGCGTGCCACTGCCCCCCTCCTCTGCACAAGGTGTTTACACCATTGTGGTATATCAACTATCTTTGGGCTCTGTACACTTGCTGACTATGGCAAAATACTCACTTGTAGCCCTTCAAAGGATGGTTAATCTTTTACAGGAGTTTATCTGTCCCTTTGTAACATCACCTTCTTTCCATAAAATAATGGTGCACTCTTCCTTCTTACCATCTAAAGGTCTGTGTTTACAGAATGAACTATGCGAACAGCCTTCTTACTGTACAGACTCTAAAAGATGTCATCAGACTGTGCTGGATTGATTATATGAGTGCAATAATACAGTCTCAGGTCTGGCGCTATTGACTAGACAGGTCCTTCTAGGAGGTATGTCTCTGTGAGCCTGTGCTGAGGGCTGTCATCATACTGCTGCATGATCCAGCATAGCCTGATATTGCACTCCCTGGATGGTAATATGGCTTTATTTTTGAACACAGAATAATTTGACTATATACTTCTTACCTTCGGCCAGGGTTGTTGGACACACAGCACAGTGATCTGTTGAAATAAAAGATAGTGGTTTAATGTACCACTTTGCAAAATACATAATGTTGTGGCTTTTGGAGATGAGACTTGTTCTGCTATACAAACTTACTGCTTATTATTTGCTAAATGAAATTCTATGATACTGGCCCACTGTTCTTTCTGTTGAGAGTTGTGCTTTTGATAACCTCTGTGCTTATTATGTGTTCCTAATAGTATAGTGTTAGCCATGGCCCCCTTTATATCTGTTGTACTTGAAAAATCCCAGCCATTGACAAGTGACACTCTTGTTATGCAATAGTGTAGCTGATTATACTGTTATATGTATTTAAGAATATATACAATGTTTCTGGAGGTATCCGTATCATGTTTGTATATTAAGTCTTAGCATGACATCTTCATTTATTTATATTCACAACTTGTGAGAAGGTTTATGTAGACAGAATAAACCTCTGTTGAAATTTGACAATCTCTTACAATGAACAAAGTTATGCAGATTTGTTAATAGAAGTACGTATTTCTACTATGCCATGCTATCTCAGTAGATTGTCTTGTCTATTTAGAAAGTAGCTGTAAAAAAGTAAACTGTTATTGGTTACAAATATTCACATAATGTATGGGGATACATTATTATAAACTGAAATCAAGCAGCTTACAATCTTGTTATGCCACTGTTATGACATGTCTGTTGTTAACCCTTGTTGAGTATGTCATTTCAATGGTACAACAAAATGGTATGCTCATAAAAATTAGTGTTTAAACCAAAAGGAATGCTTACAACAATCAATGTTCTATAACATTATTCAGTAAAGTAAAGTAATACAATCTGTGATTATGCAATCTTGGTAGCCCATACAACATTAGATATGATATATGGTCTTTGGTTAACAATCGCACTAAAAATACTTCTTGAGGTTGCCATGATATCTGAAAATGCCTTGAGCTGTGATCTTGAGGTTTTCAATGATGACATGGCAATGTTTTGAAGTGTTAACGATGTGGTTATTAAGCAAAGCCTGTACATTATACTCTATATAGTGCATGGTTCAGTGTTATTAGGGATGAAAATATATCCCTTTTCAATAGTTGTTATGCTGAGCTACCTACAATCAATCAATCAATCAAAGTCTTTATTTAACCAGGTGACCACCATTGAGCAGAGCTCCTTTTCAAGGTGGACCTGGATGAACACAAGTACAAGATAACAGGGTAATACACAGAAATAACAATACACAGACTTGATAAAAAACAAGCATGGACAATACATTGTAAGGAAATGCAGGATCAGTGTCACAATGGCTTATAGATAAGAAACTGGGCTAACAACAGTAATACAGATAAGGTCAGCAACAGTGAAAAGATGGGGTGACAGGAACCATGGAGAAGAGACTGGGGACTCTGAAGCACCAAGAAGAACAAATGGGCCCTCGAGCACAGGTAGGAGGATGGAATGGGGCAGTGGAGCAGGGAGGACATGGAGGGCGAGTAAGTCGGAGGCCAGTGGGGGGAATATGAACCAGGGGTTCAGAGGTAAGTGAGGAACCTGATGAAGGAGACTAGACAAGTGGTGCAGGGTGAGGGGAGAGTGTGTATACTACTGGGACAAGAGCAGTGGGTAAATGATACAGAGGAGAGAAGAAAGGATGAAGGAGAGAAGAAAGGATGTAGGGGAAGGGAGAGGGCTGGGCAAAGGCTGGGATCAGTAAAAATAGACCGGGGGTGAAGAGATGGAGAGAAGTGATGGAAAGAGGAAATGGGAGGAAGGGAGAGGGCCATGCACCAGCTGGGATCAGTATCTAAGATGAGGCCAAGACAAGAATGATAAGGGGACACCCTGAGAGGGGGAGCCATTTAATCAGGAGTAGC
The DNA here is from genome assembly GCA_016271365.2 of Neoceratodus forsteri. Taxonomy (NCBI): domain Eukaryota; kingdom Metazoa; phylum Chordata; order Ceratodontiformes; family Ceratodontidae; genus Neoceratodus; species Neoceratodus forsteri. The sequence goes on along the minus strand of CM057450.1, from coordinate 974,925,235 downwards.
AAACAGGATTCTTTATTATGCTGAAGATAAAGTGTTTTGAAGGCTGTGATGCTGACTTTATACTTTAATTTCAGAGTTTTTTGCAGGTTATTCCATAGCTGGGGAAGCTCATGGCTGATGGACACCTAGCCAAAGCAGGATCTGACCTTTGTTACCTTTAAGGTAATATAGGAGGCGCTTCTCAATGCATATCTGCTTAGCGTGCAAAGTGGTAAGCAGACAGAGATATAGCCAGGCAGTTTGTTGATAATAGCTTTGTATGTCCAGATGGTGGCATTTCTTTGTCATCTGAGGGTAAGAGAAGACCAACCTACAATGGTGTACAACAAACAGTGGTGGGTGTAGTATGGAAGATCTGTTATGAACCTTACAGCTCTAGGATAGAGCGTGTGAAGTTTTGAAAGTGCGCTGACCGATCCTTGGCTATAAAGAAAATCTGCATAATCTAGCAGGGGTAGGAAGGTAAATTGGACTAGTCTCATCCTTGCATCTGGGGGGAGGAGATTTTTTATCCTAAAAAAAGAGGCCAAGCCTTTGACGAAGCTTCTTTGTCAATTGTTCTAAATGCACTACAAAGGAGAGTCTGTTGTCAAGTCACACACACAAGTATTTGAAATGAGTTACATACTCCAACTGTTCACTCAGAGCAGTAGATATTGAAGGGAGAGACCCAACCGAGGCTGGGTTAGGTATGTTGGGAAAGGGTGAGAAGAACATAGCTTTTGTTTTCTTGGCATTCAAAAGCAACTTTTGATTTAGGAGCTGGTGCTGCGGCAAGTTAAAATCGTTCTGGAGAGCTGTACATGCCACATCTGGGGCGGGGCCGCTGGCATAGAGCACAATGTCATCTGCAAAGAGGTGTATTTGGGCTTTTTTGATGGTGGCATCTATCCTGTTTATATAGATAGCGAATAGCAATGGTTCTAGGATGGAACCTTGAGGTACACCCCTCAGGAGGGGTTTTAAAGGAGAAACTTCACCTTTCGCTTTTACCTGCTGATAGCGGCCTGTGAGATAGTTCTCAAACCAACTAGTAGATAGAGAAGAAGAAGAAGAAGAAGAATCAGCATTTATATAGCGCTTTTCATACATCCAAAGCACTTTACAAGCAATGCTAGACTGGTAGTGAAGTGACTGAATGTGTGGTGGTGGCCATATCGCATATCATCACCCACACACAGCCTGGATAATTGCATGAACCGGTTTATGGGAAGGGGAATGTTGGTCAGGACACTGGGAATGTTCCCTACTCTTTGCAAAGAGTGCCCTGGGTTCTTTTACTTCCACCTGGACACCCACCAGGATAACACCAGGATGGGCAGAAGGGACCTCGGTTTAATGTCTCATCCAAAAGATGGCACACCCCAGCAGTACAGCACCCCCCAATACTGCACTCAGATGCCAGCAATTTTTAGGTGCAAGTCCAATCCTGGTGTGGGACGAGAACCCATGACCTTCTGGTCCAGAAGCGGATGTGCTACCAACTGAGCCACGCAGAATCCAATCCAATATACTGGAGGGCTGTGAGGAGCAGGCCGTGATCAACGGTATTGAAGGCTTTGCTTAGATAGAAAAGAACACTGTACAGACAAAATTATTCCTGTCTAATTCACATTGCCAGTCATTTGTAACCTTAGCCAGGCCGAGATTGTACTGTGTTGTGCTCTAAAGCCTGACTGTAGTGGATTGAGCAAGTCTGCAGATTCCAGGTAGTTTCTGAGCTGAGTGTTCACAATTTTTTTCCAGTAGTTTGGACAGAGTTGGTAGGATGGAGATTGGCCTGTAATTGTTCAGGTCACTGGGATCTCCCGATGTAACTCATTCAGGCCTAGACAGGCCCGTAGGTGGTGTCTGAAAGCATAGCCACTCAGGCCAATAATGCCTGTAGATCTACTCAGCTGACTTTCACTCAGGCCAGGAAACATCTGAGAAAGTCAGCAGTTTGTACCTAAATATTAAACAAACCAAATTGCTTAGAATTGATTGCATAGCACCATTAGAAAGGTAATTTTGTGCCAAACAATTTTTCTGCTGATGCTTTGTGTCTATCATATATACTTCATGAGTTATTTGCATTTGTTTAATGTATGGTGCACATGGCTGACATTTGTCTCTCAAGCCTCACCTAAGCACCTTGAATAAATCAGAAAAAAACAGTTGTTTGGTGTTTCAGCTAGCATAAAATAAAAACTAAATGGATTACAATTGATTGCATAGCACTATTAGAAAAGTAATTTTTGCTGAATAATGTTGCCACTGATACTTTGTGTCTATCATGTATACTTTAGGAGTTATTTGCATTTGTTTAAGGTATGGTGTGCATGGCTGACATTTGTCTCTCAAGCCTCAACTTAGCACCTTGAAAAAATCTGAAAAAAAAAACAGTTTGGTATTTCAGCTAGTATAAAATAAAAACCAAATTGATTACAGTTGATTGCATAGCACCATTGGAAAGGTAATGTTGTGCTGACCAACTTTGCCACTCATACTTTGTGTGTAGCACTTACGGTTCAAGAGATATTCACATTTGTTTGTGGCATGCTGAATATGGTTTGATTTTGCTTAGAAAGGTCCAGGATGCAGTGCTAAGAATATACAGGGCACAAGTGGTGGAAGTCTCAAAGAGTTCTTCTGGTGTGAATGAGTTAAACAGAGGGATGACATGTGCTGTTTTCCAGATGGTGGGAAGGTTACACTGTGAGTGGGATAAGTTGAACAAGTGTGTGATGGGCACTGCAAAGACATGGTAGCCTAACTTTAGAAGGAAAGGCTCAATAAAGTCTGCTCCAGCGCTTTTCCTAACATCCAGCTGGAGCAGAAGGTCCTCGACTTCCTTCAGAGTTGTGGATTGGAGTGAGAAGGACACATTTGGGAAGGAGATATCTTGATTATTGACTCCCAGCTGTGAACGGAGTGAACTTGCTGAGACAGTGTCGAAGACGAGCTCTGCAGTGGCAAAGTGATTGTTGAAGGCATCAAGAATTAAAGGTTTGTTGGTGAGTATATTGGCACCAGTTGAAATTTTTGATGGCAAGGCGGCACTGGAGGGATGACCTTCAATGTCTTTAATTAAATTCCATAATTTTGAGGAGCGTTTAGCTGATTCATCAAATTGGGTGCGGTGAAACGTAGTCTTTGCTTCTCTGGCCATTGTGGTGCAGAGCTTCCTAGCCTTCGTAAAGAGGTTCCAGTCATTCAAAAGTTTAGATCTACAAGCTTTTTTCCACAGCATATCCCTGTTGTGCATAGCTTCCTTCAACTCAGTTGTGAACCACCGACAGGACTTATTCCTAACACGAGTTTTCACAAGGGGTGCGTGCCTATTAATGGTGCCTAATACTATGCCTTGGAAAATGTCGTAGGCAGTGGACACTGAATATGCTAAGTAAAAGTCAGTCCAGTGCACAGAATGAGATAGCTCTGATACATATGCACAGGGATCAAGATATCGGAGGCACCTTTTGAGGGAGAATTTAGATGCACCTGGGGGAATGTGATTAGACCTCACGCAGGTGATAAAGCAGTGGTTACTAATATCTGAGAAAAAAACACCAACATGGGTGAATAAGTAGGGTTTGCTGACAAGGATAATATCCAGCAAGGTGCTATTAGAAAGATTTGATTTATTAGGGCGTGTAGGTTCACAGATGAGTTGTGTCAGCCCAAGAAAATCGCAGATGTTTTTTAGAGGAGAGGATGCACTGAACATCCAGTCTAAGTTGAGGTCCCCTAATAATATAGACTCACAAGTTTGTAATGGTGCAGCAGTATGTAGTTTGTGTAGTGTAATGACTTTTAACTGAGGAGCTACGAGTTGAGTTGTGTAAATGAGTGTTTGATCTAACAGAGAAATCTGAGGTTATGCTAAAATAGTGATGTATAGTTTGATATAATGGTACTTACATTGCTCAATTGGAGGCCTGGCAGGACCTGCAGCATCTCTGGATGGACCCGGCAGGGCTGTGCTGTTGTTGGTGCTTGGCCCTCGGCCACTGTTGGGACTGATGGTCCAGCCACAGAGGTTTCAACCACCATAAGTCTTCTTCACCCTCTGTGGCCTGTTGGTCACCCCCCAACAGTGCCCTCCAGCTGATCTTCCTCTGGAAAGCAGATGATGATATTTCTTTGTTGAATTGCATAATCTATTACACTTTTGTTGTTGTTTTAAGTTTCACTTTGTACAGCTGCTTATAGCTCACTTAAAGTGCAAGATGGTTTTTGCCCCCAAAAGAGTGATAAACCAGACTGATGTTGCTGTTTCTTGTAATCTAGTGTATCCCCCCTCTCTGACTGACAGCATGATTGTGGCCCACACAGGACCCCTGGGTCATACCACTCTCCTCCCTGACCTCTTGCAGTCATTGCTGGGCAGTAAACCCACCTGCAGATCTTCATGGTTGTCTGAGAAATGACATCTTACACTATGTGCTGCAAGTGCAGTGGTCCACACTGTGGAGCAATACATTTGCTATGCATACTGTAATTGCGATACACAACTTTCTCTATGATGTCTACACTGCACAAGTGATGTATATGTGGGTGCAAAGTTACAACTGTACAAAACAGGTGTAAATGGTAGCCACAGACAGAAGGGCTGCTGCAATGCATGTCACAATGCAGCAGCCATCAGTCATCAGTGACACCCCCCTCCCCACACCCCCTTGAAAACTTTCCATAAGCACCCGCAGTGTGCCCTGGTAGTCTAGTGCTCTACTCCCTGTGTGGCACTTTGAACCCTGTGAAAAACAGTTTCATGCATCTCTGGTCTTCTAGTGGTTCCTTCCTCCCCGACTGATAATTTTATTGTGGCCAAATAAGTGATGTGTCCATTGCAGATGGTGTGGTGGCACCACTGTACTTCCTCACCCCCTCTCCAACACCGAAAGAGGACACACAGCTCATACCAGTCCCTTCCCCACATTCCTGCATTTATCAACGGACAGTGAACACACCTGCAGACCTCTGTGGCTGTCCAAAAAATGACAACTTACAGTATCTACTGCAACTGCATTGGTTCACTCTGTGGAGCAATACGCTTGCTATACATACTGTAATAGTCATACACAACTTTCTGTATGAAGGCATTCATTGAGAAAGTTATGGATGAGTATCATAGTGTGTAGTGCAAGCACATTGGTCCCCCAGTGTAGAACAATGCAGTAGCAGCAGCTACTGTATACTGTCATTCACCGGGCAGACATGGAGGTGTGCGTTTGTGTTTATTGTTCTTCAGTGACAGGGGGGGCTGGGTGTCCTGTGTGGGTGTGGGTATAGGGTGCTAGGGGTGCCACTAAACTACAAGAGATGGCTAAAACTGTCTTTCACATCCACTAAGAGGTACACATGCTGTGCTGGGTGCTTGGCACATTTTGCTGGTGAACACTGTAAAACTCATGCATACATGGGCACAAACTTATCACTGTACAAAACAGGTGTAAATGGTAGTCACAGACAGGTAGGCTGTAGTATTGCATGCTACAACACAGCAGCTGCCAGTCACAGCTGACAGCCCCCACCCACACCCCCCCTTGAAATCTGTTCATAAGCAGCCACTGTGTGTCCTAGTAGTCCAGTGAACATACTCCCTGTCTGGTGCATTGACCCAATAAAAAAACTGTTTCATGCATCTCTGGTAGTCTAGTGTATCCCCGCTACCCAACTGATAATGTGATTGTGGCCAAATAAGTGATGTGCTTGTTCTCAACAGTGTTGTGACACCCCTGCCATCCCCCCCTCCCAAGCACCCACACAGGACACATAGCTTACACCCTTCCCCTCCCTCCTGCAGTCATTATGGGCAGTGAACCCACCCACAGATCTCTGCAACTGTCTGACTAATGATAACTTACAGTATGTGCTGTGAGTTCAGTGGTCCACACTGTGACCAATACATTTGCAATGCATACTGTAATTGCCATACACAACTTTTTATACGAAGTCATTCATTGACAAAGTTGTGAATGATTATCACAGTATGTAGTACAAGCCCATTCATACGAAGTGTGGAACAATGCAGTAGCAGCAGATACTGAATGCTGTCATTTGGCAGGCAGCCATAGAGGTGTGCAGTTCCGTTTGCTGCTTCTCGATGACTGGAGGTGGGGGGAGTGGTGTGAGTAGGGTGTGATGTATGGGTGTGGGTGTAGAGGGGCTGGGGTGCCACTAGACAACAATGGATGGATAGAACTGTCTTTCATGTGCACTGAGAGGACCACATGCTGTGCTGGGTGCTTCACGCATTTCACTGATCAACACTGCACAACTGATGTATATATGGGCATAAACATACGACTGCACAAAACATATGTAATTGGTAGCCACAGAGAGGTGGGCTTCTGTAATGTATGTCACAGCGCAGCAGCCACCAGTTGTCAGTGACAACCCCCCCTCACACCCCTTTGAAAACTGTTTGCAATCACCCCCAGTGTATCCTGGTAGTCTAGTGACCTTACTCCCTGTGTGGTGGTTTGAACTCTGGAAAACTGTTGCATGCATCTCTGGTAATCTAGTAGTTCCTCCCTCCCCAACTGATAACATGATTGTGGTCAAATAAGTGATGTGTCCATTCTTGATAGTGTGATGGCACCCATGTACTCCCCCATTACCCAACACCCACAAAGAACACCCACCTAATACCACTCTCTTCCCCATGCTCCAGCAGTTATTGGCGGGCAGTGAACACACCTGCATACCTCTGCGGCTCTCCAAGAAATGGCAACTTACAGTATCTACTGCAACTGCATTGGTTCACACCGTGGAGCAATATGCTTGCTATACATACTGTAATAGTTGTACACAACTTTTTGTATGAAATCATTCACTGAGAAAGTTGTGGATGAGTACCATAGTATGTAGTGCAAGCCCATTGGTCCCCCAGTGTGGCACAATGCAGTAGCAACAATTACTGTATGCTGTCATTCAGTGGGCATACGTGGATGTGTGTGGTTGGTTTGCTGCTCCTCAATGACTTGGGGGGGTGAGCTGGGTGTCATGTATGGGTGTTAGGGGGTAGGGGTTCCACTAGACTAGGATAAAACTCTTTCACATGCACTAAGAGCAACACATGCTGTGCTGGGTGCTTGGTACACTTTGCTGGTGAACTCTGCACAACCGATGCATACATGTGCACAAAGTTACAACTGTACAAAACAATCATAAATGGTAGCCATGGACAGGTGATCTTCTGTATTGCATGCCACAACACAGCAACCATCAGTCATGAGTGGCAGCCACCCCCCCACCACCTTGAAAACTGTCCATAAGCAGCCACACTGTGCCCTGGTAGTCTAGTGACCCTATTCCCTGCCTGGTGTCTTGATCACCATTAAAAAATAGTTCCATGCATCTCTGGTAGTCTAGAGCAGCCCCTCTCCTCAACTGATAATGTGATTGTGGCCAAATAAGTGACATGTCCATTCCTGATAGTGTGGTGGCACCCCTGTTCTCCCCTCCACCCCCTTTCAAGCACCCACACAGGACACCTAGCTCATACCACTCCCCTACCTGCCCTCATGTAGTCATTGCAGGATGGTGAACACACCTGCAAACCTCCATGGTTGCCCAACATATGACAGATTACAGTATGTGCTGCAAGTGCATTGTTGCACACTGTGGACTAACATGCTTGCTATGCATACTGTTATTGCCATACACAACTTTCTGTGTGAAGTCATTTATTGAGAAAGTTGTGAATGACTGTCATAGTATATAGTGCAACCCTATTAGTACCCAGTGTGGAAGAATGTAGTAGCAACAGATACCATATGCTCTCATTTGGCAGGCAACCATGGAGGTGTTTAATTGGGTTCGCTGCTCCTCAATAATTGGCGGAGGAATGGTGTCTCCTGGGTGTCCTGAGTGTGGGGGGGGGGACACTGAGAGTACTACATGTTGTGGTGGGTGCTTGATGTATTTCGATGGTCAACCCTGCACATCTGATGCAAATGGGGTCAAAGTGACATACAAATGGCCTCATTTGCATCTTATATGGATAATTCCTAGTTGCACATTTTTGTTCTAATCATCATGAATTTACAGATGTTGTAATTTGGATGTTGCTGTGCATTTCCCATTCTAGGTATTCAGAACTGTTAGGGAGACGCAACGACACATTGTATTTGGAACGCCTGCATTTTTTAATATATTCAGTAGGGATGCACCGTGGTACATCTCTTCTGAATATGCTAATTCTGTGCTTCAACACAACTCAGTTGTATGGATAAAGTGATTGTGCCCTGGCCAGGTGCAAGCCTAAATATCTAGATGTATATCTACAGCTGTGTCTATGGAAAGTATGTGAATTTTACTTACCAGCAGAGTCAACAGCTAGGAGTTGGCCAACTGCAGGAACCTCCCGCTCCTGACCCTCCGGCACTGGTATGAGGTGATGTCTGTGTTCTGCAGTGGCAGGGAAGCTTTGTTGTGCTTTTTGTGAAAAAAAAAAAACTATTTACACAAATGAAAAAGATGTTGTGTCATAGAGAAAACATTTAGTGTCGTTTGAAAATCAAAAGTCACTTATGTAGTATGTGTTATTATATGTTATGATTCTAGGTTCCTTTTATGGATAACTGTTACAGTCTTTGAGGTAGTAATGTAATCATCACACATCATTATTTTATTACAAATGTTATTCTCTAACACTGTTTGGTGAGTACAATTTTGCTACTTGAATTAGTTTCAAAATTCTTAAAATATAGTTTGAAATTATTTAAAAAATTACAAACAGTAAGGGACTAACAGTGATTCAGATTATTTTATTTTGTATGTATAAAAAGTCACATTATCACATACCATACATTTACATGAACACTCCAGAATGACAATACATTATTAAAAAAAGCACTATATGTGCTAAGCATAAATAAATAATAAAATTACAAATTCCTCTAATAAACCCAGCCTCGAATAATTTTATAAAGTGCTAATTTGGTGAAGTTTGCCATGGCATAAATATGAGTTACCTTCTCACAGTATACCATACATTCGATATAGTTTTCCTTGGTCATAGCTCTTAAATTCCCCCAAATTGGCAAAAACCACTTTACCCTTATATCATCTAGCATTGGGCATTCAAAAATCAAATACCTAACCATAATGAGAGGCCTTAAATCACAAACACAGGTTTCATTCAACAGCTCAGATACTGATTCTCTTCCAACAGACCTACCATGAATTTACATAGAGTGTTTCTTTGTGTACAATCTTCACAAAATGTCAGGTATTTTTCTGCATGACATACAAGTTTATTCTCTATATACAGTTTGCAAAACGACAATTCCCTAAGTTTACTTATCTCTCCCTGGAAAAAGATGTATGTTAATCTTTGTTTAACTGTTCTGACATAACCTATTAAGTTTTCAGATACTTGTTTGTCCCAAATTTGACCCAGACCTATCTTAACCACCATATTATTAAGTCTGATAAACCAACCATTAAGGCATGGTTTCCCTATGCTTTCTATCCAGCATTTAGCCAACAAGCTATCATGTGGTGCCTGTATAATTTTTTGGAGCAGGCCCATGGCTCTAATTTGAACCCTTAATATGACAGATTTCATATTTAGTTCAATTCTCACTAGGGCTGTAGTGATGCGCTGGTGTAAACCCAAGATCTGTTTAAAAACATATTTTGTACTGCTTCCAAATCCTTCTGGAGCTTACCAAAGGCCCAAACTTCTGTCCCATACAGTAAAATATTAATTACGTTTATTTTGAATGCGCTTTTAAGTGCAATCTAAGAATTATCAGCAAATTTTTTGTTGAATCTTATAATGGTTTTAGAAGCACTTACTCCTTGTTTTCTTACTTTAGAGAGCTGCTGTGATCAGGACATGTTAGTGTCTAGAACCACCCCTTAATAGGTGTATTCCTTTTTAATTTCGAATAACATATTTTCAATTACACATTTATGACATTCTTTCTTTTGTGCTTTTTTGCCAAACATTAGTATCACTGATTTCTGTGAGCTTATTGTAAATTCTAGCTTATTTAGCATATGAATACAGCAACTAATAGCTTGTTTTAATCCGGACTGCATTAATAAACACAGAACTATATTGTCTGCGTACATTAATATATGTACTTTTTTTACCATAGATACTTGGGACAGGAAACTCCAGAGCATTTATCTCTCTGATAAGCTGTTCCATACGCAGATTAAATAAGATTGGTACTAAAAGGCAACCTTGTTTAACACCCTTTTCAATCCTCGCTGCTTCCAAAATAAGTCCGTCTCTAGAGATTCTAATATGGGCTATGTTATTATTATGTAAGCATCTCAAAACATCTAAAAGCTGTGCACTTAGACCAAACTCATAAAGGTTTCCCACAGAATTACTCTATTAACATTATCAAATGCAGATTTCAAATCCAGAAATGCCATAAACATAGCTCCCCTATTAGTATGATAATATTTTTCAATGAAATAATTCACAATGAAAATGTTATCCATCGTTCTTCTGCTTTTTTCTAAAGCCAGCTTGTTTATCTGAGATTAGCTTATGTCAATGGACCCAGTCTTCAAGGTATTCCAGAATCAATCTTGTAAAGATTTTTTCTGTGATACATAAGAGGCTGATTGGCCTATAGTTGCCAGGGTTGCTTATTGATCCTTTTTTTATATAAAGGGACAATAAGCTCACCAGCCATTCTTTTGGCACTATTCTTTCATCCAAAATAAGATTACATAAAAGGCATAGTTTGTGGGCCCACCAATCTGGGCAAGCCTGAAAGATCTCTGCACTTAAACTATCAATGCCTGCTGCTTTATATCTTTCTGTGCCTTGATAGCCTGTTTAACCATTGATTCTGCTATTATAAATACATTTTTGCCTTTATCAGTATTATCCCCTGTCCTCTGATTTAGCCTAATGGGTTCTTTTAAGTATTCATACTTTTGCCAGAAGAACTCAAGCCAGACCCACGAAGTAATAACTGATTATGTGTCAAACTCCATATTCTTTGTCCCTCATGCAACCAACTCCCAAAAGTTCATTAAGTCCTTATTTGCTATACTCTCCTGGAGTTCCTGCCATAACTCCTTCTTATATTTCTTTTTTTTTTTTGTCCTTTATGAGAATTTCATACTCCTTTCTAAGCCATTTCAGGGTAATATTTGGTGTCCAATCTATTATTTTTCTAGAACATCTACCCACTTTATTTAATCATTTTCTCTTGTGTTCACATTTCCTATCAAACCAAACTTCCTGTTTCTTCCATGACTTTTTTTTAAATACCTTATCTTTCTTAACATTTCCCCTTAAACACTCTATCATGTAGTACACAACCCTTTCATATTCTAAAATTGGGTTAAACTTACACATTCCTCCATGCTTAGGTCCTTCACCCTTTATTTCCCAGTTGGCAATAATCTCTTTTATATAATGTTTGGAATATGGTGTTCATTTAAGTTGATTCTTATTCAGTATAACTAGATTTTCTTCCCCCTCCTTTGGGTCTTTTATATAACCTTCTGGGGTTTGACCTGAATAACATAATTCTGTCACTACTGGGAAATGGTCACTTTCCCATAGTGGGATAATAGAAAAGTTCTTAACTCTTGTAAATGAAAAAATGTCAATGAACGCCATGTCTGAAACACTCCCACCCCTAATGGTTGGAAATGTAAAGTCACCCTGCCTATCACCCTTGAATCTCCCATTCAATAGTCTTAAATTATTCTCCACTGCAATGCTTAGTAGTTTTCCCCCCTTGGAGTTTATTGTCTTATCCTTTGAATTTCTTAATGGAACTCTGAAAACATAGTTCAGGTGCCAACCCTGTTCATAAATTTCCATGGCTGTACCAACATGAACATTAAAGTCCCCCATTATTAAAATAGTGGACTCTGGATACTTGTTCTGAATATATGTAACAGATTCCTGCAAATTGTCAAACATCTCTCTACTTTCTACTAGTGTAATGGGGGGAATATAGATGTTAATAACTATAACAGTATCCTTTTCTGTCAATGTAACTTTAACTGCCAAGTACACTGGACAATCTACATTTACTTTGGAGCAATCTATATCCTTATTAGTTGCTACCATAGTGATTAATCCCCCTCTTAACTTTCCGAATTTATGAATGTTAGTAGTTCTCTTAGTCCAGCTGGTATAACCTGGCATGACAAACTAATTTCCCTTCATCGAAGTTTCTTGCAGTAGAATTACATCATGCTCTCTAAGTTTCTGTATCCACCCATAATCTGTGACTTTATCTGACAACCCAGCAATATTCCAGCTGATAATTGATAAAGTTTTATGCTGCCAATCCCAGTCAATATAAATTGTTGTATTGCTGCTAATTGATTCTAATTCACTTTCATCCTGTGACATAGTTGCACCCTCTATTCCACTTGATATTTCCATTACCACTTTTTAATTAATCAATTTTCCATGAATTTTACTACCCCTGCAGTATTGAACTTCTTTCAAGGAATCCACCCCCCCAATATGTGTGTAAATTCCATGGGTTCAGCAGGATTTACTAATTTTATATAATTTGCAATCCTAGTTTGCAGTTTAGAAGAGCCTTGTACTTGGATATTCAGTTCTACAATGTCTGAATCTAAAAGAACTTTATTATTCCTATGCTTTTCTTTCTTTTTTTTGTCTATCATCATTTCTATTCCTTTCCACTTCCAATTCAAGTGTTGTGGTATCCAACCTTGTACCTAGCACTCTGAAACCCTTCTTTTTACTCAAAATGAGTTTTCTAGTTTTAACTGATTTCAGAACCAGGCAAACAATACCTCTCATTGAACCTATTTTATACCTATAGATGGAACTTATATCATTCCATGAGAATCTTGCCCCTTACATTCCTTTACACAGGTTGTAGATTAATATTTTTAATATAACAGGATTTTCTTTTTTATTCTTTGGAATTCTGTCAAGATAAGCCATGGGCAACCTAAGCCCCTGGTTCATTTCCATCTCTTTATCTACATATGTCACTGAGTCATTGGCCCACTCTCTCTATACCCCAACTCACTATTCCTTATTGTTCTTTCTTTTCCCACCTTTTGCTTGATCTTACTGTCAAAATCAGTACCTTGCTTCCTTCTATTCTGTTTTCCATTTTGTTTTAATTCCATTTTGCCTTGTATTGTGTCCCTTTCAGTTTTTTCCTATGTTGCTTTTCAGTTATTTGAACTTGGAAAGGAGTATGTTTATCATGAACCTTCAAATTACTTTTTGTGTTTCCCTTTCCTATTCTCCAAATGTCTTTTACTGCCTGTTGAATTTCTTTTGTTTCTTGCTCAGCTATTTTGTCTGTTGTCATATTGATTTATTCTTTATTTTTAACTACATTATTACTTTTAGCATTTTTTTCCTTCCTACAATTTCCATTCTTATGCTCCATAGTAATTACCTTATCAGTGTGCACTGTCCATCTATCTCTTAATACTCTAAAATCTGTGCCAAAATATTATTCTGCTTACTAACCATTGTTTTAATTGCTGTCATTTCTTCCCAAATTGCTTGCAAATTGACTGCCCCATTCAAGTTGGGTTCACAATCTTTTCGCACTTGGGCTCCCCAATGGCACCTTTAACTCCCCTCTCCCTTCTTTGCTATCTCCTCAATTTCTAGATCTTTCCCATCCAACCCTCTCCTGTCATCATCTATCAAATGTTCATTATCCCACATATGTGAGATATCAGGGGAAAAAGAGGTAGGGGATCTAATTTCAGTTTCTCCATATATGGTCAGATAAAGGTCTCAATGTCCAGAAAAAAGGCTTTTCTGCTTGTGGTATTAGTAGGATTATTCTGTATCTCCAATTCAGTTCCTTAATTTGTCCTTCCTTTATTCTTGGGTGTGAAGCCCCTTGATCTATTAAAGTGGCTTCACCCTCAGGACTCAGTTTATTTCCCATTTTACTTAATAACTTCTTATCAGCACCTCTTTCTTCCAATTTATGTATCTTCACCAACAATGGGTGTTCCAGTGACAGGGAGAGCGACTGCCCCCCCTGACTGGTGAAGATGCTCTTCTAGGTGACAGAGATCCTTTCACTCTTACAATATTATCTGAGCCAATCAGTTCTAACTGAGATCCTGTGTCAAAAATTAATTAGTTATTTTTTGTCATTTTTTTAAATTAGATTTTGCTGTATTTAATCTTCCTTTTTTCTTTTGGGCCTTTGGGGTTGCATTTTTTTAGGCCCTATGAGTCAGCTAAATAAACCAAACAGACTTACAATTAACATACTCTATAAAAAAGTTTTAGCATGAATACACTCAAAAGAGAATACAGTATATTCATAAAAATCAAAGAGTTCAAAGTTCAGGCTGTTGGCTTCATAAAATGAGTACCACAAATATCAGTCAAGAGATAGCTGACTTTAAAGTACTTCAGATCTTGTTCCATGTGGTTATTTCAGCTTGCTCTTAAATCTTGTCTCTTCAGCTTGGTCGTCTTTTGGGATTCCAAGGTATCAAATGTAACACTCCTTTGTTGGCACTTTATTCACTTTGAGCTTAGCCACTGCCTCCCTGGATCTATTGGTACTGAAGTTATTCCTCTAGGTTGCCTTCTGGTTGTCCCAACACCAGTTCGTTCTGTGTTTGTTCAAGTCTCACTGAGTTTTCCTGACACTTGAATTGCTCATGGCTAGCAAAAAGATATGCAGGTTCGATGAAAACCCCAAATAAATCATCCCAATCTCCACTCCATAGCCCCACTGTGTCTTACTTGGGCCTACTCAGGAACCCCACTTACTTTCCTCATGTAGTGCAGACACTGCAGCAATGACTAACAGTGCCTACATTATTAATACTTTAATTGAAGCCTGTGGCTATATGGCATTGTACAATGGATACACAAAATGCTGCTTCCTGATTGCTCAGTTAGCATGTCAAACACATTGTTAACCTTCACCACAACCAACAGGAAGAGATGTCAGCTGCCAGGCAGGTGCAGCAGAACCTGTCTTTAAAATAACTTGGCATATCAGTGTTGTGACCAAACAACATAGCAGGTGGTGTTAATCTTAGCATAACCCACACCGTATTGTGGTACATTGCTTACCTTGACTACAAGCTAGGCCACATAACTTCACTCCCCCATCCCATCCCTATTGCCAGGATGTTACTGATAGACTGTTAATGTGAGTTGTATTCATCCCTGGCTGTTCAATTGACTGTGCAGACTTACATGATTGGATAAGTGTAGATATAAATATTGTTCCTTATTGCTTAAATGTTCTACAACTGGGTGTGGATGATGGCAGGAGTTACACACTTCTTGTGTGGTTTGTTCAGTTGGTTATCCATTGTAAACAAAAGTACAGGTGGTGTGGGTTGATCCTGTCAGCAACCACAATCTCTTGTGATATGCTGCTTAAATACTACACGAACTGGTGTGGGTGATGCAGGATTTACACACTTCTGGTGTGCTTTGCACACTTCAGTCTACTTTGTGAGGAAACTACATCAGTCATTGGTAAATTGTGCTTTAAACTATATACAGTTTTGTTATATTGATTTAGAAAATGGGCTTTTTTTCTCCTTGCATCTGATTGGTTCTCACACAGGAGCAGTTACTCTGATCACCTTCTTCATCAGCAACTGCCACAGCCCAGTATTTCTAGTATCACCGATACTTTTTTTGATTTCAATACTGCAGATGGATGTCCATGTGCGGTACAGAAAATGAAGAAAGTATTGCTCCCATCAAATACAGTAGGGCCTGAGCCTCCTCTCCCTTTCAAAATAAACAGAAGTTTAGTATCACAACCGCACTGAGTTGGGGGGGTTGGGGTTGGTTACCATGACAACCACCTGAAAGGGCTATAGCTAAAAAATAGCAAACTAGTGGGATGCAGAGGCACAAGGTAAATAATAATACGTTCAAAAAATAAATGCTTATAATAACATTTCTTTTTCCAAATATAAATAGAACACAGAACAGATGTCCATTTTCTAAGGTTAATAATATCCTACAGGGTAGATGGTATTGGGAAATACTGGAGCTTCCAGGGGCTATACGGCCATTCGCCTGCGGTGGTGGGCCTCATTACAGCTCTGAACGGTGCAGTATTTTCCAATACCGCCCACTCTGTTGGGTATTATTTATGACCTATTAAATTCTTGTGATGTACTGTTAATCATTCTAAGAAGTATACATACGTCCATGGTGGCGATCACCAAATTCAGGCTTCCCTGCTGTAACCCACATGTTGTATGCGATGTTGTACCAGTCCCAGTTTCTCCTGTGGACCTCACTGGCAGACTTACTTTTATAGAATGCCTGTCAGGTGAACTTCACCTTCCTCTGACACTCATCTGGCAATCTTTCAATGTCTTGCTCCCCCAAGTCATGACCAACCTGTGAAAGAAAAGAGATAGAAATGCTTATGCAATATATATATATATATATATATATATATATATATATATACACACACAATACTGTTTGGGTTTGTACCACTGCAAAGGTCATCACCCCCCCCCCAATTGCACACATTTTTTTTTTACTGGGGCTATAGGCATGTCATAATGACATCTAGTTAAGAATATTGGTTTTGATACACTCAATGTTTACTACAATAACATAACTGTGAAAATGCTACTCATTACACACACGCAGTGTATGTTTAATATAGTTCAATTGTTGGAAACATTTTTATGCACAATCCAGAACACAGCATGAAAGAAACTTTTCTCATGTCTATTCTAATCAGATAAACTCATAGACCTACTATGGCAATGTTTTAACATTTTCTTGTACTTTGTCTGAACTTTCTATGTTTAGCTAGTGCAAAAGAACAGTAATATCTTTAAACAATATACCACAAGAAGGTGTGGGTGATGTCAGGATTTACCCACCTGGTGTTGTTTTCTAATAAGTGCAGGTCGGGTGAGAAATTAAACCAGAAGTGGATAAATCCTGGTGTGACTCACACAGTCAAGTGGGATATTTTAATCATATAATGTCTCCCTCACTTCTTTATGGTTTAAGAAAAGAACAGATGGTTTTTTGGGGTGGCTGGCACATCTTCCCATATGGCCATACTGTGATTCATGGTTCCATGTCATAATGATGCCTAGTGAATAGCGATTGTGTTACAACAAGTGTTCACTGTCAAAAATTGAATTTCAGCAATGGACACTTGTGGCGAGCATAAATACAGTGCCTGAGGCTGACTAATTTTTATTTCATGCAGGGGTGCTGTGCCATGCACTGTCCCCCCAATCAAGGGACTTTGTCCCCTGCACTCCCCTACTAATAGATTCTCAACTCCAGAGTGGTATATGTTGGGGAGGGCTGAAAATCTTGAAAAAAAAAATAACAAAATGGTTGTTGGTAATAAAAAATAAACAAAAAAATGCTGTCTCTGTCCCAAACCCTGCACCGTGCACTTTCCAAGGGACCACCCACCCCATCATGCTGGCTGTCCAGCTTAACAGTTTCCCACCATGCCCTATTCCACATACCTTCCATCATCTTCCCCTCCCACCACATGTGTGTTTATACATGTACATCTGTTCACCATACATTGTGCACCCCACTATCCACTGGCCACCCTGTCAGGTAGCCCTGTACACAGTTGCTGTGATTGAGTAACCCTTTTATAATTACACAGTCATGCTCATCCTGTATATAGTATGCTGTGGTTTGGAGGAACAGGAAAGCCCCACTCAGGAACCTGAGGCTGCAACCAGGGAGGATGGGAGGGTCCTCCAGGATGGAGCCCTAGGAAAGGGAAGCAAGGAAACCCAGAAGATGGGGGAAAGCTTCTCCTAGTGGGGGACTCTATTGTGTGGGAGTGGAGTTAGGGTCACCTAGCAGGGGAGAGAGGGAGGTCAAGTGCCCCCCAGGAAGGGCTGCATGGAGGGATGGGAAGCGGATCCATAGAATCACTATGGCAATAGCTAGGAGAGAGCAGCTGGATGTCATTGTCCACCTGGGGACCAATGACATGGCCAGGAGAAGGGTGAAGTTAGCCAGAGTCTAGGACAATTTCAGGAAACTTAGGGGAAACCTGAAACAGATAGCACACTCTGTCTCATTCTCAGAGGTGCTACCTGTCCAGGGCACAGGGGATGCTAGGGCACTCCACATCTGTACCTTCAACTCCTGGTTGATGGATTGGTATGGAAGGGAGGGTTTTGGCTTCATAGGGGACTGGAGCCTGAACTGGGCAAATGCAAGCTTATATAAGGACGACGGCCTGCATCTGTCCTAGAAGGGGACTTTGGTCCTTTGTGAGAAGTTTAAATGCTTCAGCTGTAAGCATTTAAACTGGCCAAGTGGGAGAGCCAGGAGGCTTAGGAACACCCCCCATGAGAACATGCAGGAACATATGTCGACTATGGGAACAGTGAAAATAGGCAGGGAGGGGCAGGCAGGTGATGAATGTATAATGAGTAATATGGGGTGGCAGGAGCACATAGGAAAAGTAACTGGGGTGGGGGAAGATGCTGGATAGGGAGAACAAGAGCAGAGGGAGGGCAGACTGTAAAACATGGAAGGTCATGCTAACAAATGCTTGTAGCCTGGGAAATAATGTTCCAGCCCTGGAGGCCTTGTTGGCAGAGGAAGACCTTGACATAGCAGCAAAAACAGCAACATGGTACTCTGCAAATCATGGCTGGGAAGTCAATGTACCAGGCTATACATTGTTCAGGAGGGATAGGGAGGGTAAAAAGGGTGGGGGCATGGCCCTGTACATCAGAGATGGTATAAAGGCTACAGAGGTTCAGAGAAGACAGGGGGAGGCTGAGATAATGTTTGTCACCTTGGAGCCTGAGAATGGAACAGCGATATGCACTGGGGTGATCTACACACCTGCAGCTCAGAGGGAGGAAGTAGACAGGGAACTAGTGGAGTACATACACAACATGGCAACTAAGGGTGAAATCCTGCTACTGGGGATTTCAATATGCCAGACATAGATTGGGCCACCCAGATGGCCTTTTCAGCCAGAAGCACAGCCATCCTAGAAGCTCTGCAGGGGGTTGGATTCAGGCAGCTGGTGCATGAACCAACCAGGGACAAGTCAGTTCTGGACCTGGTATGGACCAATGGGTACAGAGTCAAACAAATACAGGTGGAAGTGCAGCAATGGTCCAGAGACCGCCACATGGTGTGGTTCAGCATGGAGACATGGACTCAATCAAGCGTACAAGGGCAAGAGTATTAGATTTCAGGAGGGCAGATTTCACTGAAATGGATAGATGTATACAAGCAGTCTTGGGGAAGGGAGAGATAGTAGAAGGGGTGGAAAAACAATGGAAGAAACTGAAAGGAGCCATAGTGGATATAACAAACCAATGTGTTAGGATAGTGACCAAAGGGAAAAGAAGAAGAAGAAAACCACTATGGTTCTCCAAAGAGGTGAGGGACAAAGTCAGGGTTAAAAGCTGAGTTTCAGGAAATACAAGGGGAGCCAAAGGGAGGAGGACAGGGAGGTGTACCTTGAATGTCTAAGGGAAGCAGGGAAGGCTGTTAGGAGGGTGAAGGCATAGACAGAAGAGAGCTTAGCACAGTCTGTAAACAAAGGGGATAAGGCATTTTATAGGTACATTAGTGAAAGAAGAAAAGCCCTGGGGGGATTGTGAGACTGAAAGGGGAGGAGGAAGAGTGTAAGGAGGGGATCTGGACAAGGCAGAAATACTGAACAAATACTTCTGCTCAGTTTTCACTAAGGAGGGTGCAGATCAAGGACCACAGTTGGGGTGCAGAGGCAATGGGGGGGAAGAAGTGAACACCAGTTCATTCACAGAGGAGAGAGTTCTGGAAGAACTCACAAAGCTGAAGGTGGATAAGGCCATGGGGCCAGACGGCATCCACCTGAGGATATTAAAGGAACTGCGAAAGGAACTAGCAGCGCCTCTGGTGGCCCTGTTCACAGAGTCACTCAACACGGGTGTCATTCCAAAGGTCTGGAGGAGGGAACATATAGTCCCACTGCACAAAAGTGTCAGTAGGGAGGAGGTGGGGAACTACAGGCCAGTCAGCCTTACCTCAGTGGTGGGAAAGATCATGGAGACACTGCGGAAAGAAAGGATAGTGACGCATTTGAAATCCAGTGGTGTGCAGGTCTGAGGCAATACAGATTCACAGCAGAAAGGTCATGTCAAATGAATTTAATAGTTTTTTGAGGGAGTGACAAGAGAACTTAATCAGGGAGGGGCAGTAGATGTTGCCTACCTGGATTTCAGCAAAGCCTCCAACACTGTCCCACATAGAAGGCTGATTAACAAGATGAGTAGTCTGTGCATGGGAAACAAGGTGGTGAATTGGGTTAGAAACTGGTTAACAGACAGGAGACAGAGGGTGGTGGTAAATAGGGTACAATCTGGGGAGGGGGGTGACCAGTGGGGTACCTCAGGGATCAGTACTAGGACCAGTCCTGTTCAATGTCTTCATTAGTGACATTGCAGAGGGGCTGGAAGGAAAGGTCTGCCTGTTTGCAGATGACACCAAGATCTGCAACAGGGTGAATACTCCAGAAGGGGTGCAGAAAATGAAGAGGGACCTGGAGAAGCTTGAAAGATGGTCAGAGATGTGGCAACTGAGGTTTAATGTAAAGAAGTGCAAAATAATGCACCTGTGTAGAGAGAACCCTGGGGAGAGCTACAGGTTGGGGGATGAGGAGCTGACTGTCAACAAGGAGGAAAGGGACCTAGGGGTTACCATCTCTGATGACCTTAAGGTATCAAAGCAGTGTACAAAGGCAGCAGGGAGGGCCAGTGGTATGCCGGGGTGGATAGGCAGAGGTATCACTAGCAGGAGATGGGAGATGGTGATGCCATTGTATAAAACATTGATAAGGTCTCACCTGGAGTACTGCATGCAGTTATGAAGACCACACCTGCACAAGGACATAGATAAGGAGGAGATTATCTAGAGAAGGGCAACAAAGATGGTGCAGGGCGTACACCACAAAACATATGAGGAGAGACTAAGGGACCTCAATATGTACTCACTGGAGGAGAGGATACAGTGGGGGGACATGATTGAAACTTTCAAGTACCTTAAGGGCATAAATAAGGTGCAGGCGGGGGAGCTTTTACAATGTAGAAAAAGTACTAGAACAAGAGGGCACAATATGAAATTGGAGGGGGGTAGATTAAGAGGTAATGTGAGGAAGTTTTTCTACACAGAAAGGGTAGTCGACACATGGAATAGTTTGCCACAGGAGGTAGTGGAGGCAAGCACAGTGGAGGGATTTAAGCATGCTTGGCACAGGCACAAGGGAAGCCTGAGAGGGGAGGGAGTGATGACAAGCCATTGATCACATAGTATCAGTGGCCACATACAATGTATAGGGCCTACGGGCAGACTGGATGGGCCTGGCAGTCCTTATCTGCCAACAGTTTCTATGTAATACATTGTGAATTGTGCGAGCCACCTAATCAGGAGACAGTCTTTTCAGAAACAGTGTATATGTCTGTGTTTACTACTTTTACTGCAGATATTATATAGCCATGTTTCTTTTTACCTTTGTCCAACTGCGTCACAGGGTGAGGTTGGTCACCCTCATCACAATGACAGGGTTGGCATGTCTTTCAACTGCCTGAATGATGGCTAGCACATCGCTGTCTTTCCACAGCTTAGGCATTGTGGCCTTCTCTTTGAAACTTTCACAGTGTTCTGTGTAATAGATGAAGAGAAAGATGACATGATCAATATTGCAGCTTTAAACAGCAGATATTCCATATTCCATGACATGGTACTACCTACCCACACTTCACCTCACAGACATACATAACACCCCACTCCCCCTCCTACCCACACACAGCCATCCACACAACCACTATGATAAACTAATTAATAGGATAACAGTGCATGTCAGATTGATTGAATTATATGTGCGATCAATCTTATTACAAGAATTATGCAGAGTAGTTGACTGTTGCAACTTGCACAAATTCATTGTGTGACACTGTTATGCCATGTATATATTAACTTGTTCATTCAAGACTGACACTAAGAGAGCAAGAAAGAAGTTCTCTTGTTATATTATAGTTTGGCAGCAAGCTGATGCTCAATACTATCATGTGATATTGTATACTCGTGACATTACGCTTGCTCTCCCCCCAAAAAAAACTCCTGTATAATCTCTCCAGCCTAAGTAACAGATATTGTTAAACTCTGTGACATTGCATGCCACTAGTGCTACACTGGTCCTGCCCCCAAGACAAAACACATTTACATTTTACATGTAAGCACAATCATACAAACAGACACACCATTCTGTCAGATAAAATAATGTGTTTCACTTTGTGTTGTGAGTGTAGAGCTTGTCTATTTTTTGACCAACTTGTGTGGCTCTTAAAAGAGACGTTTGGTTATCTTTCTTAGTAGGCACTGCAGATATATGGAGGTACATATTCAAAGACATGCTAGAATGCCATCTCTGAGGTCCACAACAAAAAAAGTGTTGCCAGCATTTGAAAGATGCACACCATCTTTTAGGTATAACCAAAGTTTGAAATGGTGAATTTGGTGGTGACGAATAGTGTGCATTCCCATAACACAAAGGAGTCCAGATATTTGGATGTTTACCTTTCAGCATGATCTTTCAAGTCCAGGACAGTATTCCTCACTTCTCCAGATTATCTGCTCTTTAATGTCTGAATACAGAATCTCACAAGCAGGTAACATCTCAATAAGAGACTGCAAATCTGACTGAGCAGTCTCAATTAAATCTACTCCCCTTCTGTGGCCCAAATCATTACCTCCAATGTGGATGAGGAGTATATCTGGTGCAGGGTGTGTCTCCAGTAGGTGGCACATAGTTGGCATGAGCTGCTCCCATCTCATCCCACCCTTGCCAAACCATGACACATCACAATTTGGTAGCTGCAAGTTATTGCCAAAATAGCTTGCTCTACTAAATGTAGCTGCCCTTCAGACCAGACTGCTCCCCACAATCCAAGCACTGACTGGAGCTTTCTGCCATTCTGAATATGAAGCAATATTCTGACACAAGCAGCAGTCTCAGAAATGTGTCTCTCTCTGAACAGTCCTCAAGCAAATGCCTAGTGTTAGCATAGGATGAAGCTGTGACAGTAGAAAAGTGCTATCTCATGTAGCAACATATAGTGTGGACACATACTATTGGTTGGTAACCACTTAATACATCTTGGGCCAGATAGTCAAAACCTTGCCCTGGGGCTAAATTAGCACTGCCTGGTGGGCAAACTTAGCCCAGAGCACAAAGCAAGCTATATTGAAAAGGAAATAGCCCGGTGCTAACCTTGCTGAATATAGCAGTCTACGGAAGCCAGGCAAACCGGTCTGTGAGTGCAGGGCAACAATAGCCCAGAAATAAAACAGCACTGAATATAGCAACAGGGAAGTGCAAACTGCAACTGCAGTTCATTAGACTCTGTGGCAAGCCAGTGTTGCAGGTGAACATTGTGTGTGTTTGCACAGAGATGTCTCACATCTACTGCAAACACACCGCTCAACTCCCTGCCTCATAAATCAGGGACAAGGCTTAAAAAAAACAGGGACAAAGGTTTAAAATCTGGGACACATCTTAAAAAATGGTGATATCCACTCAGGAAGCTGGTAGAATAAGTGGTTTAGTGTAAAATGCATTTTCTAAGGAAGAACATGTCTGTAACATTAATGTTCGACATTATTTTATGCTTACAACCCCCACTGTTTGGTCATGGAAACACAATTTTTAGGAGGGACAGAGTAAACTTTTGAGGCAAAATTAGGGACGTCCCTGAAAATCAGGGGCAGTTGAGAGGTATGACTGCAAACAACAATGTACACTACATGCTGCAGAACTGTGCTATGCTGAAGTAAGGCTTGCCCGGCGCTAACCTGATTGCACAGTGTTAACACATTAGCCCGGTGCAAACTGGTTAGCCCGGGGCAAACGGGAGCTATATTCATAGCTCCCATGCAAATGAACCTACTTAGGTAATCTGTGAGCAAACAGGTAAATTTGCATCTCATTAGGTGCTGCTTAGCATACATTACCATGCAGTTTACCTGGTGTTACTGCATGGAGCACAAAGCTCCCCCTATTGGTCAGAATGGAAGTACAGGCTGGACGCTGCAGGCCAAGGCACACCCACAGCATCCCCTTTTGGTCAGAATAGAAGTACAGACTGAAAGCAGCAGGAACTGTGTGCTGCCAGGCAGTCAGTGTTCTGTCACATAAACACATTATATGAGGGACAGAGGAACATGTGGAAGCTAAATCAGGGACCTCCCTGAAAAGCAGGGACAGTCAGGAGGTATGGGTGCATACAATGCACCCATACATACGTGTACCTGATACACACAAGTGACCCTGGTAGTTTAGTTGTCCCCCCACCCACCTGTATAGTGGTGGGACATCTGTTGAGAGCATGAAGAAAGACTGCTGCTTTCCATCCACTCTATGTTATGTTGGTATTATATGTATAATATTTAAATGGACAGTGTATTTATATGGCCTGATAGTGTTACTTGAATCCATGAATCTACAACTTCTGTTTCTCTCCAAAGACGGAGCAAAAAACTGTGAACCCATCTAAAGCAAAACTCCATACGCACTTTGTGCCATATCTGATACTTTAAACTAACCAGTGCACTAGAACCATGAAATAACATTACGCATGCAAATGCTGACCAAGATATACAGAACTGTGAAAAACATTCTTAAATTTCAAATCTGGTATAAGACATTAAAAAAAAGAATGAGAAATAAAAAGAGTACAATGCAGTCCAACTAGCAGTAGCAGACACACCCGAGAAATTGGTGGCCAAACTGTATGTTTACCCCGGCTGGCTGGGGGGGGGCTTCTAAATAAGCACTAACATTTATTCTATTCATTTAACTGAAGTTATATTCCACCGTGAAGTCCATTACTGATTTAAAGTTTCTTGCATTGTGATTCACCACTTTGTATTCTTCAATTCATTTTCTTACTTATGGATTTCTGCACAACATGTAGTGCTGATGTTTAAATTCATGGCACGCTGAATTAATGTTCTTCTTACTTTTTTGTAGTCCGAGTGCTGTTCAGTACGATTTGGCTGAAATGTTCAATGAAATAAAACATCGGCGCTACATGCTGTACAGGAATCCAGAAGTAATAAAGTGAACTGAAGAATATGAAGTAGTAATTTACACTGCAAGAAACTGTTAATAAGTAATGAACTTCAAGGTGGATTATAACTGCAGTTAAAAGAATGATAGAATAAATATTAGCACTTATTTAGTAGCACCTCCAGCCAGCCAGGGTAAAATGGAAACTTTGGTTACCAGTTTCTTGGGCATGTCTGCTACTGCTGGTGGGACTGCTTTCTACTGTTTTTATTTATTTTCCTTTTTTTAAAATGTCTTGTACCACTCCTTCCTACCTCAGTCAGTGGCCGGCCGTGGTGGTGAGAGGAGGGACGAGCCAGTCACTGGCTCTGTTTTTGGACGCTATTTGAATAGGTAGGATGTCAACGCCGGTTGGGGGGCCACTAGACTACCAGAGAAACTATGTATTTTGATTCAAAACAGGGGTCGTGATACATGCTGGGGGCTGGGGGGACCACTAGACTACCAGGGAACTGGCTTCATTTATATTTACAATGGGTCAGGAGGTCAGGATACATGCTGGGGTGGGGGTCACTAGACTACCAGGAAACTATGTATTTCGATTCAAAGTGGGGTTGGGATACGTGCTGGGGGTGGGGACCATTAGACTACCAGGGAACCAACTTCATTTATATTTACAATGGGTCAGGATACATGCTGATGGGGTGGGGGGACCATTAGACTACCAGGGAACTGGCTTCATTTATATTTGCAATGGGGTTGGGATATGTGCTGGGGGATGGGGGACCACTAGACTACCAGGAAACTGATGTCAAGGGGCGGATACTGGGAATCGGGAATTGTACTTTGGGAGGGGGCACCACTGTCACATTACCACTGGCCTTTTCTGAGTGATATTCAGTGCCACACTACAGGTTACACTAATACCTGTAGCATGGTGCTATTCTTTTGAATATGCTGGTGTGCCAGCATTAGAGACCCTCCCTCAGTCCCCCTTGCATACATTATAATTTAGCATCAGTGCTAACACCTAGCACTGGCTAAATGTCCTTTCCATCTGACGGTTGGGGGCAAATTCGCACTAGTCCAGTGCAATTGGATTTGTGCCTTAGCGCCTAACCTTTTGAAATATCTGGTCCCTTGTATCTACAGATTTGTTTGCTATTGGCATTTTGTTTATTAAACATTCTTTTTAGTTTGGTGGGATGAGGCTGATGCTTGACTGGGCACATGCTGTTGCATGTCAACATAGAACATTTCTATTGGTCACTGCCAATCTCTATTGAGGTAGACCGATCCTGTGTTCCCTCTCTTTTTGAACTGCCATTCTGAGTGGTAAGAACTCTTCTCACATATGATTATTTAAATTATGTTTGAAATACATTGGAAGTCTGTAATTAAATATATTTGCGAGAAGGGAGTTTATGACAACATATTTTTCAGTCACGCATAGTTTAATTGCTATTGTTGTGTTATAGTTACAGAAATAAAATGAGTAAAATAGCTGATTAACTAGGCTGTTTAGGTGTGGTTCTCTCTATGAGCAGTTTTGGCATGGTGCTTTTCAAACTGATGTAGTTTAAAAATTCCACATGATACAAAGTTGGGAAATTGAGCACCTGTCAGAACACACAATCCCATTTTTTATCTATTCAATTTTATACAAATGTATCCATTTATTATGTTTAAGCAATGTTGTTTTGTATAGTATATATGAAAAAACAAACAACTGCAACACAGTAAAACTATGAGACATGATTAATTTAAACTGCGTTTTTAACCTGAATGATAAATCAAACAGAGTTAGGGAGAACAACATTTAAAAGCTCAGAAATTCCGATTGGTGCTACTACATTAAGTGGAAAGTGTTTTAAAACTGTTATGATGTAAAATATTATTTACAATTTTACTGTGATAATCCATGCTGCTGGACTGTACAATTCAAGATGGCCAACTTCCTGTTGTTTCCTGCATTTTCATTGGTCTGGAAAGCTTATTCCCTGTTGTCTTTCGAATCCTCATTCACGAGCATGTAAAGTCCTTGACCGCAACTCGTGCAGACACCTATTGCGAGCTGACAGAATCCTTGCCTGCAAAATTAATGTGAGGAAAGAGAGTAGGAAATAAATATTTTTGTTAAAAATAAAATACATGTTTTAAATTAAACTAATTAATTGAATATAGTTTTGTGTAATTTTTGGGGGCTCTATAAATCATTGTTTAATAGTATTTCCTACATTTTAGAAAAGAACAAATTTCTTTACCAATCTTCATTCACAAGCATGCAAATTTGCTGACCGTGACTCGTACAAATGGGGATCCCCTTTCGCGAGCTGACAAAATCCTTGACTGTGAGATTAACATAAGGAACAAGAGTAGTAAATCAATGATTTTATTACAAATCAAATACATGTTTTAAGTCAATCTAATTGATTGAATATACATTTTTGTAACTTTTGGAGGCTCTATAAGTTATTGTTTAGTATTACTTCTACATTTTAGAAAGCTCATTTTTTCCCGATCCTCATTCATGAGCATGCAAATTCATTGGCTGTGACTAGTATGAATGGGGACCCTTTTTGAGCTGACAAAATCATTGACAGTGAGATTAACTTGAGGAACAAGAGAAGGAAATCAATGATTCACTAAAAATAAAATACATGTCTTATCTTAGAAAAAAAATGAATGAAAATACTTTTCTGTAACTTTTGGGGGCTGTATAATGCATGTTTTAATATTATTTTCCACACTTTAGAAAAGATAACATTTTTCATTGACCCTCATTTGCGAGCATGCAAATTCATTGACTGCCACTCATACGAATGAGGATCCCCTTTCGTGAGCCAGCAAAATCCTTGACCGCGAGATTAACACGAGGAACGAGAATACAAATTTAATACTTTTTCATGGTAAAAATATGTTTTTAATTGTTGTAACTTGTTGTATGAGCCTCTGTATGGCTTTTGGGGCTTCAACAAGTTAGTGTTTAGTATCATTGGTACATTTTTGTGTTAATTTAAAAAACTGCTCAATCTTCATCCGCGAACATGCAAAATCCTTAACCATCAGCAAGTCACGGTTCAAGATCCTAGTTTGCGAGGATGTAAAATCCTCATTCATGACCAGATTTTCAGAAATTGCATTTTACCATATGTTATCTTGTGTATTTGCATGGGAATAGTAAATTTAAAGGTGAAAAATGAGTTTCTGTGTACAGTATGGTGGCTGAATGGTATCAATGTTATTTTTAAAATGCGATTAAGACAGTGCTGATAAAAAAATGCTTTTGTGCGTATGAAAATGGAGGATGCAGTGTTGTTAATATTGTATTTATTGCAATTTTAAAGAAGACACTTTCTTCTTGCCACTTTCCCCATTATAGGGACTGGTAAGACAATGAACAGTGCTCAGTGTAGGCTAATTGGAGAACAGAGTCCACAAATTCACCTTTTGTAGTATAGTACATCAGACTCTTGTATAGCTCTGTTGGTGAGTGGTCACAATGGAGTGCAGGGTAGCTTGTGGTGACCGCTGACATTTGCAAGCTGATGGTGGCAGGGAAGCAGGATGTGATGAGGATGTCTGACTGGGTGGGGAACTAGAGGGTGTTGGGATAATGGGTGGGGTGGGGGGCATGTTGGGTGTGTTGGAAATGTGTGTATCTTGGGGTAAAGATAGACAAGTGCTTTTTACAGGATTTTACTGTCAATGGGTAAGCTCTGGAGTATTTATCTGCATGTCTGTGCCACTGCAGAGTGTGTCTTGAGTGTCGGGATCCAGACAGGGATTTAATTTACTTCCTGCATGGCATTGCCACTGCAGGGTGTAGCGTTTACAGCACAGGTTTGGGAGTTGTGGGGGCTCAGCCTGTCAACAATACGTGGTGTGTTTTGGGGATGTGCATGACTAGCAAGTAGAGTGTGAACATGTGTGGAGGTACATGCTGACTGCATCTGGTATCTGAAGGCCATGGCTATTCCAGGGTGCACAGCACAGTCTGCTGGACACTAGTCTATGACAGCAATGAAAACTGGTCCATTATGACATGTGGATTCCCTCATTTCACCTTAAATGTATGATGCCCCATTGGCATGTTGCTGACTGTGAACTGAATGTTGCACGTAGTGCTTCATGCAGTTCCCTGCTGTGTTGGTTTCCCAGCCTGACCAGGGGAGGGGGGGTTGTGCTGACACATGTATTGGTGGATGCAATCATGTTATTAAAGGAGGGTGTGCACCAGCAGGCTCAGGTGCATCTGATGTGAATACCACAGTGTATGATCAACACAATTCATTTGTGGTGGGGCATTCAGCTTGTAAAGAACACAATTAATTTGGGAATCTTATGTGTGTACTTTACTAGAATGAAAAGACAGAGATACAGTAAAAAAAATGTGTTACCCCATGAAAGAAAAAGACAAACATTTGTAGCACTGTGAGCTGCCATGCTGGTGTGCTATATAGCAGTTGCTAAATATACATTCAGTAATGTATTTCAAAGTGTTTAAACTGGATGGTGTGTTGTGTATTATATGCCAATCATCATTTAATCTGACTATTTTTTTTAATAGGTGTGACTTTGAAAGGCAAAGAATTAAAGAGTTCAAGAAGAGTTAGAGAAATCACTGTTGTGCGTAAAGTGCAGCCACATTTGAAGTGTAACAAATATCTTGGTGGCTCCATGGCATGTCATGACGAGAAAACTAGTATTTCTCATAAACACAAAACTGCTGAGTGTTCTTAATCTTCTGGCATAGTTTCTAAAAAATGCACACATCTGAAAAAATGTGTGTGTCCTGAAAAAACTGCCATTGAAGAACAAAAGGAAAAAAACTGTCTCATGAAAAAGACCTGCACTACAGCCTCATGAAGCAATTTGTGCAAGGTCTGTTAGAGACACAAAAAAATGGTGTCAGTGATAGTTGTGGTGTTAGACATCACAGCAGAGCTCAATTCTTCAAAAAATTGGTACATACTGTTAGGATTGACTGAATCATCTCAAGACTTGTCAGGCGTAAAGGAAAGAAAGTAAAAATCAAAATTTTCTCTGATGAAACTACGTTTGAGAGCAAGACGCTTTGTGAATATGGCCATGAATATATGTTCACAATTGTGGGCTGTCATGATGTCAGCCATTGATAAACTGAATGCCAAAATTGAAGTATGAGAAATAGACTAATTGCATTTGAACACTTAAAGACAGACAATCTTTGTTCGGTGTTTGAAGGGACATGGATGCATTCTGAGAATTCTGAAGCATATTTCTGGGAGGAAACATACAATGTTCACAATAGTAATGCAGCTTTGACATTGGATGTATGTGACAAAGTTCAGAATGTTTTACTTGTGTCAAATGATGATAATGTCATGGATGACAAAAATGACACTTGTCAAAATATTGCAAAACAAAAGTCACGTGCTAAGAAATGGCCTTGTGATGACATGTGCAATATCAGGAAGAATCATTCCCTGTGATTGAAAAGTTCCTTTTGATGTTCTTAGACACAAAAAGATGTGTAAGACACAAACTGTTTGCCAGTATTGACAAGTGCGATATTAGACCTTTTAGTGTTCTGATGGGACATTCACTTGCTTGTTTGCAGACTGGAGCATGTGAGAGTATATTCCATCACTTTAGCATGATTGCTCTGCACAACTCTGGTATGTGGAGATTTGTGCAACAGCTGTGCAGTATCATGTAAGATCTGCCGTGAGAGACTTTACTTGTTTTAATTCTTTGTTAAATGATGTAGATGTCGATGGTATCATTGACTTTATCAAAGAATTACAACATAAAAATAAAATGAGTAAAACTATTGATACCGATAGTAGCATAGATGTGCTACAGACTGGCACAGTGCAAGAGTCACAGTTGCTAAGGAAATTTGGAACCGAGATTGCTAAATTTGAAATCAGCAAAACTCAGAAATTTGACATTGTCTGTGTCTCCTGTGAACGACTGTTTTACAAAGAACAGTCTGTTTCTGTGGACCTGTACAATATTATATGGTGGAATGAGATGTGGGGTAATCTGATTGCATATTTGCTTCTAAAGACAGGCTTTACTTTATAGGGTACAGTGTCACTATGCACATACTGTTACTGTAAGATCAAGTGTGACACTTTGTCTCCTCGGTCTGTACTAAATAGCGTGGAAATACAGAAGACTCCTGTAGAGATTGCTGAGTTGAATTTGTTTGAGAGAACTTTAATCCAGACAATGAAGCCATTTCAAACCATTCTGAGACTGAACACCAAAATGAAAGATTTGCTGAAAAAATAGCTCATTAGGTTATTAAAGGGCTCTATTATGTATCTGCTTCTACCACTGCAAGAGAATGTACACACCATCTCTAGAGAGAATAGTGTTGTCGTTCTCCTAAATGGTGTTCCAACTAAAACCAAAACAATATGGCAAAAGATTTTTAATGTTGAAAAGGTCAAGCATGCTTTGCAGTACCTCAAGCAAGATAATATTTTCTATCAGGACATTGACATAGGCACATTTGCTGATTTTCATATGAAACCTGATATGCCTGAATGTTCAAAGGCCATGACTGAAAATGTAGAGGTTGCCACAAATGAAAATGTGTATGAACAATACACTATCCACCCTTTGCATGGGAAGGACCCAGTTGTGGATAATATAGATTTGTACCAAATGAAACAGAAAGAGGGTAATCCTGTCAGCATCTGGGAGAGTACACCCAAGGCACATTACTTTCCAGATCTGGTTCCACATGGTGCAGGTGGATGCCTGGATATTTGTGATGTGTGGGTTCCTGGAGCTGAGTACAGAGCTTCAAGAATTCTGGATTCAGATGGAAAGTTTCACAGAAACATATCATATCTCTTTCATCTTTTGTGGGAGAGTGAACTTAGCATTTTGTCTGCAAGCATTGCACACACATTGTGACTCAGTACAGAATTTACCAATATGACAGCTGCACAGTTGAGCCAGAAATTGGAGAAAAAAGATGAAATACTACAAGCTACTCTTTCTTCAGTTCTGTCCAGCATGCATGGTACTAAAGAATATTGGTACAGACGGCACTCTGAGGTGATGTGCTTGTTAAGAGAGTTTGGCCCAGTGACATGGTTCGTCACACTCAGTTGTGCAGAATACTACTGGAATGACTTGGTTGACCTTCTTAGATGGGCTAACTCAGATGCAGATGGCATACAGAGTATGACTCTTGGTGAGATGTGTTCACTGGATCCAGGCTCAGTGTCATCATACTTTTAGCACCAGTTCCAGACACTCTTACAATTCATACTGTCCAAAACTAATCCACCTCTTGGTATTGTTCAGCACTATTTTTGGAGGATGGAATACCAGGCACGTGGAGCACCCCACATACACATACTGCTGTGGATAAAAGATGCTCCACGAATTGGTGACAGTGATGAAGCTGATATTCTAAGCTTCATTATGAGGTATGCAACCTGCCAGATTCCTGACAACTGCAACAGCCCAATGATCTGGAAGTTGGTACAGAAATCTCAGGGACACTTGTGCAGTAAGTATTGTCACAAAAAGGTGAAAAACAGAGAGAACTGGTACACAAGGCACCGGTTTGGATTCCCAAGACGATTCTGTATGAGTGCATGTCTGAATGATGTATTCTCTGATATGCAGAATCATATGAAGGGTAAATACATGAAACAGGTGTATGAGATGCCTCATAGGGAGTCAGAAGTATACATCAATGACTACAGCAGTCCTCTGTTGTTGATGTGGCAGGCCAACACTGATGTGCAGTATGTTGCTAACAATTCAATAGCTCTGGTGAGCTATGTAACTTCATATATGACTAAGCATGAGCAGACCTGCTTACAAGGACTCTGGGAAGACTTGTCTAACTGTAACAGGACTATCTCTTCTAGACTGTGGTCACTTAGATTAAGAACTCTGTCACACCATGAGTGTGGAGCATATGAGGCTTACAGGTACCTGTCTGTATGGCAAGTCTGAGTCCATTCGCTATTTGAATGTTAACTTTAAAGAGAAGAGATGTTGTGTCCTTAAAAGTCATGGAGAGATTGAAGAGCTTGCTTCAACCAGACCAATATCAACAAACATGCTAAATTGCAACTTGATTGATAACTACTATCCACAGCGTCATAGTGCAATGGATGATTTGTGTTTGTTTGAGGTTGCCCAGTGGTATGACTACAAATGGGGTGTCCCTTCTGACCCAGAGAAGAACATATACAAGGTGTCAGGCCTAGATGGCTGTCTGGTGAAGAGGTGTAAACCATGGTTGATTGACCACTGTAAACTGAGTCTTACAACAACAGGAAGTAAAAAGCACTACTATTTTGCTCTTCTGCTTATGTTTAAGCCTTGGAGAGATGAGAGACGTTTGAAAGGTGCATGTGACACTTTTGAAGAGTAGTTCAATTTGAGCTATGATTCTTTCAAAAGTGAAGTGTCAACTACATATATACAGAGACTGGACCTTAAGAAAGAGAAACTTGAGAAAGCAAGGCAACAACTGGAATATGATACTCCAGGCAACTCACAGGACATGGTTGATCCTGAGGGTGAAGGAGCACTTGGTGCACCATTGCCTGCAAATGACCCGACTGTGTTGATGTCAGAGATGGAATGTGGTATGCAGAAAAGCACACACTTCACTGATAAATTGGTCAACACTGTAGATAAACTGAATGCTCATCAACAAGTTGTCTATGCCACAGTGATGCATGTTTTTGAACATAGTGTGAGACACTGTAAAAAGGAATGTTTCTGTGACAAACATATGCCAGTTAGAATGTTTGTCAGTGGTGCTGTTGGCACTGGCAAAAGCTTCGTGATTGAAGCATTATGTGCAGCTGTACATAGACTTACTGATACATCAACATCTGTCAAAGTATCTGCTCCAACTGGCTTAGCAGCTTACAACATAGGTGGTGTCACTCTCCATAGGCTTTTTTTTTTCCTCCAGTTGAGCATGGCAAAACTGGAGAGTACAGAAATTTGTCTTTAGCAGTTGTAAGTGAGCTGAGGTTCATGTTTGATAAAATGGAGTTACTGATCATTAATGAAATCAGCATGGTTTCCAACATTCTTCTTACATGTATTCACCTATGGCCACAGGAGATAGTGGCCAGTGGTGATGATGTATCATTTGGTGGTAAAAACATTGCTGTCTTTGGAGATCTTCTCCAACTGGCTCCTGTCAATAGCCAACATGTCTTCTCTACTCTTTCAGTGGAGGAAGCTAGGAAAACCATTGGGTGTATATATGGAGTTAATCTCTGGGAGTTCCTCTCTTATGTTGAACTGTTCCAGAATATGTGACAGAGAGGTGATATGTCTTATAAAGCATTACTTGATGAAGCTCGGATTGGTAGTTTATCAGCTTCTCATTTGCAAATGCTAAGAGAACATGTTATCAGCACAAAAGAGACATCTATGCAGGAAGCATGCAAGCTATTTACACAGCTGCAGAGCAGTGGACAACGTATTGTGTGCTTGTTGCTGAGACTAAAACAATGTGTTGAGTTCAACCAGATCATGCTACAAAGAGAACAACAACCTATTGTTACACTTACATCACTTGATGCGATTGATGGTGTTAGTCTAACATGTACAGTGGTAACAAAAATGGTTGAACAACTGAAAGGACCCACAGCTGATGTGTCAAGGACTGCTGGCTTGGAAGCTGTGTTAACACCATGCAAAAATTCACGTGTTATGCTGTGAAGAAATCTTGATGTTGTTCGTGGGCTGGTTAATGGAGCAATGGGCTACATTGTTGACTTTCAGTACAATGCACAGAACACATTTGTTGAATTTGTTATTATCAGATTTGACAACCATGACAGTCATTTTCACATTGACAGATCCACTGTCAAGTTTCAGATTGTGAAGGATATCTATGTGATGCATAAGCAGTTTCCACTGCATCTTGCTTATGCTGTGTCCATTCACAAATCACAAGGACTTAGCCTTGATAGTACCATTGTTGACATAGGAATGGGAATCTTCAAGGATGGTATGGCATATGTTGTTTTATCATGAGTCAGATCTCTGTCTGGTGTGCATATACTGAACCTTGCAGAGAATAAAGTACATGCTGATGTGAAATATATTGTGGAATACAGCCAGCTACGTACACTATACCAACCAACTGCAACTCTGATTCCTGTCCCTCGATACATCCCCATGTGAGATGTACCAATGGACACAACACATCAGTTGAAAAGGAAACAGTAAAACTTCAGTTTCTTGATCATTTGCTGTACGTGGTAATCAGTCACTTGCTGATCAAGTCAGGTCACCACCTGCAAAAAAGTGCATTGGTCTTGAGAGACTGCTAATCTTTGATGATAGCACTGGAGTGAGCTGCTATGCCAATGCTGCAATGCAAGCTCTTTTGCATATGCCAGAGTTTGTTCACCTATTGAGTGCTGTGAAGTCAATGATGCTTTCTAATGTGCTCAAAAGAGTTATAAGAGGTAGTCAAGAACAAACACCTAGCTTACATAGTTTAACTCCTCTGCGCCTTACACTGTCCAACTACCTTGGACTGAGGATGTTTGCTGATAATGCCCAACAGGATGTGACTGAATTCATGATGGGTGTGATGAATAGCTTGGCTGATGATGGAATTCCACTTAGACAGTACTTCACAGTTACTCATGTGTGCAAGTACACTTGTTTGTCATGTGGACACATGGAGTCTCAGGCAACTAATGACATGCTATGGCTATCTGTCTATGTTCCTGAAGAAACATCTGTTAAGTTTTGTGGTTTGTTTAGGAATGCTGCCACTGGTTGGCAGTGTCACAGATGTGGACAAAGTACTGTCTGTTCTTTGAGGGTCACTGACTTTAGTTCATACATTATCATTGTGCTTCAGAGATTCAACTATCAAGGCGTGAACATTTCTGCTCCTATTACTGATTTCATTGCTGGAATAACTATGTTCTCAGGCACTCAGTTTGACACACATGCTATCGTTTTCAATCATGGACCTTCTATTCAGTTAGGACATTACATCACATGGTATAGATTTAGAAGTGGATGGGTGAAGTGCAATGATAGAGTGTGCACTATGAGAGAACAATTACTGAGGAATCTAAAAGATGCATATGTAATCATTCTCCATAACATAGATAATGCTCAGTGAATTGAGGAGTGATTTTTTAGAATGCTAAGATATGGTCCACATTGGTTGACATCATATGTATTTCACCTCTGCTTACAAACTGCATCATGTGAAGGGGAATAGTACATGTGTCATCATTAAACAGATTCACAAATATATAATATTTTTGCAGTGAATTGTCATCTGTTATGAGCCCACAATATATATTTTGATCTGTGAGTCTGTTGTAACCTGGAAGTAGTGCTGTGAAACTTTTACAGACTCTATTCCAGCTGCTATGAAGCATGTCACATTTTCTGTGATTATTAGTAGTACTGTCAGAGGACCACAAAAACAATATGATCATTTTGGTGTTTGTATGGTCTGTTATTGAGACAGATTTGACACTCATGTGTGTCCATAGCAAATTCATTTGTGAGCTACTAACGGTTAAAGCTGGTATGTCTATTACTGTTATGTTCTACATAAGTGACTGTGATATACTTACTAACATGACTGCCATGAGTATGGTCTAAGCAGACTTGAGGGAGCTGGGCAGCACTTATGTGACAGCAAGTAAGTAATATCATGGCACATGTAGTTGAAAGATGCTGATTCATTACATGTCTTTGTCTTTAAGACTGATATGTGTTTCATAATCATTTCTGTGACTGCTTCTTATCCATCTCCATACAAACAAGGTGTCCACAACTCATGGAGTATGTAGTGGTCTTCATGTATCACTGTGACACCTGCTGATAGGAATACCCATTGTGATACTGTGTTTCATAGCTTGTGTCGATTGTACTGTTACATTCAGAGGAGTAAGAAGCAGTAGAACACTCTCTTTGCATATCTCAACTGTTATTGATTGACATGACAAACTGATATCTGCTCATAGCAAATAGATTTGCAACTTGGTAACAGGTAAAACTAGTATGTATTTTCCTGTTATACTCTATATGAGTGACCTAGATGTTTTTACTTATGAGACTGACATCAGCACACTCCAAGCAGGCTTGAGGGAGCTGGACAGCACTTATATGTCAGCAAGTAAGTTATATTTTGGCACATGTAGTTATATGATAATGAACTGTTCTATGGCTTTGTCTTTGATAATGTCATAGGTTCATACTAATATGCAGTTCTAACACCATTGATGGCTGTGTGCTATCTTCCTCAAATGTAAATATTTATTCACCGGACATGACTGCACAAGCAACCAAAATATGACTCAGTGTTGTAAATATGTATATACTTCTGAAACTGTGCTGAGCGGTAGCACTAATGCTGCTTTCATTTTTATTTTGTTTATTTGAAAAAAAAAGTTCTTATTGTGCGTGTTTTGCATGAATATTGTGTTATGTAAGTATCTGTAGCAGTTAATGTCTTTGCATTACATTAAATGCTGTCCAACACATTCATGCTGTGAATAGTATATATATATATATATATATATATATATATATATACATACACACACAAGTGTACTCCCCAGTGACTATTTCATGGATACGCAAGCACAACAATGTCAAACTGCCCCTCATGACCCATTAAGAAAAGAGGTACCACCATTTCACTTTAAATGTGTCACCAAGGCCAAAACAATTAAACACACTGA
This sequence comes from Neoceratodus forsteri, assembly GCA_016271365.2. Taxonomy (NCBI): domain Eukaryota; kingdom Metazoa; phylum Chordata; order Ceratodontiformes; family Ceratodontidae; genus Neoceratodus; species Neoceratodus forsteri. The sequence goes on along the minus strand of CM057450.1, from coordinate 974,887,500 downwards.
AGGGGCCCTTGGCAAGACCAGGATGGGAGTGGATATGCTTGACATGAAGCTGGTTGGTCTTCTCCTCAATGAACTCTCTGGTCCTCTTACCATGGCTTTCAATGCCTCTCTTAAATCAGGAGTGTTCCCAGATTTATGGAAGTCAGCAAATGTCACACCTGTCTTTAAAGATGGAGACAAGACACAAACATCCAACTACAGGCCTCTCTCCATTCTCCCTCCCCTATCTAAAGTACTCGAAAGAATGGTCTCAGAGCAACTTGCGGAATACCTAGATAAACATATTCTACTCTGCGCACAGCAGCATGGTTTCCGAAAAAAGCACTCCACACTCAACGCACTAGTAGACTACTCATTCCACTTATACAATGCACTGGACAATGGGCATGCAGTTGGTTCAGTCTTCATCGACCTTATGAAGGCCTTTGACTCTGTAAATCACAACCTCCTCCTAAGCTGCCTTCTATCCACAGGTCTATCCCCTGAGACAGTAAATTGGTTTGGCAGCTACCTCACCAACAGGACACAATGAGTCAAAATAGGTGATAACCTATTTGCAGCTAATGAGGTGACCCTTGGGGTCCCACAGGGGTCAATCCTTGGTCCTCTACTCTTTAGCATTTTCATCAACTCTGCCCCTACAGCTTGCTCAGCAAGCACAGTTCTGTAAGCTGATGACACAGTAATATCAGTCGGTGGTAAAGACCTCCACTCCATTACAACAGATCTCCAAAGCAGCTTCCTTAAACTTGAATAGTGGTTCACAGAAAACAAATTATTGTTAAATGTCTAAAAAAACTAAGAGTATGCTCTTCACCACCTCCCAAAGCAAAAAGAAATACCTGCCACTGCTGATACATAACCAAAAGGGTGATTTTCTAGACCAAGTCACCAAGTTCAAATATCTCGGCATCACATTTGATGACACCCTCACCTTCTCAAGCCACATAGATGCAGTTATCAAGACTGCAAATGCAAAGCTGGGCATGCTTTACCATCATAGACACTCAATGACTCCTGATGCTCTCAAACTAGCCACTAGTAGTTCAGTACTGTCTACCATAGACTATGGATTGCCTATTTATGGGGCGGTCACAAAAACAGCCCTAAACAGGATCAGCACACTCCTCAATAAAGCCTGCCGCCTCACTCTGGGGACTGCCATTGACACCCATACCTGCATGCTCTACAAAGACACTGGCTGGCTCCCACTCAGCCTTCGAGGGCAATGTCAAACCTGCCTGCTTCTAAAAAATGTGCTGCTCATTCTGTTGTCTTCCACACTGGGAGGCCACTTTAGGCTGGCTGTCTCTACAAAATCAACCCGAAGTACAGCCACTGACATGATGATTCCCTTCAAAAGGATGAAACTTGCCCAAAACTCCATCCTGTATCAGGGACTGAAGTGGTACAATGAACTACCCACTGACCTCTCTGAAACACCCAAGATTAGTACTTTCAAAACTGGGCTCAGAACCTTCCTTGGATCAAAAATGACTTGTACCTGCCAGTGCTAATGTGGTGATAACTCAGCCGACAGTCTCCCAGTACCTACCCCTTTCCTCAATTATCACTCCACTGAAAATTACCTTCCCCGGGACCCCCCTTACCCTATCCCCTTGTAATTAGCAATGTCTCCTCATGGCTGAACACTCCTCCCCCCTCCTCTGATGATGCCACATTTTGGCTGACCCCCCCAACCCACCTTTGTCTTTCCTTGAATCAAGCTTGTGTAATTAAGTACTAAATTGATGTGTAAAACATCAGACTTGTTCTATTACTGGTTGTATATATGATTCAATGTTCATTTTACTGTTAACTCTGTATTTTATGCTGTTATGTCTGTTTTTTAACAATTGATGTGGAACCTTTGAAAATGAGTCCTTGACCTAAAGGTATTAATCCCAAACTGAAATAAGTAAATAAATAAATATATATATATATATATATATATATATATATATATATAGAGAGAGAGAGAGAGAGAGAGAGAGAGAGAAATAGGTGTATATGATGTATACATGTATCTATATGCAGATTTACACAATTACTGCCTTTTGTTTTACAGAATGTTACTTGTGCACATCTATACCACAATGCAATCAATTGGATCAATTGGTGTGTTCCTGCTCTTTTATAGGATCACCTTTATTGAGGGGTTGGATGAGGAATTTTCCAGTTCAAAAAATATTTACTTAAATTCTGCAGGATGCGATTTTGAAACCCCAGCTACAGTATATTTTATGTATATGCTGTGTGCTGTCAGGTGGTTATACGGACAGTACATTTAGCACAGGATTAAAGTTTTCCAATTTACAACATATACCTTATACAGTGTTTGATATAGTGGCAGTACAGTGATTTCTATAAGTAATCAGTCACTACAACAATATATGTACACTGTACTATTTGTATTCTTGCTATATGTACAAAACAAACATTAATGATCGTATCTGTATTGCACTTTGAAAAGTGCAGAACCTTTCTGCGCTCTTTGTTATGTATGTTTTGATGCAGTATGCCACCATTATTGACATGCATTGCATGACAGCAACATTAATACTTAGCTGTGGTTTCAAAAGCCTGTCCTTTTTAAAAAGATTGTCTAGCTCTAAAATGTTGAGTAAAATCAAATAAATTTCATATTGTAAAGTACTGTTATGGTAAATAGCCATAGCAAACTAACTTCTAAAAATTTATATCTATAAATTTAGATCACTATTGTTTTCAGGAAAAGTAAGATACATATTTTTTACTATATGAATGTAATATCACAGAAAAAAATCTGTTACCACTACTGAAAATATTTATTTTACTAAAAAAATAGTCATAGATTATATATTGAAACAATAATATTCAATAAAAAATACATAGCTCTAATGTTAATGTAATATTGTAATTAAGTCAATGCCAATGCATTGTTTTTAAGAGCTATACATATGTATCCTTAATATATCTATTACCTTTGAAAATATACTTAGAGCACTTTAATATAGTTAATGCAGTAGACAAAAACATACATGTTTTAATAACTTTTTTATATAAAACAATAGATAGGTCACTAGTTTTAGCATTGTAATAATATCTTCTTTATAATTGCATCAAAGATATTGATTTAACTATACTGCTGATATCATTCTTTATTTGTCTTTCATAAAAAAGAGCATTTTTATTTTGTGATGGAAGCTATGTGATGTGTGTCGATACAAAACAAATTCGAAGCCCACAATTATAACAATATTTTTATATCATGTACAACAGAACTGTTTTTTTGCCCATCCCATGAACAACCACCCAATTCAGTAACACCTACATTGGAATTTATTAAATAAATGTTTCTAAAACTTATGCTCTGTGTCATGTGTATTATTTCTCCATCAAGTTCTGTACAATATGTCTTATGTTGGCAGTGTATATATCAAAGCAATACTGTATTTAGAGATGTATGCATTAATAAGTGGGGTTGTGACACAGTTCGAAGGTCATGAGATTGTGATTTTATCACTTTAGCAAACAGAGGTAAACAACTGTCTGTTGAGAACAGTACTAAAGATGTTGGCCCGGATATTCAAACTGCACCATTCTGAGGCGCAAGCCCTTGCGCTGCTCAAAATAGTTGCGCAGGGGTGTGGCCGGGGCGATATTCAAAGGAGTTGCGCTATTGAGCAACTCCTTTGAATATCACCCCCCAGCCACAGCCACCGTGCATGGCGCAGTGGAACTTGCGCCACCGCAAGTTGTCAGAGTTGAGCATTAAACTTGCGGTGGCGCAAGTACCATTGCGCCATGCGCAAATTTCCGATATTCAAAAGGTGACATGCAAATGGGCCATAATTCATGCAAGGTGCGGGGGCCATTTGCATGTGATTATAACCCCATTTTCATACCATTAGCATGTAGATGCGCCGATCCCGAGGACTTACCCTGGCGGCCCTGCCAGGCAGCGGCAGTGGGGGCACCTGCAACCGATTGCGGGGCAGTATGTATGTGAACCAACACCCCCAAACAGCTCCCAATGCCTGATCGTGGGCAGTATGTATCAGAACCCCCCAGTGCCCGATCGCGGGCAGGCGTGAAACAACCCCCCAGTGCCCAATCGCGGGCAGAATGTAAAAGCCCCCAACCCGAATATCTCCTGGTGGTCCAGTGGACCGTAATGCCTGATCGTGGGCAGAATGTCAAATGACAACCCTCCCAAACATCTCCTGGTGTCTAGTGTCCTCCCCACCCCACCCACGCATGAAGCCCTCCACCTGCTCCCCCTGGCAGCCGGCGGGTGGCAGCCACCACCTGCTGCACGCCACCGGCCGACAGTCTGGTAGGGCTGCATGCCGGTAGTTGCGAGCTAGGGCCAATGGGCATACAGCTGCTACATGACAGTCAGATTTGTGAATGAACATCATTCACCAATCTGAACTGTCATATGCGGTATAAACTTTACGCCCTGCTCTATCCCAATAGGCATGCAACCCTACCGGACAGTCAATCGGCGACGGCGGTGCAGCAGGCGGGTGGGATGCTGCCGCCCGCCCGGCTGCCAGGGGAGTGGGGTGGAGGGCTGTGGGTGGGTGGGGGGACACTAAACACCAGGAGATGTTTCAGGGTTGTCACTGGACATTCTGCCCGCGATCGGGCATTACGGTCCACTGGACCACCAGGGAGATATTCGGGCTGGGGGCTTTATCCTGCCCGCCGATCGGGCACTGGGGTTGTCGCATGTTCCGCCCATGATCAGGCACTGGAGGTTGTCTGATACATACCGCCTGCGATCGGGCATTGGGAGCTGTTTGGGGAGGTGTCTGGATATATACTGCCCGCGATTGGGCTGGTGGGGGGGCACAGGGACTGAGTTGGGGGCCAGCCACGGGTGGTGTTGCACACTGCAATACTCCAGCTCACCTGTGGGTGGCCCTCAACTTGATCCTTTTTTTTGCTCAAAGTTGTGCAGGCGCAGGTTGGGGGTTGCGCCTGCACAACTCTGCACAGCCCGACTGAATATCGGGTTGTGCAGTTTATGCATGGTTCCTCCCCCTCATGTTGAGCATGCATTCATTTGCATTGCGCTGTTGCTCAGCCTGTTTTCAGTGGTGCAACTGCCTCCTGCTGAATATCGCAGAATGGCGCAATGTAGGACTTGCGCATGCGCAACCCTGTTGTGCATGGAGCAACCCTTTTGAATACCTGGGCCGTTATGTTTTGACATGTTATGTTTCGAAAGAGAATCATTGCAGTGAGGGCAGAAGGTAAGTGGAAGTCAGCTGTCAGTTGTGATGATAATGTTAAAAACAGTTGTTTGACAATTAACTGCATGCTAAATGTTATCATAGAACCCTTTAGCTTGCTGTCCCCCCAAAAACGTTTAAAGATTTTGCATGTCTTTCTCAAAAAGTAAGGACATTTATTGCAAAAAACTCTGTTAATGCAACAGTTAGGGTTGTTCCACAGTGACAAAGGTGAGGAAATTTGGTGTTAGGGTTTTCAACCCTAACTCCACTCCCCCCACACACACACACACAACACACATACAAGCACGAGGCAGTACAAGGCAACACAACTGATCAAAAAGAGACATCATAAGGTAACAGAAAGAACATGCAAATTGGTAAACACACCACAAGAGGCATCCATCATCATGTTTCAGCAACCTTATCACTTCTGCTGCCATCCAGTGTCTTGGGGGGTACACCCACATGCTGTGCAAACATGTGGTGAGGTGTTAAGAAGGCTAAGTAGAACATTTTACATGAAAATTCTTTAATATGGGATGGTTATGAATATTTTGTACTATTTTGCTACACCTGCTCATAACTTAATGAATTGAAGTATAGAGACTACACTCTACTGTATTTACACAGATAGCTACATATGTCCATCTGTGGAGGGATAGGAACGCAGGGTCTAAAGCAACCTATAATATGACTGTAACATATAGACACTGTTCTGTGTGGATGGAGCTATGGAAGCACAGGATGTGAAGTATCATGTGGTTCCACTGTTAGGCATGTACACTCTTCTACTATCTGCATGTAAAGATGTGACTTGAACTGTGAATAACCCAACACTTGAAATCTCATGTATGCAAACCATAGTAGTATCTAGCTGGAGGAATGCTGTTCCCAGCATTACATATAGACACTGTTGTATTATGTCAATGTGGGGCTGGGAGTGCATTGTCTTTTGCACCATGCACTCCCATCCGTATATTGAGATAGTATTTCAGAATCCATAGAACACACTATTCATATGTCACGTGGGACCCTGCCCTTCCAGTTCTTCATCAAGATAGTGCAACACTACCCATATTTCACATTGCCCATATGTCACAGTGAAAACACAGGGTCCTTTGGACCGTGACTACCATACCTCTATTGAAACAGTACAGCATAATACATATGTCTTGCTATCCATATGTTGCACTGTTCTCATTGTGACATATAGGTTAGTGATTTATGTATTGTGTTGCAGAATGTTGATGGAGAAATGGGACTGCAGGATACAAAGCACCCTGTACTCTCACTGTGACATATGGATAGTGTGACATATAGATTGTGTTGTACTTATATCTTGATGGAGGGATGGGAGTGCAGTATCTGAACAGCCATGAGATCATACTGTAACATATGGGCAGAGTGGCACATAAATAGTGTTGTACTATGCTGACACAGGGATAGGAGGGTAGGGTACATAGAACCCTATGGTCTCACAGAGACATATGTACAGTATTGTTCTATCTCAGAGGCAGGATGAAAGAATAGAGTCCAACTCACCATGTGGTCCTATCATGACTTATGGGTATTGATGTATTATCTGCATGGACATATATAGTTCATGCAGTGGCCATCTTACATGGTTGCACAGCATGTGGGTGTACCCCCCAAGACACTGGGATGGCAACAGAAGTGATAAGGTTGCTGAAACATGAAGATGGATGCCTCTTGTGATATTTTTACAGAGTTGTATGTTCTTTCTGTTACCTTATGGTGTCTGTTTCTGATTGGTTGTGTTGCCTTGTACTGTCCCCCACTTGTATGTGTGTTTTGTGTGTGTGTGTGTGTGTGTGTGTGGGGGGGGGAAGAGTTAGGGTTGAAAACCCTAAGGCTGAATTTCTCACTTTTGTCACTTTGGAACAACTCTGTTACATTAATGGAGTTTTTGCAATTAATATAGATATAGATATCTATCTGTCTGTCTATCTATCTATCTATCTACATAAGAGATGTGCGAAATTAGGAAATTTTGTTATGCAACATATTTTGTGAAATTCGTGTGTTTCATGAAATATTTCACAAGTCTTGATACATACTGCAAAATGTGAAATTTGCCATCAAATGCAAAATTTCACCTTACAGAATGGTGAAATTCTGGGGCATGTTTTGCCATTTTGGGTGAAATTGTGCATTTTGCTGTGAAATTCCACATTCTGCGGGCAAAATTTTGCAATTTTGCACCCGGTGAAAAATTTCCCGGAATGGCAGAATTTCACGAAATGTTTCATGCAGCGAAATTGCTGGTTTTGCAGCAATTTCACCAGAGAAATTAAATTTTGCAACATCTCTAATGTGTATATATATATATATATATATATGTGTGTGTGTGTGTATATATATATATTTATACAATGTATGTTGTCAGATAAATGAGAGTATAAATCATCATATCTGACATGGGCCGTGAAGACAACATTGTTATCTTCATGTTCCTATACGTCATATGTTATCTCCACGTTCCTATACGTCATATCGAAACTTATCTGGTTGATCCTGCCACTCAGAGCACTTTCACTTTCACTAGAAGTGTAGCGTGACCGAGCGCTATGAAGACTGGCGATTTGTAGTTTAGTAAATATTTTTTAGAATGTGCCCAGACTTCAGTAAATTAGAATTTGCTCTGTATTTCTTGTAGTTCCTTGTTAAAAAGCTTCAAACTGCACACAGAGTGCAGCATTGACCGAGCCGGTGGCTTTTCAAAGGAAGTAAAATGAAGCGCGGCGTCTGTTGCCTGGCAACAGGCGCTCGTCATTATAACAGCTTCAAATCCACTCTGACTAATATGACTGTGAGGAACAAAACTCTGAAACAAATTCTAATTACTGAAGTCTCATTATTCAAAATGTTACTAAACTAATCATGATCTTCATGGCGCTTCGATCACCAAGTGAAAATTAGTCTTCTGATCAACGGAATCAACTGAATCTCCTATAGCGTCCTTTTTCCCCAAATAAAAAGTAGGATCAACCAGATATTTTACTAACTTTAAACTGACAGGATCAACCAGATATTTAAAACCCTATATAATCTATTATGTTGGGGAAGCATGTGAGCCCTGTGTGTGTGGGGGCATGGCATGATAAACCAGATAATGCTTCTTAAAACTAACCATAAATAGCATAATCCACTAAATATTTCTTAAGCAATAAATGACATCTGCTGTTTTGGCAGCGTTTCTGTAAAGGGGGGTTGTATTGCTAGGGCCATCACCTTTATGTCACCCATTGCATTGAGAGGGGCACGTAGTGAGTTGTGTTGGGGCAGGGGCAAAGCATACGTTGTATAAACCGAATATGACATGGCCCGACTGAAGATATCATATTTATCTTCACTGGCGTCAGTGACATCAATATTCACTCGCGGCTTCGCACTGCGGAGATATCATGATATCACTGGCCTCTCGTGAAGATAAATATGATATCTTCAGTCAGGCCATGTCATATCCCTATATATATATATATATATATATATATATATATATATGTGTGCGTGTGTGTATATATATATATATATATATATATATATATATATATATATGTATCATTGCAAAAACTTCATTAATGCACTAGTTAGGGCTAAAGCAACAAAAGTAGTGAAATGCAGCATTAGGGTTTCCAACCCTGACACCCTGCCCCTACCCTACAGGCAGCAGCAGGCATGGGGTGTGTCTTGGGGTTGTCATTCCTAATGCTCGCCACATTCCCTGAGTAAATAAGCTGAGATGGGTCAAGTATATGAGAATGGGGTGAGTATTAGGGTTGACAACCCCGCGGCACACCCCACACTTGTTGCTGCCTGTAGGGTAGGGCTGTGTTGTTAGGACTGGAAACCTAACACCACATTTCCCTACTTTTGTCACTTTAACCCTAACTAGTACAATAATGATGTTTTTTTGCAATAAATTTCCCTATTTTTTGAGATAGGATAATCGTTTTCTCATTTGCCTGTGGGACCCTTGGAACCCTGCGCTCCCATCCATCCATACTTTTCAAGATAGTGGAATCATATCCTTATTTGCCTGCATAGTCACAGGGCCCTCTGGGCTCTGTGCTCCCATCTCTCCACAGATGAATATATGTATGTATGTTGCTGTGGAAGCACTGGGCCCTCTGCTCCCACTTTTGGAAAAACCACAACCAGATTATTGCCATGGCCTTCTTATTACCACACTTCATGAACTCAATACTGAAAGGGTCAAAATTCCCACCGAAATGTGATTCTGCACCACCACAACATCATTCCATGCCACAGGTGCGAAGACAGTTTGGCCAGGATTTGAAAAATGACAGCTGTCACATTCACGAGGTGGTGCAAAAATATGTCAGTGTTGAAAAGTTTGTGTCAGAGCGAGCGTAGAAAAATTTCAATCCATGGGTATAATGTTGCCATTTTTACAGATTGTGACTCCAAATTTTCAACATAGGCTTCTTATGACCCCCACCTCTTGAAGAAGGGCAGTGACATTTTTCAAATCACACCAAAAGGTGATTTTGCCAAGTGACTGTGAAATATCACTTTTCAGGCCAGATTTGCAGAATTCCACTGACATTGTTCATGAGGTGGAGTCACCAAAAGGCCATGTTGAAAATTTGGTGTCAAAATATGTAAAAATGGCTAAGTTATGAATCAAAGTTGAAAACCCCATTGGAATAGATTGAACCACATTTAGCTTATTTTCTCATATTGCAGTCATCAGTTCCAGCAGCAAGACTTGTCTTCAACTGGAGTGTGGATCTTGACCCTGAGAACTGTTCAGGTAAGTGATAATGTGTGGGGTGGGGTGGTGGGTGCTGAGTGGGAGGTTGGGGTGGGGGTCAGGTCCATGAGGAATAGTTTCTTTTCAACAAGTTAAAAAAAAATTGAGGGACTGTTTTCTGTTTTATAGACACTACTGTTAGATAACTGTCTCCACCAGTGTTTGTAATGCAAAGGTTATCAGCTGTAATGCAGTTTAAATTCTTATTCTTTGTGATGAATATAATTTTCTTTTCCCCAACAAATGGAAGGCATTTTTTTGAAATCACTAGCTTGTCAATCGACATTATTTTTTTTATTTATGTGCCCTAAAATAACCAGTATCTCTCTGTACTGCAAGATATTCTTACGTTTCAAATACATTACTCTCATTTCAAAAAGGTACAGTGGTGATGTTTGACGCAGTCCTCTGTTCTATTGACATATCAGCTATTTTGTAGTCCTCTTTTTTTTAAGTCAATGAAGTGATCCTGCATCCAAGTATTAAACCTATAATATTTGCAGTGGCACCTCTCTAACATCAGTTGTATTCACTTTATGTGAAATGGAGATGGCGATCAAGCTGGGCAATGGATCAGGTGATTGCTGTACAAAAATGAACTCTGGCCAGAGCCAATAGGGCTGCAGTTGAGGAAATAGGAGTAAAAAATATTGAAAATTTGTTTTATAATGTTTTTACACTAAATTTTCAACATAGCCTTGTTATGACCCTGCCTCATGAAGAAGGGTAGAGAAAATTTTCCACTCCTGGCCTAAAGGTGATTTTGTGCATGGACTGCAAAATCAATTTTCAGGATGCAAAAACACATTTTGGGCCAGAGTTGAAAAATGACAGCTGTCACTTTCAGAAGGTGCTGTAAAGAAATGGCTGTGTTGTAAATCTGGGGTAAAAATATTGAAAATTACCAAAGTTATGAGTCTACAAAATTCAACATAGGTGCATAATTTATTGTTTTTTTTAATATTTTTACACCAAATTTTCAACATAGCCTTCTTATTACCGCACCTCATTAAGAAGGCAGAAAACATTTCAGCTACTGCCCAACTGGAGTTTATTTGTGTGGCACATCATTTTGCACGTGCATCCGGCCGGCTCTGAATATGGGGCACTTTGTACATTAATATACCACATTAGGGTGGGCTGTTAGTGATTCATTATTGGCTGGATGCACAATAAGATTTGAGTAAAACTTTTAATGAATTCCTTGCTTGATATTCATAACTTTATTTTTCATCTCAGATTGCCTTATTTGTCAGGGTAACTACTCTACTGCATTTAGGAGAAAGGTGCAGCAATGAGGGTTACGTGTGCTCCCAATTTTGCTAATCTCTACCTGGGCAAATGGGAAAGAGAATAAGTTCATAACTGATTGGCCAATCCTTTTTAGAAATACATGCATGAATATAATAGGGTGGACTCCAGAGAGCTATTTATGTAAAAGAACAGCACAACCACCAGGGGGCATTAGTTAAGTAAGAGAGAATTCAAGACAGACATCAGAGGGTACCATTTTACTGAGTAGGTGGTTGTTAAGCAGAACAGTCTACCCAGCAATGTGATATGCTGGGACTATATCAGGGTTCAAAATGAAATGAGGTTAATTAATTAGGAACAAAAGGGAAACAGGGAAGGGGTAGAGCTCTAAAAGCACAGGGTAAATCAGATTAGAAAAAACAGAGTCATAGCCTTTTACTGCTTTTTCTCTGCAGTCATTTGAAAATATATTTTTTTTCAGTTTTGGAGGGCTTGGCAAACCTGGAAGGCAGCACCAGTTGACTTCCAGTTTATGGGGCTTCTTAAAGGGACACTGTCAGTATGGTGGGGGGAAGCCCTAGTTAAGAGGGACCTTCCCTTTTAAGTCTGTTGCAACAGCATCTTTTTTTCACTATCTTTTTATTTATTTTTCATACAAAAAGTTTTATTTTATTTCTCTACTCTCTCCCCTTTTTCTTCTAATTTCTTTTCTTGTCCCTCATGAAAAAAGATGGAGAAAAAAATATAAGTGCAAGAACTGCATATACAGTAGTATGCAGATGGAGTCTGCTGGAAGATATGTTTGCCATAAGCTGTTTTGGTTTATAGCAGCTTAAAGGCAGGACAAAAGTATCTTTCTTGATGTCTGCTCTATGCTCCTGTCCAACAGGTCAGATAAAGTATAGTAATGGAGCAAACAGATTTTTTTTTAATTTTCTTTAATTTTTGATTCTCCCCCCACCCCATTGTTACAAACACTCCATTAATATGTGCCCACAGTGTACTAAATGAGACTGCTCTTCAGTGGTACAGTACAGTACAGTACATAATTCAAACAAACTGTCCAAGTATTCTCTAGTGAAGTTGAAGTTGGTCAAACAGGAGGGAGCAGCTGTCACTCTTAAGGCTTCGGGTTGCTCCACTCTATCCCCTCTATTATTATGGGCACATCTTAATATTAAAAATAATAATAATAATAATAAATAAGATATTGTTTTTTCTTTCTTCTCCTCTTCCTTTTTAAATCATTGTCAGTATTACAAACTAACAAGTATTGAAAAGTATGCTGAGAGGTGAGAGGAAAAAGCAGCTCTCTCTCTCTCGCTCTCTCTCTCTCTCTCTCTCTCTCTCCTTCCCCTCCTTGGCATATAAAACGCTGGTCAGCTCTGCTGTACAGAATGAAAAAATAGCTCAGGGAGATTTAGGACCAAGGTCCAAAGCCTTACATTTTTTTAACTAAAATGTATTTTCTTTGTGGGCTTTTCTTTTTGTTTGCTGCACTAGATGAAAACATGAAACAGTTCTGGCATCAAATGCCACTCCATATCTACCATTTCCCCTTATACCTCCAAAGTCAAATAAATGCTCTTTGCAGCACTGAATATGTGGGGAAATATAGTGGAGGTTAAAACAGGAAACTTTTTGTTCAGAAAAAATATTATTTTTGTGAAATTTGCTTGGTGCTCCACAGGCAGTGCTGTACACATTCATATGTGTAAGAATGCTTGACAGCCCTGCCCACCATGCCAAAACTTGCTGCTTTTATTTAAACTCCATCAAGGGAAAAATTAGGAGTTTTCTGAATGTGGTAAGACTGAATCTTTGTTTTTTTTTTTTTTTTTTATCAACCAGCAGACTCTTTAGTTTGATTATACTTTCAGAGGAGTGAGGAAAAAGCTCTGCCAGTCGGCATGTTGACTTTGCATTCTCTCTCTCTCTCTCTTCTACTCACTTTCTGCCAAATGGCATTTACTGACTGCTGTCAGGGAAACAACTCCCCTGTAAAAATTAACTTGCTTAGCAAATAAATAATAAATATGTATAAATAAATACACAGAGCACTGATACTTTTCCAGAAAAGCTTCTGGACACTGGGACAGCCCTATAAGGACAAATAGAAGGAGGCTTGCTGTTCCCTCTGACGTCCGTTGTGATATTATTTTTTAAATAGTCATAAAAGCTTTAAAAATTTTAAAAATTGCTGTAAATACTTGTTGTAAAAATACAAAATTCAGGGCAGTTTAAAACTCTTAAGTCCATCAGGTTGAGTTGTTGGCTGCAGCAGGGAGTGGCTTGAACATTTCATTCTTTGGTGAAAGCCACTCCGTGGATGAAATGTTCCCCGTTTGCCTCTAAATACAAACTAACAAAAAGAGGCTTATGTATGAATGGAGAAATGTAAATAATAAAATAGATGTTTTGGGTTAATTAAAATAACTGGCAGTCCTCAGAACAGAGCTATATACTGGCAGCCAGATTAATTTATTGAATTGCTAACTCTATTCTGAAACAGTGTGGGTTTTGGGCATAATAGTGCAGTGATGCGGTCCATACTAATTGATGAATCACTGTTTTAATCATCATTTCTTCCTGTTAAATTTAATAATACACTAAATGTAGCTGGAGAATCGTGATTATAGGACATGAAAAGAGCCCATTTTTTGTGCTGATCTTTTTAATCCTTAATTGATCTTTATTTGCTAATTTAACTGATCAATTCACAGTAATCCATGAATGGATTTAAAATTAGTAAAGAGAGAAGGTAACGGTCAGAGTAAGCAAGAGGATGGCGCAGGAAAAGGCAGGAAAAAAGAGAGAGAGGTCACTGCCAGAATTCTACACTACCTCTCCTGTTCTTGCTGTCACTGTCTCTCTCTCTCTCTCCCTCTCCCTCTCTCTCTCTCTCATCACCACATCTCCAAACTCTCCTGGGCTCTCCTCTCGCTGTCAGTCTGTCTTCCTCTCTCTCTCTCTGTCACTGCTGAGCAACAATTTTGCTGACTTGACTATCTGAATTGTACTTGTTTTTAAGGTGCTCATGGCCACACTTCATGACTGGTATTGGGGGACATCATGCTACTGCATTCACTCCCTCCCTCCCTACACATCTTCTGTGGGTCCCTCCCTTGCTATACTCATTGCTGGGCTGGCAGCAGGAGTCCATGCACCTCTCTCTCTTTCACACACAATGGTACTGTATTTGTGTATGACTCACCAGAACTTCAAATCCTGCTGAAGACCTTATGGTAATCCGAGTGCTTTCACAATAAGAATTAGTAAAAGGGGAAAATAAATTGGCCTCAAAAGGGACATGCCACATGACTGACCATAGAAGTATATTTTGCAACTTGGTGGGAGCCCCTGTCAATTGCACTTTTCACTAACTGAATGTGTAAGAGAACTTTGCCTTTAACTGCCATCTTTACTGCATTTCATCAGAAAAATGTATTGACAGAGTCAGGTTTGGCTTCATTTTATTCATGGGGGTGTTGCTTCTTTATATGTTGATTTAATCAGTATTGAATGTAGGTCACCTATCAATTGTGATTATAGTTTACCATGGTTTTTAAAATGAAAATGGTGCAGACATTTCAAAAACTGCTACTCTGGTTCAAGAATGCTTACTGCTAAACAGTGGTAACAAAAAAAACTACACATTTTAAAAGCACATTGAGTAGTGAAAAACGTTTATATCCTGTAACACTTTGCTCCTCTGTCTGACCTACCAACAACACCTCCCCCATTTTTACATAAGCCACTGCAAGATGCGTAACCTTTTAATTAACCTGTAGGTTGGATTTTGGGAAGGGTACATCGAGTGAATATGTATAATAGAGACTGTAGTAGTGTAGGTAGAGCTAACCTCCTGCTTCTGATGTGATCACAGCCCCTGCTATGTTGGTAGTGCTACCATAGTTAGGGTTGAGGAGCCATTTCTATGTTAAACCCCCAAATTTTGCACCTTAATAACTTTGCAACCGTTTGACAGATTTGGCTGAAATTTGGAATACACAATCAAGAACCATAGGCCTTGGGATCTGTCAAGTTTTGTAGTGGTTGGATACACGGCTGTGGAGTTATTAAGCGTGATCTGTGCATGCATTTACGCTTTTTCTGGAATTCTATGGTCGCGTGTACAGGTCGCACAGTTTGTGCGACCGGCCCAAAATCTTCAGGGAACATGTGGCTAGGGTCCCCAATGTGCCTTTTGAAGATTTGGTGAAAAAATATTAAATGGTTCAAAGTTATTCAAAAAACAATTTTCCATTATAAGTCAATGGGAAAAGTTAACAAAAAGTTTGACAGTGTCATAAATGCATTTTTACTTTCGCAAATGGCCCTGTTACTTTTGCAGATCCGCCATTTTGTTTTCAGTTGGTGATCAGAAAAATGGTTGGCATTTAAATTTGAGATCCTCTAGCAACCCAATTCTTTTTGTATTCACCTAGTCGGACCCTGAGGATGCTAGCCATGTCTTTATTTTGGGGTAAAACACCCCAGAAATATGTTTTTCAAATTTCTGGAAAAAGTGCTTTGCATAAATTGCTTTCGTGCTCCGCGAAATTGACCGGTTTATGAAAGCTGCAAATTGCGACAGTAGTTTTCAGTCTGTGGGAAAGTGACAGCAATTCTTTGGCACTGCACTGCAAAAGAACGGTTGGAGTTTTGGGCTGCAATTTGGAGGAATGCAGCCGACATCTCACAGATGTGCCTTTCAGTATTTTGGTGAAAAATATTACATGGCAGCAAAGTTACAACACTCCAAAGTTGACAGTTTTCCCATAGGATAACATCACGGCCTTGACCTTATTACAGGAATCGTTTGGCACCCTGCTGCAAAATAACGGTTTAGTCTTTTTCCTGAAATTTGGAGGAAGACAGCCAACAGCCCACAGATGTGCCTTTCAGTGGTTTGGTGAAGCGAATATTACAGGAGGCAAAGTTATGGTGCTCAAACTTCTCTTTTTTTCCCATAGGATAACATTACTGCGTTCGCTGCGCCTTTCAGGGTCCGTGTCTCGGAAATGGTGCGAGATACGGACTTTTCGTCAGAAAAGCAAAGTAAAAAATTAGCCAGGACAGTTATAAATCATATGACTTTTTAATTTTTTTTCTACGTCGTACGGTTCCTGAGATATAACCTATTTAGTATTCCAAGTCCTCATTTTCTGCTCCGATACCCATTATTATGCATACATTCTTTGTACTCACTGTCTTTCTCTATGCAGGTTTTGGGGAAAACCAGCCTGTGCACTTACATTACTGTTACTATTGCCCTTTCCACTTGCGGTTCCATACCCGTTTCACTTACCGTTGACGTCTGTGCCACCATGTGCGTTATCCTTTGCGTTTTCATTTGCGCTTGCGTTTCTGTTATTTTTTGCCATTTATGTCTACAGTACTGTTTCTCTTTCTGTTTCACTTTGCGTCACCATGCCCATTGACATTTCTGTTTGCAGGCACCATGTTATTATGTGACAACACATCACGTGGCAGACCGTTCCCATCTATGCCACCATGTGCTTTACCCTTTCTGTTCTCATTACTTGCGTTTAGCATGTGCACCACTGTTAGTGCTTCTGTTTGCGTTGCTGTTCCTGTTATTATGCCACAAGACATCAGTGGTGGGAGCTCGGGTCCCAAGGGCCCGCATCCGCCACTGCATTACATTCACTATTTCTCGTATCATTCTCAAAAGAAGGAAATTAGAGGCAAAAAATCTGTTTAATGCATTAGTTAGGGTTGTTCCACAGCAACAAAAGTGAGAATTAGCTGTTGGGTTGAAAACCCTAACTCAAATCACCTCCCCAGCACCCCACACACACAGACACACACACATGCAAGTATGGGGAAGATCAAGTCAACACAACCAATGACAGACATCCAGCAGCAGGTGACAGAAATAACAAACAATTGTCTAAATGTACTACGAGACATCCCCACCCACCTGACCAGGTACTGCATGCTCAGTGGAGATCAACAGCAAAACTGAGGCCATGTACACCAAACGTACACATCCCTGATTGCAGCTGCACACAATGTACCACACTTAGTAGTTACATGGCCTTACCTAACGATGCCCCACACCACACCACAACTGGTACTGTGCCGTTAGTCAATATAAATGCTAAAGGTGCATGATCACAGTTGTAGAAAGGTTTTAACACTAGTGAGTATACATTAAGAGAAGTACATAAATTAACTACAAGACACTAGCATGCTCAAGATAAAAGTAGTGTTACATTTAGTATGTGATTTTCATAGTAGTACATTTACTGCAACTGTTTACTGAAGATAGAGAGGCTGATGTAAACATATGGAAGCATTGCCTGTTCAATGCTGTGAAATTCAGTAATGCCAGTATCAGATGCATTCTTACTGATGGAGCTGTACTGCTAATGTACATGCATACAAGTGTGTTTCAGTACTAAAGATGCAGTAAGTATTCTTTGTAAGAAGCAATGTAATTGCATGGATCAGACCAAGGCACTTCTAAATATCATAGGACTACTGAGCCAACAATGACGTACCTGTATCGGAGATGTCTATAGGATAGATTTTCCTGTAGGCACTTACTCAGTATGTTGTACCTGATAAAGACAATCTCATTGCATCTATGATGACTAACTTATTCAAATAGTGATACATTTACTATTGTTGCAATGAGTGATCTATGCTACTTATGGACACAGCGTAATTTTTTAACAGTTGTTTCATACTCAGGCTGTATCGTAGTGTTTGGGTTTGCCACACTTCTGTCACTGATGCTATCAAAGTGATAACTATGTCAATTGTGATACAGCAGCAATCAAGTAGGTATAGTGTAGATATAAAGAGAATGTCTTTTAGTATTGATTTAACTCACAATGGGATAAGTGTACTAGGACAGCAAGAGTTATTCTCTATCACTGACTCTGTCAGTTATAATCACGCTAAGATTTCAATGACTGTAATGATCAAGTTACACTGTTCATCTTCATGAGTTCATATTCACAGCCATTCTCCAGTAAGTAAACAGAGTATGGTGTAACTGGGTGTGACACTGTGTTGCAAAACTCCTGCAGTGCCTAGCAGAGGAGAGTATCTAGTCATAAAGACAATTACAATAAGGCATGACCAATGGTTATGTTAATGGTCTGTTAATCACCATGTAGGGTTTAATGTTGAATGAGGTGTAGCTGAGTGCCGCATGTCGCTAGACAGTGATAAACTGACCATTAACATAATACCTGGGAGTGGCTTATTGCTATCATAATAAAACTGTTTTTTAAACAACATTAAAGCATGTTCATCATATGGTTAGGCTCTACATGTATGTTAATAAAACTAAACATAAAACTGTTACAATGTTTACAGTCAATTAAGCTGCATTTCTCAAACCCTTGTTATAATCAGAGATATTATACCTGTACAACTCCTTGGTTTTGCTCAACTCTGTTGCTCAGGTAGCCCACCACATGTGGTGTCATCGGTGTGGGGCATTGGTAGGTAAGCGATGCAACTACTAAGTGTGTGCGTGTGTGCAGCTGCAATCAGGGATGTGTACGTTTGGTGTACATGGCCTCAGTTTTGCTGTTGATCTCCACTGAGCATGCAGTACCTGGTCAGGTGGGTGGGATGTCTCGTAGTACATTTAGACAATTGTTTGTTATTTCTGTCACCTGCTGCTGGATGTCTGTCATTGGTTGTGTTGACTTGGTCCTCCCCATACTTGCATGTGTGTGTGTGTCTGTGTGTGTGTGGTGCTGGGGTGAATTCAGAGTTAGGGTTTTCAACCCTAACAGCAAATTTCCTCACTTTTGTCGTTGTGGAACAACCCTAACTAATGCATTAAACAGAGTTTTTGCCTCTAATATATATATATATATAGATAGCTATAGATATATATTTAAGCTTAATGCCACAAAAGTAGGGTTAGGATTTCAACCCTAACTCCCAAGTCCCCACCCACCCAGCAGCAACAGGGCAAGACCACACAAGCAACCACAGACAGCCGTCATCAGGTAAGACAAACAACATACAACTGTGTCCAGATGACACAAATGCTGTAGCACTGATGTGCTGCCTTCATGGGTCTGTATCTGGCGCATACACACCACAGATACGCTTACTTGTTGCTGCCGCTAGAAATCCATGATACTCAATGCAAATCCACGATACTCAATGCAAATCCACGATACTCAATGCAAATCCACGATACTCAATGCAAATCCACGATACCCAAATTACAAGTGGTGCAATTGCTTCTGTAGCCTGAGGTACTCATGCACACTACAAGATGGACACACACTGGACTGGCCCATGCTTCTGCATCCACAGGTGTAAAATATACACACTGACCTCTGGCTGTATAAGCATAGCTGCTACAAAATCCATGATACCCAAATTACAAGTGGTGCAATTGCTTCTGTAGCCTGAGGTACTCATGCACACTACAAGATGGACACACACTGGACTGGCCCATGCTTCTGCATCCACAGGTGTAAAATATACACACTGACCTCTGGCTGTATAAGCATAGCTGCTACAAAATCCATGATACCCAAATTACAAGTGGTGCAATTGCTTCTGTAGCCTGAGGTACTCATGCACACTACAAGATGGACACACACTGACTGGCCCATGCTTCTGCATTCACAGGTGTAAATATACACACTGACCTCTGGCTGTATAAGCATAGCTGCTACAAAATCCATGATACCCAAATTACAAGTGGTGCAATTGCTTCTGTAGCCTGAGGTACTCATGCACACTACAAGATGGACACACACTGGACTGGCCCATGCTTCTGCATCCACAGGTGTAAAATATACACACTAACCTCTGGCTGTATAAGCATAGCTGCTACAAAATCCATGATACCAAAACTGCAACAGTAATTCTGTCTGCAGAAGCACAAGCCACTGATGGGGTAAAATAAAGTAAGTCTGATTTAATGTATTTCAAAAGGGTTTTGAACTTTTATTCATAACCTTGTCATTTTTTCAATATTTTTCCATCAAATTTTCAACATAGTCTCCTTTTGACCCCACCTCATAAACTTGGGAGGTGAACATTTTCAAATCCTTCTTGAAAGGTGATTTCATGGAATAACCACAAAATCATCTTGCTGGAAGGATTTAAACTGATTTCTTCCACCATGTTCATTAGGTGGGTTCCCAAAGTCATGTTGAAAATTTGATAAAATATTGAAAATGATGATATTATGAATAAAAGTTCAAACCTCTTACATTAAACCAGACTTACATAATTTCTTATATCACAGTTACTGGTTCCAGCAGCAAGATGTGTTTTCAACTGGAGAGTGGATCTACATCAGGGAACAAGTTCAGGTGAGTGAGGATGTGGGGGTGGGGTGGTGGGTGCTGAGTGGGGACTTAGGGTGAGGAGGGTTGGAGTATGGAGGGTCAGAAGACTGTTTTCCTTTTTACGGGTGTAACTTAATAAAATAAAAGGGTCAATGAGGGATGTTTTTCTTTTCAGGGAACATAGCCAACACTGGGGATTTGGCAGCCAATGTTGGACTACTCTTCTGCAGTAGGGAAGATCACCATATATTTGGAGGGGCAGGTGATCTGGAGCAGAGGGGATCTAAAGATGTGGTAGCAGGAATGGGCACTCCAGTCCACTTAACAATAATAAACAGAAATAAATATATTGGGAAGTGGGCGCAGGTGACCTGGAGGGGAAGGTGGGGTAGAAACAAGTAGTACAGGGGGTGGGCACCCTGGTATGCTTACTATACATTCATTTGGTGAAATAGATAGATAGATAGATAGATAGATAGATAGATAGATAGATAGATAGATATGAGAGATAGGTAGATAGAAACATAAATACAACAGATAGATAGATAGATAGATAGATAGATGAGAGTAGATAGATAGATAGATAGAAGTTAACTAAGCCCACAGACTACCTGCTCACTAGACCACCAGCTCATTGCTGCCACCAAATCTGGCATTACTACTCCATCTTGGCGCATGAAATCAAGGAAGCCCACTGTTCTCATACAGGGAATGAAGGTGAATGGTTTCTCTCACTTGGCTGAGTACTCAGGATGTTTGGGCGACCAGAAACCTTAATTCCAGGTCCGTTTAAAAAAAAATTAATACCTGACTCTAGATAAACGGATCCCATTTACCTAGGGTCAGGTGTTTGTTTTTTTAAAAATACATATGTTTTTATGTATTTTCAGTTTTTTTTAGTATAAAAAAGATGGCTGTCACGATCAACTTTTTTCTCACAATCGATAATTTGTGATAAACTCTCATGAATTATGTTTTTTATTGTTTGAATCAGAGGCTTATCCAAAACCCCTACTAAGCATGCTCAGAAAAAAACTTAAAATCCTTATGACACTGGAATTGTTAAATATTTTTTCCACAAAACCTTAGAAAGGCACTACCTTGGCACAGGCCACTTCTACCTGGAAGGTTTCATGAAAAATTCTGTACCATCTAGGCTGTTCAAGATAGCAAAAAAAAAAGTTGATTAAGTACTGCATGGAAAAATGTACTTCATTAAAATTGAAGCTCTGTATCTTGGAAACCACAAAGAAGTCACCATGAAACTTTCACATCTTGAGACCTTGCCAACCAGAATGGGTATACAGTGTTTTGGACTATTTTGTAGAATGGCACCAAAGATATCAGTACAAAAATTCTCATTTAACATTAAACATCTTACTCAACACTAACTACACTAGTGCTAACAGACCAGAATATTAAACATCTTCCTCAACCCTAACCATACTGGTGCTGTTGGGCCAGTATAAGTGTGTAGATAGATAGATAGATAGATAGATATATATATATATATATATATATATATATATATATATATATATATATGTATATATGTGTGTGTGTGTGTGTGTGTGTGTGTATATATATATATATATATATATATAGAGGCAAAAAAATCTTTTTAATGCATCAGTTAGGGTTGTTCCACAGTGAAAAACAAGGAAATTCGGTGTTAGGGTTGAAAGCCCCTTGGACCATGCAGCCCACCCCCAACTAGCATCGTTGTGGAGGTTGAGGTCGTCAGCCCTAACTCTCACCCCATCACATGAAGATAAACTGAGGTATAGGAGAATGGGGAGAGAGTTAGGAACCGACGAATTCAACACGAAACCTACGCCGTAAGGTGTGTGCTGGGGGTCCAAGGGGAGCTTTCAACCAACACCAAATTTCCTTGCTTTTGTCACTGTGAACAACCCTAACTGATGCATTAAATGAAGTTTTTTGTTTCTAATTTCCCTTCTTTTGAGAATGAGGACAATAAATAGTGAATGTAATGCGGTGAAGTAGGAGCGGGCCCTTTGGCCCCATTTCCTCCCACCATGAGATGTCCTTGTCACATAGTAACAGGAACAGCAATGCAAACACAAGCACCAACAGTTATGCACATGGTAATGCAAACATAAATGGTAAAGCAAACATTAATAGAAATGCAAGTGCAAAGTGATGCCGGGTTTAACAGTGACGTAAACGGACACACGATGTATGAAAACGCAACTGGTAATATGCACAGTGATGGCAACCAGTATTTTAAATGCAAATGTTAAATGTTAAAGCAAAAAGAACACCAAAGGGAACAGAAACAGAAACGCGAACACAAGCACACACATAAACGCAAACTGTAATGTGCATGGGCCTGGTACCACAATTGGAAATGCAAATGGTAGAGTTAACATGAAGATTAATGCCAAAGGAAACAGAAATGGAAATGGGAACAGAAGCACATATGGAAACGCAAACCGTAACACGCATGGGCACAGTACCACAATTGTAAACGCAAATGGTAAAGTTAACATGAAGACTAATGCCAAAGGAAACAGAAATGGAAACAGGAATGGAAGCACGTACGGAAATGCAAACTGTACAATCGTAAATAGTAATGTTAACGGTAACAGCAACAATAATGCCAAATGAAACAGAAACAGAAATGTGAATGCAAGCACGCATGGAAACACAAACTGTAATGTGCATGGGCTCGGTACCACAATTGTAAATGCAACCGGTAAAGTTAACATGAAAAATAATGCCAAAGGAAACAGAAACAGAAACGGGAATGCAAGCACGACAGAACGTAAAACTGTAATCGCATCGGTCACATTACCACAATTGTAAATGTAAATGGTAACAGTAACAGCAACAATAACACCAAAGGAAACAGAAACGTGAAAGGAAATGCAAGCACGTATGGAAACGCAAACCTTGACGTGCACAGTCACAGTATGGCAATTGGAAGTGCAAATGGTAACGTTAACAGCAGAAATAACAGCAAAGTAAAGAGAAATGGAAACGTGAATGCAAGTGCGTACGCAAACAAGAATGTAAAGGGTAACACACACGGTAGCGTACACCGTAATGGTAACACAAACGGGTACAGAAACACAAGTGGTAATGGTAACTGTAACAGTAATGGAAATGCACACCCTGTTTTTGCCCAACAGCTGCATAGAGAAACACAGTGTGCACAAAGAATGTATGCATAGTAATGGGCCTCAGAGCAGAAAATGAGCAGTTGGAATACTAATTGCTTATATCTCGGAACTGTACGACGTAGAAAAAAATTAAAATTTCACATGATTCATGAGTTTCTGGGCTTGTCACAATGAAAATTCTGTATCTCACACCATTTTCGAGATACAAGCCATGAAAGGCACGGTGTATGCCACCATGTTAGTCTATGGGAAAAAATGTCAACTTCAGAGTACCGTAACTTGGTAGCCGTGCAATATTTTTTTCACCAAACCACCAAAATGCACATCTGTGAGATGTTGGCTGCCTTCCCTCCAAATTGTGGCCCAAAAGACCAAATTGTTCTTTTGCAGCAGGGTGGCAAAGAACACCTGTCATTTTGGCCATAGTCTGGAAAAGTAGTGTCGCAATTTGCAACACTTTTCGCAAAAATTTGCGAAAGTGTCACAGATGCGACACTACTTTGCGACACTACTGTTTCCAGAAATTTGAAAAACATACTTCTGGGATGTTTAACCCCAAAATAAAGACATGGCTAGCATCCTCAGGGTCTGACTATGTGAACACAGAAAGAATTGTGTCCCTAGAGGGTCCCAATTTTAAATGCCAAGCATTATTCTGATCACTAACTGAACACAAAATGGCAGATTTGTGACACTACTAGGGCCATTTGCAACACTAAAAAAGGCATTTGCGACACTTTCAAACCTTTTGTTAACTTTTCCCATTGACTTATAATGGGAACTTGTTTTTTGAATAACTTTTGAACCGTTTAATATTTTTTCACGAAATCTTCAAAAGGCACATCAGGGACCCCTGCCACATGTTCCCTGAAGTTTTTGGACCAGTCACGCAAACCGTGCGACCTGTAGGTGAGAGCAAAGAATTTGCAAAAAAACATAATTGCACATTTGGTTGTCACTTAATAACTTCACAGCTGTATATCCGACTGATAATGGTTGGCAGTTCCCAAGATCTACTGCCCAATGCGCATACCAAATTTCAGGCAAATCCATTGAACGGTGGCAAAGTTATTAAGGTGCAAAGTTTCACCCTTTAACCTTAAAAGTGCTACTCAACTCTAACTATGGTAGCATATATATATATATATATATATATATATATATATTTAAAAAAAAAAAATACATTAATGCAGACCTTAGGGTTGAAGTTTACAAAGTGGAAAAATTAAGAAAATGAAAAAAAAAAATATGGGTTGAAGTCTCAGGAGTCTTGGCAAGTTGGTGGTGTTAGGTGTTTTGTTCCTTGGGGTTTTCAGCTACCTAATCCTGCCCAAGCCTCACTACCCAAGGACAAGCTACAGATTTGAGGAATGTGGTGTGTGTATGTCTCTGTAGAAAGTACTGAATGATTTCCTGGGCAAAGGAAATTATGAATAAACTTGATCTCCTGCCTCTGATAAATGTGCACTAGCCCATTCATAACTTTCTTTGTGCAGGACCCCATGGGCCCTGCGCAAAGCAGGACATTATTCATAACTTTCTTCAAGCAAAAAGCCAGACATTATTCATTACTTCTTTGAGCGGGGCCCTGCCTGATCTGGCCAAAGCAGGACATCATTCATAACTTCTTCATACAGTCAACGAATGCCTCAAACCTGTAGCTTGTCCTTGGGTCATGAAGCTAGTGGATTGGGGAGGGGGTGGGCATTACAGTTCAAAACTCCAAGGAACATGACAGCACTTATTTGCCAAGGGTTCTGAGACTCCAGCACCTAATTGTTTCACTTCTTTACTTTGTCAGCTTTGTGTTCTTCAACCCTAATGTCTGCAATAATGTAAATTTGTGCAATGAATTTCCTTTTTGTGATAGTGGAATAATATCGTCATTCACACGGTCCTTTTGAGACCTATCCAAAACAAAAGAAAACAGAATATTTGTCATATTTATGGCCCTGTGCCATCAACATGGTTTGCCTGGCTTAGCACAGGAATCTGCAGTCACTGTGCACAGTCAGACGCCAATCACTTTCATGCCAAAACGCAAGGCCTTTTGGGCACTGCAAAAGCAGCATGGTCTGTCTGACTTTGTACAGGGCCCTGAGTGAAACCAGATACAAACCACCTTCATGTCAGGACATGCAGAGTCCTTCCTTCCCTGCAGTACCAGCACAGTCTGTCTTACTGAGGGCCATGGTGCTGCCAGACAACAACCCCATCATACTGAGACATCTGAGGTAAGTCCTAGCTTGCTTCATGCAGTGCCTTTTGGGCCTTGCCCAAAACAGGTTCCATTTGAGGCCATGGCATAGGAGGTAAGTCATAATCTGCTTCAAAAATTGGAGCCAAGTCCTAACTTACTTTGTGCAGAGCCATTTGGTCCCTCCATGAATCCATGTAATAAGAGGTAAGTCCTAATTTGCTTGGTCCAGGCCATACAAACTCTATGTGAGTCATTCCTTTCTTTTAGAGAAGCAAAAAACATAACTCGCTTCACGTAGAGCCCTTTGAGCACTGCACCACTCAAGAACTAAGTCCTATGTTACTTTCTGCAATTCCTTTTAGGGCCTGTGCAAGGCAGTATGCACAGGGCCCTTCAGGCCCTTTGTGAATCACCGTAGTAGGATATAACTCCTAACTTGCTTGCACAAAGCTCTTTGGTCCTTGTACATTTAGTCATAACTTTTTATGTTTCATTGTTTTTATCTAATCTTTTCTGTTGAGTACTTTTTACCCCACCAACATGAACGCTTAGGTGTCAACTTTCAAATCTCCCCAGATGGACTGTTTGCAGTGCATGCTGGCATAAGCTTAAACACCCATTTCTTGGGAGTTTGAGTTGACACCATAGGGTTTGTAAGAATGCAAGTAAAACAGCAGTTGATGGAACACATTATTTAAAAATATTCAAACACCCTAAAATATAGTGCATGCCACAAACACCCATTTTGGGGGTTTAAACATTGAAACAGTTTGTGAGGGAAAGACCTCAACAGAAAAAGCACATACACTACTGAGGTACACAAAGAGTACTTACAGCATACACTGTACACTTGGTGCTTTTTCAGAACTTAATACAGAAAATAGGTCAGATGATGACAGTACTGTAAGTAGCAAACTTTTGTTAGCCACCTAAATACAAAAATGCCTGCTTCTTTAAATAAAAACAAATTTCGTATTTTGTTACTAGTAATTAGTAAAATTTAGACCTTTCCCACCTGTCAATCATTGGTCTTTCCACATATTAAGTAGATGGAGGGTTAGATTCACAAGAAGAGCAAAAAAACTGCACATGCAGAAAAAGGCTTGCCAAACTCTGGAAATGCATGTCAGCATATTCACAGTCGAAATTTCCACAGGTGCTGAAAATCGCAAAACAAATGAGTTTGGAATTCTGTATGTGCTGAAAATCCTCAACATGTTTACACGCAGCTGTGGAAATAATATAAAAGGCCCAGCAGACAGAACAACAGCAGGTGACCCATATTAAGTGGAGCAGGAAACTTTGACAGTCTTGCAAATATTGCAGCAGAAACAGCACTCCCAGCGAAGCAAGCAGCCAGTCCCACAACTGGGACCATGTTAGCACCACCTGTAGCAGCAGGACCTTTCACCCAGTGGCAATATGCATCTGTTGGTTGTGTCTATGAGGTGTTTCTTGCTCCTGCATCTGTAGCACACATGTCTGGCTGTTACCACCTCTGCCTCTACTGCCTGTGGGACTCCTTCATTGGCTACACAGGGTCATGTGGTTGTGCTTTGTTGTCTTTCAATGGAAATGTGCGCTAGTTTTGGTGTAGCAACCGACACTACAATACAGCCCACAGGTTTGCTGTTGTTTTGGTGCCTGAAACCCCACTATGATTGTTTCCCAAGTGTTAGTACACTGCCTTTTGCTCAGGGCGAGTTCCGCCTCACTCTCCTTGATGCAGCATGTGTGTAACATTTTTTCCACAACTGCAGAAAAACAGTGGCTGAGAACAGTCTTCAAGGGGATTTGCCTCACTTTTACAATGCCATTTTTGTGCAGAATTTTTAGCAGCTGCATATTTCCACAGTCTGCAGTGTATTTTTTCCACAGATGTGGGCTTTTGTATATGTGAAGCAGTGCAATTACCTCCTTTTTCCGTAGCTGCACAAATTTTGGGGACTTGCACATTTTTCCACCCTTCAAAGTGTTTCATGAATCCTGCCCAGAAAGTTTATCATAGAATACAGGCAGAATACACACACACACACACACACACACACACACACACACACACACACTAAACAGAGTATGGAGCCAAGGACACAATTTTATCATTTGCAGAATAGGCAGCAATGATTGCCTTGGCAGTCTGGTAAGGGTGGGAGTGGGATTTTTCTTGGTCACAAAAGAAACATCCTGTGAATAGCACTTCATTTTTTACTTTATTTCTGTGTGTAAGGAGGTGATCATGAGTAGAAAGAATGCTTAATTATTTATTTTTTAATTTAAGGGAGTTTTCTTTTTAGGGCTTTGATGGTATTTACTAAGTAAAGGTATCAGCCATGTTTGCGATGGCAATCAGGGATGAGTGAAGTGGATCATGAATGCTGTGTGTGATTTTCCCAAATGCCAAATTCCACTGCCTGGACTTAATTCAACTTGTACATTTCTAGGAGATTAACATATGGGTCTTGGAATTTATTTAACCAATCAGGAAGCTGAAAATTTTCAGCCCATTTTATAATTTCATATACTGCACTTTCCACATCTATAAATGCTGACTGGTCTATCTGGTAACCAGGTAAGTCATTTCAATTTGAATCTGGAAAAGTGAGAGACTATGGGATGACCAGACCATGTCAAACCCCCTGTGCCACGGACTTAAGCTCACTCACAGGCAAAAACATTGTAGAGTGTACACAAAGCTCGCAATGAGATATACTCAATTAATTTATTGAAAATCTCACAGCATCAGTGCCCACGGGACTGAGGATGCACTGACCCAAATATATCTATCAAACTACACTGGTTCATCTTCAGGGGTGAAGCTTTTGTAAAACCCTTCTCAGTTTATAGTGCAAACAATTAACTAGACAAATATTAAAAATGAAAGATCATTAAGTGACATTTTAAGATTTTTCATTTTTTATATTTCTCTCTTAT
Organism: Neoceratodus forsteri; assembly: GCA_016271365.2. Classification (NCBI taxonomy): domain Eukaryota; kingdom Metazoa; phylum Chordata; order Ceratodontiformes; family Ceratodontidae; genus Neoceratodus; species Neoceratodus forsteri. Next base: position 974,858,638 of record CM057450.1, on the reverse strand, counting down.
GTAAGAGATTCAGTGCCTCCTTAGCTCAGTCGGCATTGACACTGTGATTTTCAATAAATTTGGAGCAAGACTCTTCAGCTAACCAGATGTCTTGAGTATTATTTTAAATAATGTTTATAATATTCTAATTGAACGTAGCTGGGGGGTTGCATGGGAAAAATAATTTCTTAAGTACTAGAATGATGAGTATATAGAAAAGCTCAAATCTATACATTGGTATATAAACATTTTGCTTAAGAAAAAGTATTTAAATAATGTTTACAATATTTTATTATCTATGCAACAGTTATTAGTGATTAGTTACTGTATGTTGTACAGGGAAAATAAAATCTGTTTTTTTATACTGCAAGGGTGTGACAGAACCATTATTTGTAATTATTAGAACTTTTTATACAGTAGGCCATGAAGTAAGGATCTGAGCCAGTCTTACATTGTTTTATATGGTTTTATACATATTTTATGACATAAGGCTGAAGGCTTAGCTAAGTGTCCATAATAAGTAATTGATTTTCCAGCCTATTGTTACAACACCCTCCCTGACGTAATAGCCACCCCTCTATTTTTTTCCCACCCTGTCTTTTCTAAACTGAGTGTAACCTGGTATGGCTATATCCCATTCATGGTTCCTCATGTACCACATCTCTGTAATAGTGACAATGTCCAGGTCTGCCTCTGCCAACAAGGCTACTAGGTCCGGGATTTTATTTCACAGGCTGCAGGCATTCATGCACATGGCCTTCCAAGTTTTGCAACCTCCCCTTCTAGTAGCTCCCCTCCTGTACCCATGTCTTCCTTCCCTTCCCCTCCTGTTTTTACTCCCATTCTTCATTATCTCTGCCATTCTACCTATCTACATTTTAGGCGTTAGTGTTGATTTCCCAACCCTAGGGTCTCCCCTACTGATGGCTTCATCCTGTGGGGGAGGGGCAGTTAGCTTCTTCCTGCTTACTTCCACCTCCCCCCTTGGCTAGTTTAAATGCTTGCCAATGAAGCATTTAAATCTCTCACTGAGAATCTTGGCCCCCCTCGATAGATGCATTCCATCCCACTTGTATAGGCCTGCATCCCTCCAGGTGGGATCCCAGTCCCCAGTGAAGCTGAAGCCCTCTGTTCTGTACCAGTCCTTCAACCATGTATTGAATCTCATGGTGCAGAGTGCCCTGTCCTCCCCCTTGTCATTGATGGGTAGCACCTCTGAAAAGGTTACAGTGTGTGCCACTTTTCTAAAACCCCTCCCCAGCTCCCTGATGTCCTCCTGCACTATGCTGATGTCCTCCTGTACTACCCTAACCTTTTCACCAGCCAGATCATTCATCCCCAGGAGGACAATGATGTCTAGCTCTCCCTTCCATCCTGCTGCCCCAGTGATCCTCTGGATGTGCTTTTCATCTCTCCTAGCCATGGCACAGGGTAGGCACTTAACCTCCTTCTCTCCCACTCCATCTATCCACAAATCTACACCCTTAACAATAGAATACCTCACCTGGAGTTGCTTTCTCCTTCTCCTCTGGGGTCCTCTGCTTCCCCCTGGGGACTCCACCATGGAAGACCCCCACATCCTCATTGGTCTCTATTGCGGATTCCTCCTTGGGGCAGTCCCACCCTGTCAGCGGAGCATAGGAGTAGAGAAGTGGAGCTATAGGAGGGATGTGCCTCTGCCCCACTGCCCTCACCCTTCCCAAGACCACCATAGTCCAGCTGCTCCTCTGCCTCGGCAACCTTTGAGGCAGCAGGAGTGGACTCGGTGGTTCCTGAATGAAGGAGGAGGGACCCTGAGTCCTGGCCAACTTGGCATGGAGACAAGCAACCTCCTCCCTCAATCCAGAGAGGTGCCTGCAGATGGGATGGCACTGCATCCTCCAGAATGTCTCCTGGAAGACTGCCACCTCACAGCCACTGAACTGCACCACTCCCACAATGTCTTATTTGTGACCCCCCCTCTCCTGTAGCTTAGTATGCTTACCCTTTCCTCCCTCTCTCTGTTTTTTCTCCCTAATTTCCTACTGCCTTTGTGCCTTTAGAGCTCCCGCTCTTCCTGTTCTGGGTCAGGAAGTTCCTGTATTCCTCGGTAGTCTCCTTCTCCCTTATTCAGAGTCAGACCTCCAACAGTTGGGGGGAGAGGGAGAGCTACTCTTTTCCTTCAAGGATGGTGAGTCTTATGTGTCTCGGTGAGCCTCGCTTCCTGCTTCCCAAACAGGAAGTTCCTATTGTTAGTAAATTCCACCTGGCTTCTGCCCTCAAACCCCTCATCCACTCCTCTTCCTCTCTTATCAACTCTCCACTTCTCTCTCTCCCAATGTCTCCTTCTGCTATCTTAATTGTGCTCCTAACTCTTGTCCTCTCTTATATGGTTGCAACCATGGGGGCGGGATGAGGAGTTCCAGTCCCCCTCAACTTTTTAGGCCCTGGAGAATGGCCAATGACATTGACACTGGTGTGAATGGTTTGGTAGATCTATGTTCCTCCCACCTTTTAGCCATTGTTGCGCCCATGCTCTGTAACAGCAGTAGTTGCTATGGCCTTGACCACAAGCTGCTTCACCTTGGTAATCCTACAATTTATGTCTCTGGCATCCTTAATCTCTTTCTCCACTGGTTCTGTACTGTACCTACTGTGTAGAAAAGGTCATGGGTCATCCCCTTCACAACTCTAATTCCTTTTCTCAGAGCAACAATTGGCTCATCTCCTTCCTCCATATCCTTGCCGATGTCCAGGAATGCTTAACACTTTCCCAGCTCTCCTGATTCCTGAATGCCTTCTCCTTCCCTTTTCACTTTCTAGTTTAGTTTCAGAGAAAACCTCTGCAACATCTTCTAACTCCTTTATTTCACAGATGCCATGATACTACACCTCTAGAATCATTGCCAACCTCACCAAAGCAAGAATTAGTACAGTTATCCTTGCATTCATTGTTCTTTGTTTAATTTATATTGTAATTTAATTTGTATTATGTTTCTGTTGTGTATGTAACCTATATCTATGTCCAGGTCCACCTCAAAAATGAGCTTTGCTCAACAGTGTTCACCTGGTTAAATAAAGATTTTGATTGATTGATTCATTGATTTAACACAGTTGCTCACCCCACAGATTTTTAAATAAATAAATATGCAGAGCTGTAGAAGGTACTATCATAGAAAAAGAGTTAAAATGAGATCTTGTAATCCAGCCTGGGCAGAGGAATTTTATTTTCTAAAAAAGGCATGTACTGTAGTATGAGAAATTGAAATGGAGTTAGAACCACTCTGTGCAACTGTATTTGATAAGACATGTCAATAAGGAATATTAGCGGGACAAAGTTAGAGTAGTGCATCATCAAATTACAGACTGAAAATGGTATTCATTCAAAAGACTCTAGTTACTTTTCATTTCTTAATTACTTTTACTTTTTCAGCCATTAAAGATTTTCTGCATGACAGGGAAGTTGTGATGAGCCGAACAGCACTTTAGCTGGAGGATTAAATGTCTATTCCTATTCAGTATCAGGCCTTAGCAATATTATGACCTCTTCAATTTTGACATCAGAGCTGACAGCCAGGTAGCAGGATGACTGGCATGAAACATATTGTGCTACATAACCAGAATGCAGAAGTACATCACAGATACCTGTGCCCAGCACCTCTGTGCAAGTACTCCTGCTGTGGTAAGCTGATGGGTCAGAAGGGGAATACTTATTGATCAGCTAGTGTTTATTCTTGAGTCCTACCTATACAGTCATCAGTTTGAAATGGGACATTCCCAAATCACAGTTAAGATATCACACACACACACACACACACATATATACATGTCATGGCTGCTTATGTACTGCTGTGCTGTACCATTCCAGGTTTAAATCCAAAGTGTGTAGTACTGCAAGGTTTTTGAGATGTGACAAGTTTATTTATTTATTTGAGTTCTGGTACCCAGATAAGTCCACTGAGACAAATTCAGTCCCATTTTCAGGGTTGACCCAGGTTTGCAACAAGCAAAACAGAACATAACAAAAACACATATAAACAGAAAAAGATAAGAAATGTGAGTATACAATATGAGTACAGGTACAGGTTGTGCTAACACTGTACCTTAGTATAATGCTTGTTGTGTGTCATATCCCATCCTAGGCAAATGGTAAACAGGAATGCTGCAAGGTCCAACAATAGTGCTTTTTCAACACGTTGGTCTGCACAGTATTGTTTCTCCAAAAGGAAATGAAAAAGCTCTCTAAAATGTACCTTGGAAGAAAATGCATTTGTTGAATTCAGCTCTTAGTTTCAATCAATATTTTACTCTCATTTTTGGAATTGTTCCAAACCAAGATAAAGCTGTCTTACTATTCTCTTTAAACTCTGTTAGGTCTAAGCAATCAGGAGTACATCATTTGCATATGGATCACCTTCTATCTGTTGCATTCAGTCTTACACCCATTGTTAATCACACTCGGAGATTTTCAGGCCATGATTAAGCATAACAATGAATACAAATAATAACATCAATGTCTTGCTGGATGATCATCTTTAATACAGATTCTTGCATTTGCTCCCCCTACGCTTCTTACTGTGTTGATTATCTTGGCTGGTATTCCATGCTTTCTCCTGATTAAGTCATAAACCTAAACCAGACCTTAATACACAATGACAACTGGTGTATTTGTTTTAGTAAATGGTATACTGCAAACAAACTGGTGATGTTTATTTTACAAAGACGAATCCCTAAACCCTTTTATATGTATATCAAAGAGGGAGTCAAGCCAACAGTGCTGCATTGTAACATTAGTATCAGCATATCCCCAATAAGCCTCACACAAAAAAATTAGATCTCTAAGTTACTTCATTTAAAAGTTACAAGCCATTTTGTAACCCTGTTTTCATTCCAGGTTCAAAAAAGCCAGTTTCAGTGAGGAGCTACTGATGATGTCATAACCAGAACTGAAAGCCTAATCCCCAGTCATCAACCCTATAGAACCTATTTCTCTAATGTTTAAAAAACTTCAGTTGTAGTAATTATTTGAAAAGTAACTGACTCAGGGTTAGTTGCAGTGCATATATTTCTAGAATTGTCAGGTCATTTACTATAGAATGTGACATGAGGTACAGTAGAGGGAATGCAGCGCTGGGCAAAGAAATGGAATGTCAAGGTGGTGCACCATCTCAGAATGTTGGGGGACATGCATTCACGGAATGTGACAGCAATGCACAATCTCAAACTGTGGTGGGGACACTCGAACCCGGAATGTGACAGCAACACACATCTAGGAATCTGGTAGAGACTTTCAGTTTCAGAATATAATGGAGATGCACACTGTCAAAATGTGACAGGACACACCATTTTATTCTGAAATTTCTTGTCCATGCCACATTGTGGACTTGTATGCATCCCCCACATTTCAGAATTGTGCACTGCATCCCCACCACATTCTGACATTGTGTGTTCCTACCACAATGTAATACTACAATCCCCACCACATTCTAAAGCTGTGTGTCAATTCCACATTCTGAAATTGTGTCACTATCATGTTCTGAAAATAGAAACATAGAAACATAGAATTTGCTAACAGATGAGGACCACTTGGCCCACCTAAACTGCCAATTTTTCCCTGTCTACAGTGTCACCACAGATCCTACTTGATCTCTGGCCCATTCACCCTCCCCTTCCATTTTTCTAAGATTCTCTTTTGCCTATCCTATTCATTCTTGAACCCACCACTGTTTTTGCCCTCACCACCTCCGCTGGAAGACTGTTCCAGAAATCCACTACTCTTTTTCTGAAGAAGTACTTCCTTACTTCGCTCCTGAATCTACCCCCTTCCAGCTTCTTATCATGCCCCCCTTGTCCTTGAGCACCTTTTTTCTGAAAAATATGTCCCTCCTGTATCTTATTTACTTCTGTGAGATATTTAAAGGGCTATATCATATCCCCCCTCCCTCCTCTCTTCCAGGGTGTACATATTCAGGTCCTTAAGTCTCTCCTCATAGGACCTTTAATGTAGATCTTGCACCATTTAAGATGCCCTTCTCTGGACTTTCTCCACTCTGTCTGTGTCCTTCCAGAGATGTAGTCTCCAGAACTGGTCACAGCACTATAGCTGGGGTTTTACTAGCTATCTGTACAGATGCAATGCCACCTCCCTCTTTTTTGCTGATGATGCCCATCTCTATGTACCCCAGTACTGCACTAGCCCTCCCAAGTGCCTTGTTACACTGCCTGGCCACCTTTAGGTCATCTGTTATGATTATTCCAGGTCTCTTTCCTGCTTGGTGGTCATCAGCACAACTTCTCCCATTTTGTAGTCTGGCCCTGGGTTTCTGTGCTCCACATGCATTACATTGCACATTTTATTGTCAAAACCTAGCTGACATATACTTGATCACTCCTCAAGTTTTCCCATGTGTCTGCTCATCCTTTCCACCCCCCCAGAGTGTCCACTTCATTGCAGATTTTGGTGTCATCCACAAATAGGCAGACCTTCCCTTTGCAATGTCATTTATAAAGACATTAAAATGGACTGGTCCCAGCACTGATCCCTGAGGCACCACACTGGTCACCCTCCCTTCCTTGGAGTGAACTCTGTTTACCATCACCCTTTGCCACCTATCTCCTAACCAATTTCTTACCAAGTTTACCAGCTATGGACCCATTCCTAAGCTACCCAGCTGACTTACTAGCATCCTATGTGGAATGGTGTCAAAAGCCTTACTGAAATCTAGGCAGGTCATGTCCAACACTCCATCCTGATCTAGTTCCTTGGTAACCCAGTCAAAGAAACATATCAGATTTGTTTGACATGACCTCCCTGTTCAACTCGGCATCCCATGATATGGGTGAGTCAAACTGAGTGACTCAATTTGAACAACTCAGTTTGACCACCTGTGATTACAGCAAGTGTGTGAGGATAGCAAAGAGCAGTTACAGCAAGTGCGAGGGCACAAAATGGTGCTAGGAAGAATACAGCGACAGGGATAGGGAGCTATAGTGAGTGAGGATATAGAAGGATGTTTGGCCAGGCAGTTTCCAGCTGTCCATTTGGTGTTGTGGTATGAGTGAGTGAGTGATGCCTCTGGTGAGGGCGACCTGGGTTCGGAGCTAGGTGGGTAGGAATAATTGTGTTTTTTGTAGTTTTGGTACTTAATTTTGTTTTCCCCACATTTCCCCACCCAATATTTGTGCTGTAGGTTCCCCCACCCTCCTGAATGTGGTCCCCCCATCACTGATGACTTGCTCCCCCCCAAATAGCCCCCTCAAGAATTGTCCCCTGTACCCCAGTGTCAGGCTCCCCCCAGAGTTGATTACAAAAATAATGGGGGCTGCAGGGGTGGTAGCTCCCCCGCACAAAAATATTTTTACAGGTCGCCCCCAGAGAGAATGTTGTGGAACCTCACTCTTTATGATTACACTGTAGTGCACGTCGCCATTGTTGTATTCAACGATGTGCACTCACTCATGTTACTCTTGCTATTTTTCCTTCGCTTACATCACATGGAACAGTTTGACATGACCTCCACCCTCATGAATCAATGCTGCGTCAGGTCTTGTAACCCACTGAATTCAAGATATTCCACAATTCTTTCCTTCAGCACTGACTCCATTAACTTTCTCACCACTGATGTCAAGCTGACTGGCCTGTAATTGCCAGCCTCTTCCCTTCTACCACTTTGTGAAGTGGGATTAGGATTATATCTTCCTTCCTCCAGTCCTCTGGAACCACTCCTGATTCCAATGAGCTGTTAAATAGGACTGTAAGAGGTACAACCAGTATCTCCCTGAGCTCCCTCAATATCCTTGAATGCACCCTGCCTAGTTCCATTACTTCATCCACTTTCAGTTTAGCAAGTCCATTCAAGACACTCTCCTCTGAAAGTGGAAACTGGGCGTGATGGTCTGCATCTGTCCATGAGGGGAACCAGGATCTGAGGTAATAGGTTTAAATGCTTCCTTGGCAAGCATTTAAACTAGCCAAATGAGGAGGCACTGAAAAGGAGCAAGGAAATCCCAGCCTCCACCCACAAAACACGGTAGTTAGCGAGGTAAACACCAAAGTAGAGAAGTCAATAGGGAGCAGGACAGGGATAAATGGAGAAAAAGGCAAAGGCAGTAAGAGCAGGGATGGGGCTAAAAGGGGTAAGGGCGTCATAAAATGGAGGGTGATGAGTACCAATGCCTGTAGTCTGTATAACAAGCTCCCGGAACTAGTGGCCTTGATGGAAGAGGGAGACCTGGATATTGTGGCAGTCACAGAAACATGGTACATAGAGAACCATGACTGGGATGTCAACATACCAGGGTACACAATCTACAGGAGGGACAGAGAGGGTAAAGAGGAGGAGGAGGAGTAGCTCTCTATGTAAGGGAAGGGATCAAAGCAATGGAACTAAAGTGTAAACAGGGAGTAGAGGAGGCACTATGAGTCACTCTGGAGACAGGAAATGGCACCACAACTTGCACAGGGGCTGTATACAGACCCCCATCTCAGGGGGAGGCAGTGGACAAGGAAATGATAGAAGACATCCTTAGAATGGCAGAAAAAGGGCAGATATTACTGATGAGGGACCTGAATATGCCAGGTCTTAACTGGAGCACCTTTGCTGCAGCCAATCCAAGAGCAGGGCCATTCTCAATGCCCTACAGGGGGCATGCCTCAGACAGCTAGTGTTGGAGCCCACTCAGGAGGGAGCAATCTTAGACCTGGTACTCTCAAATGGGGATGGAGAGAGGATCTTGGATTTAGAAGTGGTTAGCCATCTGGGAACAAGTGACCACCAAACAGTGTGGTTCACGATAAACACAGCCATAGAGTCAAGCCATACAAAATCAAGAGTATTAGACTTTAGCAGGGCTGACATTGGGAAACTGGGAGAGTGCCTCAGAAAAGCACTAGCAAATGGGCAAGAAAGAGGGGTGGAGGAACAATGGGGAAAAATCAAAACAGCCATCACAGAGGCAACAAGCCTTTGTGTGAAGCAAATCAACAAAACAAAGGAAAGGAAAAAAAAACACTAGGTTTCTCAAAAGAGGTGGTGGGGAAGGTTAGGGAGAAAAAGTTAACATTCAGGAAGTATAAGGAAACACAGAAGGAGCAGGACAGAGAACTGTACCAGTTAAAGCAGAAGGAAGCGGGGAAGGCAGTCAAAATAACAAAGGCCAAAACCGAGGAAAAGATAGCCAACTCAGTTAAGAAGGGGGATAAAACCTTTTATAGGTACATTAGGGAGCAAAGAAAGACCAAGGGAGGGGTAGTGAGGCTTAATAAAAGGAAGGGGGTGGGCAGAGGGTGACAGTGAAACAGCAGGGATACTGAATGAATACTTCTGCTAAGTATTCACAAAAGAAGAGGAGGGGGCGGTACCTAAATCATTGAATAGAAGCACTTTGGGTAAGGGGGTCGATACTAGCCATTCACATAAGAAAGGGTCCTGAAAGAACTCCTAAAACTGAAGGTGAACAACGCAATGGGGCCTGATGGGATTCACCCCAGAATTCTAAAAGAACTAAGGGGAGAACTAGTGACACCACTGACTACCCTTTTTAACAGATCATGGGAGGATGGTGTGCTACCTGAGGACTAGAGGAGGACAGATGTGATTCCCCTTCACAAAAGTGAGAGCAAGACAGAGGCAGGAAACTACAGACCTGTTAGTTTGACCTCAGTGATAGGAAAAATGATGGAAACATTTCTGAAGGAAAAAACTGTTGAGTTCCTAGAGGCCAGTGGGGCAGAGGACCCAAGACAGCATGGACTCACAGTGGGAAGGTCATTTCAGACAAATCTAATCGATTTCTCTGACTGGGTGACCAAAGTAGTAGACCAGAGAGGGGCTGTGGACACAGCCCCACACAAAAGATCAATAAACAAGTTAGCTAGCCTTGGATTGGGCCCCAGGGTTGTAGCCTGGGTAAAACATTGGCTGGACAACAGGATGCAGAGGGTAATAGTAAATGGAGTCCACGTCAAAGAAAGGAGGGTTACTAGTGGGATACCGCAGGGTGCAGTACTGGGACCGGTCCTCTTTAATGTCTTTATAGGTGACACTGAAGTGGGACTGGAAGGGAAGTAAATCTCTTTGCAGGTGACACAAAGATCTGTAACAGGGTTGATACACAAGAGGGGGTGGAAAGGATGAGAAGGGACTTGGCAAGGTTGGAGGAATGGTCAAAAGTATGCAGCTTAGATTCAATGCAAAGAAGTGCAAAGTAATGCACCTGGGAAACAAAAACCCAGGAGAAGTGTACAGAATGTGGGGGGAGGTACTAACAAAAGCAAAAATGGAAAGGGACCTGGGGGTAGTCATATCAGATGAATTAAATGTAGGTAAGCAATGTGAGAAGGCAGTAAGGAGGGCAGGGGGATACTGGGATGCATAGAAAGAGGCATTACCAGTAGAAAACAGGAAGTTGTTATCCCTCTGTACAGAGAGTTGGTGAGACCCCATCTGGAATACTGCATGCAGTTCTGGAGACCTCATCTCTGCAAGGACATAGATAGGATGAAGGCAGTCCAGAGGAGAGCAACTAAAATGGTGCAAGGTCTGCACCAAAAGCCATACGAAGAGAGACTGAAAGAGCTTAATATGTATACCCTTGAGGAAAGGAGGAAGAGAGGGGACATGATAGAAACATTTAAGTATCTCAAGGGAATCAATAAAGTCCAAGAGGGTAGCATGTTTCAGAAAAAGAGATGTGCAAGAAAAAGGGGGCACAATTTGAAGATAGAGGGGGGATGGCTCAGGGGCTATGTAAGGAAGTATTTTTTCACAGAGAGGGTAGCAGATGCATGGAACGGCTTTCCTGAGGAGGTTGTGGGGTCAAAAACAGTGGGAGAATTCAAGAATGCATGGGACAGACAAAAAGCAATTTTTGTTGGGGGGGGTAGGAGGAAGCAGGCTGTTGGTTAACTAGGATCTGCAGCTTATCCAATAGGTAGGAAAATGGGCAGACTAGGTGGGCTAAGAGGTCCATATCTGCCATCAAAGTCTATGTTTCTATGTTTGAACTAGTGTCCATCTCCCTCCCTCCAATGCCCCTGTTACTTTTTGTGGCCCCCTTCCCTTCTCCTTCCTCTGTGAACATTGAACAAAATTATTTGTTCAGGATGTCTGCCTTTTCCTGGTCTCCCACTGCACAGTCCCTAGCTCCCTTTTTTAACCTTACAATCCTACCCTTGATCTTCCTCCTTTCACTTACCTACCTAAAAAATGTCTTGTCCCCCTTTGTCACTGCCTGGGCTCTTCTCTCTTCAGTTTGTGCTTTCACACTCCTTACTGCTCTCCCTGCTTCCCTCTGTTTCCCATGATACACCTCCCTATCCTCCTCCCTCTGTGTCTCCTTATACCTTCTGATTGTTACCCTTTTAGCGTTTACCTTTTCTGCCACCTCCTTCAAGAAGCACAGCAGTCTCTTTTTTAGGGCTGTGTGAAATTTAAATTCTGCCTGTGGAATTCTTGTGACATGTGGAATTCACTTCCACAAAATTCCACAAAAAACAGAGGAAAATTTCCTGAAATTCCAACATAAACTGTGGAATTTTGTCATGTATTGAGGAATAATGTGGTGAACTGTGGAAAATGTTTCCTCGGAACTGTTTTTCTTTTTGTTTTATTCAATAAGTAAAAAAAAAAAGCTAGTGTAACTGGGACCCTGGGACCAAAACTGGAAAGTGGAGATGTTAGTCGAACTGGGAGGAGAATCTGAATAACTGAGAGGTGACACTGCTGCAACTGATACTGATGGAACTGGGAGTAGAAACTGGTGGAACTGGGAGGAGACACATATAATAAGCTTTGGTGAAATATGTGTAATTTTGAATACTGTGGGATGCATTAACAGAATCGTGAGGAGAAATTAAGTGAAAATTTAATAACGTTTCTTAAATTGCAAAAAAAAAAAAAGAACTGTGAGGAGAAACAATTTCAGCTGGGATGAGACACTGCCAGGGTGCAAAATTCCTATACTTTTGGTGCCCCAAGGCAAGCACTTTTGTCTAAAGATATCTATAGCTCCACAATGCCTGCCCACTGGGGCAACTGAGGCATTAGGGCTACTGTATCTTAATTTTTTTCTCCTGTACCCCTACCTTTTTTTTTTTCATTTCCACAGCCCACCCCATCCCCAAGTGCCAGTGCCATCTGTGATGGTGCAGCATTAGCATTGCATGGCTAAGGTCATGATAGCAGTTACCCTTGGGTGTCATGGAGAAACCAGGACCAGGAAGGAGCAGTGTGGTGGAGAGCTTGTCATGGGACCACAAAGTCTGTGCACTGAGAATCGTGCTGACTCAGTCACATAGCTGGTGTCATCTGACAAGTGCTTTCACTAGGCATCAGATCACAGTCTGGAGTGGAGGCATACATTGGCTGCTGCTGGCAACTGATCCTCCCCCATGAAGTGCTGCTGGTGAGTGCTATTCAGCCCATCAGAACATGTTGTGGTGGGGAGTGGAATTGGTTGTCAGAGCAGCAAGCAGCACACAGAAAAAAAGTATCTTTAAGGGATTTATATCAGAACTCACAAACCATCCTTTTAAGGGCTGCTGATATGGAGTTTTAGGGACCCTCACCAGTGCAGCATAATATATAGTTAAAAGCTCTTTTAAGGACTTGGAGATAAATAATTATAAGGACCTACCGTATCAGGGCAAGCAGGCACCAAATTCATTTTAAAAAGCCCTTTGCAGGGCTTGGGAGCTAATGAGAGTCCTTTTAAAGACTAGAGGCATACAGGAAGGTAGAGAAAAATCATAAAGAAAAAATAAAAATAAAAAAACTTTTCAGGTAATAGTGAATGCAGGCTGCTATTACATCCATTTTCAGGGTGTGTGGTCTAGTGAGTCCTTTAAAGAGCTGAGTGCATGCAGGCAGGAAGGAGAAAAATCATTTCAAAAATTAAAAAAAACACTTTTCTGGGCTTGGAAGCTAAGGTCTTATTGAGAAATGCAGGCTGGCATTAAAGTCTTCATCAGAGCCTGGTGGCTGTCATGTCCTTTTAAGGTATAAGGCACACAGACTGGCCAGATTTGCCACTTCATCCTTTGTGCACCCCCCTCTCTCCATGCACCACTGCTGTATCAGTCCCTTCTTTGGCTTCCCCCTCAAGCCTGACGCTCCTACTTACTGGCCCGGACCATCAGGAATGCTATCCACTGCCCCTTGTACTCCCCTCTATCTCATCTAGCCTGCTCCAAGACTCAGAGCTGCAATCTCTGCCACTCATCCCACCTCTAACTCATCCATCCACATATTACCACCAGGATGGGTCAAAGGGCCTTCTCCATTTCTGGGCCCTCCCTCTAGAACAACTCCTCCTTCCCCCCACTGTTTTCCATCAACCCCTGCTAAATTTACATACCCCACTAAAAACCCACTTCCTGTTCTCCATGACCTGTTCCTGTCCGCAGGCTACTGGCACTCCTGTGCAATCTGCCTAGGTCTTCATTGCCCCCTGCCATCTCCTTCATCTCCTACCAAGGGACTGGCTTGCTGGCCAGCACCCTGGGCAGGAGTCAGCTGCCTGCTGCCTGAAAATTGTAAATGTACCCATAAATTATAAGTTGTAATTAATATGTATATTTTTTGTTCGATACTACTCTACCTGTCAATGTTAACTCTGAGCTGCAGCTATTGCTGCCAGACACTGTGTAGTTGCTAGATCCATGCTGCCTGCTATTTGTTACTGTAGAACACTGTGTATTTACCTGTCCTTACTGTGAACTTTCTGTATGTGCCACTCTCTGGCCCAGACCATGCCTGAAAAAGGTCCTTGGAACAGTGCACCAACCCAGTTAACAAAGGAATAAATAAATAAATTTCAAATTAAAAATCCCTTTTAAGAGCTTGAAGATTAATACGTGCTTTTAATGACATTTGGGGCATGCTGACAGGATACAGTTGTTTAAAAAAAAGCCCTTTTGAGGCAAATAATTATTTTAAAAATGCCACTTTACATGACTACCTACTCTCCATATAGGGTGGCCATTGCATGTAGGAGTACAGGGGATTGCTTGTGTCTTGTGAGTTCCTGAAGGAGCCAGGTGTGAGAGACAGGAAGGAATTATAAAGAGAAAGTTAAAAAAGCAGTGGCCTATGTAAACCTCAGAATATGCTGCAAACTGTGGATTCCTCTTTCATTGTTCAGATAATACAGTCAAATCTGTTGAAGTAGGACACATACGTGGAGACGACCAGTGTCCCGCTTTAGCAGCTGTCTCACTGTCTCTTGAAAACAAAGTTGCATTTTTAGCAAATGCCGCTTCTCTAATGCACACTTTCCCACATTTAAGTTATTAATTCACATGGAGACAATCAGTTACTGCAAATAAAAAATATTTATTTGTTTACAATTCATTTAGTACTGTATTGTACTGTACTACTTTTTGCTTAAATTCATTGTGTCATTAACTCCCAGCGTGTTATACTGTGGTCCCAGTTCAAACATGTAATCCTCAGGTGCCACTTCAGTAAGTAAAACCTCACTGGTAAGGAATTCACTTTCAGGGAACAAACTGAGTGAATTGTTCAGGATGTCAGTGTAGGTAGCAGAGGTAGAAGGCATAGCTGATGAAGCGACAGTAGAGGTAGAAGGCATAGCAGAGGTGATAGCATAGGCAGCAGATGTAGAAAGCATAGTAGTGGAACAGGCACTACAATAATCAGTTATCCTATGCTGCTTAGATTCCTTCAGTGCTTGCTTTTGGATTTCATTTTCAACCTCTAATAGGCGCTCCCAGCAGGTTACCTGCCCTCGCTGCTGGCACCATTGCATTGTCGCACAGATACCAGAGAGTGCATCAGATGTTTGCACATTTTCAAGCACTTTCTTCTGTGTGTGTCAGACTCCATGTCTGAAGAGTCATCACTGGCTGCTCGTACAGTTGCACTGATGACCTCAGCATCAGTGAGTTCACCAACAGTGGGCTCGTCTTGGTCCATGTCCACAAAAGCAGTAAAGGCTGCTTCGTCTATCTCTGCAGGGATAGGCATGTCATTTGGGACAGAGGAAGGCTGGAAATCTGTGTCAGCACTGAAATGGAACCCAGCTTTTCGGTAGCAGTTTGCCACTGTCATAGGTTTCACTGAAACCCATGATTTGTGCAACACGTACAGTAAATCACATCTAGGAGGTTCACTATCCTAGAGATTACTGCTGCAAGTCCATCAGTGCCCTCATCAATGGTTTGCACAATCTTGTTGGCCAGCAAAGGTTGATAGTGGCCCTTTAGATTTTTAATAATGCTCATGTCCATGGGCTGGACAATGCTGGCTGTGTTGGGTGGAAAAAAGATGAGCTTAATGAAGTGTAGATGGTGAGATAGTTCATGGGGTTGGGCTCTACAGTCGTCCATAAACAGAAGGATCTTTTGATGGCTTTGTCTGAGTTTATTCTCCCAGCTCATCAGCCACTCCTGAAAGATTGCATAAGTCATCCATGCATTAGGTAAATTTGTATACAGGACAGGGAGGACATTAAGACCCTTGGGCAGGCACCTTGGTCGATGGCTCTTGCCGATGACTAGACGTTTTTGTTTTTCGGTGGCAGATGCATTTGAGCGGCAAAGGATGGATATGTGATCCTTCACCTTCTTCCCTCCTGTCAGATCCACCTCCTTCATTACAAGACTGTGATTGGGGTAGCCTCTATAAAACAGCCCTGTCTCATCCACGTTAAGCAGGTATTCAGGGATGTATGATGTGAGAAGCCCAGGTAGGACTTCACAGATCCAGTTCTGTGCTGCCTCAGAGTCAGCATCCTGTTTTTCATCATGTTCTTTTTTAAAAATAATTTGGTGATGTGCTTTCCAACGGGAAAGCCATCCAGTGCTGGGTTCAAAATGATTGTGCCTAATCTGCAAGACTAGATCCTTAGCTTTCAACATTGGGCTAGAGACACAGGCACCTTTAGCAAGCACCGACTGAAATCAAAGGGAAAGAGAGTCAACACTACAGTCTTTATCCTCACATTTCCGTTTTCATAGAGGGTTTGCATTTGACCTCCATTCATCCAGCATTGCATCTTTGTTTTTGCTGATGCGTCCCACCTGGCTTTTGGAAATGTGGAACTGAGCCACAACTGAAGACAGAGATGCTGTTGGGTTCTGTAGTGCCTCAATCACTTTCATTCTGCCAGCAAGAGAAAGTTCATTCTGAGTTTGCTGCAACATGTTGACCAGTGAGCAAATGCAAACTGAAACAAGACTTCAGGCCAGTGTACTTTTTTCACTACTTCGTTAGGTGTTAATTGGGTCAGGCTGTTTGATCTTAAATGTCAGGCATCTCTCTAAAGCAGATTTCATTCAATTTTTCCGTGTCAACTAAACGAAGTTAAGCAAGCCTTATTTAACAGTAAAAAATCGGTTTCCATCACGTTGTCTCGTTTAAGCGGTCGTCCCACTTAAGCACGTCTCATTTAGCTGGCTTTGACTGTAACTCATATTTTAGTCACTACTGCTGCTTCAACTGCATTCTCCTCCATAAGTACCCAGCATCTCCTATGTCCAGCATTAGTTCTGTCACAGCTGTCACAGGTTTGCCTGAATTATTTTTGTGCTTGACATAGACATTACTGCCTTTTGGTTTAGAGCTACATTCTGTCCCCCCAAAAAACTGACAATACTGGTGCTGGCCCCAGCTGATTGAGCCCCCCCAATTGTGGAAACATTTGACGCTAAGCAGAGGTTGCCAGTACCACCTCCATGCCCACCATCACTACTGCTCAGTGATGAACACGTCTTTGTCCCCACATTTCTGCCACAAGATCCATTTTCTCTCATCACCCACCATTGTGCAAACAAATAAATATCTCGGAACATGTAAAATCAATAGGTGAACAATTACATTGCAGAAAAACACTGCAAAAATCATCAAAGATTTCACAAAAAAATTTTCACAAATAAGAAATGCCACAAAGTGCTTTGAAATATAGCTTTTTCAGTTACAAAAAGTAAGTTGCAAAGAGCTGCAGATCTTTCTTGCTGTTGAACTGCCCAGCAAAGTAGAAGGAGCAATCACTTGAGAGGGGAAGGGAGGGAGAGAGAGAGAGAGAGAGAGAGAGAGAGAGAGAGAGAGAGAGAGAGAGAGAGAGAGAGAGACAGAGAGCGAGAGAGAGAGAGGTGCTATAGCAACTTACAGTACACTATTGCCCATAGACTCCTGCCTAATCACAAAAAGATCAGGTGACAACATTGCTTATGGATTCTTCCATGTGTTCAGGGGCAAATGTTAGGAATGGTAGACTTTTGGGACGTACCATGGAATTTTTGATGAAATTACAGTAAATTAAGTTTTGAATTATACCATATAAAATTTAACTTTGGGCAAGAGAGACAGTATCACTAAAGAAAGAAACAGAAAGAGTAAGAAGCAATGCTTTGCAATTTAATTTCTGTCTAAATTAATGAAATCACATCAATGCTGGCCCTAGCAATTCTGGTGCCCTGTGCGAACCTCCATGAAGGGGTCCATATCAGAAGTCACGAAGCCCCCCAAGGAACATCCTCATTCCTATCATGGCCTCCCAGTAGCTTCATCTTTAGCTAATTTTGTCCCATTTTTGCACTTTACTTAAATTAGTACATACAGGACCCCCCTAAGGCCAGCTCTGAATCACATGACTACATACCTTATGATATACATTTTCCGTGAATTACCCCTCTTAACAGCGTTTTTTTCTGTAATAAATATTTTCCACAGTTCATTACATATTTTCCGCAGTACACTTAATTATTCTACAAATCAGGTGAAAATTCTGCAGAAAGTGCAAATTTCACCAAAGGCGAATCTCTGGTGAAATTCCACAGAAATCGCGGAATTCCACAAATCTTTTGCCAAAGCGGAATCTGAAATTTTCACCCAGCCCTACTCTTTTTCCTATTGCTTTTGCTCACTTGCTTGATGCAAAGATTTATTGCCTTCCCTATGGCCCTTTTTAGCTTTGCCCACTGTTCCTTCACCCCAGCCAGGTCACCGCCCCTGCTAGGTAATCTCTGAGGTTTTCGCTCATCTTTTTTAAAATCTGCCCTCCTGAAGTCCAGGACCCTTGACCTTGTGTGGTTCAGTTCTGCAACCATCCTTATATTGAACCACACTGTATGGTGATCGCTGTTCCCAGGTGGCCTCCTACTTTGACATCTGCACCACTGTCACTGTTAGTGAGTACCAGCTCCAGTATAGCCCCATCACGAGTGGGTCCACTGACTAATTGCCTGAGGAGCGGCCTAAGCAGGAAGTCCAGGGTGTCCCTGATTTTAGCTGCAGCCATAGCTGGGAGGTTCCAATCTGCATGCAGCAGACTGAAGTCCCCCACCAACAGCACCTCCCCCTTTTTTGCCATCTTGCCAGTATCTTCCACCAGTACCTTATCTAGCTTCTACCCCTGTGCTGGAGGTCTGTAGATTACACCTGTGAAAAGAGATGCTCCATTCCTTGTTGCTAGGGTGACCCACAGTACCTCTGCTCCCTCTCATATTCCCTCTACTACTTGTGCAATAGTGCTACTTGTGCTCCTCCATACTTGGCGTAATTTTCCTTATACTGTTACCCTAGATACAGTGTTGCTCCTCTTCCTAGTTTAAGCCTACCTTTTACCTTCTGCCCTTCCCAGCCATGAATGCAACAATAGGAGTGAACAGCTGCCTTACCTTAGTCAATTGGCAGAGCTTCCTGCTTCCCTGCTGTTGTCTATGGATGCCTGCTGATGCCTAAGACACCAGTCTTACACCTATTCCACTCCTTCACTACTCCACTCACTCTCTCTCTCACTCACTGGGACACAAATGTGTGTGGAGACATGTGAGGGATGGCTGCCTTTTATCCTTCCTGTGCAGCCCTCTTAAGGTGGAACTTCCTGTTGGACTACCAAGTCACTGATTGGTCCCCTAGTTGCTAAGCCACCCTGCCACAGCCAAGCTATCAGAAATTTGACTCAGTCCCACCTCCAATTGCCAAATAGCTGAGGCCCCAGGTTAGACAATAATCACCCTTCCCCAAACTACAGAGCTAGACACAGTTCTTATAATATGGCTGCTAAATCACTAATCACTAATCGCTAATCACTCAGCATTAGATAAAGGTCAGATCTCTGGGGCTGTCTTCATAGACCTCACAAAAGCGTTCAACACTGTTAACCACCTGCTCCTCATATCCACGCTGATCGACACTGGATTCTCCCAGGATGCCCTTGGCTGGTTCACTGATTACCTGTCCAATCGTTCCCAGCAGGTTAAAATTAGTAACACCCTCTCAAATAAGCTACCTGTCCTCTCCGGTGTCCCACAGGGGGTCCGTCCTTGACCCACTATTGTTCAGCCTCTTTCTTAACTCCCTCCCCAGTTCTTGTCCAGGGAACCTACTCCTCTATGCTGACGATGCCGTCCTGTATACCTCCAACTCCGACCCTTTGCAATTACACCACTCCCTGCAATCCTCCTTTAATGGAGCTGAAAAATGGTTCACCTCACAACGTCTTATCCTGAACTATAGCAATACCAAGGTTATGCTCTTTTCCCATCTGCTCAACGCCAGAAAGAATCTCTGCCCTCAAATATGTACTGCCAACCAGACCCCTCTGAAGCAAGTGGACTCTTACAAATACCTGGGCATTACCCTTGACCCTGCTCTTACCTTTCACCAACATATCCACCTTCTGTCTAATGCCCTTAATGTATGGATAGGACTCCTGTATCGCCTCAAACACAGCTTTACCCCTAACGCAATGAGACTAGCTGTCTCCTCCTCTGTACTCTCCCTGCTTGACTATGGCTTAAACATTTATGGGGCAGCAAACACCTCGTCCCTTCAAAGACTTCATGTCTCCCTAAATAAAACCTGTCACCTCACCCTGGGGTGTGCCCGCCTAACTCACACTTGCTCCCTATATAATGACACCAACTGTCTGAACCTTGACAACAGGATAATGTTCCACACCTGTCTCATGGCAAAACAAATTGCCCTTGGGCTCTCCCCCACAGGACTTATCCCTGTAGTTCGACTGGCCCCGACACACAAGATAACCCGTAGCTCTGGAAAGCAACTCCTCTCGATCCCCTACAGTTGCACCTCCCAATTTCAAAGATCCTTTAGCTATAGAGCCCCCATCTGGTTAAACAGCCTACCCACTCCACTTGCTAAAGAGATAAGACTTGGACCCTTCAAAACCTCTCTTCGAGAACTGTTACAGTCCTCAAAACACTGTGACTGCCTTTGAATCACCCCCACTATTTGGTCTGGCTAAGGTCGCTGGCCGGCCTCTCAGACCCTACCCCCCCAATCTGTTCGTTAGTTCATGTCCTATATGTTTGGTGTGATCTAACCTAGTTTTCTCACTGTTAGCCTCACAATCTGCTACTATAACAACCTGACTATGTACTGATGTACTGCTATTCCGTAACAACCTCACTATGTACTGATGTACTGCTATATATCCTGTATGTCTCTGTATGTAAACTATGTGACGTGGAACCTTTGTAAAGGAGTCTCTGACTCAAAGGTAATTTCCAAATACTCAATAACTCAAATCAATAAAAAAAAAATGTGGGTTATTCTGGCTGGTCTCAGATTTATGCCTCACTCAATAATAAATACACCAGTTCAAACAAGTTTCACCACAACTTACCCTACCTATGTTATCACCAAAAAACACAAGCCTTTTTTTTGTCCCTCCTTTGGCAAATGCAGGCAGACTCTGCTTAAGGTCTGTGAATCCCCTCCACATTTCAAAATTGCACATCACTGCGACGGTGCCCAATTTTTTTCCATACAGATTTTTATCAGCTTTTTATCTTTGTTTTTCTCCCCATTCCCATGCCCTGTGCGTGCTTGCACATGTGGAGGCACATGCACGCCACACCTCGGCATCTTCCTGCTATACTGCCACCCCTTCCCGCCTACGTTACCCACCGGGCCTCCAGCCAGTGGGAGTGGAACTACGGGAGGGGGTGATGACCATCCCAGGAGAGGAGAGCTGCCTTTCAGCTACTCAGTCCTGCTCCCTCCCTCCCTCTCCCCCAACCCGTGCTGGTTCTCCGACAACCTGAAGTCATTCCCAAACCTGAGTCATCAGCTTGGCACAAGGTAAGGCATCCAGCACCTCAACCCTCAGTGCAACAGGGCTGGCAAGCCACAATCCAAAACTGCATGTCACTACCACGTTCCAAAATTGTCTGTCCTTGCCACTTTTTTATATTGTGTGTCCTGGCCAAATTCCAAAACTGTGCATCACTGCTGCATTCTGAAATTATGTCATTACTACATTCCAAAAATGCTAGTCCTCACTACATGCCAAAGTTACGCAGTTCCACAACATTCTGAAGACATGTTTCGCAGCTCACTACCAAAACTGGGCATGCCTACCATATTCTAAAATTGTGTGCCCCAGCCATATTCTGAAATTTTACCTTTTCTCCACATTCAGAAATTGTGTGTCACTACCACATTCCAAAATTGCCCATTTTCAGGACATTCCAAAAATGCGCATTTCCACCATATTCCAAAATTGTGCAGCCCCACATACTGAAAATAAGTGTCCCTGACACATTCTGAAATTGCATGTCCAAGCCACATTCTGAAATTGTGCATCCCTGCCATATTCTGAAATTTTGCATCACCACCACATTCCAAAATTGTGTGGACCCATCATGTTCTGAAAATGCATTTCCCTGCCATGCACCAAAATTACACATCCTACCACATTTCAAAAATGTGCATCCCTGCCACATTCTGAAATTGAATGTGACCACCACATTATGAAACTGTGCATCTTGACACATTCTGAGATTCCATGTCCATGCTACATTTTAATATAGCATGCTGCCACCACAATCTGAAATAAAGCATTCCCCACTACATTCTAAAATTGTGCATCACTACCACACACTTCGGATACGAAGCTGCCTGACCGTTGAGAGCTTAAAGTCAGAACTTAAAACTTATTTATTTCAAATAGCTTATGGGTAGTGACTCGTATTTTATTGTAATTATATTGTTATTTCTGTTGTTGTTTATATGTATGAAATTTGTATGTATTTAAATTGTTCTATTTGTACAGCGCTTTGATATCGAAAAGCGCTTAAAAATAAATTTTTACTTACTTACTTACATGCTGAGATTACCTATCTATGACACATTATGAAACTGCATATCCCTGACACATTCCGCAACTATGAGTCTCCCACATTTTGAAATTGCATATCTGTACCACATTCTAAAAATTAAGAATGCTGCCACATTCTGAATTTTAGCTTCCCCTGCCACATTATAAAACTGTGTGTTCTGCTACTTTCTGATATTGTGTCACTGCTGCATTCCACAGTTGGAACCTGGTGGCATTCTGAAATGTCATCCCTGTAACAATCTAAAAATTGAACACAACTTTGGCATTCTAAAACAATGTTTGCTGCTGCATTCCAACACCTACCCCTGTCACATTATTAAATACCTTGCATCTGAGCATTATAACAAATTCTGATCAGAGCTGAAATGGTTGCTACACATTCATGTGGTATTGTTGCACCGTCACTGAAGTTGGCGGCGGCGGGCAGTAGCTGCACCAGTTCTCCCAGTATTGTGGAGAAAGGGGTGATTACCGACTTCCGCAACAAGGCCATCCAATGTCAGGAGTCATCCAGAGGCTATATGCAGCTTTCAAATCACTGAAGTCAGCAATGGTGCGTGGGATGGTGATGGTAGCCGAGACCTGCACCAGCTCTCCGTGGTATTGCAGAGGGGACCATCATGGCCATGACACTCGTGCATGCACACAGAGCTCACAGAAGCCATCTTGGGCATGGTAGGCTCTTTTTTTTCTGGCCACAACTGTGGAAGTGCAGTGGAAGTGATGGTCATCAAGAAAATAGTGCACCCATGGAGAGGTGGGGCTAGTGCAGCCGTAGAGGGAGGGGCAGTGGAGAACCAACAGAACAGTACTAACTGTACCACATGGAAGGCCATAGCAGCAATACCAGTCACATGCTTTCAGAGTCCTTTTTCTCTCTCCTAGCAAAACGTCAGCATGGCTCCACCCATGCAGCCATAAAATGAATGTCATGTACCCACCCAGTGTTAGATTTGTTTTTTCAATTGTTTATAACTGCTGGGGCCCAATATTCAAAATTTTGCATCGGGACTAATGGGTGTTTGCTTGTGCAAACTGGGGTTTGTGCTGGAGTATGATATTCGAAAGGGGTGGTTCAACAAGTAAACAGAGTTAGATCCTGCACAAAACATAATGTATGTGGGTGGGCTAAGAGAGGAGCATAGATAAGAATATCCACATAATCCCATATTCAGTGCATTTGTACTGCACAAAAGGGCTTAGCATGGTCCATTTGTACAGCACATATATTGCCGAACAAAATCCCCACTTACTCGCAACTCTAGTGGTGCCAGAGGAACTGTGGCAAAATATCCAGTTGTTGATGGGGGGACACCTCCCCTTGTGGTTCATGGCACCCTCTGAACACTGCTGTTGTGCATAAGGCAGTTAGACCCGGTATGTAGTGGTTCCCTACTCCCACTGACCTCCAGCCTATGTATGATCCAAAACCCCCTTGGTGCCTGCTGGACCCTCCTGCCCTCCAACTGCTGGCCCATACAATAAAACAAACCCTCCTTTGTGCCTAGTGTTCCCCCTCCCTCCCTCCCTCCTACCTGCCAGCACCTAACATAGAAATAAAGCTCCCTGGTGCCTAGTGGAAACCCCTCCCTCCAGTCACCACCCCCCTACCCATGGTACTACTAATCCCTTGTGTCTAGTGGTACCCCCTGCCAATCACCATCCCAGTGCCTATGACAGTACTAATTCCTGGTGCCTAGTGCCCCCCCACTATTTATTCTCCCCAAGCCCATGGGAGCCCATGGGAGGCCCTGGTGCCTAGTGGTCTCCCCTTGCCAATCACTTGTCACCTACACATAAAAGGCCCCCAGGTGCCCAGGGTCCAAACCCCACCTCTGGTCCTGGCCAGTTTAGTGTAATACATGTCCCTTTTGCCCAGTAGTCCCCCCGGTCACTATTCCCCGGCCCCATAACAGACACATCATCTGTTCCTGTGCTGTTGGTGTATGCAAATAGTAAGTGTGATTGGGGTTACGGGCAGGAAGGGGGGAGCCACTAGACCACCAGGGAGGACTGATTTAGTATTATAGTGCATTCAGGGTTATGGGTGGGGGGGGCCACTAGACCACCAGGGCATTTTGTTCAATGTATTTTAGCTGATCGATGCCACGGGGAGGGAGGGTGGTACCACTAGACTAACAGGGTAGTTATTTAAATACATTTTTGCTGATCAGAGGTATGGAAAAGGGAGGGGGGATCACTGGACCACCAGGGACATTTTGGGTGCTTGTGCGCAGTGTACTAGGGGGTGGCCACCCACGACCAGCAGCTGCTGTGTTGCGCCTTGCATTACAGCAGCTCTCCTGTGGGTGGCCACCATTTGAGCCTTATTTTTCAGACTCAACTTTGTGCATTGGTATGTGGTGCATCTCGGGGTTGTGCAGGCATATGCGCTGCACATCCCAGGCTGAATATTGGGATGTGCTGCGTATGCATGGGCACGCCCCCTGGAGCTGCGCCGCATACATTATCTTTGCGCCCTGGCACATCGGGAATTGTGCTGTGCAATTCCCTCTTTTGAATATTGCTCCAGGGTGCATTTATGGGGTTGCACTGGTGCAACTCAGTTACACCAGGCGCAACCCCTTTAAATATCTAGGCCTTATAATACAGAGAGTGATGTCAATGAAAAAGTCATCTAACTAATTAGATATCAATATGAAACTAAAATGATGTGTAGCCTGTTGACATGGATATAAGAAAACAGATGTAAACTACTTGTGTATTATAGAGGATGTGTAGCAAAGCTAGCTGCAGCACTGTAGTCTGCTAATACAGAGAGACATAGAGGCTGGATGTTTTTTTATTAGTTGTTTAACCAGGAGTAGCACACTAAGCTGAAAGCTTTTTTACAGGAGCAACCTGGGAGCACAGGGAAGTTAAGTGACTTGCTCAGGGTCACACAGTATGCAAGTGGAAGCTGTGGGATTCAAACCTAGCTCTGGTCTGCTGGGTATCACCAGATTTGCAGCTCAGAGTCTTAAACCACTGCGCTATACTGCCTCCCTAAATGTAACTGAAGTGTCCAGAAGTCCCAGCCTTATGTTCTCTGACCCCTAGTTGGTAGTGATAATTAAAAAAAAATGATGATTTTGCACCTTGCCAGAGAAAGGGAAAGCAGCGTGGTCTATTGGTCACTCATACCATTATTTGTTTTTCTGTGTTGCACAGAAACAAATGCAAGAAATACATATTTTCAGTACTGTGAAATTTATCAAAAATAAGCTTTTAGGGTGTCGCAACTATATATAAGTAGCAGAGAAGCCAGACACAGCAAGGAAAATCACAGCAACATAATACATTGAAGAGATCAGTAAGCTCTCTTGATGATTAGAGACATAGGCCCCCATATTCTGAACTGGCCAGATGAGCACACAAAATGGTGCACCATGCATAAAACTGGAGCAGGCCAGCTCTGGCACCATATTCAAACAAATTGCACAATCTGAACAGACTGCACAAGCTGTTTCAATATCAGACTCTGGTTGAATGAAGCACAACAGGGGTTCACCATGTTCCGTGCAGTGCAACCAGGGTGTAGGGCTGATGACTATCCATAGGGGTAATGCGTGGCACACACTAATGTGTTCTGTGACCTCCATGGGTGATATTCAGCCCAAATATGCAGATGAGCCCACTGGGCATGCATGGCTCAATGGGGCCATTTGCATGCCCATTATGGGCTCATTTGCATGTGTGCACTGCCGTGGAGTGCTCCGGGTCAGTCCCTCCCAGCCTAGATCCTTGTTCATATACACATCCCACCCAGTGTCCCTGGTAGTCTAGTGGTTCCCACCTCCTCAGCACCAACCTCAAATATAATAGTAAAATAAAATCATTCCCCATTTGCCTGGTAGTCTAGTGGTTCCCCCCTCCCCAGCCCCAATCCATATAAGAATTAAAAAGTCCCCCATCCCTGGTAGTCAAGTGACTCCCCCAACCCTGATAGGCAGTAACCCA
This sequence comes from Neoceratodus forsteri, assembly GCA_016271365.2. Lineage (NCBI taxonomy): Eukaryota > Metazoa > Chordata > Ceratodontiformes > Ceratodontidae > Neoceratodus > Neoceratodus forsteri. The sequence continues at coordinate 974,832,610 of CM057450.1, read as the reverse complement.
CCACCCTGCTCCCCCCAACCTGACCTGGGCCGGTGACTGCTACAGCCCTCCTCACATCGCCATGGCCAGCTACTGAATGAACTGTCAGTGAGTGTGTACAGTACATAGTATGTGCTCTTTGGTTGACTGGTCAGCCAAAGAGCACATACTATGTACCGTACATGCCCATTGACAGTTCAGTTGGTGGTTGGACCATGGTGGTGTAGGTGAACAGTGCCAGTAGCCAGTTCCATTCAGGTTGGGGGGAGCAGGGTGGTGGGTCACTGCCTAATGGAGTGGGAGGCCACTTGACTACCTGGGACTTTTTTTTATGCTCCCCCTGCCCCCAGTCCAGCCACTCTTTCGGGCCTTTTAGGCACCCCACCTTGACACTCTGCCCCACCTCATATTGCAGCCAACACCCCAGGGTAACCCGGCATAACCCCTCACCAGATGGGTCTCTTTCTCTTCTGAGGGGAAGGCACTGGTGAGATGGCCAGCACACTTTTCAATTGGCCCTGGGTGCTGCTACTGAGGTGGGTATGGCTGGCAATGGGGTTTCTGTGTCGGTAGGGGCTGAAAGCCTTCATTTGGTCAGCCCAGGAGCTTTTTCCTCCTTTGTGTCCCTGGGGGTGTGGTGTGCCACAGATGTCTAGGTGCACACTGACGACTGCCACGCCCCACAGTCAAGGAATCCAGTGCACTGTTGTGCTTCCTGCCTCCACCAGGAGTCAGCAGGCACCAGGCTTCATCCCCACCCTCCCTCTGGGAGAAGGTGAGCAGTCTTCCAATGCTACAGCCTTCTTCCCCCGGCCGGCCCTCTGGCATTCTGGGTCCATCCCCAAACCTGGGTCATTGGCGTCACAAGCAGAAATCCAACTGCTGCGCTGATGGGCTGACTGAGGATAACCAGGGACTTTTAATTCTTATATGAATCAGGGCTGAGGAAGGGGACTCACTAGACTACCAAGGATACAGGGGATTTAATGTATTTTTACACACATCAGGAATTGGGAAGGGGGGACCCACCAGACCACCTGGGAGAATGGGGGATTTAATTTATTTATATACAGATTGGGAGTGGGGACCACTAGACTACCAGGGTTAGATGGACTTTTATAGTCTATACGGATCGGGGCTGGGGGAGACCTGTGTTGCCACTGTTGGGGGTGTGGTGTGCATCTGTGCCCTTTCAATATGGGCGCACCCCTGACAGCTAATGCTTTTTCCAAGTTTAGGCAGCACATCCTTGGTTGCTGTCAGGTGTGGAATTTCACAAAAACATCAGACTCAGGCATGCAATAAGGTGCATAAAAAATATTTAACATAAATGTTTATCATTTTATTGTAACAGATAATTTGAATAGAAATCAAAGAAAAATAGTGTTAACCATTTCATGCTAGAGTGAGAGCACCCTCTCACAAGGTCCTACACTTCTCTCCGTCATTTCTCTACTGACACCATATCTAAAAACTATCCCCTAGTGGAAGGTTTTTATATTGTTTTGAGAGTGACATCACATACCAGGGATCCACCCACATTAGGTCATTTAACTAAAAACATATTCCTGTGAGGCTCATATCCTGGCCTACACAAAAAGAAAGGAATATTTCTAAGCCTTGGTTAATGAGGGTCCTGACTACATAAAAATAATATTCATTTTTGCCTGGCTGCACAATTTCATAGAGATGAGAAGCGTAACTACTTTTAGCTTGTTCTCTAAATAGTGACATATAAAACAGACCACAAGGGGCTACAAGGGGCCACTGTCTCACTATAGGACCTATTCATTCTAAAAGAGCTCTTCTACAAGCAGGACAGGCTGTTTTCATAATATGTCTAACCATGTACTGAAGTCTTAAAACAATGTTATCTGTTACAGGCTAGCAACTCCCCCAAAAGAAAGCTTGTATACTCCCAACAGGGCATAGGAGTATCTGGTTAGAAACACAGGCATTCACATGCAGTCCGACAGCTGAGATTTCAGCCTGTCGGCTTCACTTTTCAATTTGGCCCTCCTGGCGTTTGCTTACTATAAGCCAACAGTCACACAGCTCATTTTAATTCACTTCCAGCCACCTATTAACTGCATCACAGGGGGCTATCTTATACAGATAAGCATTGAATAAACTTTCAACTTTAACAAAAACCTTTTTGTAGTGTCTGTTCTGGCTTCTAAAACAAAGAGTCGCACCATGCACACTGGAGCCCTTATTTCCTTTCTTGCCACACTGTGCCACAGTCTGGAAGGCTGCGGAGCACGCCGTTGCTCTGAAAACAACTTTCTGTCCCTTCTTTGATTATACTGCAACATGCGATATACCCTGGTGTTTCTGAGCATGATTATGCTCTGAAGCAACCATGGAGCTAATCTTGCTTTGATCAAGGAGTCGATGCTGCATTGTGCACAATGTGCACCTTTCAGGACACATTTTCCATTATTTTATTTTACCTCGGAAGGTTGACATATTTCACTGGCATCCTGCCAGCCGCTCTCTCCAAACCCAACAGCAATTAGAGAGAGAGAGAGAGAGATCAAGGAGCAAGCGCACTCCTAATTTACCACAATTTCTCTCTCTCTCTCTCCCTTCTCTCTCATTTTGTCTTTTACTTTTAAGCAGGGCTTTATTTTTAAAAGCAAACTGGGTGCCAAGAGCCGCTGAAGACTTTTTAGAAGAGCCGTACTAGCAAGGGGCGAGCCACATATTGTTTTACTGGCTCATCCCCACAGCTGTATCATATTTCATTGAACTCAACAGGAGATCCTAGTAACAAGTGGCAAGGGGTCTACTTTTAATCAGCATGGCTTTATCTAAACAATTTGGGGCACCAGTATTATTATAAAACCACAACATGTGCTTTCTTTCCATACACCTGCCCCAAGTGCTTGCAAACAGCGCAACATGTGCGTAACCCACAAAAACAGGGGCATACTTCATTTTTTTTCTAAACCAAGGTGGCAAGAACCACTAAATACATATTCTAGTGGTCTTCCTTTTTGGCTACTGAGACACTGGACAGGAAACAACAAGGGAAGGGAGGGTTGCTGTTCCTGTCCTACATTACCTTTATTTTTTCTCAACATTTTAGTAAGTCTTGGGAGAGGGGTCTGCAGAACCTTCAGGGCACCCTTCCATGATAGGGGTCACCCTGCCACAATTGCACTGCCCAGACCTTTTGAAAATGAGGCCCATTGTATTTTGCTGTTTTGAAGCCACCCCCAATTTGAAGCCACTCCCAAAGAAAAGCAATAGCTGAAAAGAAGATTGTCAATTGAAGCTGCCTCCCTTTATTAGCCATGGCTTCTAAACAGTGAAATACATAAGCAAACAGACAGCAGTTTTGTTACTGCAGTGGTCGCTCTGCTCAAAATGCTTGCAGGAAGTTAGGAGTTCTGGCAAAACTGACCCTGAATCTTGAAGAGATTATTTCCTCACTACCGGTACTTTTTGAAGTTGGCAGCAATCTGAGCACCTGATGCTATGATGCAATGCTGGATCAGACACCTCAGCCCCCCCAACATTCTGATTCCCGGTACTTAGTATGTGGTACTTCACATACTTTGCTCACATTTACAGGTAGCAGAGTTATAACATAGACTTTCCTCATAGTTCATTAACCTCTTCTGGCAGCTGAATAAAAACATGGACTGTTCACACCTAATAGATGCTCATTAATTAAAGCCACCCCTGATTAATAGCCACTTCGATTTAGAAGCCACGACCCAAAATGAAAAAAAACAAAAACACGTAAAGGAAGCCAAAGCTTCTAAATGGTGAGTATGGTATTCCAATACTGTTTCAAATCATACGTTTTGTTGTTACATACTGTAAATATCTGACATAAAAACAAAATAGATCATGTGAGAAAAATGTAAAATTTAAGTTGTAGTACAAATATTGGAAAACAATGTTGCAGAATTGAAACATATTGGATAGCATATTGGAATCACTCACCAACCTACATAGAAATTCAGCTTTGTGTTCACAAAATAGTGAGTATGGTCATAGTTACAAATTATCATAATAGTTAGTGTTGGAATTACAGGGGATCTTGCCAGGGCTCAGCACCCTAGCTCTGAAATGAGCTCTAGTAGCTCACTCATCACTGCCGTTGACTTATAATGGGAAGGAGGGCTCAATTTAAAGATAGCGCCCTTATGGGCCCACCAGCTACCAAAGCTCATAAAGTGTATTTCCAGCACTGTTAACAGTCATTGTGCAATGTTTGCAAGCACAGGGATTGAATATGCCATCTGTAAGAGCAGTGGAAAGCAAGACACAAACTGTAGTTCACTTGCAAAGTGCATGATGTGACCACATAGATGAATGACTAGGCAGGGTTTCTACTGTGAGCAAGCTGCATGCATACAGTAGTGATATGCACATATACAGTAGTGACATGCATGTATACAGTAGTGATGTGCATGTATACAGTAGTAAAGTGCATGTATACAAGCATGAAGTGCCTGGTTGAGTCATTAACATATCTGGAACTGGACACCAAAAGCCCATTTTGGAAATCATTAGATTGCAATTTGTACTGTATTGTAAAGGGCCCCCCCCCCACCACCACAACTGTTAGAAACAGAGCAAGCCAGAGATTTGAATCACCAGTAATACAGGCATGTTGCTTACCTTCTCGTGTTTCCTGGTTAAGTCCAGCTGCAGAAATGGGTAGAAATAGGACCATAAAGAAAATGTGATGTTGCATGTGTGCTAGGCTATAGTGGGTAATTAAGTTGTAACAATAAAAACAACCATAAACAGAATATTACTGTACTATTTGTAGGTTTAAATACACACACTGTCCCTAACAAACTGCTTACTTTCTCTTCTTTAACACACAGTGACATTGTGGGCCCGATTCTGAAAGAATCTTTAGATCACCACAATTTTCCAGCAATCTAAGGCTGCAGCATACTCCCAGTGCATCAGGGACCATGCGCACAATTCCATAACATCAGGTGTCCCTGCACCAAACACCTGGGAATTGCCACAAAGGCAGGCTAGTGCTGAATGATAGGTATACCTGCAGGACCTGCCACATGAATCCACCCCCCCACCAGGCGCAAGACAGAAACCAATGCCAGGAGGGCTATGGGGCAGAAGGGGCACAAGGGATGCCAAAGGGGGTGTTAGGGAGTGGATGGGTATGCCGGGGGGGATGATCATGCACCCAGAGGGGTGCCCTTGTAAGCACCAGTCATGTAATGGTGTCTGCTGCGCTGTATAAGAATGACACCCCCCCACACCAGGTGTCCAATCAACCCTGGCATATCAACCTGCTTCCCAACACCTTTAAAGTACTCCCCTGTCCCTTCTGCCCCCAGACCCCACATATGGAGCCCCCCACCAGCTACCCACCTTGAGCAGCAATGCTGCAAGGGGTGCAGACCACCTCCTGGCTGGTCTAATGTGACCCCTTAACTATGGCCATGGTGGGACTTTCAGAATCCCAATGAAGGGGATGTTGCAGCCCTGCCATGGTGCAAGCCCCCTTGTGACCTGAATAACCCTGATGCTGGTCACAAGGGTGGCACAGTGCTCCTTTGCCACAGCAGTGTTCCCATCCATTGCAGACAGCATTCTGGAACATGGATCACCGCAATTTATGATGCAAGGTGCATATTGCGTCATTGTTGACTGGCACGAGCACCTTGCATCAGTCAGCATGCTTTTGGAATCGGGCCCCGTATGTCTTAATCCTTTTAGAGAACACTGAGAGTGTTTTCTACAGTTCTGCAACCATTTGTGAGTGGTTAAAATATGTGACCAGCACTTCTTAACTTTCAGAGTACAAAGAGACCTCTAGGGAGTGCCCTGGAGCTTCAGATATGTAATTGGGACATATAATATATTTATGACTCTGCTTTGCATTAGCATATGCTCTAAGTCCTGGCCTGCATTTGCAAATGTTAGCAAATCACTTTGTGCTTTGGAAACAACCACTTCTAATATGGTTCAGTCCTAGTAAACTGCTGACTCAGCACTCCCTAACCCTATCTTTGTCACTCACAAACCTTGCCAGTATGCTGTCCATTGTGAAACATTTTAGAATATACTGTAGTGGGCAGCAGTATGGCACAGAAAACTGATACTGTATGTGTGAGTGGTTCGAGCACTGAACAGTGAGGCAGGGCAAGATATGCTAGCTTAGAATCTAATCAAAGCCACTGGCTGACTGACCTTGAGGGAGTCACTTGTCTGGTTTCTGTTTCATTCCCCATAGCTGTAAACAGTTGGTAGAAGCAAGACCCCTTTTATAATGGAGAGTCTGCAAAAGATTGCTACAGGAGGGAATTTGTCTGGGGGGGGCCTCTGCCACCCTTGCCACATGAGCTGGCAGGTCAGGAAGGTAGGCAGAAAGACTCAGTAGACAGGTAGAGTTCCCAGGGGGTGGAGGACTTGTGGTCAGAGAGGAGGAGCAAGAGAGTATTTAACTGGGAGCACATCTGTGAAGAGAAATTCTTATTCCTTTACAATCTCTGGAATTCTCACACTCCCACCCTTGTAAAAGTAGGAAATGGGAATGGCAGATCATAGAGAACCTGTTGTCCCACTATGTGGGACTGTTGTAAGGGTTAAAAAGAGATTTTCTCATGTTTTTCAACAAGGTTTTCTGTGTTTTTGTTTTGTTTTGTTTTTTCCTTTGCCAGTGAGATAAGAGATTGTTAGCAGAAGTTTAGTGATAGGATGTCACAATCATGTATACATGATAACACAGTAGTCTCTCAAAGAGTGTACAAAGGGGGAATGGGGAAATCTGCATCTCCTGTAGATAGTTCTCCTCCAGGATGGCAAGAGATGAGGGTGCAGATGGCTGGAGCACCCCCTGTGTGGGGCAGTTGGGGGGGATACCTATTCAGGCATGACCTACATGTGTAGCACCATCTAACTAGGGAGGGATGCATGTCAAAGGGCCCGGGTGCCACCCCTTATGCCTCAGAGGCCATAGTTCCTCTGGAGGCAGTACTCTTTGTCAGATCCCTTTTAGGGTGAGGCAATCACTGAGGTCAAGTTTGACCATCCAAAGCCTTGCTACAACATCCTTGTGTGCATGTCATGCTATTAATGTATCTTGGGTTACAATTATTGTTTTTTTAATAAACACAAGGCTGTGACCATTTTCTCCAAAACACTGTATATATCTCAGTCTGTTTGGGTGAAGGTGGGGGTGGCCTGACATGTTACATTTCAGCTGGGCCTTCCAGGGTAGTAAACTGAAAATAAAATCTATTGCTGTCAGTATAGTAGAGCATAATATATACAATAATGGATGGGGAAGTGTGCTTAATGAGAAATTAATGGTTGCCCGAGGTGTGGGATGCTACATAAACCCTGAGGGTGAAGCCCAAGGGGTTTATTACGGTATCCCACACTGAGGGAAACCATTAATTTTGACTTTAGGACACTTCCCCATCTCTTATTATTTATGATCGCTGGTTAGCAAATTTCTCCTATTTTTATGTACTGTGCCCCGTCTCACTGATGCTGAGAAACACACACACACACACACTCTCTCTCTCTTTTTTTTTTGTAGAGGTGTTTTTATTTAATTCAGCTTGTATTTTCTTGCTGAACAGTGGAAAGTTTAGATTGCGATTGTGATCAGCACTTACCCCAGTCAGCCAAGTCAGATTCAAAGCCCTTCCCCAGTGTCGGTGGCAGTTCTTGTCTCCCGCAGCTGTTGAATGGCAGAATCAAGCAGTTACCTTTTTGGTTTAAAATGTTTAAGTTCTGGACCGTGGAACTCGTAAGAAGAAAAAAAGCTACATAAACTCTCTGTCTGGCAGCTCCTTGCTACTTGGGTTAAGGAGCGCCATGTTTGAAAAAGCGATTAGCCCGCCCAGGAGGAGAAGAACGGCCAATGAGGGAATGGCTGTTTCTGACTGACTGGGTGCGTGCTCGCCGTTATAATCTGTGGGTTATAATGGCAAATTATAACTGGTTCAGCCCATTGAGAAAATTGCTGACCGGTTATTATAATTAGGGTGAGAAGCATTAGGTAAAGAACCATAGTTTATGGATCTCAGGGAAGATAAATGAGGCTTATACATAAATAAATGAAGGAGATAACAACAGGAAAGATAAAATGGAAAACAAGAAGAGATAGATTATAACATGTGAATGATGACCTTTCTTGGTTGTACAGTACAATTCAAACTGAACAGTCATGCTCGTGAGTTGATTTTGATTTTTTTTTTTTATTGGAAAAGCATTGGCAATTCACATTGTTTTGTTTTCCAACCCTTAACCAGCTCAGGAGCTACTTTTATAAAAAAATTTATGCATATGCACATCAGCAAGTCAAAAAGAAGAAAAAAGCCACTGTGGTTCTTCAAAGAAATAGCAACAATAGTAAAACACAAAAAAGGGCCTTCAAGCAGTATAAGCAGACAATAAAAGAAGCAGACAGTCAGCAGTACATATCAAAGCTGAGAGAAGTGGGAAAGGCTACTAGGATAGCCAAAGCCCATACAGAGGAGAAAATAGTGCAGGGAGTAACAAAGAGGGGCAAAACATTTTTTAGGTACATAAGCAAAAGAAAAAAGAGTAAGAGAGGGATGTATCAGGCTAAAATCAACTGAAGGGCAGATAGTTGAAAAGGATGAAGACAAGGCAGAAGTGCTAAACAAATTCACAAATTTTTAGGGAACTGACAACAGTTTTAGGAGCGAAAGTTCTTTAAATTTGATGGACTGCATCTGACTAAGGAGGGGGTCAGTGCATTGGGGCAGAAGTTTGACATTTTTGCAGAATATTTAAACTAGCAAATTGGGAGAGGGGTGCAGCACCCCATATGCCAAATGGGAAGAACACCCCCCCCAGCTAGTGGTCAAACAGGAGTTCAGCATGTTTGTAGTTCTTTTGCATCACCAGGTAAAGAAAAAGGTCTGGCTCCCCATATGATGCACAGGGGAAACACCGGACCTCACCCAACAACTAACACACTGACATCTGGCCAATGGAAAATCATGTACACAAGTGCTTGCAGTCTGGGAAACATGATCCCAGACCTGCAGGCAATAATGACAGCGGCTAAACTGGACATAGTAGCCATTAGTGAGACATGGTTTACCAGTAACCACACTTGGGAGACTTCAGTACCTGGCTATGTACTGTTCAGAAGAGACTGAGGTGCAAAATTGGGGGGTGGAGTGACTCTTTATGTCAATGAAAATATCAAAGCTACAGAAATTCAGAATACACATAAGGAGCCAGAAGTACTGTGGGTCACCCTGAAAACAGGAAATAGGGAAACCATTCGAACTGGGGTTGTGTACAAGCCTCCAGACCGGGGGAGGACATAGACACATTACTCTTAGAAGATATACAAAACATGACAGCTAAAGGGGAGGTTCTGATAATGGGAGACTTCAACATGCCAAATACAGATTGGTCAATACCACCAGGAACACCTGCCATAACTAGACATATGGTGTATTCCCTGCAGGGGAGGGCCTCAAACAACTGGTACGACAACCCACAAGAGACAGGCTATCCTAGATTTAGTACTGACTAACAGGGAAAGGATCACAGATCTCCAGGCAGAAGGTCACCTGGGTGCCAGTGACCTTCACATGATTTGGTTCAATTTGACCACTAAAACAAAATCATCCAATTCCAAGGCAAAATATGGGACTTCAGAGGAGCTGACTTTGATAAGATGGTCAACAGAGTTAAGCTAGCCCTGGCATAAAGAAATACAGGTGAGGGGGTACAGGCAAAGTGGGCAAGCATTAAAGATGCAATACTTGAAGCTTCATCCCATTGTGTAAGTGAGAAAAGGAAGTGCAAAAGAAGAAAGAAACCACTCTCAAACACAGTAGCAGAAAAGGTCAGAGCCAAGAGGCTGGCCTTCAGGAAATATAAGGGGACAAAGCAGGATGAAGATATGGAGGCATACCAAACTTCCCTAAGGGAAGCAGGGACGGCAGTAAGGCAGGCAAAGGCCCAAACTGGGGAAACACTAGCACAAACAGTAAAAGAACGTAACAACACTTTCTATAGATACATTAGTGAAAGCGTGAAAGGAGACAGTTCAGAGGGGCTATTGTTAAAATCAAAAGGGATAAGGGGGCATGTGAGGAGGAGGATAATTGTAAAAGCATCTATCCTAAATAGATACTTCTGCTCAGTATTTACTGAAGAGAAGGTAGGGCAGGGCCCAGTGCTCAGCACCATGGACACAGGGGGGAGGGAGGGAGGTGTGCACTAGTCCCTTCACACAAGAAAGGGTCCTACAAGAGCTCGATAAGCTTAGGGTGGGTGACGCAATGGGACCTGATGGCATACATCCCAGGGTACTAAGTGAGCCAAGGGTGGAACTAACAGAGCCATTATCAGAACTATTTAGTTAGTCTCTGAGCACAGGAGAGGTCCCAGAAGACTGAGGAAGGGCTCATGTGATCCTGCTCCACAAGAGTGGTAGCAGGGAGGAGGCAGGGAACTACAGACCAGTCAGTCTTACCTCAGTAGTGGGCAAGATTATCGAAACAGTCCTAAAGGAAAGGATAGTGCAACACCTGGAATCCATAAGAGCACAGAATCCAAGACAGCATGGATTTACAAAAGGAAGGTCCTGTTAAACTAATCTCATAGATTTCTTTGGCTAACCAGAGTGGTGGACCAAGGAGGAACAGTTGATGTCACCTACCTTGACTTCAGCAAAGCTTTCAATTCTGTTCCACATAGAAGATTGATTAATAAGCTGGGTAGGCTTGTGGCGGGTCAGACGTTGGTCAACTGGGTGGCAAACTGGTTGATGGGCAGAAAACAAAGAGTGGTGGTAAATGGTATACAGTCAGAAGAGATGCAAGTCACAAGTGGGGTACCTCAGGGATCAGTCCTGGGACCAGTCCTCTTCAATATCTTCATCAGTGACATTGCAGATGGACTGGAGGGTAAAGTTTGTCTGTTTGCAGATGACACCAAGATCTGCAACAGAGTAGATGATGCAGGTGGGGTGGGCAGAATGAGAAAAGATCTGGATAAACTAGCAAAATGGTCAGAAGAGTGGCAACTGGGGTTTAATGCAAAGAAGTGCAAGATCATGCACATAGGGAAGAGAAACCCTGAAGCCATCTATAGGCTGGGAGGGGAGTTGCTGGCAGTCACAAGGGAAGAAAGAGACTTGGGCGTCATCATCACTGATGACCTGAAATCATCCAAGCAGACCACTAAAGCAGTAGGTAAGGCTAGAGGGTTGTTGCGGTGTATTAGTAGGGGTATCACAAGTCAGAAGAGGGAGGTAATCCCTCTTTACAAGACACTGGTTAGGCCCCATCTGGAGTACATGCAGTACTGGAGGCCACACCTTCACAAGGACATTAACCAAATTGAGGCAGTCCAGAGAAGGGAAACCAAAATGGTGCAGGGACTGCATCAGAAATCATATGAGGACAGATTAGCTGAGCTCAATATGTATACCCTAGAGCAAAGGAGGGAGAGAGGTGATATGATTGAAACATTCAAACACCTTAAGGGCATTAACAAGGTGGAAGAGTCTAACATGTTTCAATATAAGAAAAATAGCAGGACAAGAGGACACAGTATGAGATTAGAGGGAGGCCGATTAAGGGGTAATGTAAGGAAGTTCTTTTTCACAGAAAGGGTGGTGGATGCATGGAACAGCCTACCTCAGGATGCGGTGGATATGAATACAGTGCAGGGCTTCAAACAGGCATGGGATAGGCATGAGGGAGCAATACAGATGCGTATGAATAGATAGACCTTTGACAGAGCAAAGGCCAATGGCACATTCATAAGGTAGAAAATGAAATGGGCAGACTGGATGGGCCTAGCAGTCCTTATCTGCCACCAACTTCTATGTTTCAATGTTTCTGTGTTTCTTCTACTCAGGCTTCACCATTGAAGACCAAAGCAGCAGCCCTACTATGGGAACGGCAGTGTGCAACAGTAGAACAGCAGACGACTTCCACTTCTCAAGAGAAAGAGTCCTAGAATAGCTTAGCAAACTAAAAGTAGACAAATCAGTGGGACCCAGTGGAATCCACCTTAGGATTCTAAAGAAGTTATAGGAAGAAATTGCAACATCACTCACTGACCTTTTTAAAAAATCACTGGAAAGTGGCACAATACCACTAAAGTGGCAAAAGGCTGTTGTGGTACCCTTACATAAAAGTGAAAGCAGGGAAGATCCTGGGAACTACTGCCCAGTCAGTCTGACCTCAGTGTTAGGCAAACTTATGGAAACCCCGCTGAAAGATAAAATAGTGGATCATTTAAAAGAATCCAGAAAGCTTGACCCCAAGCAACACAGATTTACGGCAGGAAAATCATGCTTAACAAACAAGATAGAATTCTTTGACTGGGTGACCAGAACAGTGGATCTGGGAGGGGTGGTGGAAATGGTGTACCTAGACTTCAACAAGGACTTTGACACTGTACCCCAAAGAAGGCTTATGAATAAGCTAGGGCATATAGAACTTAATCAGAAGACAGTCAACTGGATTGCAAACTGGCTCAAGGATAGGAAACAGAGGGTCTTAGTTAATGGAGCTCAGTCAGGGGAGGGCAAGGTGACCAGTGGAGTGCCACAGAGGTCAGTATTAGGCCCCATCCTCTTCAACAATTTCAACAGCGACATCGCTGATGAGCTGGAGGGGAAAGTATGCCTGTTTGTGGACATGCAAAACTCTGCAACTGGGTGGACACCCAAGAGAGAGTCTTGAAGATGAAGTAGGATCTGCATAGGCTGGAAGGATGGTCAAAAAATTGGCAATTGAAGTCCAATGCTAAAAAATGCCAGGTCATGCACCTGGGTAAAAGAACCCCCAGGAAGGAATACATGCTGCTAGGACACCAGCTTGGAGTAACACGGGTGGAGAGAGATCTTGGTGTAATCATTACAGATGACCTTAGGATGAGCAAGCAATGTGAAAGGGCAGCACAGAAAGCAAATGGTATCTTCAGATGCATTGGAAGGGGTATAACTAGCAGCAAAAGAGGTGATAATGCCACTCTACAGATCACTGGTCAGGCCGCACATGGAATATTGCATCCAGTTTTGGAGGCCGCACTTGAAGAAGGATATCAACAGACTGGAGGTGGTGCAGAGAAGGGCTACAAAGATGGTGCAGGGTTTGTACCAGGAGCCATATGAAATCAGACTAGCTGACTTACAGCTGTACTTACCTGAATAAAGAAGAGACTGGGGGGACATGATAGAAATGTTTAAGTATATGAAGGGAATTAACATGGCACGGAAGGAAAACCTGTTTCATTTGTAAACCAGAGTCGTACAAGAGACCACAATCTACGACTGACAGGAGGTAAATTTAGGGGATCATCAGGAAGTACTTTTTTTCTTAGAGGGTGGTCAACCCTTAGAATAGCCTATTGCAAGAGGTAGTAGACTCAAAAAATGTAAGGGAATTCAAACGAGCATGGGATAAACACTATGCACAAAAAAGGAAATAGTCTAAGAGGAGGGTGTAGGTATTCTGGGCAGACTAGATGGATCAAGAGGTCCCCTTCTGCCAGCAAATTCTTATGTTCTTATTTCAAATAAAATGCACCTAAATGTCTGTCACAATGCATCACTAAACTGAGCTGAAACTGCTAAGCAACAGTTTTTACAAGACTTTGTGCTGAATCCAGCAACACATACGCAACTCATGGAAAAATGCTAAAGCACCTAGTTGGTGAGACAGTTTAATGCAAATTGCACTGTAATTATACAAAATCTGGATGGAAATGAAATCCATTCTGTAGAGACACTATCACCTAGTGTAAATCTTTCAGCAAATGTTTAATTGACAATGATTCTGACAGGTCTTACTTTGAAACAGGGAAAGTATACAGTCAAGTTGAAAACTATTTTGTTTGAAAAGCTACACCTGCAGTTTGGTGGGTCGGAGCAGCCAGCCACACACCCATCCTGGGCTATTTAAATCAGCTTCCTGCAGCCTCATTTAGAAACTGTTTCTTTGCTGCAGTTGGAGGCTCTGCTGGTGCTTTGCCCTCTTCCCACCCACATATTTGCTGCTGCTTTTCCTGATTGCTTTCTGGGCTTTCTGTTTGGTGTGTGACACTGAATAAGCAGATTTTTTACAAAATCATTTGTATATGGTTTTATCATTTGAAAATGTTTTTTGTGAAATCATATTTTATAACATCTCAAAAGGGACATATACAGGGTGGAGGCTGTCCAGAGGAGGGCAACTAAAATGGTGCAAGGGATGCATCAGAAGCCCTGTGAGAATAGACTAAGGGATCTCAATTAGAAATCTTGTGAAGTTTTACTTTGCCAGTGAAGTTCTGTCAAAATTGTAAAATTTGCCTGTGCGAAATAACATCACAAATTGTCCACTTCACTACTTTGCCACTTTGCACTGAATTTTCCTTGGGAAATGGCACTTTTTCAGGTGAAATCATGCAAAGTTAAGGCGAAGTTGCAGCTTTGCAGGCAAATTTGCATAATTTCTCCTGAAAAAGTGCCACTTCACCCTCCAAAAACTTATGTGAAGTCGGTAATTTGTACTTCACAAATTGTACAAACTTTGCAAGTTATTTTATATTTATTACATCTCTAATCTCAATATGTATACCTTGGAAGAGAAGAGGTAGAGGGGGATATGATAGACGCCTATAAATACCTCATGGGTTGAACAAGGTAGTATTTTGGAGGGTAGTATTGAAGGGTAGTACTTTTGAGGGAAGTATTTTTCAAAGCAGAGGAGAATGTACACAAGAACAAGGGGGCATGAAATGAAGTTCAAAGGGGGAAATTTAGGAGGGTTGTGAGGAAGTACTTCTTCACTGAAAGAGTGGTGGATGCCTGGAAACAGTCTTTCAGCACAGGTAGGGTGCAAAAACAGTGGTGTGCTTCAAGCATGCAGGGGATAGGCACAAAGGAATCTTAGTTGGGAAATGGGGTAGTCTGTGATCAGGCAGGGTCTGCAGTGAACATATAGGCAGGAAAAAAAGGGGGGCAGACTGGGTGGGCAAGCACTCCTTATCTGCTGACAAATTCTGTTTCTATGAATTTTAGGTTTTGTGAGAGTTAGTAGGTAGTTTAATGTTAAATCCAATTTTGCACTTTAATAACTCAGCTGTCGTTCGGCTGAATCACCTGAAATTAGACATGCCAAGAGTCAGTGCCAGGACCTCTGAATCCTATAAATTTTGAAATAAACAGTTCAGGAGGTGCAACATTCTAGAAGGTTTAAATACATACATTTGACAAAATTAAAACCTTTATTTTGGTCATCAATACTGCTTTATTCTGTGGACTTACCCTCTCATTCCAGCTAATCAGCTGAGTTTGATAGTGGAGGGGGAAACTTGGTGTGCATTTTTCTTCCCACCCAACTGCCCCATTCCCTCCTCCCCTTAAATGGGCTGAAACCACACCCTCAAGCCCTTTCTACCATCAGTCCACCAATCCTATTGCCCCAAAAAGCTAGCCCCTAATAGTTTCAATTATCTTCCTGGAATTTGTTGCTTGCATTGAACGCATAGACGCAGATAGGTCTGACTAGGGAATTGTGACTTTTTTATTTTCTTCCTTTCATACCCTGTTCTGCCTTGAGCTACCCTAACATTATTGCTTATGTCTCTACTCAGTATAAGACCTCGTAAATGATTGCCAGAACTTTAACTTGTCGAGCCTCTGTACTAGAGTACAGGTACTACTGAGATTCTGTTATAACCTGCATATCTCAAAATCGTGTAGTATATCGACCTGTGCCTGCCATTCAAATATCCTGAAGTGCTGCTTTATTGTTGCATTGTGATTTTTAGACAGGACATTAAGCAAGGAAAGCTAGAACTAAGTGATAAGTAAGTAAGTAAAATGTATTTTAAGCACTTTTTAAAGAACCAAAGTGCTGTACAGATAACAACATTTAAAAATAAGCATTAAAACAGTAATAAAATCGTTCACCATAAGCTTTTAAAAATAAAAAGGTTTCTAACTCAGCTTTAAAGCTCTTGACGGTCCGGCAGCCTCATATCCGATGAGGTAGAGAATTCCACAGGGCAGGGGCAGTGTAAGAGAATGCACGTGCCCCAGATGTCTTCAAATGAACCTTGGGAATCTCTAGCAATCCCTCGTCAGTGGATTAGAGTGAGCGAGAGAGGCAGTAGGGACTAAGGAGATCTTGCAGATACTGCAGTCCCTGTTCGTGTAGGGCTTTATAGGTCAGTAATCCGACCTTGAAGGTGATCCGCCACTGGACCGGCAGCCAGTGCAGCCCATGCATTACAGGTGTAATATGACTATTTCTAGATGTCCCAGTCAAAAGCCTGGCCACTGCATTCTGCACTAGTTGCAGACAGCGGATATCAACCCCTGGTAGCCCTAGGTACAGGACATTGCAGTAATCAAGGCAGGTGGTCATGAAGGCGTGGACCAAGGTAGGAAGGTCAGCCGGAGGAACCAGGTGTTCACCCGGGTGATATTCCTAAGATGGTAAGAAGAGGATTTGACAATAGCCAACACTTGATATTTCAGGGTCAGAACTTCATCACTAATAACGCCAGATTACACACCTGGTCTGAGGTCGAGTGCTGGACACCATCAAGCCAAAGGCCCGAAGAAATCCCAGCCCTATGGTCCGCCTCAATAACCTGAGTATTAACTTGTAGAGATGCTTTACTAGAGTACAGGCAATACTGAGATTCTGCTTAACCTGCATATTTGAAAAATTGTGTAGTACATTGACTTGTGCTTGCCATTCAAGTATCCTTATGTGCTTCTATATTGTTGCATTGTGATCTTAAGAAAGGACAATAAGCTAGGTATTGTGTGGCTAGGTCTCATTTTATACTCCTATAGCTACACCCGTTTGACTCTGTCAACTGTAATCAGTTTCCCTAGTCTCCCACTGGGACAAGGCTGATGGCCTGAGAAAACAGCACCTAATATAATACAGGGGGTTTCTCCTGCAGGCACCTACCCCTAATTTCCAACTTAATAACCGATTCCACCCGAAGATAAACTGGTCTTCCAATCTGGGCCTGGAGAACTCTTCATCCAACCATGGCATCACTTGCTTTAAGTCATGATGGACCAGTAACCCACTGGCCTCTCTCCTAAATAGGGCATATTCCTGGCCCTCTTATACATGCTGCACCTCCTCTGAATGTACATGTGCTTAGGGCAAGGACTCCTTGACCCCAAGAGGCAAAATTTCAATGACCCCAAGTCTTGTGGTCATTACTACTGGACCTCTCCCACAACTAAGAACGATTGCCTCATAGTACATGAGTTGATAAAGCATGGCTCCAACTACGTGTTGCTCCACAAAGAATGCAGGAGGCTCCACAGCCTCTCAAAACCTTCAATCAGGCAAGTGTTAGCATGACTACTTGCTCTTCTACTGCTCCATGGAGGAGACGTTCAGCCAAACCCGGGGCCCCCATTAGCCAATGTCCTTGTCTTCACCCCCCATGACCCTTACCGGGCATCATCAAAAGGCTTAAGGATAGTGCACATGAATGTATGCAGCCTTAGACCTAAAAGGTCCAAGCCTGGCTAGACCTCTATAAGCCAGATGTCCTTGCAATCTCAGAGACCTGGCTTAAGGCCCACATTCAGGACCACAAGATCATGATCCTAGGGTACAAAACCTTCAGACAGGACAGGGCAACAAAGAGAGGGGGAGGGGTCCTAATCTATACGAAAGACACTCTAAATGTGGGACTACTTAAGCCCAACCTTGGTAATTGCCAGGACGGGGAGTCTATCTTCATCCGTCTAACCCTTGGTAATGCTAAGCATCTCACCATCGGCTGTGTCTCTAACCCTCCTAAGACTGCTCAACTTTCTCTTAAGAGCAACACCAAACTGGTTGGCAGCAAATTAACCAATGAACTCCTAATTATGGGAGACTTCAACCTGAACTGGGCCACTGACCCCAACAAAGTCCTCAAGGGAGCAATCTATGATGCAAACCTGGAACAGGTCATCTCTCTACCTACCAGGCTCAATTATAAAACTGGGAACCACACTACTCTTGACTGGGCTCTGGTATCTAACTCCCTCAACATACAGAAAGCCGGCATATTGGCCAACACTATTAATGACCACTCACCAATATTCTGTATTTGGAAAAATAGTGCACCTAAGATTCCTCCCCGGATACTCACAGTACATGACTTCTCCAATTTCACGCCCGGAGAATTTAATGGCGACCTAAGTAACCTGGACTGAAGCCCGCTTAGGCTCCTCCTGAGATTGGACGAGGCCCTGGCCTACTTCCACGACTCACTCCTCAAAGCAGCATTTTTTTTGGCCCCTTTCAAAAAACTTCACACAAAATGAGGCTGCTATAAGTGGATCTCCCCCTCAGTGAAATCTCAGATGTCTGGCTCTCCCATCTCCCTGCAGACCTGGTTATTTATAAAACCCTAAGAAATAAATGTAAGCTAGACATCAAACTAGCTAAAAAAGAGTATGTAACCCACCTCCAACGATCCAACCTGGGTAACCCTAAGCTTTTCTGGTCACAGATCAACGGACTGTTTGAGGGCAACTCCAAGGAGGCACAAGGTCAAATTAAGGTACAAGGACATTGTGTCAGAGATTGCCAGCCTATAACCTCAGCAATCAATCACCACTTCACCAACCTTGATGCGTACAAGTTAGGGCTACCACCATCTATGCCTGTACAGACCTCCGACGAACCCCCAGTCTGAACAGACCCCAATTTCACCTGAGATTAGTCCAGGTGAGCGAGGTCCTTAACCTTCTGAAAGCCCTCAAACACAAAGGCTCTGGAGGCCCTGAAGGAATCCTCCTGAGGCTACTCAAGGAAGGTGCCCAGTCCCTGGCCAAACCTCTGACCTGGATCATCAACAGGTCTTTACTTGAAGGCTATGTTCCGTACCAGTGGAAGGTGGCCAACGTGGTCCCCATTTACAAGGGTGGCTCTCATGAACAAATTGGCAATTATAGGCCCATCTCCCTGCTGTGCACCCTGGCCAAACTGCAAGAAAGACTAGTTTGTGGGCAATTGAGAAACTACCTTGAGCTCCACCAAATCCTAGCCCCATCACAGCATGGCTTCTGGGCAGAACATGGAACAGATAAAGCACTCATCAAACTCACAGTGGACGTATTCAGGGCAATGGAAGTTGGCATGCTGACAGGTGCTGTCTTTAGAGATCTGTTCAAAGCGTTTGACTTTTTGGACCACAACCTTCTTCTTACAAAGCTTCAAGGCATAGGTCTTGATGCCCAGGCCCAAAACTGGTTCAAGAGCTACCTATCAGGCCACTCCCAGAGGGATCATTTGGAAGGGAGAGCTATCCGCCCCTCTACTCATTAAGCAGGGTGTGCCTCAGGGCTCAATTCTTGGCCCCCTCCAGTTCTCTCTCTTCACAAATGACCTAAACCATCACTGTGGGAATAGCTCAGTAGTTTAATATGCTGATGATACTGTTATCTACCGATCCATGTCTACACCACATGATCTGGGCCCTCTCCTCCAAGGGGACCTAAATACACTTGAGGCCTGGCTCACATCTAACAGAATGATCCTCAATGCAGCAAAACAAAAGTCTTGCTGTTTGGCCCTAGATCCCTCGGCCAGGATAGGACCAATTCCTTACAACTTACTTCCCTTGCGGGAAAAGGAATAGACATAGTAGACAACATAAAATACCTAGGGCTAACTATTGACCAAGGTCTCACCTTTAAGCCCCACATAGACCAGGTAACTAGGTCAATCCATGTCAAACTTGGCACACTGTACAGGCTAAAAAAACAACTTATCCTGGAGCCTAGACGAGCAATTGCCTCCAGTGTCCTCCTACCTACTTTAATGTATGCTGCCCATGTAATTCAGGGTATGGCAAAGAGTGAGGCTGACAGGCTTCAGATCATGTACAACACGGTGGCAAGGTTTGCGACAATGAGTCACCCACGAAGCCACCTCTGCATCTCACTAGCCCAGCTGCAATGGCCTTCCCTCAAGGCTCATCTACAGTATCCCTTGCTCTGCCTTGCATACAAATTGCAGAGCCCGGTGGCCCCACCAAGCTTAACAAGAATAATCATGCCTAAGCCTAACCCACGAATACTCAGGACCTTGAGTCGGTCCCTACTGGCAATCCCCAGAGTCAAGATTCACATGGGAGGCAAGTCCTTTACTCTCACAGCCCCTAAGCTGTGGAACACTCTCCCACCTTTAGTACAGGAAGCCCCCTCACTGCTAAACTTTTGCACTAGGCTCAAGTCCCACTTACTTGGGGCAAGCTCATGCCATTGTGAGGGTATAGGATAAACACCCCGGTTCTAATCACAACACCAGTACCTCTTCTCATCAAAACTGACACCAAATCATGTCTTAATTCTCTCGATTGTGGTACTTATGGTATATAAATTGAAAAATTGCCTTTACTGGAATCTTTATTATCATGTCTACTTCTTGTTACCCTGTATCACCTGACTGTATTGTATTGTACTGTTTCTGTTTCCCGGGTCGCCCCTGAAAAAGGGACCTTCGGGGACCAGTAGACCTACCCGGTCATCAAAATTCAATAAATAAATAATAGCTAAAAAACAGTTGAGATTTGAAATCGAAAACGTTCAGGTTTGAAACAGAAACATAGACAATAATAGTAGATAAAGACCATAGGCCCAATTCCAAAATAGGTTACGCATGTCGCAAGGCAACGTACGCCAAATTCAATGGCGCATGTCGCACTTTGTGACATGCGTTAAGCCATGTGCTATTCTGGGATGCAGCCTGCACAATGGCGTGGGTGGCCTGCATCCCAGGGGCCTTCTGCCGGCTACAGCCCCTACAGCATGGTGGAAGGGGGGTTATGGCAGCATCTGCACTCTATTCTGAAAGGGCAGCTGTCATAACCCCCTAATGTGATTCCAAGTCCCACTGTGGCACTACAGGGTTAGACCAGCAATTAGCTGGTCTAAGGGGCATCTGTCCTGGCAAAATGATGGTTTCCCCTCAAAGTGCTGCAACACACACACACAGCTGTGCCCCACAGACCCCCCCATCACAGTGCTGCCCCCTTCCCCACAAGTCTGCATGCTACTCGAGTCCATTTTTTGGGGTGCCCCCCATGCACCTGTGCCACACTGCCTACCCCCCATGGCCCCCAGGGGATTGCAGGCTTGTTTTGGGGTGGGGGGCATGGGGGGACTGTTCCTCACAGTCTGCAGCTTGTGGCACCCAGGTCCATTGTGCCATTTCCATGGCACAATCCTGCAGCTGCTGCAAGTCACAAGACACAAGTGCCGGGGACCCTGCCAGTCCTGGAATAGGGCGCAGGGTCCCTAGCAAAGTGCTGCATTTCGCAACTCGCATATGCCCATGAGTTGCAACATGCGTCTTGGAATCTGGCCCCATTAGTCCATCCAGTTTGCCCAAGTTCCCTATCTAACCTTTTGATATGGTTTGGTCCAAGGATGATTCTTTGCTAATTCCATTTTTTCATAATTTTCAAAATTTTTGAATTATATACAAAAATGCAATCTGTTTTCTCACATGCATTGTAACAAAAATTAATGTTCTAAGGATAAGTGAATTTTTGCAAAAATAATTTTTCATGAGTTCTGTCGGTTAAAATAGGGTCTATGAGGCTGAAAATCGGATTTTTTGAGAGTTTGCAGCCATGAAACCATAAAAAAAAAAATAAATAATTCTGTGTGCTCAACACAGAAAATTGAGTTGAAACATAGAAACATAGCATTTGCCGGCAGATAAGGACTGCCTGGCCCACCTAGTCTGCCCATTTTTCCCTACTTATAATATCACTACAGATCATACCTGATCTCTAACCCATTCACCCTACCTTCCCTTTCCCTAAGATTTCCTTATGCCTATCCCATGTATACTTGAACACTCCTCCCCCACTGTTTTCACCCCCACCACCTCTGCTGGAAGACTGTTCTGGGAATCCACCACTCTTTCTGTGAAGAAGTGCTTCCTCACATCTCTCCTGAATCTACCCCCTCCAGCTTCTTATCATGCCCCCTTGTCCTTCAGCACCTTTTTTTCTGAAAAATACTGTACTTCTCTCTTGTGCCTCTTTTACCCCATTGAGTCATTTAAAGGTCTCTGTCATAGGTTCCATGTGATAATGGCGACCGCGTAATAGTGATCGTCATTTGGGTGAGTCTACATCACTGAAAATGAATTTTGACAATGTAGACTCATGGCAAACAGCAAGATGGCGCCCGAGATGGAGGTTTTCTGTTTTTATGTGTGGGTTTGCCTCCCACAGCCCCCTACTAAAGGATTCTCAACTCCAGGGGGTGCATGTAGGGGGGGTGCAAAAGTAAAAAAAAAAACTGACCTGGCACAAAAACAAGCACGACGGAACAGAACCCAGCACCCTTCCAACTCCAGCCTGCCACCAACCCACCATGCCACATGGCCAACTCGGTAGCCCACCACCTCACTACACCCCACAAACCCTCCTTCTCCTTCTGCCCATCACATGGCATGGTCCCTCCCCACCCCCCTCGTACACTTGTTTACATAGCGACATTTTGTTACTATATACGCTGAACCCCCTATCCTGTCACCCTGCCTGCCAGGTAGCCCTGTGCAAAAGTGCCATGATTGAGTCACCCTTTTTGAAAGTGCTCAATTGCAGGGACTTCCGGAGATGTCACCCACCTGATGGCTGCCTGAGTTTGGCACTCCTCAGCTCCTTAGCTTCAATATACCCCTAGAACAGCATTTATTTATATAATTTCAGGTGAAATGGCAACTGAAATATCTAGGGGTAAAGGCATGACTAGACATCACTCTGGGAGACATCGGAGGAAAAGGGATGAATCTGGATCACTGGGGCGGAGCACCAACCAGCCGGACCACCTCCCCAGACAGCAGCGTGGCCTGGGATCTGGACACAGACCAAGAAACTGAAAGGTTATTGCATTCAAGATTGGAGACACTGTTAGCAGAAATTAAAGCATTCCGGGCTGAAAATAAAAAAGAATTCCAAGACCTGCAAGCCCGAATGCAAACCATAGAAGGAAGGCTAGAAGCATCGGAGACACAGATGGGAGAGGTTAGAGAGGAGATTCAGCACTTACATGAGACAGTAGACTTTCTCATAGATCAGCAAAAAGTAATACAAGAAAAACTACTGGACCTCGAAGCTCGATCCAGATGAGACAATCTGTGGATTTATGGTCTTCCGGAGGGATCGGAGACTGGCAGAATAGAAGATTATGTGGAAGATCTCCTCCGTGATGTTCTCGATCTCCACCAAACATTTCAATTCCAAATCGAGAGAGCTCACAGGTCCTTGATACAGCAGCCGAAAGACCCCACTGCCAGACCTTAGATCGGTGGTTCTTAAATTGGCAAGCTTTAAAGACAAGGAATTCATCCTCCATTCGGTTTGGGCAAAACAAACTGTCAAATATAATACAGCCATGCTTTGGTTCGATAACGACTAACCTATAGAGATCCTTTGATGAAGAATGGCCTACTCACCCATCCTTAAGGTGCTATGAGAACATTGTACATTTTCAAACACCTTACCCATAGAAGCTTCGGATCTCGTGGGAAAATGGATCGAAGATCTATGACACTCCAGAAGAGGCCTTAAAGGATATTCAATCCAAGGGCTGGGATGGTCCACCAGGCTGAGTAGTAGACCAGAACTTCTTCCACCAGAGAGTGCAGTGACAGAGAGGCTCAGGTCGGCATGGGACAAGAAAAGCACGAGCAGAAGGGCTGTGCACTTTGCAAGAGGTGAAAAGGGCCCTGCAGAAATTCAAATCTGGAGGCGAAGATACACAGCAAAACCAAAACACCTGAACAGTAAGGAGGAGGTCTTTTTTATTCTCTTTCCTCCCTGATGTAACATTGGGGCTGGTTTCAAGCCAAAATAGCCATGGAACCAATGCACTGTTCAGTGAACCTTCTTGTAGAACAGATTTCTACAAACTCCTGCCAAACAGATCTTAGGGCCTTGTTAACTTGTTTAAATTGCGACTTACCACAAGGCCATGTTAAATATGACACTAATGCTGGGACTAAAAGATACTCCACCTCATATGGGATATGTAATTGTAGAATTAAATTTTATTTTTGTGTCCAGCTATCTGCCCTCTCCAGTTAAGTAAGTCCTTTTTCCCCCATTACAGATCTTAAAGGGATAAAGTGTTATTATTATTTGAAGTTGACTGCATTGCCCCACATTAGTTTTAATATGTGAGTCTTTTCAAAGCACATACAGAAGGAATTTCTCACTGTCTCCCAGAGTGGATGACATGCTTCAGAGGGGAACCCTCAGAGAGAAGATAGCTGGGAATGTTCCTGGAGGGTCTCTCCCTTATTAAATGGAAATACTAAGAAAAAAAGAGCAGAGACCTTGGGGCATCAGTAGCTTGGGATGTCTGAAATGATAGAGGAGGGTAGAGGGGAATTCTTCTCCCCCTCCCCTCGGGCAGTGGACACACCTTTTTGGGTGTGGGCAGCATCCTGTCTCGAACCTACTAGAGGCCAGGGAAGCCTGGCAGAGATTTCTGTCACTAATCCCCCTGTGGGGGTCATTCCCTCCATTGAGGCTCGCTCCTCGTAAGATAGAGGGCATACGTCTCAGCCCTCCCATTTTGGAAGTACTACTGTAAATAGTTTACAGTTCATGGTATGTATTTGTAGTATTTTGGTGCCTATTATACTCATGATACCTGATATGCATTTATTGAAAAGAAGAGATTTTTGGTTAGAAGACAAGAGATTTGAATTTATTATGAGGGTCCTTGGATTAAAGTATCAAATAGTAACACAGGGAAACATCTGGACCCCCCCCCCACCACCAATTCAACCTTATACAGGGGCCTTTATGAAAATGGCTAGGAATACACCTATAACTATATGCTCACATAATGTTAATGGACTCAATAGACCAATTAAATGGTACAAGGTTATAACCTCAATTAGAAGAGTAAACCCCAATTTGTGTTTCTTCAGGAAACACATTTAAGCAAAGGAGAGCACTCAAAACTAACCAAATTTGGCTTTGGCATAGTGGTGGTCCTCTACTTACAGACAGGGAAAGAGAAGGGAAACAGCCATTTTAGTCCCTAAATCTACAAGGTTTGACATGGCTGCTTCTTATGCAGATCCAGAGGGGTGTCTGGCCATAGCAGTAGGGAAATTGAAGGGACAGGAGATAACATTATTCTCTTTACACATCCCACCAGGTTCTAACTCTGAGATGATAAAGAAACTATTTCGAAAGATTACTGAATTACATAAAGGGGTCTTAGAAATAGGTGGAGACCACAATATGGGCACCTCTAATTGAGACACTTCAAATCCCCAGCCTCCCAGATGAAGTGCAGCCCAAAGAGCTGCCCAGCTGTATTTTTTCTGAGGCGCATTGAGTAGACACCTGGAGCGCTTTAAACCCGAGCAAACGAGAACACACACACTACTCAGCACCTCATAAAATATGCACAAGGATAGATTTTTTTCATATTTCCAGAGAACACCTCTACAGGGTCATGGATTGTATACAAATACCCTCAGCACTATCAGATCACTCATTATTAATTCTTAAACTAAATTGGGGGAGAGAATGAAAACAAACATTGTGGAGATTTAATAAATTTTTGTTAAATATAAAATACTTTGGGGAGATGACAACTCAGAGAATCAGGCAAATCCTCCAAGAATACAGCACTCCAGGTATGTCGGAGGGGGTTTTGTGGGACACCATTAAAACAGTGTTAAGGGGAGATATCATAAAATACGCTTCCCATTATAAGAAACAGCAACAGGCTTGCCTAGATAAACTACACTCCCAGCTTAAAGATCTTCAGGCACAGCATGCAGCAGGAGACAGAGGGTGCCCTTCCACTATTACATGCCACAAGGGAATGGATTCAACAAGTTATGGATCTACACACAGAGCATGCTTCACAATCTCTATGTCAGAGATTTTACAATGGGGGACCCAGGTCGGTCCAATTACTGGCTCATAGATTGAGGAAGCAACAGACACAATTGAACATAGCACAAATCAGGAATCCGGCAAAAGGAAGTATGGTCACTTTACCCTCACAGATTAATCAGGTCTTCCAGACATTTTAGGAGAAATTTTATACCCCTGAATAAGACACCAATCTAGGGGTTGGGGGCAATTTTCTGGCAGACCTTAACCTACCAAAACTAAGGGATGATCAGCAGTTAGTACTGACATGCTCGATCACAGAGGGGGAATTAGAAGGAGCAATCTCTAGGTTAAAATCCTTTAAGAGCCCAGGCCCAAATGGCTATACAGGAGAATTCTACAAAATATTTAAACAAGACTTACTCCCTGCTTTATTGAGGACATGTCAGGAGACCCGGGGGGAGGGAGCACTGGTTACAGGGGGGTATGCATGTATTTCTAGTATTCTAATACCTGGGAAAGATAGCACTGCTTGTTCTTCCTATAGACCAATTTCAGTTCTCAATATGGACTATAAGCTGTTTGCCTCGATCCTGGCCAGGAGACTAGAGACCATGCTGCTGGATCTAATAGAACATGATCAAACAGGATTTGTTATCGGTAGGCAAACTCAGGACAATATAAAAAGGACCCTACGTCTGCTTCATAGAGCCACCCGATCGGACACCCCTTTTCTACTTTTAAGTTTAGACACTGAGAAGGCATTCGGCCGGGTGGCATTGCCCTTTTTATGGTTGGTTATGGGAAAGATGGGTATACCTCAGGACTTTGTACAGGTGATTGCATCACTCTATAGCAACCTGAGAGCATATATTACAATAAATGGAGCATTTTCTACCCCAATCTTACTGAAAAGAGGTGCTAGACAGGGATGGCCCCTGTCCCCTCTCCTGTTCACCCTATATCTGGAGCCATTGGCTCAGGCCATACGGCAAGATGAGAGGATCCAGGGTATGGAGATGGGTACCCAGGCTCACAAGCTAGTGCTTTACACTGATGATTTGTTAATTTACATGAGAAATTCTGAAAACTCACTTCCTCCCCTATGGACCCTATTAGATAGGTTTGGTGATATAGCAGGGTACAGGATAAACCAGGGAAAGACAGAAGTCCTTAGAATAAACTATGACCCATCACTGAAGACAAATAATTGGTAAAATAATGGGTTAAAAAAAAAAGACAAAGAGAGACTTCCCATTTAGATGGGAACTGAGACACTTAAAATACCTAGGAATCCAGATCAGCCCTACACATACAGATTTGTTCACTTTGAATTACTCACCCCTATTATTAAATATAAGCACAGAATTGGAGCGGTGGGGAGCCCTCCCACTGCCTTTAATTCAAAGAATTGAGGCAATAAGAACGCTGGTCCTCCCAAAACTCTTGTATTTAGCACAGACTCTACCAATTCAGATCACAGAGGAGTGATATAGAACAATAAACAGGAAAATACCTAAATTTATTTGGGTGGCTCAGAAACCAAGAATATGGCTCTCAATTTTGAGACTAGCCAGGGCACAGGGAGGACTGGCACTTCCACATTTGAGTCTATACCACACAGCGGCCCATTTAAGAACGGTCCTCTACTGGCTACTTGGGGATTATTCAGCTAAATGGAAGGATTTGGAAAGATCAGAAGCAGACCTAGCAGATATAAATGAGACATTGCTGACCTCACCTCCCAAAATAACACCAAAGAAAATGACAAACCCATATATAAGAACTAGCATACAAATGTGGCAGAGGATTTTAGCATCATGGGGCCTTCTGGACTGGAGATCACTACTATACTTCCTTCCCCACCTCTCCTCGTTTATGCCCATGAGGCTGGATGGGGGATACCATAGATGGGAAAAATTAGGGTTACATTTGCTGTACCACTTCGCCCCCCAGTGAATTATACTTTCCCTAACAGAACTAGTTCAAAAATGTGAGATCTCCTATAAAGACAGATTCAGATTTTTCAAGTTAGGGATTTCTTTAAGGCTGACAGGGCAGGAAAACAAACAGACCTTCCTACCCCATGTATACTGGGGCTCTTGGTGGGAGCATTGGAAAGAGGTCCTATGCCCTCACACTTGATCTCCATTTTATTTGACGCAATTAGAGAGTTAGAGGAAGATTTTTTGGACCCAGTCCATCAGGCCTGGGAAAAAGATCTAGGGAGTCCGATCCCATTAGAGACATGGCAGAACCATGTAAAATCAATGCAGAGGGGCCTGAACTCTAAAAGTTGGAGAGAGTTTTCCTGGAAAGTGACCACTAGATTTTTCAGGACTCCTGCACAACAACAAAAGTATCAGATGAGAACAGTAGCAGTATGCTGGAGACAATGTGGATTCTCCCCAGCATCACACGTACATATTTTCTGGAGTTGTCAGAACTACAAACTTTTCTGATGGAGCTACAGACTGCCTAACAACAGGTAGTCTCACTGACTTTAACTATGACACCCGTGTTGTTTTTTATGACAGATTACCCCCCAGAATGTTGACCCCCCCAATACCAGGAAATTACTAACTATAGCTATCCTACATAGATACATAGACAGTGTTGTCAGATAAGGGCCTATGGCCCACCCAGTCTGCCCATTTGAGCTAGCAAGTTCAGTTTATGTTTTCCTAGAAGTCTGTTGCCCCTTACCCCTGACCTCCAGAATTCCTTTATGTCTATCCCATGCATTCTTAAATCCCATGATTGTTTCAGCCCCCACCACTTCCTCTGGCAGGGTGTTCCACTTGTCCACTGCAAAGAAAACAATTACCAAATTATGGCTTAAAGATAAACCACCTACAATATCAATGTGGCAAGATATAATGATAGACATATATAAAATGGAAAAGATTACAGCATTGCTCAATAAACAACAGGAGCAAACTGAAATTATGTGGAGACGGTGGGTTCTATATATATATCCCAGGAAAGACAAGCTTTTGTGCCATGACCTTTTACAGGAGATACATAATCAGTGAAGGGGGACCTTCTGAAACCAATCTGACAGATAGAACAAAGAGAATTACCTAGTACCAGATCTAAATTGATTTGCCCACCATTAGGAAAACAGATTAATTGATCCATAAGGCATGTATTTATTTGTAAATGTACCCTATGTATATTATTTCTGTAACACAACATTTTAAGCTATATCAGGTTCTGAAAAACGATATGTAATTATGAAGGCACTTGTAAATGTTTTTGTTGATGTTCTGTGTTTTGAAAAAAAAAACATAATTCAATAAAGATTAAAATTTAAAAAAAAAAGAAAGTGCTCAATTGCAGTCACCTTGTACATGGGATACCCTGTCATATCCCCCCTTTCCCTCCTCTCTTCCAGGGTGTACATATTGAGGTCCTATAATTTCTCCTTATAGGACTTCTGATGCAGACCCTGCACCATTTTAGTGGCCCTCCTCTGGACTACTTTCACTCTCCCTATGTCTTTTCTGAGATGTGGTCTCCAGAACTGGACACAGTACTCTAGGTGGGATCTTACCAGTGATCTATATAGAGACAATGCCACCTTCCTCGTTCAGCTGGTGATACCCCTCCTTTTGCACTCCAGCATCCCACTTGTCTTTCCAACTGCCATGTTACACTGCCTGGTGACCTTTAGGTCATCCGATATGACCCCCCCATATCTTTCCTGCTTAGTGGTCATCAGTACCACCACCTCTCCAATTATGTACTCCACCAATGGGTTTTTGTTCCCCAAGTACATTATTTTCCACTTTTTCACACTGAAATCTAGCTGCCATACCCTTGATCACTCCAAATTTTCTCAGGTCACTGCTTATCCTTTCCACCCCCCTGGAGTGTCCAACCCATTGCAGAGTTTGTTGTTGTCTACAAAGAGGCAGACCTTCACTTCCAGCACCTCTGCAATACCACTTCTAAAGACATCAAGGAGGACCAGTCCCAGCATTGATCCCTGATGCACCCTTCTGGTTACCCTCCCTTCCACTGAGGGAACTCTGCTTACTACCAGCCTCTGCCACCTATCCCGTAACCAATTTCTTACCCAGATTACCACCCTTGGACCCACTCCTAAACTACACAGATTGCTTACTAGTCTCCTATGTGGAATGGTGTGGGATGCCTCTAGGTAGGCTACATGCACCGTTCCACACAGATCAAATTCTTGATCACCCAGTCATAGAACTCTATCAGATTCATTTGACATGATGCCCCCACCCACTTTTAATTCATATGCTGCCTTGCATTTTGCAACCCATTGATCCTGTCAGGGATAGAGGATCTGAGGGAGTCAAGGAACTATGGGCACAAATAAAGGGGAGCATTGAAAAATCAACAAATCTCTGTGTCAGGCAGGTTAACAAGGGCAACAGAAAATAGAAACCACTATGGTTCTCTAAAGATGTAGCAGAAAAAGTAAGGACAAAAAACTAGCATATAGAAAGTACAAAAAGACACTAAAGGAAGAGGATAGGGAAAGGGAAAACTACCAGGAGAAACAATCATGGAGGCTCCCCTTCTGAGGGTGGTAGAGAGGGCAGAGGCTGAAATGTCCTCCCCAGAGTTTACTGCCAGCAGTGGGTGAAGTCCCCCCCCCCGGTCGACAACAGGTACAAAAATGTGACACTGCAAAAAGGCATGAGGATCTCTAAAGTTAACAAAGAGAGGACTTTCTATTGGTGCCATTTTTAAATTCAGGCTGCTGCGCCATCGAACAACCAACAACAAGGTTTTTTGGACTAGATAACCCCTGCATTAGAATTACCAAAGTACAGTTTCTTAAATTAAACAGACTGTTCAGACTGCTGGCATTTTGATTATTTTTTTCTCCTAGAAGGATACTGGCAAACCCTGACTCAAAAATGAATGCAGTACTAGCCCATACGACTGCTTTTCTGTCATTCATACCCTCAGTATTTGCTTTTAGCAAGGAAACTCAGCATCTAAATTACCTAAATTACAATTTTGGATTATAATCTCAGGATTAGTGTATAGCAAGAGAGCTCTGCATTTAACTTAAGTTCCAGACTGCTTTTCCTGTGATTTTAACCTCAGTATTTGCTTGTAGCAAGGGAGCTCTACATCTAAATTACCTCCCGATTACAATTTTAGATTTTAATCTCAGGATTTGCCCACAGCAAAGGAGTTTAGCATTTAACTTAGTTCATTTCAAAGCTTCATTGCATGAATGTTAGCCTCAGCTTGCTGTTCTAGCAGCTGCTAAAGAATGTGATGCAAACCGTAGATTAGCAAATTCCTGTTTGTTTTCCTGCTAAAGTAAAATAATTACAAAACTTACGATGGCAAAGTAAAATAATTACAAAACATGTGGTGGCAAAGTGAAATAATTATAAAACATGTGGGTTTACTATAGCCCCTCCCCACCTTTCCACTGCTCCCCTCTGTACCTGCATTAAATTGGTGTCCTCTGCTTTGTTTCACAGAATCATGGAGGCTCCCCCTCCAAGGGTGGTCAAGAGGACCCAGGCTGAAGTGCCCTCCCCACAGCTTACCGCCAGCTGTGGGTGAAGTCCCCCCCGGCCAACAACAGGTACGAAAATAGGACACTGCAAAAATGCACAAGGGTCTCTAGAGTTGGCCCCACCAACGCTTGGCATCGGCTACCCCACCACATCCCTTGGCAAACACTGCTGTTTATAGCAGAAACCATGTGGTGGAAAAAAAACCTATCAGGCTGTTTTACCATTAGTAGCTAAACAGCTACAGCCACCATAGGTCGCAACAATCGATTAAACTGCATTTCGACTTACAAACCCTGCTTGCCAGCTTAAGTTTCACTGTATGCCTGTTTAACCACACAGCATTTTTTTGCTAAGGATCCTAATCACAGCAAATCATCGGTAATTAGCATGTATTCCAGGCTACTGGCCCTACCTGACTATTATTCGACAGGTTTGCAGGGCATGAGCCCCAACTGCTGGAACAGAAATTTTATTCTAAGCACACAAAGACAAACCTAGAGGGGACAAAATACATTTACAGCAACCCTCTGGAATTGATTAGATCTTGCTAACTGCACACTAAGGACAGAGCTGACCCATCTCATTCAATAGCTCTGTGGCCCCCACCTGTCTTGTCTGTGACACTGTGTAATACTAAATGGAGATGTCTCAGCCTAATAAGGGCATGCACCCCAATGCTCTACCCAGCAGGGGACCTGACCTGGCTGTCACATACATCTGTGTGATAATCTGGGTTGATACGATAATGGGTGCATGCTGCTCCCCTAACCTGCTATGGGGTGTGCAGGATTGTCTGCTCCTGCACCTCATGGATTGCCCTGCAATGTCATTGGTAGACACTATGCTAATGATGCATGGGCTAACTCACAAGGGAGCCTGCTACCACATGATCACTGGTATAAGAGGCAAAAGGGCGAATCTTGCACACTTCCTTGGACTGAGAGCCCTCAGCTGCCTCGCCATAATGCTGCTGTTCTGCTCTGGAGATATTGAACAAAATCCTGAGCCCCCAGTTAATAACTGCACAATAGGGTCACCCCTTGACCCAAGCTGGAGCAATACTAAGGGCCTGAGAGTCACCCATATGAATGCCTGTAGCCTGCATCCCAAAATGCACATGGTCCAATACTGGGTTGCCTTATACAACCCTGATGTATTGGCCATCTCTGAAACCTGGCTCAAGCCACACTTCCAGGCCTAAGAGGTGGAACTAGCTGGCTACGATACCTTTAGAAAAGACAGAGAGGGAAAAAAGCTGCAGAGGTTCTCATCTGTATGAGAACATCACTTGAGGCCTCACTAGCTCCTCACCCATACTGGACTCCCCAGGTTGCAAATTGATATTCATGAGGATAATCCTAGGCCATGCAAAGCACCTAACTATAGGCTGCATTTTTAATCATCCAAAACTTACCCAACTTGCTTTGGAGGACCTACAAAAGCACTGGTGAGTACTGTTCTTTCAGAGTTACTGTTTCTGGGGAACTACAACTTAAACTGGGATACTAGCACAGAGCAAGCTGTCACAGCCTCGTTTCTTGAAGCTAAACTGACACAGATCATCACCAAAATCACTAGACACAATCCCAGAACAGGGAACTATTCTACCCTAGGCTGGATCCTTGCCTCCAATCCTGCAATCATCAAAATGGCTGGCATAATGTCAGATGCCTTGAGTGACCATTCAGCAACTTTCTGCATTTGGAAGAATAAGCCCACCAAGGTTCTCCCAGACTAATTTCATCCAGAGATTTCTAAAAATTCTCAGACAAGGCCTTCCAGACCTACCTAGGCAGAGCTGACTGGACTCCAATTAAGTTCCTCTCCAGCGTGGAGAAAGCTGTAGAATTCTTTCAGCTCACATTCTCATCTGCAGCAAACCTTCATGTCCCATTAAGGAGAATTCACACCAAGAGTCACTGCTACAGGTGGATCATGAGAGAGCTAAAATCCCTAATGATAAGCAGAGATAAGGCCTGGAAGAAGTAGAGGTGCTCGGCACTCCCGGGTGACCTAGTCATCTATAGGTCACTGAGGAATCAATGTAAAAAAGCCACTAAAACCACTAAGAGGGAATACCTTAAAACCCTTCAGCAGACAAACTTGTCTGACCCAAGGTCCTTTTGGTCCTGTATAAACGACCTGATAAAAGGTAATAAGAAAACCCCCCAGGGCCACATAATCAGTGGTGGTCAAACGCTAACTGAAGGAAGTAATACAGAGGCCACCTTCAACAGATTCTTCACAGACCTAGGAACATACCAAACAAGCTTACTCCCTGAAAGGAGGATCTGTTAAAAACTGAAGTACAGAATCCTATACTCCCACACTTCCACCTAAGGACAGTACACACCAAGGAAGTGCTATCCCTCCTACTGTCCATAAAGTCCAATGGAACAGTGAGACCAGATGGCTTGGACCCTAGGCTGCTCAATGCTGCAGCACCAGTCACTGCCCTTGCTATTACTTGGCTCATAAATCGGTCCTTGCTGGATGGAGTAGTACCCAAAATATGGAAGCAGGCGAATTTTGTGCCAATCCATAAGGGAGGATCTAGGGAGCCAATAAAAAACTATAGATTTATCTCCCTGCTCTGCATCCTGGCAAAAATCCAAGAGAGGCTCATCTATTGCCAACTTCGAGACTATCTGGAAGCGAACCAGCTGTTGGTACCCACCCAGCATGGCTTCCGACAAAGGCATGGGACTGACTCGGCACTTATCAAACTCACCACTGATATTCTATCGGCGCTGGACAAATGCCTCCCAACAGGAGCTGTCTTCAAAGACCTGACCAAGGCCTTTGATCTGGTTGACCACTCCCTACTGATAGCAAAACTGAGTAAACTTGGACTTGATCAACACTCACTGAATTGATTCGGCAACTACCTGTCTGACCACTCTCAGCAGGTAAAGTGGAGGGGAGCTGCCTCTGGGTTTCTCCCAGTAACTGAGGGGGTACCACAAGACTCAATATTAGGCCCCCTCTTATTCTCGTTGTTTGTCAATGACCTCAGTAACCACTGTGGGACCTGCTCCATGGTCCAGTATGCTGACGAAGCAGTCCTGTACAGATCTATTAATGCTGATCACCTTGGACTGCAACTCCAGTCAGACTTTGCCTTGATTGAATCCTGGCTACTAGAGAATCGCCTGGTCTTAAATTAAAAAAAAATAAAGGCTGTCATGTTCAGACCATGATCCCTAGGCCCTGATCAAAGCCTCTTACTTCCACTCAACACAGCAGCAGGCTCCACTATAGAGGTGGTGCAGTCTTTTAAATATCTCAGCTTCGTGCTGGACCAGGGACTCACCCTAAAATCCCATGTGAATTCTGTAAGCAAAAATATCCACCAGAAGCTTGGCCTGCTCCACTGCCTTAGTGCCCAAATGATACCTAAGACCAGGTTGGCAATAGCCAAGAGTATACTACTCCCTACCTTAACATACGCTGCCCCTATTCTGCATGGAATGGCAAAGCAGAGCTTCAACTGCTTACAAACCCTATATCACAAAATTGCATGCTTTTCTACAAACCTGGAACCAAGAAGCCATCACAGCAATGTACTTGCCTCACTCTGCTGGCCCTCCTTTGGCCATAGACTTCAGTACCCCCTACTATGTAACACTTACAAGCCCATCAACGACCACCCCACTGCTACTGTAGCTGGACTACTAGCCCCAAGACGCTCCGGCAGGCTGCTCTGTACCACTGGACTAAGGCTCCTCGAAGAACCCAGGATCAGAGCCACAGTAGGCAGTAAACACTTTGCCTGTGCTGCTCCAGGCTTTGGAATAAACTCCCTGGACACCTTTGGCTAGCTACTTCCATAGGGAATTTCCAAAAGGGTCTACACATGCATTCACTGGCCCATAGTCACTGCTCCTGTCCTGGTGAATGACTTTTCTTCTCAGAACAGTCCCCTCTCTTCCTCTGACATCTCTCCTGTTCATCCTCTGCCCTTGACTCACCCAAGTATGTCTTGACACTAACCAACCAAACCCTGTCTTGTAGTATTGTGATTGCTACAAACTTCTGTTAGTTAGCTAAATACCCTACTGTATGTAATCTTGCTTTGCACAGAACACTGTATTTATGACCTTGTATTGTCTGTTCAAAAATGTACTGTACTATATAAATGCCTCACTCTATGTAACTAATTCCGGGTCAACCCTAAAAAAAGGACATTAGGGGCCCAGAGGGCCTACACAATTAACAAAATTTAATAAATAAATAAAGGGAGGCATGGAAGGCAGTTAGATGTGCAAAGGCACAAATGGAGAAGAATATTGCCCAATCAGTAAAAGAAGGGGATAACACTTTCTTTAAATATATAAGCAAGAGGAGGAAGACTAAAGGGGGAATAGTAGGGATAAAAGGGTAAGAAGGGGTTTACAAGGAGGAGAACCAAAAGAAGGCAGACATATTGAAAAAATACTTTTGATCAGTATTTACAGAAGAAGGGGTAGGTGATAGGCCAAAGATAAGAGACAAGGGCATAAATGGTAAGAGGGTGGGCACCAGTCCTTTTACAGAGGAGAAATTCCTCAAGGTCTTAGCACAATTAAAAGTAGACAAGGCAATAGAACCTGATGAGGTGCCCCCCAGGATACTGAGGGAGCTGAAAGAGGTGCTAGCTGCACCTCTGACAACTGTTTTCAACTTATCATTAGAAACAGAGGTTCCGAGGGACTGGTGGAGGGCAGATGTAGTCCCACTTCACAAAAGTGGGAACAGAAAAGAGGCAGGAAATTAGAACTGTCAGTCTGACTTCGGTAATGGGCAAAGTAATGGAAACACTACCGAAGGAAAGGATAGTGGAATACCTTTTAACCAGTGGATTACAGGATCCAAGGCATCATGGTTCCATAGGGGGTGGTCTTGTCAGACAAACCTGATCCTTTGACTGGGTGACCAGAGTAGTGGATCAGGGAGGAGCAGTAGATGTGGCCTACCTGGATTTCAGTAAGGCCTTCTACACAATTTCAAATAGAAGACTGGTGAACAAGCTGGCCTGTCTGGGAGTGGGTCAAAAAGTTATAAACTGAGTAAGCAGTTGGTTAAGCAACAGGAGTCATAGGTAGTGATAAATAGTATCAACTCTGGAGAAGGCAAGGTGCACAGCAGAGTGTCTAAGGGTTCAGTACTAGGCCTTGTTCTCTTCAATGTCTTTATTACTGACATTATGGAAGGGCTAGAAGGGAAAGTATGCCTGTTTACAGATGATACAAAAATCTGCAACAGAGTAGACACACTGGGGTGAGGGGGTGGTGGAAAAATTGAGAGATGATTTGAAAAAGTTGGAAGACTGGTCAATGGTTTGGCAGCTGTGTTTCAATGCAAAAAAGTGCAAAATCATGCACTTGGGGCACAGAAACCCAGGAGCCACATATCAGTACTGGCCACCACCAAATAGGAAAGGGACCTGGGAGTAATCATTTCTGATGACCTGAAGGTAGCCAAGCAGTGTAATAAGGCAGTGGGGAAGGCTAGCAGAATGCTCGGGTGCATAGGGAGGGGTATCACCAATAGGAGAAAGAAGAAGAAGGTAATATTACCCCAGTACAGATCATTGGTAAGACCCCACCTCGAGTTTTGTGTCTAGTTCTGGAGGCCCCACCTCTGGAAGGACATTGATAAGGTGGAGGTGGTACAAGAGAGGGCTACCAAAATAGTGCAGGACCTTCATCAAAAACCCTACCAGGAGAGACTCAAGGAACAGAATATGTACTCTCTGGAGGAGAGGATGGAAAGGGGGAATATAATTGAAAATTTAAATACCTAAAAGGTATTAATAAGGTACATAAAGGTAGGATTTTCCATAGAAAAAGAAGCTCAAGGACAAGGGGTCATGTTATGAAGCTGGAGGGTGGAGGCTCAGAGGAAATGTGAGGAAATACTTCTTCACGGAGAGGGTGGTGGATGCCTGGAACAGCCTTCCAGTGGAGGTGGTGGGTGCCAAAATGATGACAGGATCCAAGCATGCATGGGACAGATACAAGGGGACCTTGGTAGTAAGGCAAGGGGAGAAGACGACCAGAGATTGAATAGGGTCTGTGGTGGCACAGGAAGCAAGGAAAACTGGGCATACTAGGTGGGCCAACAACTTTTATGTTTTTATTGGATTCAAGATATTCCACAATCTTCTGTTTCAGCAGTGATTCCATTAACTTTCCCACCATTGAAGTCAGGCTAACTGGCCAGTAATTGCCAGTCTCTTCCCTGCTACTACTTTGTGAGGTGGGACTACACCTGCCCTCCACCAGTCCTCTGGAACTACTCCTGTTTCCAATGAGCTAGTAAATAGGGCTGTCAGCGGTGCAGCCAGTACCAATATTCTGAGCTCCCTCAGTACTCTTGGGTGGACCCCGTCTGGCCATATTGCTTTGATCACTTTCAGATTTGCCAGTCCCTTCGGGACTTTCTCTT
Organism: Neoceratodus forsteri; assembly: GCA_016271365.2. Classification (NCBI taxonomy): domain Eukaryota; kingdom Metazoa; phylum Chordata; order Ceratodontiformes; family Ceratodontidae; genus Neoceratodus; species Neoceratodus forsteri. Next base: position 974,794,823 of record CM057450.1, on the reverse strand, counting down.
CTCAAAGCAGACTAGTGTCTACTTCCCCCCCCCCATGCTCCTGTTATATTCTATCTGCCTTTTCCTGTTTCCCCTCAGCATAGTCCCCCCCTTCCCTTCTTAACCTTACAATCCCACCTCTAGTCTTCCTTTTTAGGACTGCAGTGGGCGGAACCCTGCAGACTTTTTGCTGTTGGAAAAAAGGGAGATTTTTTTCCAACTGAATAACAGTGTGGAAATACTTCACAGTCGCCTCTGCATCCATGAAGCACTCCGCTCTGCTCTGTTCATTACTAGTGCACTGCACTATTTTTCAGCAGTCACAGCAGAGCACGGCACACTCCGCCATGTCCAAGATGGCTGCCAAACTGTATTGTGCATGTGTGACTACTAGTGCATGTGCAGTAGCATTCAGCAACCATCTTGGACATGGTGGAGTGTGCCGTGTTCCACCATGACTACAGAAAAAATAGTTTTAAATTACAGATATCTCCCTACCTGACCCTTCCTCTCAGCACCCACCACCTCCTCAGAAACATACGAGTAGCACTGGGGGTGTCCAGTCCTCAAGTGTCAAGGTCAGGATCAGGAATCCTTGGTTGTTTTTTTTTTCATTATAGATATTCCCCACACCTAACCCTCCCTCTCAGCACCCCTCCCTCAGAAACATAAGAGTGACACTCGGGGTGCCAAGCCCCCCAGTGTCATGATCTGGAATCCTCGGTGTTCCCTCCCTCTAAGCACCCACCACCCTACAAACACCCCCCCGAAACATAAGAGTGACATGGGAGGGGGGTCCCAATCCCCCAGTGTCACAAGCTGGACTCCTTATTGTTGTTTTTTTTTCCCTTTTTTTAAACCTGCAAAATACAAAACCAGCCATCAGTGTCTTTTGCACCATAACTGTCCCCCTCACCCAACCCTCCCACTCAGCAATCACCCCCTTATAACCCCAAAGCCTTTACTTACCCAATGGGGTTCATATGCTGTAATCCTCTCTGGACCACAGGCACGTCTTCACTCTTCAAAGCTGGACCACAAACTAAAGAAGCAGGTATGCAGTTCAATGCATACCAATGGGGTTTTGAACTTCAATGCATAACTTGGCTATTTTTGCAGATCTTTGACCCACATTTTCAACATACCTTTTTTGGGACCCCACCTCATGAACAATTGCACTGACATTAGGCAAATATGTCCCAAAAATTGATTTTGTGGTTCCTGCATGAAATCACCTTTCAGACAGGAGCCAAAAAAATTATCTGCCCTTGTTCATGAGGTGGGATCATAAGAAAGCTATGTTGAAAATTTGGTGTAAAAATATTAAAAAACAAAGTTATGAGCCTACATTGAATTTTGCAAACACACGCTTATACCTTTGGTAATTTTCAATATTTTAACCCAAAATTTACAACATACCCATATCTTTACAGCACCTAATGAATGTGACAGCTGTCATTTTTAAGTCCTGGCCCAATTTTTTTTTTACATTCGGAAAGGTGATTTCTCGATCCCTGCTCAAAATCATCTTTCAGGCAGGAGTTAAAAATGTTCTCTGTCCTTGTTCTTGAGGAGGGGTCATAAAAAGGCTAAGTTATAAATTTGGTGTAAAAATATTTAAAAAAAGTTATGAGGCTATTTTGAATTCTGCAAACACAGGCTTGTAACTTTGGTACTATTCCATATTTTTACCCCAAATTTTCAACATAGCCATTTCTATACAACACCTCACGACTGTGTTAGCTGTCATTTTTCAACTCCTGACCAAAATGTGTTTTTGCATCCCAAAAGATGATTTCACAGCCCTTGTGTGAATTCACCTTTAGTCCAAAAGAAGAAAATTTTCTCTGCCCTTCTTCATGACGCAGGGTCATATCAAAGCTATGTTGACAACTTGATGTAAAAACATTAAAAAAAGGCAACTTTATGAGCCAGTGTTAAATTTTGTGAACTCTGGCTTGTAACTTTAGTAATTTTCATTCATTTTACCCCAGATTTGTTGCCTGCAGCCCTATTGGCTCTGTCCAGAGGTTGTTTCACTTACATACCTTAAAAATGTTGTGTTTCCTTTTGTTACTGTCTTGTCTACTCTCTCTTCAGTTTGCACCTTTATACTCCTTACTGCCCTCCATGTTTCCCTTTATCTCCTCTGATACACCTCCCTATCCTTCTCCCTCTGCATCTCATTGTACCTTCTTAATTATTTATAATAGTAGTGCTGTGTCAAACCTGCACAAGCTTGATATTTTATATCATAATGCCCTGTGCTACATAACAAAAGCTCCCTATAGAACACACCACTGCAGCCTCTACGCAGCAGTGGGGTGGCCCTTCTTATCAGCAAGAAGGGTGCTCCACACTGGCATGTGGGCCCTGTAAATTCTTCAGAACATGCTTCCACACTATATCTCCTCACTCTTCTGCAGATTTCACAGTGACTACGTATTACTTAAAAACAATTTTATTCTACTAGGTGTCCCCAGAACCCACATGCTTCTTGGCTGGGTTGATATCAGCTACAGTATGTCATTCTAGTCTTATGGAACAAATTACAAGCATCCCTAACACTCAAAGACCTAGTCACTATTAATTCATTTAAATCCTTGTTCAACAAGTTTTACAAGGATACCTGCCACTGCAAATAATAGATAGGTTACACGCACGTATTACCTAGCTGATCCTTTGTCAGCACTTACCACTGCCCCACCAGTCAAGGATAAGCACTTCACCAACCCTGGCCTTCCCATCCCCAGTACCCTGTCCTTTGACTCCCTTTACCTTAGATTTCCCCCTTAAATAGGACATGAAATCATTTCTATTTGGCAGCTGTTTATAAAATTCTTATTCTTAGAAGTTATATGCATTCCCCTAAATTACCCACATTTAACTGTACCTGAATAAAAAGTGATATGAAAAACTATCTTATGCATTGTTTTGTTTTTATGGGCAGAGTTCTGTTGCAGTTCTCTTCATGAAAGCAATAACTTGGAGTTTTAACCAGGTCGTGGTTTGTGTACAGAACTTTAATCACTGTTCTGATCGGTCAACAAATCATAATTACCATTCTATGCACAAACCGTGCATAGTGACAACTCTAAGTTATTGATTCCATGAAGAGAACTGTAACAGAATGCTGCTAATAAAACCAAAATAATGCAAAATACAGTTTTTGTATCACCTTTTTATTCAGGTACAGTTAAATATGGATAATTTAGGGGAACACATAGCATTGCTGAAAATAAGAAGTTTGTAAATAACTGCCAGTTAGAAATTATTTCCTGTCCCCTTTAATGATTGCTGCTCCTTACTGTTCCCCCTGCCCTATACCAAATTCAGCTTGGCCCTCCACTTACTCACCGTTATACCCCAATGTACCTGCCCCCCTGCCCTACTGCTTTTACCCCTTGTCCTTCCCAAATGCTCTATTTTTGACACCATCTCTCGGTTACTGTTGTTAAATTATTATACTGAAAGCATATGCCACCTACATTACTACATTCACCTTCAGTGAATTACAATGCCTATGTATTGTGTTCTCAAGAAACATCTTGTTGCTGCTGTGTACCATGTACAGTATTATGGCTATGTGTTGAATTTATCCCACCACTATTATGTAACTCTCATGTACTATGCCTTTGTATTGAAATTGTTCCACCAGCACCTCCTTGTAAATTAGCATGCTCAATGGAGTTTTCCTGCAAATAAACTTGAACTTGATGCTACCCTCTTAGCTTTTACCTTTTCTGCCACCTCTTTCAAAACCCATAGTGGTCTCTTTCTTTTCTTTCTTTTGCTCCCTTGCTTGATGCAGAGGTTTGTTGCCTTCACTATGGCACTTTTTAGTTTCCCCTACTGTTCCTGCACCCCACCCATATCACCCCCTCCAGGTCATCCCTGAGGCATTCACACATCTTTTTAAAACCTGCACTCCTGATGTCCAGGACCTTTGTCTTTTTGTGGTTCGGGTCCACAGTTGACCATATATTGAATAACACTGTACAGTAAAGCCCCCCACATTGACATCTGCATCACTGTCCCTGTTGGCGCGCACCAGGTCCAGTATTGCCCCATCATGAGTGGGTTCACTGACTAGTTGCCTGAGGAATGCCCCATGCAGGGAGTCCAATATTTTCCCTGCTTCTGGTTGAAGCCACAGCTGGGAGGCTCCAATCTACATCTGGCAGATTGAAGTCCCCCACCAACAGAACTTCCCCCTTTTCTACCATCTTGCCAATTGCTTCCATCAGTACCATATCTAACTCTTCCCCCCCCCATGCTGGAGGTCTGTAGATCATACCAGTGTGAATATGGGCTCCATTCCCCATCTCTAGGGTGACCCACAGTACCTCTGCCCCCCATATTCCCTGCATTTACATTGCTTTAATGCCCTCCCTCACTTAAAGTACCACATGTCCTCCTTTCCTTCCTACCCTGTCCTTCATGAACAGACTATAGCCTGGTATGGCCATGTCCCAGCCATGGTTTTCAGTGCACCATGAGTCAGTAATGGCCACAGTATCCATGTCGGCCTCTGCTATTGTGGCCTCTGTATCTGGCATCTTATTTCCAAGACTTCTAGCATGCACATACATGGCTTTCTGGGTTTTCTTACCACTCCATTTGTTACCCCCCTTTCTTCCTTTTTGTGTTCCCTCCTTCTCCTCTCTTTTTAATGCACCTGCTCCCATTCCCCCTCATTTCTTCCATCCTGCCTCCTTTATTAATTTGCATTTTGAAGGATTGCACTTCTCTCTGGTTCTTAGTACTCTCTACTTCAGCCTGTGGCAGGGGGGCAATTTCTGTCTCCACAATCTCTTCTGCCACTCCCCTCAGCTAGTTTAAATGTTCATCAGACATTTAAACCAGCCACTGAGGACTGTGGTTTCCCTCCCAGATGGTTGCTGGCCATTACCCCTGCATATGGCTCGCCTTATCATTCCAGGTGGGTCCCCAGTCCCCAATGTAGCCAAACCCCTTCTCTCTGGACCATTCCTTTGGCCATGAGTTGAAGCTCCTGGTGCAGAGATCCCTCTCCTCTCCTCTCCCCTGTCATAGACAGGCAGCACCTCAGAGAAAGCCACTGAGCAGCTACCTGTCTAAGATCCCCCTGCTCCCTAAATTCCCACTGCAATATCCCATCCCCATCCCCATCCCCTAGCCAGGTCATTAGTCCCTCAAACCCAAGTAATGAAGCACAGCACACATGTAAACTTTGGAGGAGTATCTTTTACTAAAAAGCTCAATGCAGTACATAAAATAGTACAGAAAACTCACAGTATGCAAGCCTAGATTTCAGAGGCTTTTTCATGCAAAATTGCCAGTCCATTCATTTATTAACAGTTGAATTGAAAAACTGGCTAACTGAAAAGTAATTTATAAAAGCACAGAGGCAGCGGAATAATCTACCCAGCGCTTCATGAACAAACTCACTTTGTCAGGGATCCCCAGGTGAACACTGACATCCAGCTCTGCTTCTCGTTCTATTATAGTGATTCTTAGGCTCTGTCTCCCATCCCTCTGGGTCATGGCACCACATAGGCACCTAACCTCCCTCTGGTATACCATTACCACAGCAAATCTGGCAGAGCGAAGACCACCACAGTGACAGGAATAGGGCAAAATCTGCCCGTCGCTGTGGTGGTCTGTGTGCCAATCAGGACTGCCTCACTGTGTATTTGCCCCTCCCCTGGTCCAACTCTGACTCGGAGTTAGAATCCTAGAGACCGGGGGGTGTGCACTGATCTGTCGTGGCTACAATGCCGACAGTCAGCATTGCAGCCTACGCTATAGGGATGTGGTTGCTAGCACTGTCAAAGCGCTAGGTAAACCCTCCTCTCCCTCCCCTCCCTTTCCTATAACCAAATATATTCCCCTCACAATCAAGTCCCCCACTAGAAGCTGCTTCCTCCTCCTCTGGGGTCCTCTTCCACTCTCTTTAGGATCTCCACTATGAAGGACCCCCACATCCTCCCTGACTTCTACCACAAGTGCCTCTTCCTGACAGTTGCACCTCACCAGAGCAGCATAGGAATTATGTAGAGATACTGGTTGAGGAATGTGCCTTTGACCTACTGTACCATTCCCACCCTTCCTGAGCCCACCACAGTCCAGCTATTCCTCCTCTCAGGCATCTTCTGAGGTAATGGTAACAGACTTGGTGGCCCTTGAATGGGGGAAGAGGTTGCCAAATCCCAGCCAACTTGGTCTGGAGTCTATTGACCTCCTCCCACAACCCAAAGAGGTGCGTGCAGATGGGACAGCATCATAGTCTCCAGAAGGTCTCTCTGAAAACTGCCACCTCATAGCCAGTGCACTGCAACACTTTCAGCATTCCCAGCTTCTATTCTCTTCGTGTTACCTGGAAATATTATTGTACCCTTACCCCTGATAGGGTATTTCTTGTTTCCCCTTATTGTTTGTTTGTTTTTATTTACATTTCCCAGTGTCTTGTTTAGATGTCTTTATATTCCTGCCCTAGAAAGGATGTTGCTCCTATTCTCAATATTAGCCTACTTTTTACCTTCCACCTTTCCCATTAGTGACTGTTACACAGCAGTGAACAGGTGCTTTACCTTAGTCAACTGACAGAGTCCCATGCTTCCCTGCTTCCTTCTGCTGATGCCTAAGATGTCAGTCACCTGTTCCATTCCTTGACTGTTCCACTCACTCACTGGGACATGAACGTACTGGACATGTTAGAGTGGAAGTACTTTCATAGTGCTCTTGTAAGAAGCTACTAAATCCCCCAATTACACTGGTACTGTACATGCTTTTGTGACCTCCAGATCTGACTACTGTAACACTCTGAACCTTGGGGTAAGTGGAGGTGTCCTATGACACTTGCAGCTGGTGAAGAATGCAGCAGTTAGGTCACTGTCCTGCCTACCTAGGTCTTGCCATGTGACCCCAGCTCTGCGTAGTCTTCACTGGCTGTTGGTGAGGTGGCAAATCACCTTCAAGGTCGAATTGTTGATCTATAAAACCTGATATGGTCAGGGCACTAGTTTCCCATATGACCTCCTGACCTCCCCACTCCTGTCCTCTCCACTCCTCTGAGAAGGGCCTGCTAGTGGTTCCTAGGGCCTTACTAAAATCTTACAGGGACAGAGCCTTTGCAGTAGCTGCCCCAGCCCTATAAAACTCCCTTCCCAGACCTCTGAGGGAGGACCCTCAGTGGATGCCTTTAAGAGGGGTCTGAAATCTCACCTTTTTAAGGAGGCATTTAGACTATAATTCCTTGTTTTAACTTGCTGGTTGATGCTATTGAATGTATAATTATTTATTATTATTTATGAATTTAGTTTGTTTTATTTTGTTTAATTTAGATTGTTTTGAGATTTTATATGTATTCTATGTGTAGTAAAATGTATACTCTGTACAGAACTCTGAGCACCTGGCTTGAAAAATAAAGGTTTATTTACTTACTTACAGGTACACACCTGATTCACAGGACTTCCTGAATCTGCTCACCCCAAGATTACTCTCCTGAGCTAGTTTGCCCCACACCACCCAGAGTTTCAACTTGCACCAAACACTGCCTACAGATCTCTTATTTTCTCCTCACTTACATTGTTGCTTTCAGTATGAAGAAAAATATAAATAAACATCAATATAGCTTTAAGGTAAAGCTAGGTGCTTTCACTCCTCTCTGTCAGCAAAGGGTGGTCTTCCACCAGGTTTGATTCCCACAACTTCCACTTGCATACTGTGTGACCCTGAGCAAGTCAATTAGCCTTCCAAATACTCCAAGGTTGCCTTGAAAACAGACATTTGTGCCTAGTGGGCCTTACCTGGTTAAAAATGAATAAAGGAAAACATTCTGGCTTGTGAACCCATAACCCTCCATGAGTGGCCTACTCACATAAAACCCTGGGGAAGGACCCCCCTACTCCTCTCACAGTAAGAGTGGAGCAACTAAAACTCCTCAAGAGGTTTGTGCTGGTTGACTACCTACAGACCTCAGGAAGGGTTTGGGGGTCTCTTAATTGAGGAGAATAGCATGTCACACAAGCTGACAGGTTCAAGGTGGGTCTTATGTTTTTCAGAGTCAGAGTGGATTCTCTAAGTTTTTTTTTTTACTAAAGTTCAGTGAGTGAGCGTCCTCCTCCCCTCAGGAAACAGCAAAAGTGTGGAGTCAGTCAGTTCACCACCTGACTTGGAGGAGACATTTAGAGATGTGAGGATGGTCAGTGGTCGCATGGGCTTAGGGCTGTGCATCTGTGGACTAAGGGGCAGGGGCCTGCCTTTAGTACAGGAATGTAGCTGGATAGATGACTTTGTGGCAGCTGGGGTGGGATAAAGCTCACAGTTACAGTAGTGGACAACTGGATTGAGTCCACACTACAGAGCCAGATTGACTGGCCAACAGCTAGAAGGAGGGACCCAGGGCTTGACCACTCTGTTTCAAATCCACCTGACATTATGATCACACCAATAGCCAACTGTGGTTATGGTAGGTCACAGGAGGGTGTTACACTGGGGGGGAGGAGTCAAGCAAGGTACTTGTTGGTTGATAGATTGACTTGTTTTTTCTAATTGTTTTACTGTTGTACCTCTACTGGGTGGGAGGGGGAGTTATGTGTATACAGGTCAGTAGTCAGAGGCAGAACTGAAATTTAAATTCTTACTCTGATTCAGCCTCCTGTGCCTTACTAGGAAGCAGAAAACAATCAGAAATGGAATTGGAATTTCTGAAATTCCAATGGATGCAAGGCAGAACAGATTCTAAAGAATCCAAGTATTCCTTATTCAGGTGTTATCAGAAGTAAGTGAAAGGAAGGATGGAAGGAATTTGGGAGAACTCTGAGAGAGGTTAAGTCAGAGTAATACCCAGGGGGCAAAAGGGTAGACTAAATGGACTTCTAGTCTTTTTCTGTCCTTCCTTTGCAATATTTAAAGTTTCTGCAGTATGTTGGTGGTTTGAAACAAAGGTCTTCAGCATGATTTATAATATGTTTATATGTACAGTTAGTGTGTCTCTTAAGAAATTTTTACCTAGGCCTTTGTGTGTCAGAACTGTTCAGCTTTGATTCACAGTTGTCTCACCCAAAGAACGCCAGAATCCATTCTTATAACCATAAGAAACACTGCAATTGTACATATAAACATGTATTATTGTAAATTATGAAATGGGTAGAAAGAATGCTGGCTGCTGATTGGTCAAGAGGTCCTTTCAGCTGGGCCATTAACCCAGCACAACAACTCAGCTGAAAGTAGCTCAACAAAAATATGTTTAAAAAATAATCCAATTTACTAAAAAGGACCCATTTCCAAATTGCAATAAGGCATTCCAGGGAGTGCATTATGGTGAGCTAATGGCCCTTCTTGGCTTATGGAAGCACTCAGTTTTGCCTCGTGCTTCAACCCACCCAAAGTGGGACATTATCCCACTGTAATGCATCCCCTGTCATGCCTTATTGCTTAATTAATCAACAAAGTACATTTGATAATATATGCTTTTCATCTGCTTGATTCAGATTATTGTCTTGGGAAACTGCTGTGAGTATACACTTACTGGTTTGATTTCCCACTGCCTACATCAGGAAGACTTGTTCTAAGTACTACCTGTTCAGTAGCAAAACACAAAATGGCAATATGTAACACTGTAAAGAAGACAGTGGATGTTTGATCAGCTAAACTTGTCATCGAGTTCAGGCTAATTCACATTACAAGATGTAAAATGGACAAACCATGTAATCTGAATATGACAAAGTAATTGATATATCTCCCTCATTGGTTTTCTAGGAATTGGAAGTTGAAGGATTGCCAGATCACTCTCATATTGACCAGTCCATGAGACTTGTTGGCCAACTCCACTGCTTTTATTTTCATGGGTAACAAGCTGGAGGAAGAATGGCAGAAGCTAGCATTCAGTGATACTAAAAGTAGCAGTATTTGTTAATCGGCAAAAATGTAATCACATTTTTTTTTAGCAATAATTGAATTCTGACATATTCATTATACTCAAGTTATTTTAATTCCTTCAGATAACCTTAAAACAGCTGTTATTACTAATTCTATAAGTTATTAGGAGTGAAACTGTGCCAAAGTCCTCCCTCTCCACAAAGGAATGATCTCTCTCTTCAGGCAACTACCATCCCAACTTGCTATGTCCTGAATTTGCCCAAGTGCAAGAAAACTTGACTTTCCCAACTCTCTGTCTACTCCTCTTCCTTCCTCTGCCCTTTCCAAGTGGGCTTACTGACTCTGTCTGGAAAGGGATGAAACAGGGATTTCTCACCTCTTTAATATTTGTTGCCCTTTCCAAGGCATCCAGCATCATCTCCCATCCCCTCCATCTCATGAAGTTTGTAGGGGCATGGCTATCTACTCTCTCAGTTTTCTGGTTCTGCTCCTACCTGCATGGCAGACAACAATCAGTTCAAGTAGGTTATACCATTTACCCCTTAACTCTGACCTCTGGTATCCCTCAGTCATTCATCTAGACCACCTGACCTCCATTCAATCTGTGAGTCTGCACTCATCCACATGTAAGCGGGTGACACTGTACTTTTTGCCTCATGTGCTGATAAGCTGGAAACAACTCTGAAGAAGGATTTTGATAACATCTAACACTGTCTCTGCTCTAACCAACTTTCATTTCATGCAAAGAAAACAATTTTCATGAAACAAAGCAGCAAGCAGTGACTTGCAAGACTCCACAAAACTCCTGTCTTTATGACTCTGGATGGCCTCCCCTTCAAAAAGTCCCCTGATATAACTGCTTTAGTGTGCAGCTTCATCAGAATCTAGATTTCTCAACCCACATTGACTCAATCCCCAAAAAACTACTCCCCAAACTCAATGTCCCATACTACAACAATTGTTGCCTTCCACCCCTTATCTGCTGTAGGACTGTTCTCAAGATGATCTTACCAGTGTTTGAGTATGCAGACATGGTGTATAGGACTGCCCCAAAGTCCTCACTTAAATTTCTTCTGCTGCTTTGTCTCAGTTATCAGTTGTCCTCTTTTAACCCACCACTCCTCCCTCTACACTAATCTCTCCCTACTATCTTTAAGAGGCAACAACTTTTCACTCTGCACCTCCTTTCTCTCTAAATTTTGAATTGGTTCACCCTACTAAATCTCTTCCCTCCCTTTCCCCCTTCATTCCCTCCATCAATTCTCTACATACTGTTGACTCCTACTTCATCTTCATGCACAATTCTAGGGCCTCTGCAGGTCAGGCATCTTTCTCCTCTCACTTCCCTTTCAACTAAAACAACCTTCTCATCACCAGTCTCTCCTTCTTCTCCTTCCCTCTTCCCTTTCATTCAAATATTGTATATCCTTAGAGATCTCACTGTGCACTCCTACTACTGCAGACAGTAATCATATTTCTGGGCCTCAGTATTGCTAATTAAGCAATAAGGCATGACTAGGCATTAGATTAACAGACTGTTAATCACCACCCCAGATTGTAATGTGGTACAAGACAAAGATGATTGCCATATTGCCACATGAAGTGATTAACTGACTGTTAGTCTAACTCATGGGAGTGCCTTATTGCTATTATAAAAACTGATTTAAAAAGAAAAGTGTTAGCAGTGTACTTTTGAATGTGTTCCTCATTGAGAGGGAGATTTTCAGTAAAATAGTTCATTGACCAACTGTTCAAGAATGCTGGTTTAGAATCAGAATGCATTGTATCAGTCATTCAACAGTGTTAGAGACTCGAATGCTAACATGAAGAATTCAAGTGGAACTGTCATGGACAATAGACAGCATAGGGTGCCAATTCAGAATTGACAGTTTGGTCCTCAGTAAGTTCTGTTTCCTTAATTGAAAAATAGGCTCAAATTATATTATATAAAATGACATAACCCCATTCACTGAGAACTCTCCAGATTCTCAACGCTTCTTTAGTTTGGTAACATTTGTTAACATGTCACTGAACTAACTCAGCATTGAGGATTTGCTCATTCTCAGTGAAGGGGGTTCATTATTGTATATAAGGCTGTCAAAATGCTGACAGCCAATCAGAATGTGGCATTTCTGAGACCATTTTTATAATAATTTTTAGTGCTGTTATACAAATACTAATAATTCAGAAGGACTGGAATATGGGAATTATCATTCCAGTTTTCAAAAAGGGTGATAAATATAATACAAAAAATTACAAACCAATGACACTGTTCTATATAGGCACAAAATATTTTCACAAATTTTCTGGGATAAATTACAGATATGGGTAGATTTCAATAAAATTATTAGTGAAGTAAAAACTAGACTTGGAGCAGAATGATTAATTGGAGAACATATCTTTGATTCTAGCTTTGTTACAAATAAATTTATGCATATGCAAAAGAAGCCAAGTTTTTGCTGCTTTTATTGATATCAGAGCAGCTTTTGATTTCATAAACAAGGATAATTGATGGGCAACTATGAGAAATACAGGAATAGACAGAAAGGTTTTAGAAATGTGAACTTTTATTGCTCACAAATATTACATCTTAGGTATGAGTTGTCTTGGAAGATTAGTTTACACCAGAAATTAGCATAGATTAAGGGGTTAAACAACAGTGCATATTTGCATTGTTATTATATATATATATGTATATATATATATATATATATATATATATATATATATATATATATATATATATATATATATATATATATATGCCGTCTACCATAGTTAGGGTTGAGGAGCCATTTCTATGTTAAACCCCAAAAATTTTGCACCATAATAACTTTGCAACTATTTAACGGATTTGCCTGAAATTTGGAATACATGATCAAGAACCATAGGCCTTGGGATCTGCCAAGTTTTGTACCAGTTGGATACACAGTTGTGGAGTTATTAAGTGTGATCTGCGTGCATGTTTACGCTTTTTCTGGAATTCTACGGTCGCGCCTACAGGTCGCACAGTTTGCATGACCAGCCTGAAATCTTCAAGGAACATGCAGCTGGGGTCCCTGATGTGCCTTTTGAAGATTTGGTGAAAAAATATTAAACGGTTCAAAAGTTATTCAAAAAACAATTTCCCATTATAAGTCAATGGGAAAAGTTAACAAAAAGTTCGACAGTGTCGCAAATGCACTTTTTACTGTCGCAAATGGCCCTGTTACTGTCGCAAATCCACCATCTTGTATTCAGTTAGTGATCAGAAAAATGCTTGGCATTTAAAATTGAGACCCTCTAGCAACCTAATTCTTTTTGTATTCACCTAGTTGGGCCCTGAGGATGCTAGCCATGTCTTTATTTTGGGATAAAACACCCCAGAAATATGTTTTCAGATTTCTGGAAAAAGTACTATCGCAAAGTAGTGTCAGACTCACGAAAGTGTTGCAAATTTTTGCCAAAGCTTTAGCAAATTGCGACACTACTTTGTGACACTATGCCCAAAATATCAGTAATTCTCAAACAGGCCAACATAAAATTCGGGATACCCCCACCCCCAATTTTTTTAGACTACATTTATTGTTTAAATTAGTACATATATTGTTTTAATTAAAAAAAAAAAACATGTTTTGTTTTTATGTAATTGTTCTTGTTTCAGGTTTTTACACTAAAGAGGTGCAAGGTGGAACAGGAAATACAGAATGTTAATGTTCTTTATTCTGTTAAATGTCGTCCTCTGTGGGCATGGACCACAACCAGTTTGATAGTATTATTTAAGAACTTTTGAGTATTTCATTATCTTGTACACTTTTTATTCGTCTTGTTTTTCACTGATGGTTCCAATAAGGTCAGGCTATTATGTTGCACCTTGGTCCATGGAATATGATCTGATAAGGTACTAATCTAAATGGGCATCCTTGAGCCAATTTTTCAGTCGTTTGTTTAAAGCGATTTTCTGAATTCAGATAAAAAGTCACAACTTTGCTTCAGCCTAACAGATTTACACAAAACCTCCAAATCAGGACTGGTAAGCAATCTTTTTTTTATTTCTATGACAATGGCATTAACACAGTCCATTTGCTTCCTTGATGTTATCTGTCCTGCTACTTTTTTACTGCCCTGAAGTTGTAATCATCTGCTTGTGACACCAGAATGGTTTTTCAGGAAAATGATTCTGATGTTACAGCAGAGGGTCTTGACTTCAGAGAAGGAAAAGCACCAGGGACAGGTTAGGCCAAGGGGTCAGCAAATTGGGGAAATAGCCTGTTTTCCCGTGTACGTCATTAGCAATAAAATATGGAGCTTCCTGGAATTAATTAAATTTTTTTATCTGAGCCAGGCTAACTAGATTTAAAGAGAACAGGAAACTCACTGTGGCAGCAGGTTGTGCATGATATGATAAAAGTATAAATACGTGTACTGCTATTTGACAGCACATAGTCTGCAGTAGTGTAGAGAGGGTGGACCCGTTGGACATTTGGTCTCCCTCTGACGTCAGATTATATGTTTCCATGCTTCTTCTTGATCAGCCTACCCACCGAAAAAAAGCTTTGTTCTCAAAAGGCGCTTTACTGTTAAAACAGGTATATTCTAAGTATGTGTTTTGGTGTTTATGTTTCCAGTCATCTGATGGTAATGGCTGTAAATGTTCCCAAACATAACACAAGGCATATCATACCTTTCATGTATTGTTCCTGTGCATGTATCTGTTGCTGTCATTGTATTTGTTGCACCTATATCACTCCCTCTTGTAACCCCACCCTACCTAGAAACCATCTCTGGCTCAACGTACCTGTCCCGGTCACCAACCTCAAAAAATGCCTGTCCTTCAATTCATCCACCACCTCATCCACCCATCTAAATATCTACTGTGTCTTTCTGATCCATCTGCCTGCCTGCCTGTCTGTCTATCTGTCTATCTACCTTTCCATTTATCTCTCAATCTGTCTATCGTATATCTAGCATAATCCTTGTATGGATGAATGTCATTGGTTTCTCCTTTTGTAGCTAATAGAGCTGTCATTTACATTTTTTAAGATGCAGAAAATATGTGATTTGATACCTTTTATTGGGCCAACAAAGTTACTTTGTTGGTCCAATAAAAGGTATCAAATCACCAATCTTGTGTATCTTATTGTACAAGGATCAATACGGCAAAAGACATTTGTTTAGACATTTTTTTTAATTAGGATTATAAATTACAATACATTGGTTAGGGAATGTAGGTAAACGGACTCAAACTCCACAGCATTTTATTTACATTCTAAATCTAATATTTCGAATTATCTCAAGCAAACTCCAATAATAGCATCTAAATGTGTTGTCAATATACTGTAATACTTATAACATCTAAAACATATTTTGATGAAGATTCTTATTGTATTGGTTCTAGCTGTTAGCTTTCAGGTTTATGTGCCATAAGTTATGTGCACATTTCATTATAATGAATATTTCTTACTTCAGGTAATTTTTTCCCCTTACTTTCTAAATAAATTATTTAAAACTCAAGGTAGGCGTTTCTTCTACAAAACTTAAATATTGTAGTAGTTACTATTAAGGAACACACAATTAATTAGGTTGCACAAGCGTGATCTAATTATAATCTTACATCCAAATGTATTGTTACATCGAGCTACAAACAGAACAAAAACTATGTACAGTATTCGTTAGGCGCTGTGATATCTAAGTATAGTTAACAACAAATGGAAAAGAGAGGGAACCCACACTGAGGCAAAGAATAGGGAACACAGGACCTCAGCCTATCCCAGTCCTGGGAGGTGCATTTAATGTGAGGCACGAGGGAGCCCCCTTCCCCACAGCATCTTCTAAGAAGTCATGGAAAGGGACCAGACAACGTTGTGCCTGTCTAAAGAGCTAGAGGCCTGGTGAGACATGCAATCACAGTGGACCAGTTGTGTCAGACTAGCGAGGAAGTCGATTTGTGAGGGAATAGTAGGAGAGTGCCAGTGTTGTGTGAGCAATTGTTTAGCCTTAGCACTGGCCAGCGCACCTCTCAACTGCTACGAATTTCGCATAGCGCTATGATTTTTATACTTAAATTTACACTTGCTCTGCAAAGATTTACCCACATTGAATATTTATTTACCCAGTAATGTTCAACCGAAATGCTATGTTTTACAGATGGGAAGAGGGCTGAAGCACATAGACATTGGATGAACTGCTCAAGCTCACACAGGGAGAAATGAGTGTAGTGGGATTCGAACCTAGATAGCTCCTTCTATTAAATCTTAGGTTTATTTTGGCTGCTCTAACTACTGCGGTCCCACACATCCCTTAATTCACTGATTTTTCTTCACGACTGAAAGCAATTCAAAGAACATAAAGTGCAATTTCAACCCTATAAAAACAAAACCTTATTTGAATCAATTTACTGTCTTCAGAGAAACTCGCTGACAAGTCTGTACGTATAACTTTGCAGGTTGCTCAATAAAATGTATGCACCAGACGCTTGCATCGTCTCAAGTCCCCAGCTGGGTGATACAGGATTTTCTAGTTGGCCTAGGCTTATGAAAACACAAACTACACACCAGTGACTTCACCCACCTCTCTTGTCTAGGTTTGTACTGTAACTGCTGATAGTGATCGTACCTGTATTCTGCACTGCCTTATATGCCTTTAAAGGAAACAGATTATGCAGAAAGGGGTTATTATTAACCCATTCCTTTCATCCCTGGGACAGCAGCACAGACAAAGATGCTGTTTCCAAATGATAACAACAACGTGCATAAAATGTAACAATCAGAAGGTGGGGATCTGATGGCTGCAAAAAAGCAACCACTGAGTTTACAGATTTTTTTTGATAAGCATGCATTTAAAGTTATAATGCTGAGAACACAGACTAAAGTTGGGAAAGCAGTGCTGTCAAAGGAGATAAGAACCAGAGGTATAAAGAAACGAAAATCTGAATGACACATTTTTGAAAGAGTAATTTGGATTTAAATTATGTACAACCCCAATATCTGCAGCATGCTTGAGTGCAGCTAGCCTGTTTTAAGATAAGAATTATTTGCTGACTGCGACTTAGTCCTGAGATGTAAAACGTCACCGATTTGTATAAAGTACAAGTTAAAACAGATTTGTATACACCACAAGGTAAAACAAAAATGACTAGTACTTACACCAATGATTTCACAGTTCAGTCTGTGTTGCGTTTTATAGTAAAATATGTTGCAGTGTGTTTTGTATCACATGTTTACTAGTCATGCTTAATCAGTTTCCGTGACCTCAAAGTCTCTTGGGACATTCCTTAATGCCACTGAGTCCTCTACATACACACAACTGATGTGATAGAACATTAGCAGAGCCTTTTATATGTGTTGTGATCCTGTCCGAGGCAAGTCACTCTCATATTCTGCAGGTCCAGTCCACGAGGAAGGTGATGCTGGCAGTACAGACTTAAAGACTTGAAGACACGTTTCACCTACTGTCTCCCAGGTGTTAAAAAAAAGTTCAAAAGCTCAAAAAATGCCTGATCAGTGATCAAATATTGGGAGTCGCAGTGTCCTAAACGCTCCCTATATCAGATTCCCCATTTTCCCTGTTAGAAAATGACCTAAAATTCTCCTAAATTCTGCAGTCCTCCAGAAGGTTTATGTCATTGCAGATTTGAGTTTCTCCTTTGCTTTTCAGCATACTTCCTGTTCGGAGTTCCCTCTGCACCTTGCCTGTCTGTGACCAGGTGCGCTTCGTCATCCCGGGTCCTTTAGACTTTTCGTCTCACACTTTCAAGTAGTAATTACATTATTCCCTCTTGCGTGCTGGTTACTCATGCTCAGAGTACTGAAGACAAGGTAACACTATCTCTTTGGTAATACACAGGACTCTGTTATTGCCCTGTATCTCTCGGGCTTTATTAACAAAGCCTCTCAGCACAGCACCACTCCGGAAGTAAAGTGTAAAAAGTAAAGACTGCAAAACTGTGAAAACAGCTCCTGAAAAGTGTGCGGGGATCATGATGTTTGTACACTTGTGCCAAGGAATAGCTGAGCTAGCATATCACGATATCTCAGAAAACAATGACTAATTCCTCTCTAGCTCTATAATGTTCAGGCCTGATGCTGAAAATTGCCCTAAGTACATTATTTTACAATCGGATTGCACAAATGATACTCAAACCTACCAGCCTTGACACTGTATAAATGGTCACATGCCATGAGTTACATGAGAATGCACGATTAGTTTGAACTGCTGTGTATGTCCTTTATAGACCTCATTCATAGCCCTGCCACTCTTGAGGTCAATAGAGGTCATAACCAGCCAATCAAAACAAGTCATGTATTTTCATGCAACCCATGGTGTATACTCCGGAAGGGGTTGAAAGAATGCGGAGAGAGCTGGGGAGGCTCGAGGCATGGTCAGAGAGGTGGCAGCTTTCATCCAACAGGAACAAAGGTAAGATCATGCATCTTGGATACAGAAGCCAGATGGCAGGGTACTGTATGGGGGGTCAAGACCTGGAAGTTACAGAACAGGAAAGGGACCTAGGCATCACCATATCAAGGGACCTGAAGGTGGAAAGGCACTGCAAGGGAGCAGTGGCTAGGGGCAGCAGAATGATGGGCTGCATTGGAAGGGGGATTACCAG
The DNA here is from genome assembly GCA_016271365.2 of Neoceratodus forsteri. Lineage (NCBI taxonomy): Eukaryota > Metazoa > Chordata > Ceratodontiformes > Ceratodontidae > Neoceratodus > Neoceratodus forsteri. The sequence goes on along the minus strand of CM057450.1, from coordinate 974,776,390 downwards.
TAGAAAAGAGAGGTCATAGTACCCTTGAACACCCATCTAGTCAGATAGCATTTGGAGTATGGGGTCCAGTTCTGAGACATACTCAAAAAGCTGGAGCGAAGTTCAGAGGAGGCAATAAAGATGGTTAATGGATTCAGTTACCTGTCCATGAGGAAAGGTTGGGAGAATTGAACATGTACTCCTTGAAACAGAGGAGGAGAGGGGACATGATTGAGACCTTAAAGTACCTTAAGGGTATAAACTGGGTGCCAGTGGCAAGCATCTTCCAGCTAAAAGGGAATCAGAGAACGAGGGGGCATGGCTCACAGATTGAGGGGGGACAGTTCAAGGGTAACATTAGGAAGTACTATTTCACAGAGAGGGTGGTGGATAAGTGGAATAGGCTCCCAGAGGAGTTGGTTGGGAAGCAACAGTGGAAGGCTTCAAAAGGGCATGGGACAGACACAAGGGATTGGGGGGGCACATGTCAGATAGCTAGACAAATGCACAGACAAGGTGGGCCTGTGAGTCCTTTTCTGCCATCACACTTCTATCTATCTATCTATCTATCTATCTATCTATCTATCTCTCTCTCTCTCTCTCTCTCTGTCTGTCTGTCTGTCTATCTATCTATATTTATACATATTACATGGATGGGAACTTTTCCTCATAGAAAAGGCCATCATTTATTTCCCTGTATACCAGTGACTAATCTATCAATCAGAACTATATACTTGCACTAATCCATCAACTACAGCTATATAGCTGCACTAATTAAAGCTATATGCATACAGTAATAAAACAATTAAAAGTATATACCTGCACTAATAAAAAAGTACACAGCTGCAATACATTAAACCCTATGGGGTACCACTAATAACACAATTAGCACATCATTAGGAAGATAGCCAAAGCAATTAATAAGCTGCAGAAGAACCTGGAAAAAAGTCACTTACAGGAAACCCTCCCAAGCACAGAAATCTCCCAAAATCCTACCTGCATGCACCACACACACCATTCTCTCCTTGCTGCAAGAGACTTTCGGGTGCCATAAAGTGATTGCAAATGCAATCTCCATAACAATAACAATAACAATCCTAATATATTCAACAAACAATGGATAAGGGTGGAACACTCAGAAGTATACCCATCTAGGGGGCTAATTAGAGCAATAATGCCACTTGCTCTTTGGGACTCATGGCCTTATAGCACTAATTAGTCACCTCAATGGGTATACATCCTTTTAAACCACCCTTACCCATCATCAGGCATTTATCTATTTATTTAGTTTTTGTTTACTGGATAAGTGCACTAGACAAATTCTTGCCTATTTTTAGGCATGACCTAGGTGCGAGGGGGATACAGATGAATGCCAACTGACCCTGAACCAGATTAAGCTGTTGGTAGTATTTTAGTGAAAGGGGGGAAATTTGGCCAGGGCACCGGGGAAATTCCCCGTACTCTTTTTGAGAAGTGTCATGGAATCTTTTAACATCCATGTGAACTATCACCAGAACAGGCAGATGGGACCTCGGTTTAACGTCTCATCTGAATGACGGCACCTCAGGAGTGCAGCACCCCATGTTGCATTGCAGTGTCAGTATTGGAATATTAACCCAAGTACCTAATGTGGGGATAGAATCCAGATAGATAGATAGATAGATAGATAGATAGATAGATAGATAGATAGATAGATAGAGTATATATTATGGTAGCACGGCAGTGCTACCTTAGTTAGGGTTGAGGAGCCATTTCTATGTTAAACCCAAAATTGTGCACCTTAATAACTTTGCAACTGTTTGATAGATTTACCTGAAATTTGGAATACATGATCAAGAACCATAGGCCTTGGGATCTGCCAAGTTTTGTAACAGTTGGATATACGGCTGCGGAGTTATTAATCGTGATCTGCAGGTGCGTTTACGCTTTTTCTGGAATTCTGCTGTTGCGCCTACAGGTCACACGGTTTGTGCGACCTGCCTGAAATCTTCAAGGAATGTGCAGCCAGGGTCCCCGATGTGCCTTTCAAAGATTTCGTGAAAAAATATTAAACGGTTCAAAAGTTATTCAAAAAACAATTTCCCATTATAAGTCAATGGGAAAAGTTAACACAAAGTTCGACAGTGTCGCAAATGCACTTTTTACTGTCGCAAATGGCCCTGTTACTGTCGCAAATCCACCATCTTGTTTTCAGTTAGTGATCAGAAAAATGCTTGGCATTTAAAATTGAGAACCTCTAGCAACCTAATTATTTTTGTATTCACTTAGTCGGGCCCTGAGGATGCTAGCCATGTCTTTATTTTGGGGTAAAACACCCCAGAAATATTTTTTATAGATTTCTGGAAAAAGTACTTTCGCAAAGTACTTTCGTGCTCACGAAAGTGTCGCAAATTTTTGTGAAAGCTTTCGCAAATTGCAACAGTAGTTTTCTAGTCTGTGGGAAAATGACAGCAATTATTTGACACTGCGCTGCAAAAGAACGGTTGGGAGATTTGGGCTGAAATTTGAAGGGAATGCAGCCGCCATCTCACAGATGTGCCTTTCAGTGTTGCGTTGAAAAAATATTACATGGCAGCAAAGTTACGGCACTCCAAAGTTGACAGTTTTTCCCACAGGATAACATTACGGCGCCTGCCGCATTACAGGAATCCTTTGGCACCCTGCTGCAAAATAACAGTTTGGTATTTTTTCCTGAAATTTGGAGGGAAGACAGCCAACAGCCCACAGATGTGTCTTACAGTGGTTTGGTGAAAAAATATTACAGGGTGGCAAAGTTATGGTGCTCCAAACTTCTCTTTTTTCCCATAAGATAACATTATGGCATTCGCCATGCCTTTCAGGGCCCATATCTCGGAAACGGTGCGAGATACCGACTTTTCGTCAGAAAAATGCTAATGGGGGCTAAGTACAAAACTAGCCAGGACAGTCATAAATCATATGACTTTTACTTTTTTTTTCTACGTCGTACAGTTCCTGAGATATAACCTATTTAGTATTCCAAGTCCTCATTTTCTGCTCCGATACCCATTATTATGCATACATTCTTTGTACTCACTGTCTTTCTCTATGCAGGTTTTGGGGAAAACCAGCCTGTGTGCTTACATTACTGTTACCATTGCCCTTTCCACTTGCGGTTCCATACCCGTTTCACTTACCGTTGACGTCTACGCCACCATGTGGGTTATCCTTTGAGTTTTCGTTTGCGCTTGCATTTCTGTTATTTTTTGCCATTTGTGTCTACAGTACTGTTTCTCTTTCTGTTTCACTTTGCGTCACCATGCCCATTGACATTTCTGTTTGCAGGTACCATGTTACTATGTGACAACACATCATGTGGAAGACCGTTCCCGTCTACGCCACCGTATGCGTTACCCTTTCTGTTCTCATTTGTGCTTGCGTTACCATGTGTGCCACTGTTAGTGCTTCTGTTTGCATTGCTGTTCCTGTTACTATGCCACAAGACATCAGGTGGCGGGCCCCTGTCTCCCGCCGCTGCATTACATTCACTATTTCGCTCTCATTCTGAAAAGAAGGGATTAGAGGCAAACTTCAGCTATCGCAGTTAGTTGTTCACAGCGATAGTGAGGAAAGCCTGGTGTTAGTTGAAACTTCTTGCTCTTCACTGGCATTGGTGTGCATTGGGGTCGCTGGGCCCAACTGTCACCCCATTCTCCCAGACTTCTGCTGCTTTACACATGTGATGGGGTGAGAGTTAAGGCTGACAACCCCAATGCACACCCCAATGCCGGTTGGGGTGGTCCAAGGGGTTTTCAACCCTACTACCGAATTTCTCACTTTGTCACTGTGGAACAACCCTAACTAATGCATTAAACTGAGTTTTTGCCTTTAATATATATATATATATATATATATATATATATATATATATATATACATATATTAAGGTAGCCATTTCTATGTTAAACCCCAAATTTTGCACCTTAATAACTTTGCAACTGTTTGACGGATTTGCCTGAAATTTGGAATACATGATCAAGACCCATACACCTTGGGATCTATCAAGTTTTGCATTGGTCGGATACACAACTGTGGAGTTATTAAGCGTGATCTGCACGTGCATTTTCGCTTTTTCTGGAATTCTACGGTCGCACCTAAAGGTCGCACGGTTTACACGACCAGCCCAAAGTCTTCAGCGAACATGCAGCCGGGGTCCCCAATGTGCCTTTCAAAGATATGAAAAAATATTAAATGGTTCAAAAGTTATTCAAAAAACAATTTCCCATTATAAGTCAATGGGAAAAGTTAACAAAAAGTTCGACAGTGTCGCAAATGCACTTTTTAGTGTCTCAAATGGCCCTGTTAGTGTCGCAAATCCACCATTTTGTTTTCAGTTAGTGATCAGAAAAATGCTTGGCATTTAAAATTGAGACCCTTTAGCAACCTAATTCTTTTTGTATTCACCTAGTCGGGTTCTGAGGATGCTAGCCATGTCTTTATTTTGGGATAAAACACCCCAGAAATATGTTTTTCAGATTTCTGGAAAAAGTACTTTCGCAAAGTAGTGTCGCACTCACGAAAGTGTCGCAAATTTTTGAGAAAGCTTTTGCAAATTGCAATACTACTTTGCGACACTATGCCCAAAATAACAGTAATTCTTTGGCACTCCGCTGCAAAAGAACGGTTTGGAGTTTTGGGCTGAAATTTGGAGGGTTCACAGCTGACATCTCACAGATGAGCCTTTCTGTATTTTGTTGAAAAAATATTACATGGCGGCAAAGTTACGGTACTCCAAATTTGATGTTTTTCCCATAGGATAACATTACGGCGTACGACGCATTGCAGCAATCGTTTGGCACCCTGCTGCAACATAACGGTTTGGTCTTTTGGGCTGAAATTTGCAGAGAAGACAGCCAACATCCCACAGATGTGCCTCTTAGTGGTTTGGTGAAAAAATATAACAGGAAGGCAAAGTTATGGCAGTCCATACTTCGTTTTTTTTCCCATTGGATAACATTACGGCGTTCGCCACGCCTTTCAGGGCCTGTATCTCGAAAACGGTGCAAGATACGGACTTTTTGTCAAAAAATTGCTTAGCCCCCTACTGGGGGCTAAGCACAAAACTAGACAGGAAAGTGATAATTCATATGACTTTTAAATTTTTTTCTGTGTCCTACGGTTACTGAGATATAAGCAATTTACTATTCCAAGTCCTCATTTTTGTGTTCCGAGAGTCATTATTTTGCATACATTCTTTGTATTCTCTGTCTTTCTCTGTACAGCTTTTGGGTAAAACCAGCCTGTGTGCTTACATTACTGTTACCATTATCGTTTCTGCTTGCGGTTCCGTACCCGTTTCACTTACCGTTCACGTTTACGCCACCATGTGCGTTACCCTTTGTGTTTTCATTTGTGGTTGCGTTTTCGTTATTTTTAACATTTCTGTCTACAGTACTGTTTCTCTTTCTGTTTCACTTTGCGTCACCATGCAGATTACGATTTGCGTTTGCGGGCACAATGTTACTATGTGACAAGACATCACGTGGCGGGAGCCGCCACCACATTACATTCACTATTTCTCATTATCATTCTCAAAAAGAAGAGGAATTAGAGGCAAAAAACTCCATTTAATGCATCAGTTAGGGTTGTTCAAAGCATCAAAAGCGAGGAAATTCGATGTTAGGGTTGAAACCCCCTTTGCACCCCTCCAGCCCACCCCCCCAAATAGAATCGGGGTGTGCATTGGGGTCATCGGTCCTAACTGTCACCTCATTCTCCTATTCCTCAGCTTCTTTCCACATGTGATGGGGTGACACTTAGGGCCGATGACCCCAATGCGCACCCCGATTCCATTTGTGGGGGTGGGCTGGAGGGATGCAAAGGGGGTTTCAACCCTAACATCGCATTTCCTCGCTATCGTCACTGTGGAACAACCCTAACTGATGCATTAAATGGAGTTTTTTGCCATACATATATATATATATATATATATATATATATATAAACTGATAGTAGAAGTGGAGTCCATCGAGATGGATAGTCAGAAGTTTTGTTCTATAAAAACATTAGTTCTGCTTTATGCAGATGATGCAGTAACACTGTTTCAGTCCATTGGAGGTTTACAATTATAGATTAATAAAGTTCAAGAATGTCTGTCTTCATTAGGGAGCTAGGTCAAAACTACGTGGACTAAAACAGCGACAATGGGACTTCAAATGGGTATTGTCCCAGAATTTCTGTAAAAACCTGTAACGTTCAATACAGAATTAATTTTGGAAGGATTTTCCCCAATGAACTATGTATTAAACAGTACAAAATTCTTCATTGTAGAGGTTTGTTATTCCACAATAAACAGAGTCACTCACAGTTCGTGGTATCTCCTGGTAAACATGACAGAATTAAACCAAAGGAACCTGGGCACACGCACATGCAGAAGTAAACCAGAACATTTAAAAAATTCAGTCCTTACTAAAATTTCGCACACACGTTGCTTCCAAACCAACACAGCAGCAAGTCCAACATTCACTTACGAACACACTGCGCTTTATCAAGAGATCTCTTGATAAATCACAGTGCATTTGTGTGAAATGTTGAGACTTGTTTGCTGTGTTGGTTTGGTGGAGGCACTGTGTGTGCTAAAATTTTAATAAAGGACTAAATGTTTTCAAAAGTTCTGGTTTACTTCTGTGTGAGTGTGTGCCCAGTTTTATTTGTTAATATATGGGGAGTTCACAAGAGGATTTAGAGCATGCTGGCTGCGCACAACCTCGGACTCCACATATATTAATTATTCCAACTCCACGCGGGGATGAATCTTTGAAGTATGTGCACAGAATTTGTTATAGGAAGTCCCCCCAAAGGGAATGGTGTATTAAACATTATAAGTTTTTACAGAAATTGTAGTACAATCACTGGTTGAAGTCCCATTGTTGCTGTTTTAGTCTGCAGGTTTTTGACCGACTACCCTTCATTAGATCTGAAAATGAATATTACAAAAACAAAAATAATGGTTTGGGGGCCTGAACAGAAGTTGTAGTGTCAAATGAACCATAGAGAGAGTGCCACTAGAGACAGTTAAGTCATATAAGTACTAGGGAATTCATTTGCACCATAGCAGATACTGCTGGGCACATTTTATTTATTTATTTACATAATACATAATCAGAAATTACAACCTTTGAGTCATAGACTCCTTTACAAAGGCTCCATCTCAGTATTACAGAGGTGAGAAATATACATAGCAATATGATGCAGTACACAACATAGTGATACAGTAGAGAAGAAACAATAAAATGGAGAAGAACAAGAAATCAGTAAATCTAGGGCCTGGTAGACCCAGCTTTCACAGTGGGTTTAAACAATATTACACAATCTATGGTAGGTATTTTGCCCAGCATCAACAAGTTGAAGTACCTTCTATAGATACACTATCATAAGAGGCTCAGTGATACACTTTTATAAGAAGCTCAGAAAGGGATTACAGGGTGTATGGGGTCTGGGGGGACTAGGGACAGTCACAGGAAGTTTGTTTAACGAGACAGCTTTTGAAGGACATTTTGAAAAGGCCAAGTTTGGGTTCCAAGGCAATGGGGGCAGGGAGACCATTTAGCCATTGAGTGGCCCAGTGAAGGAATGCCCTTTAGCATAAGGAGGTCCTGCAGCAGGGCACAGAGAGGGAGGACCTGGTGGTGCTTCTAGAGGGTCTGGTAGGAGGGGCTGGTTTATGAGCGAGTGAAGTCCCGGGGAGTGTGTTGCAACCCATAACCAGATGACAGGCTTTATTCCAGGTGGTTTTGAGACAGTGAAGGGCAGTCCAGTAAGCAGTGTCATAAATCATTATACTGGAGGGAGAGGACCAAGGAGGATACTGCAAGTCAGACAGCTCCGGGGGTGAGGCAGTGCTTGAGACAATACAGGAAACCAAGCCTGGAGTTAAGGGCAGAGAAGAGATGTTGATTGTGAGAGTGGAAGGTGAGGGATGTGTCAAGGGTTATACCAAGTGACTTGAAAGTTAAGGCTTGCTCAAGTGGGGCACTTATGGAGTTACAGATGTTCAAGCGGTAGTCACAGCAGTATTCATTTAATTATTTATTTATGTATGTATTTATTTATATTGAAAGTTTTACCAGGAAAGACATACCTAGCTGTTAACATCTCAAACAGTAAGGGGGTTCAAAAGTGCATGGGATAAGCATAAGGGCACCTTGCTGTGAAGCAGAGTGGGGGAACAGCAGTACAAATAAGGGTAGGGAATGCCAAACTGAGTACAGAAATGAGCAGACTAGGTGGACCAGTTGGTCCTCATATGCCATCATATTCTATGTTTCTATGTTTCATTTCCAGATGGGTCCTGGTGATGGGGAATAGGGAGTACACAATATGAGAATGTCAAGGTAAAAACAACTGCAGGAAAATTATTAATACAAAAAATGCAATACAAGAAAAATAAAAAAAACATACATTACAATAAACATTGGTAAAATATAATAGCAATAAAGTACATAACAATATGCAATCACAATATACTGTACAGTGAATAGTGTTAATACAACAGAAAGATGCAAAATATGTATTAAGGTATACATGCAAATGAAGTACAGGGAGCAATCCAGCAAGGAGCAGAACAATAGCACCCTAACTACGAAGGTGCTGGAGTTAAAAGTGTCAGTGCATCAAGGTAGGTACAGGAACTAAACATTACCAAAGTTTCATTTAATTTCATTTTTTTGTCTATTAAATGGGTTAGACCATTGAGTGAACTCATTCAAAATGGTGACCCATGGCAATTACAGTACAATTATCAAAACAGTTATAGCCATAATGAAAATATAACATATGCACATAACATATAACAAATGCACATCAATACAGAGATTCACATACAAGCTGAATTTTGTCAACCACAACAGGCATTGGTTTGAGCTATCGTAAACTCTAAAAATCATTGCTTTACAGTATTTTGAGAGGAAATTCTGATATTAGTCAAATGGACTTTTGAGGGAAGTTTATTCCAGAACAAAGGGATCAATTGGCTAAAGAAGTATTCAGATTGTTTAGTTGTTGCCTTTGGAACAATTAACTCACAATATGTTGTTTTCCTAAGGGCAACATTTATATGCCTAACTTCCAATTTTTCAGCATGGTAATCTGGTATTTTGCTTGTGACAATTTTATAAGCTAAAACAAATTTATGAAGCAGCCAACCAAGTTTGTTATATATGAAACAATGATGGGTGTCCCTAGGACATTGCAATATTAGTCTAGCCAGCCTGTTGTACAGTATATCTAATTTATGTAGTTTGCCTAAATTTGAATAGTCATATAACACATTGCCATAATCAAATAACGAAAACACTTGTGACTCAACTATTTTTTTAATCAAACACCCACCCAGGCAGTTTTTATTCTGGTATAATAAACCCACCCTTTTTCTGATTAATCCAATAAGTTTGTCCACATGTGAATTGCCCATGGCCTAGGAGTCCACCCAGTAGCCCAGGTATTTATAGGTTGTTACCTCTTCCAGCATGGTCTCATTAATATCAAATATTGATAACCAAACACAATCCTTTAGTTTCTTAGTAAAGCCAAAGACCGTGCACTTCAGTGAGTCAATGAAAAAGATCAGTACAAGGCCACACAGGCCAGGGGCTGGGGGGAGGAAACTGCCCACAGCCAGAGATGGGGCATTAAGGGGCAGACCAACAGTGAGGGGGGGGACACATGGCTCAGGGGTCAGTAACAGTTGCAGAAGGGGGGTAGTAAAGTTTTGAAAAAGGTTTGAAAGCTCAACCCCTGTATTTACAATACAATTTAATAAATTTAGTGGGGTGGCTCCTGGTGTGGGGGTGATAAGGCCCTGGAACTTTAACCATATGTTTCTGTTTGGTCACACACCAGGAGCCCCCCCACTAAATTTATTAAATTGTATTGTAAATACAGGGATTGAGCTTGCAAACCTTTTGTACCGATTTGAATGTAGGAGAATTGTGGCCTTCTTCTAATCGTTAAGCTCCCTATTGGACACCTGTGAGCCTTTCATTGGCCAGAGCACACCATAAGTAATGAAGCCTAGAGAGCAGTCTCTTCAAAAATATAGAGGAAGCAAGGAGACCTCAGCTCTGATAAGGCAAGTTAAAATGTGATGCTTTTAACCTGACCGATGGAGGTGTTCACTTTGCCGAAGTGGTCAGGCTTAATCATGGCTCAGCTGGATGATGAGAACGAAAAGCCTCTCCAAAAAGTATGAAAAGTAAGAATATTAGAGTTAATTTGTAAAGAAGTGCAGGCTTTGATGCAGCAAAATTGGGGGGCGGGATAAGGCCCTGGAACTGTAACCACATATTTTATCAAATGCCACCAGAGACAAGATTTTGTGAAACAACTGTGAAAACAGGTTTTGGATGGAAATTAAAAAATTATGCCTGCCGTGTTCGTGAGATGGAGTCAAACATTACGATGCTGAAAATAATGGTTCAAGAAGTAAAACAAGAAGTGGCATACACTGTGGCAGTGCAACTGAGATCAACTGTTCTTAGCAGACTGCTTATGCTGACCAGTCTTTTTCTTGACAAAACATAGTGTCCTTAGAACTGTGATGCTTTGTGGAGAAGTTCATGTACAATATCAATATAATATAAAATTAATCTAGTGTTGTATTTATTTAGTAGACCTAGATTTAAACACCTTTCATCCGTTTTTACACCAATACCTGGTCCTCATGAGTAGGGATGTAAATTTGTCATGGCAGTCATACACGTCTTGGATTCCATGCCATTTGGTCTTTATTCAGGACTTCCATGACTTTCACTATTGTCATCAAAATGTAGCAATGATGACAGTGCCAGGAATTTTACTAATGATTCCAAGAACAACCAATGAGTTATTAAAACCTCATCCATGACAATCTTACATCCTTACTCATGAGACACCGAGCTCTTGAGAGCAGGGTTTTAACAGCTGTAGTTACACTGCGAACAAGAAGCAGCACTAAGATAACAATGCATTTTTTTAGTTTATCATAATATTGTGTATTACTCCTGCACAAAGCATCACAGAGATCAAGACACTGAATTATGCCAGGAAAATGACCAGTCAGCATGAGCAGTCTGTTAAGAACAGTTTATCTCACTTGTCCAGCCACACTGAGCATCACTCCTTTTTTGACGTCAATGACGGACTCAAATGGAGCAGGCAGGGCTGAAAATGAAAACATGGAGAACAGTACCAATGGAGTCAAAGGATGCTTTTATACCTACATAAAGAGAAAAAAGTTGACAATAGTCACAAAATTGAAAACATATGAACATTTAAAAAAACATGAACATGTAAAGAATGAAAACTGTACACAATCATTTGAAAGTATTGCCACTGATTTAGTGACATATTTTGTTTTGCAGAATAACAGTCTAGAGTTTGAATGGTTTTGGTCAAATGTATTTCTCATGTTTAGGTGTACTGAAGTGTATTCCATTTGTTTGGGAAAGTAAATGTAGGGGCAATAATAGCATGTTGGGGGGACTGGGAGGGGAGGGATAGAAAGCAAATTAGGGGGAGCAGGTAATGTGAATGATGATGTACAGCAGGGTTGTGGAAGAGCAGAGATCAGGGAAGGTGAGAAAAATCAAGGGGTGCAAAGCTGCACCTATATCTAGAATGGGAGAATGTTGGTGGTCAGAGAGTGGGTGGAAGACAGGTGGAAAGTAAATGTCAAGAGCAGCTAATGTATAATGATAATTGTGGCATTTTAGGGATGAAGGTAGAGATGAAGGAAGAAAGAGATAGAAAGAAAGTGGAACACAGAGGGTAATGGGAAGTAATGTTGAATGTGATAGAATGGGGATAGAGATGGTAGGGGGAGAGAAGCAGTGGCACATAGCAGGTACTGTAAAGTATGGGGAAATGGCAGGAAGTGGGGGTGGAATTGAGGAGAGGTGGAGAGGGCAACTGACAGAGAATGTGCAATTCATCCAGAGAATGGCAGTATGCTGGGGGATTCAGAGAATGGAGAGGGGAGAAAGATGAAGGAGGTGGAGAGAGGCGGTGTCACAGAGCAGCTAAAGTATATGAAGAATGGCAACAATTTGGGGGAAGCACAGATCAGTGAGGGGAAGGATAGAGATCAAGTGGCAAACAGCAGATAATGTGACTCCTTCTCATGAATATGCACTGTGTACATTTTTGGAGCATCTGTATGATGATGAAATCAAAACAAATTAAAAATGTAATTTCTGAGAATGCTAAGAGTGTTTGCATACTCATGAGCTTGGTGAGAAAGTTTATAGTGGTGAACAAGATCATTGCAAAGCAAAATGATACACTTCAATGGCCATGTAGCTGATGCAGCCATTATTTTTCAAATAATCAGACTGTATCCTATGTGAGGTATATTATTATTAGTAATTCTGTACTGGGATTACACACACTTACATGCAAGACATGCAAATTATGAAAATTAATGTAGAAATGGTGGTGGCTATATGGTGATTATGTTTAATAATAAACATGGCAAGAATTAAATTCATTACATTGGGACTGAATAATCAAGTTAATGCAAAATTTATAAAACTGCATACTTAATGTTGTGTTGCAAATTTGTTTTGGACCACTTTTATACAAAAGAAAAACTTTGTTAAAAAGCAGCATTTTGGAAGATAATGACAATGGAGGAGACACAGGATTAGTTGAGGAATGTGGTGGACAGAATAAAATCTGAAATACATGCACCTCATTGATTTTTTTCTTTGGTTATTGAAATTTATAGTGGAAGGGATTGTGTTGCAAGTGGAGTAATGAGCAAGATTAGTTTATCTTCACAGTAGAATTAATGAAGTATATGGTATGCACATTATTCCATCAACAGAAAAGAACAGTTAAATAGAACAAATAAAGACAGCAGGAAATGGAAATGTACCAGATGAAAATAAATTAACTGGGTTGAAATAAGAAATACAGATAGAAAGAAAATGAGGTTTACCTAAAGACAGCAAGGATGTGGTGGCACTGTATTGGGCAGGTTACAAGAAAAAAGGAATGCAAGCAGTAGAAATGTGTTATGACCAAATAGAATAATAGATAGGTTCCAGTGAATTACAAGGCTGTAATTCCATCGAGAGGTTCTGGGGACATAGGTAACCTCGAGAGCGAAGCTCGAGAGGTTCTTATGTCCCAGAACCTCGAGATGGAATTACAGCCATGATTCACTGAACCTAACTGTTATTTTTTGTAATATATGGATGCGAGATGCTGACGAGGTCTTACCTCTGGATTCCTTGTGGACGGTTCTGCTGCTTGTTCCCTGCTCCTCACTCACATCCCCCTTCCCACGTGTGAGTCCTGCTCTCTCTCTCTCAGGAATAAAAGAAAGAAACAAAAAAAAATATGCTTTGGACACTAGAAAAGTTGGTGATCCCAATGATAGTATTACGAGGACCGGAAGTATAGTATTATTGGACCGGAAGTATAGTATTATGGGGACTGGAAGTATAGTATTATGGCACTGACTAAGGTATTACAGGGGTATTTTTGTATGCTTTTTGGGGGTATTATTTTTAAAATCTATATATTACATTACAAAAAAACAGTAGAAAGCAATGGAAAGTAACAGGTAATGTATATGGACAATGGTAACATGTGGGAAGACCAGGGGAGGAGTAATAAAAAGCAAGTGCTACCAATTGTCTAATATAAATAACAATGAATGGCAGAAGATTTGGGGGTGACAATGATTGAAGAGGTGGGGGAGAGAGAGATCAGTATCAGAGACTGGTGGGGGTAAGAGGAACTGTCACAGAGTGGCTAATGTATAGAGAGAATATGGGCAAACTGGGGGGCAGAGGGCACTATGTCATAATGTCGAGCGCAAAAAAGCACTCAAAAAACATGAAGGAAATACACAAAAACCAAAAGCAGTGTTTGGTAAAAACAATGCGTGCTACCATAGCTAAACAAAACAAGCTGCTATTACTGTTTCCAGGGGCTCTGCCCCACACCCCACTTCATGGGGGCTTCACCCCCAAATCTCCCAGCTAAATATAATCACTTCCAGGGGGAGGCAACTTGGGGATGTGGAGAAACCTCTGGGGGTGGGAATCACTGGGGGGCAAATCAGAGGGGAAGAGGGAACCAAGCAGGACAGCCAGGAATGGGGGCCAAAAAGTACAGGGTGGGGGGCCTAAACATTACAAGGGAAAATTGGTAGGGGGAGAAAAAAAGGTAACGTAGTGGGACAGGGTGCACTGAGATTCTGATGCCCTTTGCTGCCTGTTGCCCTACCCTCTGCACCATGGCAGTTGCTCAGAAGCACACCACCCATTGGAGGCTTTACCCTCTTCTTTCTGATGGCCAGCAGCTAAATGGATAGTGCTAACAGTACCTGCACTATACTTTCCTTATAGCTGTATTGTCGGTCACTATTTTTCCAGCATGGATTTTCCTGCACTATAATCCCAGCAACATATTGACCGGGTAGGGGGGCAAAGATGTTCTAGTAAGTGGGAGGAGTTCAAAAAAATTCAGAGGAAATGGAAAAATGAAACAGAGGCAAAGAAAAGAATAGAGGTCACTCTGGCATCAAATACCTCCAAAAAATAATGGCAAGCCTTTTTTTCAGCTACATAAATTCACTGAGAAAACCCAGTGTAAGGTAGGCCTGGTACTATTTGATAATGCCATCATAAATGACCCTGGGGACATGATTAATGCTTTTAATAAACACTTTTGTGAGACATACGTCATGAAAAGTACAAGTCTTGATTGCACTGACATTCACAAACGTGATAAGACTGCGATATCTACAGAGAAAATTCTTAATAAGATAAAATAACTAAAAACTCATTCGTTGGCTGGCCCTGATATAATCTCTGCCCATTTAATTAAAATCATGTCGCAACACCTGGTCTACCCCCAAAGGTACGTTTTAGCACTCATTACTCACTGGCACTATCCCATATGATTAGAAATTAGCAGATGTAGTACCTATTTTTAAAAAGGGGGCAGCACAATCCTAACAACTATAGACCCATTAGCCTCACCCCTATTCTCTGTAAACTTCTTGAGGGTATTATTAAGGACAGGTTGGTGTCTTCCCTTCATGATCTGGACCCTAAGCAACATGGGTTTACTGAAGGTAGATCATGTATAACAAATGGTCCGTGTTTTTATAAAAAAAAAAAAAAGCCAGTAAACACCTTGACAAGAAAGTGCCCTGTGATGTGATATATCTAGACATTTGCAAAGCTTTTGATCTGGTCCCACATTGGGCTATCATCTTAAAGCTTAAAAAAACCTGTAGCAAATCAAAATTCACTAAGTGGATAGTAGAATGGCTGGAACAGATCACAAAGAGTAATCATAAATGGACTTCACTACAGAAGTGGTATAGTGACGAGCAGTACTCAGTCCTCTGACTTTTCAAATTTTCATCTCTGACCTCACTTTGGTGTGTTGGTCGGCAAAATATGCTGATGATTCTAGAATTAGGGGGCCATGTCAAACTGAAGCTCAGCTATCTAGTTTGTAAGTCAATTGTAGATCATATTTCCTATTGGGCAGACATGTGGCAGGTATGATTCAATCACAATAAGTTTAAGGTAAATCACTTGGGGAATAAGAATAAACTACGCCTGAATTTCTTCAATGAAAAAATGATAAGTTATGACATTGGGATTTGAGTTACCATTACTAGTGATCTGGGCTGTACACAACAGATGAATGATTCTGTTGCTAAAGTTAACAAAATCACATGGGTCATTCACAGAAACATAAGATCCAGAGATCAAACTATAATTGCTCCTTTCTATAGAGCATATAGTATAAGATCACACTTAGATTATGCCTCACAACTACGGTGTCCCAATAATAAAAATGATGTTAACCAACTTGAAAAAGTTCAGCGAAAAATAACCAAATGCATTAATGGTTATAAAGACAAATCATATCAAAATAAATTATCTGAACTAAATTTCATGTCCTTAGCAGCATGGAGGCTCAGGGGTGACCTACATTTCATGTATGACATCATAAAGGATCCATCCATGATGTGTGAAGTGGAACTTGTCTTTAAACAACATAATAAGGATACTAGAAGGCCCCTACTACAAACTGTAGGCCACAGATTTAGTACTCTTAAAAGAAAGCATTTTTTACTCAAAGGATTGTTAACCCATGGAATTTCCTACCACTCAATATAATCATTAGCAAAAATAAAGTCTGTCCCGTGATAAGAGCAACAGCACGTAACAGTGAAGTACAAAGACAGAACGAGCAAAAATAGACTTGGCATGCAAGTTTTCTCTGGTAAAGAACTGCATTATTCAGGGTAAATTACATTATTATGGGTCCTTAGGAACTTTGCCCCTGACCAGAGCACACTATTGCTCTGTGGCCCAGCGTTTCTCCAAGCTGGCCACTCGTGGACTCCAACCAGCCCACCTGCATTTCAGGTACGGATTCTGGGACTTAGGAAAGCTGGCCATTAAGTGACCCTGCTGATTGGTGGTTGCTGCTGAACCTAGCACTTCATTGGCTGACCTTTCTCATTGCTATCTCCTTATTGGACCTGCTGTAATCTTTGGTTCCTGATGCTTCTGGTGCTTTATTTTAAATGATTTTCTGTATTTTATTTCTGGTAGGGACTGAGTATTTTGGCTAGAAACTGCTAGTTAACTTAACTGCAATCTAAATGCACTGCGATTTTAACTGTGAAATTGCTTGTTGAACTGTTAATTTTTCATTGTTTCTAGCTGGTCTCCTCTGTCCTCTGATCTCAGTACTGTAGCCTGCAAATTGCTTTCTTTTCTGCCCACTTTGGCTCACTCTATCTCCCCTTTTCTTGCCTCTTTCCTTAGCTCACCCTCTGAAGCTGCTCTTCCATTTTGTGAGCATTCTTGGCTTCTACCCCTCCTAACCAGCTAACCTAAGCCTGTTTCGTCTCTTCTCTAACCCCCCCCCAGTAGCCACGCTCCCATCTTCTCTCAGTTTTTTTGGCTACTCCCTTATTTTGCTTTTGTCCTGTCCGTGATTCTTGGTGCCAGTACCCCCCACCTAATTTACAATCTCTGAGCTTCTCCCTCCCCATTACTTCTCACTCCCTCCCTTCTCTATCGTGTTTGCCCTGGCCCACCCCCAATTAGCCAGAAACAGTAGCTCATCGCTGAACTAGCAGTCTATCTCTGCCCACCAAGTGCTTCTTCTCCCCTTAGAAACTTTGCCCCTGACCAGGGCACACTGCTGCTCCACAACCTGGAACTCCTCTAAGCTGGACACTCGTGGACCCCAACCTACCTGCCTGCATTTCAGGTACAGATTCTCGGACCTAGAAAAGCTGGCCATGATGCAGTTTCACTGATTGGTGGTTGCTGCTGAACCTGGCACTTCACTGGCTGGCCTTTTTCAGTGCTATCTCCTTACTGGACCTGCTGTAATCCTTGGTTCTTGACACTTCTGGTGCTTTATTTTAAATGATTTTCTGTACATTACTTCTGTTAGGGACCGAGTATTTTGTTCTGCCCACCCACCCCAGCACCAATCCCTATTAAATATGCACCCTCCCTCACAGGTTGACGCCCACTATCCTATCCCTACTACAATTAGTGCACACCTCATTAACTTTCCATTAAGAGCCCAATCAGTAGTCGCAATACTTATCCAGGGCATAACTGTCTGCACTGCCCTTACTTACTGGAACTTACAGTGTTGGCTAGTCCTGCTAGTTAAACAATCAGCTTGCTGTCACTCACTTTACCATTTTGTATTCAACCTAATGTTACAAATGCTCTGCTTACCACTTTACCTCTAATACTGCCCTTTAATTACTTACTTAACATGTATCACCTCAACCTCACCACTATACAGTTACTTAACATATACTGCCTCAGCCATACTCACCACCTATAAGCATTCGTCAATGCTTCCCCTGGCTCTGCCACTGCCACTACCTCCTGCCCACCTGGCCAGATAACACCTTTTAGTGGTTCATCTTCTACCCTGTGTCCAAATGAATCACTCAGTAATCACTCATTCCTGGTTGGGCACCTTCTCAGCGTTTAACACCATGCCAGCTGCATACTCCCTCCCACCCTACATACACCCCCTACCACTTCTCATCCTAATTAATAACATCTCCAAAATCATGCCTTTTCAGGTATGTCCTAAATCCACCTCCACTACTGAGTCAGAAAGCTTAAAAGACTGCCCTTATCCAGAATTTATCTTGGTGGAAAGAGACAAAATAAATACCCCTCCCCCAACCAATAAACAACTTAATCTTCAAATATATCAAAGCAAAACTACACAAATTCACCCCATAAAACCATGGGAAGGGTTTGTGCAACATAAAATGGCAGGTTATATGGCTGGCCTACCTCCTACTACTCCTGTTGGGTAATGTCCACCCTAACCCTGGACCAGTGTCACACTCTCTGGAAACTCTAAATCATCAATCAGGTCAAAAAATAGCCTCTGTCAATATATACAGTTTACAGGCAAAATTAGATGCACTCCAAGTGTGGGCCACCCAACACCAACCGGATATCCTGTCAGTAATGGAGACATGGCTGAGTCCTAGGATCCCGGACACAGCCATACAACTCACAGGGTACAACACTTTCAGACTTGATAGGCTTGAAAAATGTGGGGGTGGCTGTGTATTATATTTTAAGGAATACCTCCAAGGGCAAATGTTGCAGCACATTACTGCCAAGTGTTCCACACAGCTGTTACCGGTAAAGATACTAATTGGTAAAAATGGAAAATCACTTACGGTAGTATCCACCTACATTCCACCCAAAGCACAAGATATTGGTTTCAAAGTTGTTACCAACTACCTTGTGAGGAGCAGTCCCAACTCTGAAATTATCTTGCTGGGGAATTTCAACATAAATAGGATTTCCCAGGAAATAGGTCCCTATAAAGATATTCTATCCTCAGTACATGCCTCTCAATTAGTAAGCACCCCCACTCAGATAAACTACCAAACTGGAACTAGCACTCTCATTGACTGGCTGGTCACCAATCACCCTGAAAGAATAAATCACACCTCAGTACTCCCTGATTCCCTTAGTGATCACTACCCTATAATTTTCACCTGGTCAAATAAGTCCCCTAAGGTCCCAACCAAAACCATCACTACAAGATTGCTGAAAAAGGCAAGCTGGAGGCACTGAAAGAGCATCTTAGCAACCAAGACTGGAGTTTCCTGAACACCACTGTTGATGTTGATGATGCCCTAAAACTCTTTATTCAAAAATTTTATGAATCTTGTGATATTTATCCCCCACTCACCAAACACAAGATCAAGGGCCATCAAAACTCTTGGATCTCCCCTCAATTACTTGACCTTATGAAACATCATGACAATCTATGGTATAAATCCAGAAGTACTTGCTTAGCTACTGACATCCAGAAATACAAGATGGCTCGAAATAGTTGTATGTGGACAATCCGTAAGGCCAAAAGCCACCACTTTCAAAGGAAGCTTGAAAGCTCCTGGGGTGACAGCAGGCATTTCTGAGAAAACATCAGATCGCTAGCTGGTAAACCAAACAAGTCTCCTCCTACCTTAATAAATGCTAATGGAACTCCCACCCAGGACCCAAAGACCATTGCTGAGACCTTCAATAAAGCACTTACTGACCTGAGTGGCATTCTACCCCCTGACTTCCTTCTTCCCACCAAAACAATGAATCTCTCTAACACCTCCCCTCCCCTCTACTAGGCTCCATATCCCCCTTCTACCTTAAAATAATTACCCCATCTCAGGCAAAGAGATGCAGTATATCACTATGGTACTCTGCAAATCAAGGGCCATTAATGATGGACTCTACCTAAAGCTCCTAGAACTCACACTTGATATTGTTCTCATGCCCCCCACCAAAATCCTGAACTTATCCCTCATAACTGGGAAGTTCCCACAATTATGGAAGGTGCCACTAGTCAAACTGGTTTTCAAAAGTGGAGACAGAGCTAGCCACACTATTGCCCCATGTCTATTCTCCCTCTCCATCAAAGGTACTAGAACACATTGTTTCCAACCAGCTAGTCAAATTCCCAGACAAATACCAGCTACAATGCCATCAGCAGCACGGTTTTCGGAAACAACATAGCACTACCACTGCTCTAGTAGAATTCACTAGTTTTATTCATAGTGCTCTTAATCAGGGGCTCTTGGTGGGGGCTACATATATTGACATCACCAAGGCCTTTGACCAGTTAATCATGTGCTCCTCCTCTGTCAATTATCCTCTACTGGACTATCCCCTGAATATACATCATAGTTTAGAAGCTACCTCCATGGTAGACTACAAAAAGTCAAAATAAATGACATCTGCTTGGAGTACCAGTGTGTCAATACTGGCGTGCCCCAAGGCTCCATCCTTGTACCCCTGATTTTTAGCCTTTTTCTCAACCGGCTCCCTCTAGCAGTCAGCATTCAAATACTACTATACACCGATGATGCTGTTCTTTACTCATGCCACTCAAACCCCATTGAGCTAGAAATGCAGATGCAGGCCAGTTTCGCCCTGGTAGAAAAGTGGTTCTCTGACTCAAAGCTTCTCCTAAACTATAAAGAAATGAAGGCCATGATCTTTGCTACCAATCACAATAAATGCAGGATTTACCAGCTGCATGTTGTCAACAACCAGAATTCCCTCTGGAGATGGTTAATCATTTTAAATATTTGGGCATAATGATAGACAGTGCTCTTATCTACTCTTGTCACATTGACCAAGTCGCTAAAACTTCTAACGCAAAACTGGGACTACTCTATAGAAACAAAACTTGCTTTACCAATGAGGCCCTAAAGATGGCAGTGCCATGCTCCGTGCTTTCAGTCATTGATTACGGCCTGGTAGCGTATGGTGCAGTAACTCCCACTGCTCTCAGAAGACTCAAAATTACCCTAAACAAGGCTTGTAAGCTTGTGCTGGGTGCACAACATCTTACCCACACATGCAAACTATACACCTAAAGTAGCTGGCTTAACCTAGGCTGCCAAATTCGATACCAGATGTGTCTGCTTGCCAAAAAATCAATACTTGGAAGTACCCCCCAGAGTCCAGGAGCTTCTATTACAACAAAACTCATCAAGGTGCACTAGGGGTCAAAATGGCCAGACCCCAAAAGTCCCTTTCTGAAGGACCTCACAAGGTCAAAGATCCTACGACTATCGTGCATCCACCTGGCTTAATTCTCTCAGCAAATAACTACTTGCTGTAGACAAATTTTGCCTTTTTCAAATTACACTTTGATCCCTACTTGCACTGGCCAGTGTCTGTGACTGTGAATCCTAATCCTTCATCCTCTGTCATATGAATTTCCTGTTTCTCACCCAGTTGCAGCTCGCTTCGTCAACCTTTCCACTTTTCATTCTACTTCCTCTATACAATGATCCCCCCCCTTGACTCATACCCCTCACCCCACTCTTGTCTGATAAAGAGCCTCCTATGGCTAACATCTATGCTGGTCATAGCTGGTACTATCTTTCTCACCTCTTCCATTCACCCTTACCCACTTTGTCCTCTTTCCTGCGCTCATCCACCCCTACCCACCCTCTCACCCACCCCTCCTTACTGACCTCAGTTCTTTGCTCCACCTGCCCCTGCCCACCTTTTCCTCCTCTCTCTCTCCCTCTGCCTACACCACTTCTGTTCCTTTAACACCCCTCCTGTCTCTGTCCTCACTCCTTAGCTTTTCTCTACCCCTTCCTACATTCCACATCTTGTCTCCCACTTCTCCTGCTACCTATATCCAGCTTTAGCCAGCCTCCTCATAGCACTTTATTACCAGAAGTGATGTATGCATTGTCTTACCCACCTTGCACTTTGACAATACAACCGTTATTTTTCTTAAACGTGTTCTGGCTGCTAAAAATTATAAGAACCTAGTCTTATACACGATAGCTTGTCTGTTCCATTATGATGTCTACTGTGTTGTTTATTTTGTCCTACTCACTGTATTTGCAAAAATCCTGTTTTCTCTTAAACTACCATCTAACCCTACTGTATTCTGTTATGACATGGAACCTCTGTAAATGAGTCTCTGACTCAAAGGTATAATCCTAGATTGAAATAAATAAATAAAATAAATAAATAGATGGAGCAGTAATGGGCTAATGCCTTCTTGCTCAAATGCCACCTTAGTATGAACTTTTGTATTGGGTAGAGGAGGAATAGACAGAAAGTGTTGCAGAGTGGCTAATAGAAATGACAGTGAATGGTGGCATATTGGGGCAGACATTGGGGGGAGCAGCTCATGCGAAGGGACTATGCCAGCATGTTGGGGGAACAGAAATTAGGGAGAGGAGGGAGACAGCTCAAGGGTTGTAGAGGGGCTAATATGAATGTTTGTGAATGGTGGCAGGTTTGTGGAGGGGACAGAGACTAGGGAGAGTAGACAAAAAGTTTCACAGAGCAGCTAATGTATAGGGAGAAAACGGGCATGCTGACGTGGCAGAGATTGTGGATGAGAGGAATAGAGAGAAAGTGCCACAGCACAGCTAATGGCAATGACAGTGAAGAGCAGCATATTGGGGGGGGGCAGAGATCAGGGAGGGGGAGAACAAGTACCAAAGAGCAGCTAATGTGTAGGGGAAATTTGAGTATATTGGGGGGCAGAAATTGAGAGGGATAGAGATCAGGTGCCACAGACAAGTTTATATGAATGATGGTGAATTGCTGCAGGGCTGGGGAGGCAGCAGTGATCAGAGAGGAGGAGAGAGAGTAAGTGTTGCAGAGCAGCTAATAAGTACAGTAAGGACAGTACCATTTTTTGGAGGGGCAGAAACTGCAGGAAGGGCGGAATAGAGAGCATGTGCCGTAAAGTGACTAATGTGAATGATGATGAATGGCAGCAGGTTTGCTGGGCAGAGATCCAGAAGGAGGAGGAGGAGAGAAAATAAATGCCATAGAGTGGTTAATGTGTAGGGACAATATCAGCATTTTGGGGGGTTAGATATCAGGGAAAGGAAGAATAGAGAACAAGTGCCAAAGAGTGGCTAATATGAATGACAGTGAATGACAGCATTTTGGGGGACAGAGATCCATGTGGGAGGAAGAGCAAGTGCTGCACAGCAGCTAACATATAAAATGCTAGCATCCTGTGGGGGGAATGAGTTTGTGGAGGGAATTTTTTTTTTTTTTTTACTTATTTAATTTGTATTGACCAGATAAGCACACTAGATAAATATATGGGCCCAGATATTCAAAAGGGTTGCACATGGCGCAACAGTGTTGCACCATGCACAACCCACTGATGCACCACGGTGCGATATTTAAAAGGGAAAATTGCGCCTGCACAAATCCCAATGCACTGGGGCGCATCAGTAATGTATGCAGGCACAGGTGGGGGGGCGTGCCCATGCATAAATTGCACAGCCCGATATTCAGCCTGGGCGTGCAGAGTTATGCAGGTGCAACCCCTACCTGTGCCTGCACAAAGTTACGCTGAAAAAAAAGGAACAAGTCGAGGGCCACCCACAGGTGAGCTGCCGCATTGCAGGGTGCACAACAGCAGCTGCCACCTGTGGGTGGCCCTGGACTTGTTCCTGCCACACCTGGCAGTGCCCCCCCATGCCCCAATCGTGGGCTGAAGTGAAATTCATTCACATATCTGGACTGACATATACGGTATGGGCTGCACGCCCATTGGCTCATGCCTCTGAACCAATGGGCGTGCAGCCCTACTGAGCTGTCAGTTGGCAGGTGGCAGGGCGGCAGGCGGGAGGTTCTGCTGCCCGCTGGCTGATGGGGGAGCGGGTGGTGGGGCTTCATGGGTGGAGTGGGGTGGGGCCACTAGATCACCTGGGATTTCCGGCGTGGGGCAGGTGAGGATGCCTTGATTGGGCTACCAGCGG
This sequence comes from Neoceratodus forsteri, assembly GCA_016271365.2. Classification (NCBI taxonomy): domain Eukaryota; kingdom Metazoa; phylum Chordata; order Ceratodontiformes; family Ceratodontidae; genus Neoceratodus; species Neoceratodus forsteri. The sequence goes on along the minus strand of CM057450.1, from coordinate 974,752,602 downwards.
TCCACTGGACCACCAGAGATATTGGACTTTGGGGAGGTCTGCTGCCCGCGATCGGGCTACTCAGGGGTGGGAGGAGTTCCATTATACCCGCGATCGGGCTACTCGGGGTGGGGGAGGAGTTCCATTATACCGCCATCGGGCTACTCGGGGGTGGGGGGAGGATCCATTATGCCCGCCATCAGGCTACTCGGGGGTGGGATGTTTCCATTATGCCTGTGATCGGGCTGCCTGGGGATGTTTCCGCGATGCCCACGATCGGGCTGCTGGGGGAAAGCATACTGTTCTGCCTGCAATCGGGCTGCTGGGGGGGACACTATTGTTCTGCCCGCGATCAGGCTGCAGGGGGCGTTGGTCCCTGATGACTGCTGCCTGGCAGGGCGCCAGGCGCAAGTCGTCGGGGATCAGTGCACCTGCATGTTAATGGCATGCAAATGGGGCCATAATCAGATGCAAATGGCCCGCCATGCACCTTGCATAAATTATGGCCCCATTTGCATGTCACCCTTTGAATATCGCAGGTGCTGTGCATGGCGCAATGGAACTTGCGCCACCGCATCTCAATGCTCCACTCTGACCACTTGCGCTGGTGCAGTTCCACTGCACCATGCACAGATAGGTGGTAGAGATATTCAAAGATATTGCGCCATAGCGCAACTCTGTTGAATATCATCCTGGCCACACCCTAGCGCAACTATTTTGAGCGGCGCAGGGGCTTGCGCCACAAAATGGTGCAGTTTGAATATCTGGGTCATGATGTTTTCTGGAGGGATTCAAGAGGTTACAGAATAAAAAAAGACAAGGCAACTTCACCATTTACAACAGTGCAAAAATAATGGAACAATTACGTAGCAGGAGCACAAGTTCAGAATACTGTACAACAGGTTATATTTGCTGTACAATAATTATAGCTACTGTATAGCCATTCCAGTGATAACTGCATGAAAATAGAATGGTGCTACTTTGCCAAAAATTGCACATTTTCAATGGGCATGAATTAGGGGCTAACTGCAGAATGTGAAATAAAATGTATGCAATTGTGGACAATTGACACAATGTGCTAAATATAACTTGCATGAGAATAAACAGTTCTTCAGTACATGAAATCACAAATAGAAAGGAATGAGTTTACTCTTAGACAGAACAACCACTAGTATCTTCTGTCCATTTCCAAAAAAAAATGAAATTTTTATAATGCTTGAAACTACAATTTGAAAGCTGTAATATCTGAACAGTTAATACAGTTCTCCTGTGATGTTACATGCTATACATGTCAATATAATACAATACAAATCACAGGACTTTAAAAAATGCAGTGAATCATTTTATGTTTTTTATCTTGATATGAAACATTTTTGTTTTCTTATATCAATATATGGTCACCGTGCTGATATACTGTATTAACAACATAACCACTTGGCTGACATCAAGCTTTCATTTAAAAAAACAAAGTCAAGCCTCTAGCCCTTATGGTTCCAAAGTTATCACATTTTAAAAAATGCCTTTTGAAAGTTCTAACTCTGGAACTGCTGGGGCTAGACACTTACCTTTTTTAAATGAAAGGTTGGAGTCCAGCCATTAAGAAATTGTGTTGATGTGCAACAGTAATAATTATATTATTGATATTAAAAAACAAGCAGTTTTCTCTAGCTGTAGCAATATACATACAGTATTTATATCATGACAACTGTTTTTTTGTAAAATAAATGTTATCAACACACTTTTTTCTATAACAATAAAGTTTATCTATATTCTTTTTTAATATTAACATGAACATTTTCATGACTGTTTTAAAAAATCAAATGAAAAAAATATTTTGTGCACCTTTTCTCAATTTTGGTATTAGTCTCCATAATTTAATTGGTATCTGTATAAGTGCAGCACCCATAACCATTCATCGTATACCTTAAATTGCATGGCTAACATTTCACTTTCCTCACCATCAGGACCAATTAATTTCATTTTCGTCTAGTTTCATTTCATTTTATTAAGGGTTAAACCATTGAGCAAGCTCATTTGAAATGGTGACCCATGGTAAACAATTTACAAACATACAATTAAGCTCATTACAACACATTTTCCAGTACATAATAAGGTACAACAATCACTTACAGTAAAACCATTTACACAGTCAATCATATAAATGAGCACAGCAGCATTTATCCTGAGCAGAGATATTGGGTGTTTACTCACCTGGTAAAGGTGATTGTGTTGGTTGGCATCCATGGCACTCCAGACATTACCTCATGGATTTTAGCCCACCTGATAGGCTAGTGATGCACATGACCCCAGATCAAATTTCTAGTATATCCAGGTCCCAGAAACCCCTGCTCTCCAGTTCGAATCTTCCATAGCTGAAATCAAGGTTAGTCAGTACGAGAGGAAGAAACATACAATGTAGGAACAACCAAGCAATGGCAATATGAGATATGGTCAGAGACAAAAAATGATGCTGGCTACGACATAGTATCAGTGGCCCATATGCCGAGTTTTTATTCTCCCTAATATTTACAATCTACTCTCAGTCCCGAAAGGACCTACTGGTAATTTATCAGTATGAAATAACATTGACGTCTATCCCCCGTAAGTCTTCTGTGGGTCGAAGACCCTTTGTTCGGTCCAGGTCACTCTGAGCACTCTGAAGGGGGGGCCTTGGAGTGCCATGGATGCCAACCAATACAATCACCTTTACCAGGTGAATAAACACCCATTGTGATTGGTTGGGCATCCATGGCACTCCAGACATTACCTCATGGGTAGATAAGAAGCAGTGTAGTACCCAAGGGAGGGAACAGAGTGGTCTAAGAGTGAGGGGTTGAAGATGCTGCTGCATGAACCTGAGTGGCGCATGTGGGTCGTACGGCCTGTAACTGTTTGAGCCTGTAGTGTCTGGTGAACGTGTGGAGGGAGCTCCACATGGTCGCCCTACATATGCCCTCTGAGGACACATTGGCCCTTTCTGCCCAAGAAGTGGCGACTGCCCTGGTGGAATGAGCCTTGATCCCCTGAGGGGGTGTCATCCAATTTTCTACATAAGCATTCTGGACGGTTCTCCTTAGCCACCCAGAAATGGTGGCCTTGGAGGCGGCTCTACCTTGCCTTTGTCCCTTAGCGACGATGAACAATCTTTCTGTTTTGCATATGGGACGTGTTCTGGCTAAGTACACGGAGAGGGCGGATCTGACATCTAGGTGATGTGGGCCCTCACTGGTGCCCTGCTGGAGCCCCTCCAGGAAAGTGGGCATCTCGATGGGCTGCTTCCTGTGGAAAATGGTGGACACCTTTGGTTGGAAAGCTGGTACCGTTCTCAGGCGGACCCCTTTAGGGGTGAATACTGTATAGGATTCTGCACAGGATAGTGCCCCTAGTTCTCCGATCCTTCTGGCCGAGCAGATTGCCACCAAGAAGCAGGTCTTGAGGCCGACCCAGAACAGATCCGCCTCGAGAAGGGGCTCGTAAGGTGCTGTGCTGAGGGAATCGAGGACTAGCAGGAGATCCCAAGGTGCGATGGTCGGTCGAGTTCTTGGATGGAGGATCTCTACTGCCTTTAAGAAACGTAAGGCGTCGGGGTGAGCTCCCAGGTTGTACCCCCCGATGGGCCCAGTAGCCGCCCCTATGGCTGACAGTTGCACCCTGAAAGAAGAGTGGGCTAGCCCCTTGTCCACTCCCTGTTGGAGGAACAGTAGAATGGTAGCCATGTCAGTCTGCTCGGGTATCTTGCCCCATTCCAAGCACCACCGAGAGAATATAGACCATTGTCTACCGTAGGTGGAAGTGGTGGAAGTCCATCTGGACTGGAGTAAGGTGCTAATGACGGTGTCATGATAACCCACCTCCCTTAGTCTCCTCCTTTCAGGAACCAGGCCATGAGCTTCAGAGTCCGTGGGGTCGGGTGGACTACCGGACCCTGTGAGAGCATGTTTGTTCGGTAGGGTATCTTAAAGCTGGCTAGGGACATCTCTCGAACTGCAGCGAACCACATCCTGCGTGGCCAGTAGGGGGCCACCAGGATGACTGTGCAACATGATGCCCGTACCTTGGCTAGTACCTGTGGAATCAGGGGGAGAGGTGGGAAGACATAAGCATGCTTCCGACACCATGGTTGGGATAGGACATCTGTACCCTGGGAGAGACTGTTCCTGAACCGCGAGTAGTAGTCCCTGACCTGAGCGTTCTCCCATGTCACCATGAAATCTATGTTTACAGGCCCCCATGTTGCTTGGATCATCTGAAAGAGATCCAGATGCAATTGCCATTCTCCTGGGTGCACCTGTTGCCTGCTGAGCCAATCTGCACAGACGTTCAGCTTTTCTGCCAGGTGAACTGTGCCCAGGTGTCTGAGGTTGGATTGGGCCCAGTTGAGGACTGCCGTAGCCTCCCTCAGCATGGCCCTGCTCCTGGTTCTGCCCTGTTTAGCTATGTAGGCCACAGTGACCCGGTTGTCGGAGCGGATCAGGACCGACTGACCGCATACCAGGTGCTTGAATGCTTTGAGGGCATGGAATACGGCTCTCATCTCCAGGACATTGATGGAGAGTTTTGACTCCACTGGAGACCATAGGCCCTGGGCCATTGCGTCTCCCAGACAGGCCCCCCAACCAGAGAGGCTCACATCCGTTTCTATTGCGGTTGTATATGAGGCCTCTAGAGGGACTCCCTTGGTCAGGTTTGACTCCATCGTCCACCAATGAGAATCTCACTGCTGGTGGTAGTGGTACTACGACCTGTAGATTGTGCTCGCTCGGTGCCCCCCGAGTCAGGACGTATGTTTGAAGCGGATGCGTGTGCCACCTGGCCCAGGGCACGAGGTCTATGCATGATGCCATGCAGCCCAACAACTGGGCTATCTTTCCCATAGTTGTCTGGTGGTAGGCTTTCATTTGTCGGGCCAGGTTTATCAAGTTGTGTACTCTCGAGGAGGATGGTTTTGCCCATCTTTGGGCCGAGTTGATCAGCGCTCCCAGATGCTCGATCTGCTGTGTGGAAATGAGGTGGCTCTTTTCCCGATTTACCACCCAGCCATGATCTTCAAGTGCCTGTAGGGCTGTTTCCGTGTGTAGTCGAGTCTGATTCTTGGACTGGGCCCGGATGAGCCAGTCGTCCAAGCAAGGTATGATGTCCAGTCCCTGTTCCCTGAGTCTGGCCACCAGAGTTATGGAGACCTTGGTGAACACTCTCAGGGTGGAGGAGAGGCCGAACGGCAAGGCCTGGTACTGGAAGTGATGGCCTAGGATGTGAAACCAAAGGAATTGTCTGTGTCTCTGAATGATGGGAATATGAAGGTATGCGTCCTTTAAGTCTATGGATGTCAGGTAATCGCCTACCCAGACACCGTGCAGAGTTGATCGGATGGTCTCCATTTTGAATCGGTGAGACACCATGTGGCGGTTGAGGTGCTTTAGGTCCAGGATGGGACGGAGCTCCCCTGATTTCTTGGGCACCAGGAAGAATATGGAGCAGACTCCTAGGTTCTGTTCTGGCACCGGTATGGGTTGGATGGCTTTGTTCCGAATCAGTTCTGACAAGATTTGTTGAACCTGATGAGGGGATGTCTTTCTTTTGGCTATGGGAGAGGATATGAATCTTTGGGGAATATGGGACTGGGATAGCTCTATGGAGTACCCCCCTGGTTACAACGTCTTGGACCCACCTGTCCGAGGTTGTGTGGAGCCAGCGATGTGCGAATAAGGTCAGTGTTTGTCCTACTGGTGGGTAGGGATCCTGGACCTGCTTGGTTGTGAGATCGTAGTCACTGTTGCTTTCCTGTAGCCTCTACCTCGTCCTCCGATTCTTTGTCCCCAGGCTCTGAATGAGGAAGACTGATAGGTTTGAGAGTACAGGCCACGGAAGCTGTGTGAGGTGCCCCTGCCTTGAAAGGAGTGGCTTTGCTGTGGCGTGTCCCTGCGGGGTTGGTACGGTCTGTTCCCCCCTGAAACCTCCGCCTCGATGAGGGGAGGTAGGTATACCTGGACTTATTCTTAAGGAGGTCTCTGCCCTCCTCCTTTTGCTTCAGATAATCCTGCAGACCCTCCCCAAACACATATTTTCCCCATAGTGGTAAGTTTTGTAGCAGGGTTTTTGACTCATTATCTGCATCCCACAATTTTAGCCACAGTGCCCTCCAAGCACGGTTGGTGATGGCTGTAGCCCTGGCGTGGAGGCGCAAGGTGTCTACCGCCATGTCGGCTAGGTATTTAGCTGCATCTAGAGTACATTATAACAGTTCTGCCTCCCTGGACTTAGGGATGGCCTGCTCCTGGAGCTCTTTGAGCCAGCGGATTTGTGCTCGTGCCGTGTAGATGGCAGTAGTGGCTGCTTTTGCAGCAGTGCCCTCGATCTCGAACGCCCTTTTGAGCATGTTTTCTACTTTTTTGTCTGTAGGGTCTTTGAGGGTGATTGTACCACATGGTAGTACAGTTTTCTTGCTAAGAGCTGCCACCTGAGGGTCAATGGTGGGGGCCTTGCACCAGATATCTTATTTTTCCCCTTGAACTGGGTACATTCTGTCCAGGTTCTTTCTGTTCGGCATTCTGCCCGGTTCCGAGGACTGCTACTCTTTATTGAAGATATCCTCAATAGCAGGGCATACTGGGAAAGTCTCCATGTTCGACGTCCTCAGCTGTATCATGGGGTCGAGCTTTGACTCAGGCTTACTCTCCTCAGTGTCGAAACCCATGGTGGCCTTGATGATCTTCATAAGCCCCGGGATCATGTCAAAAGAGCACAATTTTGAGATCAGAGAAGGTGTTGATGGAAGCTCCATATCCTCTTCGTCTGATTCCGCCTCATCTTCTTCCTCTGCGTCGTCTTTATCCTTATCCTCGTGCGTGTCTTCACGTGGAACATCTGGAAGGGTGTCCTCATGGTTCGGGTGCTCCTCCGGTTCCCCCCCCACCTTGTCAGGCTCCGGACTCAAAGGTTTGGCTCTGTACTGAGTGAGGGATTCCAGCTTTACCATTATCTTGAGCATAAAGTTCTGCTGGCTTTCCATCATGGCTACCGTGGCCTGCTGGTTTTGGATTAGGAGGGAGCCTGGGTCTATCCACGTGGGGTTGCTGGGTCCCGGGTTGCTGGGAACCATGGGCAGTGTTTGTTCCAGGGAGGAATCATCGTCGTCAAGGAGGCAGGCTGCGCAGAGGTCCCAGAGTTTGGGGCAGAAGGGTAGCACTGCACGAGAAGCATTTCTTTGCTTTCACCATCTGGGGAGAGAAGAAAGCAGGCCTTATATCGGAGCTGTAGACGATGCCCTGAGGGCGATCCTTTAACCCCCCCTGCACTTCTAGATAGGGGTGCTCGAGGTCTGCATAGTGTGCCACCATCACTTTATGAGGGTTGCGGGGGTGCTGTGGGAGGACCCCCGCAATCTGGTCCATGGTGGAGTAAAGTGGCCTGGGAGCCATAGGTGGGCCAGGCACACATGGCTCGCTATGGGACGAAGCCATGGTGTGGCTGAGTAGGAGGTTAGGAGGTCCAGGGGAGGCGAGGCCCACCTTCTCGGGTCACTATGGGAGGGACCCAAGAACCAGGAGGAGTAAGGCCAAGTAATGAGGGTGGGAGGAAGTTTATTCTTTTATCATGGGGGCCCCACCGGAGGGTCACTGCGGGAGGGACCCTACGGTGGAGGGGACACCCCTGAGAGCTGTTGTTGAAGCCGAATCAGCGCTTTTTCCTCTTTTTTTTTTCAAAGTCAGGCATCCTCGCGCTACACCCCCAGACCATTCTAGAGGGGAGGTGGAAGTCCCCCCCTCCCCGAGGAGGCGGGAGTCCTAGGAGTAGTCTTGTAGGGGGAGCCACGCTGGCCCCTGGAAAGGGAGGAAGGCAATGGGGCGGTTCTCCAGGTCCCCATGCTCCTCTGGGTGGCCCTATGGAGGCATGGAACCAGAGCCCCAGGAAAGCAGCTGGCCGAGCTGGGCGGCGAGGAGGGCGCCTCTCCTAGTAGCGATCCCTGCGTGTACATGCTCTGCTCCTGGGTCTGGGCCGAAGCACACGCTACCCCCCCAAGCTAGGCTGGAGAGAGAGAGGCACCTTCAACGAGCGCCGGCCTAGCGGGGAGTGGAGGAGGACGCTGCAGGAAGGAGGGGGGGGGACTTCCCCCGAGATCAGCAATGAGGAGGAGGCGAGGATCATGGGCTGAAGTAGGCCCAAACAAACGCCTACTAGAGGACATGCTATAAGGTGCGTGGGAGGGCGATAGGGACGCACCTGCGGTCTAGGCCGAGGGCCGCGTGGCATGGAAGAGGAGAGGGGTTTTCTCAGGCCTCCAGGGGAATCTGAATCCAGAAGGAGGTGGAAGAGGGAAGAAGGTGGGAAGGGGGCAGAGATACCACGCGGTCGTCGCGTGGTTCAGCCAGAGGCCTACGGCCAGCCACAGGATACTCTGCCCTACAGGCTCTCATTTGCTATCTGTGTAGGGAGCCACAGATAGCCACCAATAGCGCCTTTGTCCCCAGAGGCACGGGGGAACCCTGCTAAGCAACCATGCGCGAGAGGCTATTGGCAGAATAGCGCATCAGCGCCACGCGGTTATACTCCAACAGGATACCATACAAACAATTATATCATATAAATAGGAACCATACAAAACAGTGCAATTATCAGCGATACGGCCCAAACGAAGGTGGAAAACACATGAGCTGGCTGATTCAAAGCCAGAGACCTAGCTTAGGATAGCCATATTCCTTGCAATATTTAGCAATTTTAGCAAAGTTCCAAGCTGGTATATATCATCTTAATACATTGTGCCTTTTTTCCTGAATTACAACATAATTAAACATACCCTTGAATTCAAGGGCCTACCTTAGTGGAGCAGACAGGGATTCCTGGTGTGCTTGTTGCCTGATCAGAGGCACGATTTGAAACTGGAGAGCAGGGGTTTCTGGGACCTGGATATACTAGAAATTTGATCTGGGGTCATGTGCATCACTAGCCTATCAGGTGGACTAAAACCCATGAGGTAATGTCTGGAGTGCCATGGATGCCCAACCAATCACAATATCTAAATACCATTGTTTTACTACATTGATTGAGAAGGGCTTGATGTTAAACAAAACTTGTGTAGTTAATTATTCCAATGAAAGGGCACTATTTGACTATAGAAGGGCTTTGGCTGAGCTGGCCCGGTGGCACTGGAGGTTGAGGTGCTGGTTGCTAGACCTTGCACCACACTGGCAATCTAGGTTTGAGAATAAGCCCAGGCTGCCAGGGGTTGGCAGGGTTGAGAGAGGATCGAGCGTCCTGAGGACTACTCTCCTATCTTGGGAGAGGAAGATTTGCCATCCCACTTGCTGACTGACCTCTGGCAGTGGCCAGAGGACAGTACGGGTTGGGAGGGCAGATACCGGCATCTTTATATTGGTGGGGAGGGGGAACATGAGAAAAAGGAAAAAGGAGCTGGTAGGTTCCATGATGACTGCACCAGTGCCCTGGCTGGCACCCCCGACATCTGGATTTCACTCCAGGGGTGAGGGTAAAGCCAGCGCCCCTTCACCACAGCCCAGCCATGGGGGGGAACCTGTGGGGGAATTAGGGGGGTGTCAGGATGGGGAACGGTGCAGCCAGAGACTGAATCTCTCTGAGGGAGGGACCGGAGCTGCCTGCTGGGCTTGGGGGTTGTAAAAATCTATATGGAAAAAAAAAATAAAGATGTGCTTTGGCTGCAAAAGCATTGGATGATAATAATGACACAAGGAAATAAGGTAACATGGGGAGACTAAAAGATTACAGATACCAAGCTACTGTACATCATAGGACAGAGCTTCACAAGAGAGCACCAGTAACAAAACTAACAGCTTTACAGGGAGAAATCAAGAGCAGCAACATGACTAGGTGGTACTGTACCATGTCCTAAAACAAATGTCATGTTCAGTGGCATCTTGAGTCAGCCTTCAGATGGTCCCATAAGGAGCTTCTAAAGAGGGGGTGAGAGGGGGAACTCTGGACCCACAATGGTAGAGAGTTCCAAAGCCTTGGAGCACATGATGCAAAAGCCTGGCCTTCCATAAGTGTTTCTATTTTGGGGATGCCAGTAGAGTTTACTAGACCTAAGGGTATAAGCCTGTTCAGGGTGTTGTAAAGTCTCTGCCAGGGTGGGGGGTGAAGCAGACCAGTGATCTTGTCCATGAAACAGCCCAGGATAAATTGGTGATTGTCTTCAAGAAACAGTCATCCTAACTTACAGTAGAGGTCACAGTGGTGGGGGAGAGGGAGGAAGACAGAATGAACCTGCATATATTATTGTAGGCCGTATCCCATTTGGCCAGTATTGTTTTGCTAACAAATGCAGAAAGTATGAGTCCATAAGTAAGACTGGGGAGAAGTACTCCTCTAGCTAGGGCAAGCCAAGCAGTGGTGGTAAGGACATGCTTAACCCAGTAGGCTAAGCCAAGTTTAATATTAACAGCCCTACTGTATACACATTACGAATATGTAGGGTGAAGGCATGTCGGGGGTCCAAGGTGACCCCTAGATATTTAAAGGTTTGAACAGACAGGTGGGGCAAATTATCCACACAGGCTAGCATTAATGGTTCAGTAAAAGATTTCACCTTGGCTGTGGACCCAAAATTTATGGCCAGGGTCTTTTTTACATTCAGGACAAGACTGTTTTTTGTTTATTTTTTTTCAAGCCAGCACTGGACATTACAAAGATCAGCATTAAGCTGAGAGTTAACACATGCAGTGTCTTTGGCACTGACAACAAGTACCAGGTCATCTGTGCAGAGGGTGGAGCTACTAAAATCAAGGACTCAGGTGAGATCATCAGTGAAAATTGAAAAAAGAATAGGTCTAAGAATGGACCCCTGAGGCACCCCAAGACTAACAGGATGTAATTCAAAGGCTTTTTTGGGAGGGGTTCGAGGTGGCACAGGACACTGTTGAGATGGAGCTGTTAACAAGGAACCTGAAAGTGAAAAAAAAACTGCGGGAGGTGGCTACATAAACATCTCAAGTTATATCAAAATAGACAAACGCTAGGTCAGGATAAATAAATGTTACTTTATTTATAAATACACTTAAAAGCCACACTTGGCTGTTCTGCACATGCTTTTTCCCAACAACTTCATATGTCTGCTTTGGACGGTCTAATGATCTGGAAAAAGTGTCAGAGCAGACGTGAAACGTTGATGGGGGTTGCTACTGAGCTGAATGGTGTCTGTGTGGCTTTTAAGTGTATTTATAAATAAAGTAACACTTATTTATCGTGACCTAGTGTTGTTGGTCTATTTTGATATACTTTGATACATTTATGTAGCTGCCTTCTGCAGTTTTTTTCACTCAGAATGTAATTCAGATCGGGCTTGACTGAACTGAATAAGCTGTTTTCTAGCCTGGAGGTAGTTTGCAAACCAAGCAAAAGCATGTGGGGACAGTCCAAAGGGGCATAGCTTGGTGCAAAGGAGTTTCTGGTCAACCAGGTCAAAGGCTTTAGATAAATCTACAAAGATTGCCCTGGTTAGGTTGCCTTGATCCATAGCGGCCCTAATTTCTGTTGAGACTTTATTAAGTAAGGGCAGTCATAGTGCTATGCCTTTTCTGAAAGCCATGCTGCTTGGGAGAAGAGGATTTGGGATAGCAGATTTTCAATTTGCTGAGACACCACCAGTTTCTGTAGCATTTGCTGAGGACAGATAGCACTGTGATGGAATGGTAGTTCCCAGTACACCTTAGATCTCAACGCTAAAAAACTGAGACTACTCTAGCTACTTTCCAGATATCAGGAAGAGTGCCTGAGAGTAGGGATATGTTGAAAATATAAGAAACAGGGAGGGCAACTGGGGCACATACAGTACATGGGGAAGTCTAGGCTCTGGGTTGTCATGACCAGCACTGACTTAGGAGGGACATGTTTCTCAAATGTTTCATGTTTTGGCTGGACTCACCATTTTGAAATAAAACGTGGGATAGGGGGAGGATAACATGGGGAGGGCTCATGGGAGTCCAGCTTAGTAGGAGTGGGGAACCTGGAAGTTAGAGCAGTGAGATCAGTAAATTGCATGTTAAATGCATTAATGGTCAGAGGGCTAGTGTAATTCACCCCTTCCAGGAGGAGGTTGCTAGACTGATGTACCATTAAAGAGCAGCTGACACCTTCAGGATAACTTTAACAAAACACAACATTTAGACATACTTCATTCTGTATTTCACATTCGTTTTATATTCCTCCTCCCCGTTATTTATTAGTGAGGTCATTTGCATGAAAACAGGATCTGTGCTCCTTGAAGAGTTCATCTATTCCTGTTACTTTCTCCCTACCTGAGGTCAAATGCTCTGCTTGTGACATCACAGTTACTCCCATGGCAACAGACTGATGTCATAACAGAGGATCATGACATGAAGTGGGGAGTAAGCTATAGAGGCAGATAAACTCTAAGGAATAAAGATAATGTTTTCATGCAAATTTCCTCAGCAATAAATAATGAGGAGGAGAAATCTATCAAATTCATATGGAATGCAAGCTGAACTGTACCTGAATATTAAATGTTTCCAAATTTTCTTTGAGGTGTCTGCAGCTCTTTAAGCCTTTTATATTGTACCAGAAATTCTGTGGATCTCTAGCGGTAGCCATCAAGGAAGTTATACAGAAATTACTTTTAACCACACAGGTAGTCCTTGTATGCATTTCTCTGCCTCTTATACTTCATAAGGCCCACAGTTGCTTGAAAGGCGATGTATAATTCCCAGAATTTGTCTTTGGCTTTCATGTGGGATAATACATTCCTATAAAGCCGTTTGGTAGCAACAGTTTTGACTCTCCTCCTTATACAGGTGGCATGAATTTCTTGAAGAGAGCAGAATAATGAGAGAAAGCTGTCAAGGGCATCTGAGACAGTCAGGGAAGACAGGACAGGGGACCAAGTTGAGCAGGCTAGGTCAGCAGGAAATAGCTTCTCATTTAGTTTGGAGAAATACCTAAGGACAATGACCTTAGGTGGACTTTAGGTATCTGGACACAACATACACAGTATAACAGTGTATGATCTGTAAGGGCATCAGGCACGGTTCCAGAAAGGAGGATCCTATTCACCCTGTTTGACAATAGACAGTCAAAGAGAGTATGCTGGCCTCCAGTCTGGGAGAGCAGAGTGGTGGAGGTAATGAGTTGCTTGAGACTTAGCCTGTAAAGCAAGGTTTCATACTGCCTAGTATTATGTCCAAACCAGTTAAGGGCACCCATAATGAGCATCTCATTTGACCCTACCTTTTGGCTAATAGTCTCCATGAGGTGGTAGAGCCCATCTGAGCCACTGTTAGAAGGATTATAAACCAAAATTAAGTGTAGTTTCTTTGTGTTACTAAGGAGGAGCACTGCATACAAGAATATACAGACTAATGGTGAGGAGATGTGATACTGTATCATAAAGACATTAAGGCGATTCTTATAATACAGAATCAGTCCATTATCATGTTTTTTGCTAGGCTGGTCAAGTCTAAGGAAGTTGCAGTTGGGGAGGCAGCAGGCAGCATCCAAGATATTGGGATTAAGATTTCAGAGTGAGATCTAATATGTCAGACTGGTAAAAACGCACTCAGGAAGTGATGTCTGTAAGGTTGGCAAGGATACTTCAGGTGTCAAGATGGGCAGTTTTAAGCCCTTTTTAGGGTAGAGAAGGGGGAGGAGGCAAAGGTCCCATGTGCCTGGTTAGGCTCAATATTCGCAGCTAAAGAGATTTGAAGGCATTTAAGTCATAGGGGTACCAAGGCAAGTGACCAGTAATAAGTAGATGGGGGGGTAAGGTTACTTTTGAAGTGCATGCTTATGCAAAACATAACCAGCTGCATTAGGAGCCAGATGAATTGGCTGGTCTGATAGGAGATAAGTAGGTTAGAAAAGGTAAAATCACAACAGGGTTCTGACTGCTAGATGCTAGTGGGAGAGGTTTCAACATGGAAACAGACAAATGTTACCTGCAAGAAACCTAGAGCCATTGAGACACAAAGTAGCCACAACATGATCGGACTTGGGGAGAATATACTTTACTTCATTAAGTAAATTTATGCAAATAAAGGACCAAGACAGCACTACACACATATGCACTTACACTTCAGATTACGAGTCAGTATTACTAGACGGCAGGACACAAAGTGTTATGGAGGAGAAAAGAGACCAAAGTACTCTTTTAGAATGCAGGTACTCCTGTACTTACATCAGTATAGCTCAGATATCTGTGGGTAGTGTTCTGTGTCTCAGTCCATACTGACTTACACTGGACCTGCACACACAGGATCCTGCATGCAGGAGCATGAGAGAGAAGATGCCCTTTTTGATATCCTGGGCTTTGCCTGGGATAGACATAGAGCAAGTGGTGCAGAGCGGTTAATGTGAATGATGGGGAATGGGGCATGTTGGGGGGGCAATGATCAAGGAAAGGGGGTAGGGACAAGGCAAGGAATGGCACATTTTATTTAAAAAGGACACCCATCCTAGAGGCTCTGGGTGCTGAACAGTTAGAATCCCATACAATAATACCAACAGTGTAAAATAAATAAGATAACACTATAATATCAAATCTAATAATAAATATTCTACACTAAAACTCACTTTTATAAATTTTTTCATAAATAGTATGTTCAGCAATAGCTAATCTGGAGTAACTATACATCCAGGGATAAACACAAAGACAAAGGTCAGACATCAAATAAAATTATAAATCACCATCTGGGAAGGACTGATTATACAGGAAGACCTTGAGGCAAGCTTTGAAAACCTCAACAGAAGGGGCCTCCCCTTATAGCTGGAGACAGCGAATTCCACAGGATGAGGTCGGCGACACTAAACACTCTGTCGCCAGCTGTTTTTAACCTCGTCCTGGGAATCACAAGGAGGCCCCCAAGAGGAGAAAGAGCAGAGGGAGGGGGCAGAGACAGTAGATGTGAGAAGGTCCTTCAGATAACCAGGGCCCAGGGCATGTAGGGCCTTATAGGTGAGTAGACCCACCTTTAAAGAGCACCCTTAACCTGACTGGCAGCCAGTGCAGTTCATACAGCAAAGGAGTGATGTGACAGTACTTAGACTGCCCTGTCAACAATCTGGCAGCTGTGTTCTGCACCAGCTGCAGTCAGTGGAGGGTACCTCCAGAGACCCCGAGATAAAGCGCATTACAGTAGTCAAGCCAAGATGTCACAAAGGCATGAACCAAGGTGGGGAGGTCCGGGGTGGAACTAGGGGCTTTATCCTGGCGATATTAGTCAGATGATAAAAACCTGTACAAACAACAGATGACACCTGAGACTCAAGAATCAGTCCACTGTCAAGAATAACATCCAGCTCACATACCCTAGAGGAGGCCTTCAATGGTACAGACCTGAGAAAAGGCCCCGTTTCTTCACCAGAGGCCAACCTATCACACCCTCTGTTCGACTCCACCACCAGTAGACAGCAGGTGCCATGGAGTGGTAAATGTATACAAATAGCGGCATGTTGTGGGGCTCAGATATTAGGTAGAACAGGGATAGAGCTGGAGAGAGTGTCATGTATATGAAGAATGGAAGTATGTTGGGGAGGATCAGGGAAGGGTGGAATAGAGAGCAAATAGCACACAGTGGGTAATACAAAGTACCAGGAGGGGCCAGATTTTGTTAGTTGAGTGGTGGCCTTCCTTTCTCCAATTCGACACTTAATATGATAAAAACAGCTTTATGAAATTGCCTCCATTGAAGTCTATGGAGCGTGCTCTGTGCCATTCTGGTACTGACATCACAAAACATGCAAGTGTGGGGGCACAGCTCTGAGTTGGCAAATATGCACTTTTTGGCTACCAGCTCCACAGAGTTGTTTTACGAGTATTTTTTTTAAGAAAATTATCTGGAAAACAAATTTACTTTCTGGATAAATCTCTTAACTGGAGTGTAAGCTGTTACATATGTTGGAGGGGGGAGAACTACTATCACTCAGAACCTGCTCTTTAAGGGGAAGTTGCAACTTCACCAGCAAATTTCCATGACTTCTCCTGAAACAGTGCCACGTCACCTGCCAAAAACATTGTGAAGTTGACACTTTGCAAAATATCTTGCAAAACAAAGTTTGCCAACTTCATACATCTCTAATGATGGGGAATGAGGGCATGTTGGGGGGGGGGGCAGAGATCTAGGAAGTGGGGAAAGAGCAAGTGCCACAAAGTTGCAAATGTATATGGAGATGGCAGCATGTTGCAGGGATCAGAGAAGGGATAGAACAGGGACACATACGGAGATTGTGCCATGTATATGGAGAATGGTGGTATGTTGTGAGGGAGGGAGATGGGGGGAGGAATAGAGAGAAAATGGCACACAGCAGATAACATTAAGCTCTGGGAGTTGTGAGACATTTGAGGATGGGTGGGAGTGAGTAAGTGTACAGCTAATGTGTGGAGACAATGCTGGCATTTTGAAGGGCAGATACAGTTTTGGGAAGGGCAGAAATAGACAGCAAGTGCCATTGAGTGGATAATGCAAATGACTGTGAATGGCAGCATTTTGGGAGGGGAGGCACAGATCGGGAAGGTGGAAGAGCAAGTGCGGCAGAGTGGCTAATGTATAGGGAAAGTGTTGGCATGCTTCGAGGGACAGAGATCAGTGAGGGGATGGCTATAGAGAAAGTGGTGCAGAACATCTAATGTGAATATGGTTAATGGTGGCAGTTTGGGGGGGCAGATATCAAGGAGTAGGAGAAAGCACATGCCACAGTGCAATAAATGTGAACAGAATGATGACTTGTTGGGGGAGTTAGAGATGAGACAGAACAGGGATAGAGCCAGAGAGCATGTCATGTATATGGAGAACAGAGGTATGTTGGGGGAAGATCAGGGAGGTGAGGAATAGAGAGCAAACGGCACACAGCAAGTATATGAGGTATAGAGAGTAGCAAGACATTTTAGGGTGGGTGGGAGAGAGTAAGTACCACAGAGCAGCTAATGTATACAGAGAATGGCAGCAATTTGTGCGGGAGCAGAAACTCGTGATGGGAAAGATAAAGTTCAAGTGGCAAACAGCAGAGAATGTGGTTTAATGGGAATAGGGGGACATTTTGGAGGGCAGAACTCATGGAGTGGGAGGGGAAGAGCAAGTGGCGAACAGCAGGTAATGAGAATTACAGGGAATGACGGCGTTTTGAGGAGTGGGTGAAGCATAGATTGTGAAGTGGGGAAACAGAAATTGCTGTAGAGTGGAAATTGTATACAGACCATGGCAGCTTGTTGTGGTGGGAGTCAGAGACCATGGAGGGCTAGAAAGCAGGTGGGGAAGAGCGGATCATGTGTTTCATGGGAGAGATTGTAGAGAATGAGGAGGGGTGTAAGGAGGAAAGCTGAGCAGGAAATGTAAAGTAGCAAATAATGCAATGTTGTGTATTCACAGCAGTGCAGAGTGTGTTCAAAGCACTGAGCAGAAGCACAGAAGTGGAACTAAAAGCAGGAACAAGGTTTTGTACTGTTCTTAGGAAATGCACAAGAAAACCCTTTACATTGCATTTTCCAGCTTTGTGATTAGGCAAGTGGCTTAATTTTTAAAGGAGGATGCAGGGCTTGCATCAAGCCCTGTGTCCAACCCTTTTTATGTTGATTGCGCGCACGAGCAAGAAACATGTTGCATCAGCTTTCTCCACAAGCAGGTTATGAAGGCACGGCACTGTTGTGCCCAATGCCCCCACGGCCTGCAAAGGCTTGTCCCCTGTCCACCAGTGCCATGGCATGCTGCTGCTGACAGTAGTTCAGCCAGTGTACCACAACCTTCTAAAAAATCAGCCGCTGCAATCAGGGGCCGCCTCATCATTGCAGCGTCAGCCATCTGCTGCAATGAGGGAGCGACCTGTCATTGCAGGGCGGGATGTGGGATCCCTGATATTGTTTGTGAACATGGCGGCGGCTTGCCACGATATTCACAAACAATATTTACTCCCCCACCATGTTTATTTGCCAACGGGGGAGCCCACTCCCTGTCGGCATAATGTAACCCCCCCCCCGTTTTATTGTCTGCCGACAGGGTGCCCAATCCCCCATCGGCTACAGCTGCCCCAAAAGCAAGACTCTGGTGGCACACTGGGAGCCCACCCCAGCGTGCCACATGCCCCTTTTGTTGTTTGCAATGGGGGTGCCCAATCCCACGTCAGCTACAGCTGCCCCCTGAAAGCAAGACTCCGGTGGCATGCTGGGAGCTCACCCCAGCATGCCATATGCCCCTATAAAGTTAAAAACGGTCCCACAATGTTTTTTTGTTTTTTTTTACCTGAAAAAAGGAAACGGTCCCTTGTAGTCTCCCTGCCACCCTTCCACAATCCGCACCCACCCACTGTGCACCCTGCCTCCCCACACCCCCCTCACCCCATACTTACCTCCGGAGCTCGGTGCGATGATCTTCGGTGGACTGGGAACACGTCTGCACTCTTCAAAGCCGACCGCGAACTGAGGAAATGCCGGTAAGCTGTATAATGTAATAAACAGGGTTTTTTCAACTTTAGTGCATGTCTCGGGCATTTTTGGGAATATTTTCACCAAATTTCCAACATGGAGTTTTTGGGACCCCTCCTCATGAATTCTTGAACTGCCATGGCGTTAATCAGCCCCGAAAGGTGGTTTCGCAGTCACTGCATGGAATCACCCTTCGGGGCTGATTAACAAAACGACAGTACCAGTGTTCACGAGGTGGGCTCTCAAAAAGCCTATGTTGCAAATTTGGTGGAAGAAATCCAAAAAATGACTGTTTTATGAGCATGCATTGCGCAGTTACTATGCACGTTCGTAAGTTCGTGAATTTGCAATATTTTCATGCCAGATTTTCAGCATTGGTATTTTGTCACACCTCCTTGTGAGCAGTATAGCTGTCATTGTTCACATCCTGGCCGAAACGTGTTTTCGCACTTTCGGCGCAGAATAGCGCATTCACTGTGGGAAATCAGTGTTCAGGACAGATTAAGAAAATGACAGTGACACTGTTCATGAGTAGAGGTCCTAAAATGCCTAAATTGAAAATTTGGTAACGATACTCCATAAAATGACTGTGTTACGAGCATGCGTTGTGCAGTTGGCACGCATGCTCATAACTTCGCAAATTTATAATATTTTCACTCCAGATTTTCCACATTGCCATGTTCCCAGACCTACTTATGAACAGTATAGCTGTCATTTTTCCCATCCTGGCTGAAATGTGTTTTTGCACTTCCGGCGCAGAATAGCGCGGTCGCTGTCTGAAATCACTGTTCGGGACAGATTAAGAAAATGACAATGATACTGTTCATGAGCAGAGGTCCTAAAATGCCTATATTGAAAATTTGGTGATGATAGCCCATCAATTAACTGTGTTACAGGTGTGCATTGTGCACTTTCCACCCACCCTTGTAACTTCGCAAATTTGTACTATTGTCACACCACATTTTCAACAGTGGCATTTTTTTCACACCTCCTTATGAACACTACAGCTGTCATTTTTCACATCCTGGCTAAAATATGTTTTTGCACTCCTGCCGGAGAATAGCACGGTCACTCTGGGAAATCAGTGTTTGGGACAGATTAAGATCAACCGAGCGAGAGGTGGGAGTGACTGAGCTCAACTGAGCTCTGTCAGGACTGCTGCAGATTTGTTTGTGGGCAGACAAAGGCCCCAACACAAAAGGGCAGCCTGCAGCACTGGGAGAAACAGAACGAGAGAGTAAGTGAGGGAGGGGGAGTGAGCGAACTCACTGAAGCGCTGTCAGGACTGCTGTGGATTTCTTTGTGGGCAGAAAAAGGCATCAATGCAGGCAGGGGAACAGTACAAAAGGCCAGCCTGCAGCGGTGGGAGAAACAGTACGAGAGAGTGAGACAGGGGGACTTAGTGAGCTCAACGGAGCTCTATCAGGAATGCTGTGGATTTCTTTGTGGGCAGAAAAAGGAGCCAATGCAGGCAGGGGCCCCATACAAAAGGTCAGCTTGCAGCACCAGGACAAACAGAATGAGTGCATGAGAGAGGGCAACTAAGCGACCTCAACAGAGCTCTGTCAGGACAGCTGTGGGTTTCTTTGTGGACAGACAAAGGTGCCAATGCAGCCAGGAGCCCCATACAAAAGCGCAGTCTGCAGCGCCAAGAGAAACTGAACGAGCAAGTGACAGAGCAGTAGTGAGTGAGCTCAACGGAGTTCTATTGTGACTGCTGCAGATTTCTTTGTGGGCAGAAAATGCGGCAACGCAGGCAGGAGCCCAGTACAAAAGGCCATCTTGCTGCGCCGGCAGAAACAGAATGTGTGAGTGACAGAGGGGGAGTGAGAGAGCTCAATGGAGCTGTGTCGGGACTGCTTCAGATTTCTTTCTGGCCAGAAAAAGCCGCCAATGCAGGCAGGAGCCCAGTACAAAAAGGCAGCCTGCAGCACCAGGAAACACAGAATGAGTGAGTGAGGGAGGGGGGAGTCAGTGAGCTCAACCCAGCTCTGTTGGGACTGCTACAGATTTGTTTGTGGGCAGAAAAAGGCAGCAATACACATAGGAACCCAGTGCAAAAGGGCAGCCTGCAGTGGCAGGAAAACCAGAATGAGCAAGTGAGTGAGCCCAACGGAGCTGTATTGTAACTGCTGCAAATTTCTTTGTAGGGATAAGAAGGCAGCAGCGCAGACAGGAGCCCAGTAGAAAAGGGCAGCCTGCAGCGCTTTCAGAAATGGAATGAGCGAGTGAGAGAAGGGGAGTGAGCGAGCTCAACGGAGCTTTGTCGGGACTGCTGCAGTTTCTTTGTGGGCAGAAAAAGGCACCAACAGAGGCAGGAGCCCAGTACAAAAGGGCAGCCTGCAGCGCCAGGAGAACCAGAATGAGTGAGTAAGACAGGGGGAGTGAGCAAACTCAATGGAGCTCTGTCGGGACAGCTGTGGATTTCTTCCTCGGCAGAACAAGGTGCCAATGCAGGCAGCATCCCAGTACCAAAGAGCAGCCTGCAGCACCAGGACAAACAGACTGAGCCAGTGACAGAGGGCCACTGAGCGAGCTCAACAGAGCAATGCAATCAAAATTCGGCATTGACAAATGCTTGTTTTTTGGTGCAGATGCACTAAACACCAATCAAGGCTTACAGCTTTAGGCAACATTCAAAACTCTAGCCCAAGGTCTTTAAAAGGAACAGAAATGCAGAGCATAAGTGGAATTGTGAAAGATATTCAGTGTTCAGGAGCTATATTAAGTGAAGAAAGAACATGCCCCAAAAAGCCCTCTCACTGTTCCGGCTGATTCCAATGTATGCATGCTTTCCATGGAAACAGTCAGCTTGCCTAATGAGTATATGAGTTAAGCCTTGTTTATTAATGTTGTAATGACCAAAATTTTTCATTTTTGGTGTTTAAAATACAGGTAAGCAGAAAAACACAGCTCCTTACCTAAAGTGCTCAATGAGTGTGGGAACATATTATCACATGCTGTTCTTGCTTTCTACCACATATGAGAATACACTAATTCCATGACTTGCAAGCACTGCATCATGGATATGCAAACTATATGAGTTGTGCAACATCTCTGCCATTGAAGCAACAAAAAGAAAATCAGTGCTACTCACCACTGCTGAAAAGGACTGCTCAATAGGCTGGCAAAATAGTATTAGAGTCATTTATTCAAGTTTAGTTCCACAGCCAACAGGTAGAAACAGTAACACAGTGCAGTAGGGAATGTCTCAACATTTTGGGTGCATCCACTTTGTCAAGAGATGACTAGAACTGCTGCAAGTACCACCTTTTCAACATCCGCAGCTGTAATTGTCACTGACTGGTGCTCGCATCCCCCCAATGCCTCAATTCTAAAACAAAGTCCTCCGGACTGCCTCCCTCCCACACACCCTTCTCCTCCTCCCTCTGGTTCCTCTATCCCTCCCCCTGCTAGACATCTGCATATCTGGGGTGTCCTATACTGATTCAAATGTAACTATGTATATAGATCGTACAATATGTAACTCTGTCTGTCTGCATTCTGTAACCTGTGTCACTGTTTTGTCCTCTCTGTGATGAGGAACCTTTGTAAATGAGTCTCTGGCTCAAAGATTGTAAATCTGATTGTACAAATAAATAAAATAAATAAATACAGTACATATTTAAGATGTGCTTTTAAAGTGACATCACAAGGCAACATAAAATGTTCAAAAGCAGTAAATTAATAAAATAAACACAGTGAAAAGTGTGCTAAAAATCAAACAGAAAAGAACACTCAGTGAAAACAGACAGATGGAAAGAACCAGGAAGCTCAATTGACGAATGGTGGCTACCACACAACCAAAAATGGCTAGTGTTCCTGGAATTAGAAAAACCTCCCAAAACTGCTGCAAATGGCACATAAGGGCCAGGAATCACTGTTGTTGATAAAAAGTGGAGGGGGGAGGTGCTGGAAGACTGCTAAATGCAGTCAAAAGTATAGCTTGGTTGAAGTGAATTTCACTTTGATAAGTTTTCTATGTTTAGCTTCAGTCCCCATATACCAATCACTTTAAACCTGAAACACGAAGGCAAAAAAGATCTAGCACAGTATTTGTAATTAGCAGTGCATTTCATAAAAATGATAGTCTCAGCTCTGTCATTAATACCAGGAGAAAATGCAGTCGTTAGTTCACTAATCTAAAATGATTCCTTCTGGGTGAGTATTGTTTTCTGGTCCCCTTCCCTGGGTCCCAAAGTGACTCTTTCCATACTTGTGAACATCCATTTGTGACTGCCATCCCAAGCTGAAAGGGTGTGTCTAGCAAGGGCTGAGTCGATGTTACTATTTTGGATAGCCCTAATGTAGTCACCAATCCTTTCCTTAAATTTGTGTTTCGTCCACGTAACATACCGTAGTATGCACTACAGGTGTAGTATGCCAGGTACACCACAAAGGTCCTATTACAGCTGAATTGTTTATGTGATGCACTTCATCCATAACAGGATTAATGAACATACCGCTGCTGCTGACCACACTGCAGTATGTACAATGGTTCTATTGATGTGTGCCAGGTGGCAAGCTGGGTAACCAGGTTTTAATCCCAGGATTGGGTTGGAAATTGTGGGTGACACTGTCCTCAACATTTTCTGGCCTCCTATAAACCATTCTGGGTGGGGTCAAGACATATTCAAACAATTTGGGTTCAGTCTGTAAAATGTTCCAGTGTCTACGGATAATTGTCTCGGCCTGGTTTGCCCTAGTGTTACACATGGTCACAAAATTCATTCTATTATCCTGTTGGTTGTTGTTCCTATTATTAGGTATTAGGAGTTCTTCCCTGTCAGAATCTCATGTTCTTTCAAAAGCCTTGTTAATGTCTCCAGTATATCCCCTTTCCTTGAACCAGTACCCTAATTCAGCCATTACTTTTTCAAAATATACTGGGGTGTTGCTTATACAGCAAACTCTGAGAAACTGGCAGCTGGGGATATTCTTTATGGTGTGTGTGTGTATGGGGGGAGGTGGCATGAACTCGCTAGTAGAATTGTGTTCCTGTCTGTGGGTTTGTAGAAAGGGTCCATGTCTACCCCTTCTTCTGCATTCTTAATGAGCCTGATAACAAAGGGAAAAAAAAGTTCAGTCATGCTATATGTCACTGCAAATTTTAATTTCATTAGCTGCTCTGCATCATGGGTATGCAAATAATAATAATAAGCTTTATTTTATAAAGCACCTTTTCCAGGATCAAAATGCTGAACAAATTTCAATAAAACACATATAGATAAAATAACATATACAAATTATTACATAAAATCAATAAATAAAATCAAACATTCCAGTCTATAAATCAGCAGCAATATTAATAAAAAATTTTATCAGCTGGACTGTCAGGGAAAGCTAACTTAAACAAGTGTGTCTTGAGGGTTGATTTAAAACTCTGGATAGTCAGGCACTCCCTCACCTGACGAGGTAGAGAATTTCACAGGGTAGGGGCCACATATGCAAAAGAATGAGCCCCAGATGTCTTCAAATGCACTCCTGGAAATCTCTAGCAATCCCTCGTCAGTGGATCAAAGTGGTCAGGAGGGGAAATAGGGGCAAAGGAGATCTTTCAGGTAGCGGGATCCTTGCTCGTGTAGGGCTTTGAAGGTCAGCAAGCCAACCTTGAAGGTGATCCACCACTGTACAGGCAGCCAGTGCAGTCCGCAGAGCACAGGTGTAATGTGACTGACCCTAGATGTACCAGTCACTAACCTGGCCACTGCATTCTGCACTAGCTGCAAGCAGCAGATATCAACCCCCAGTAGCCCTAGCTACACGGCATTGCAGTAGTCAAGGCAGGTGGTCACAAAGGCGTGGACCAAGGTAGAAAGATCATTGGGAGGAACCAGGTGTTTCACCCAGGTGATATTCCTTAGATGGTAAAATGAGGTCTTGGCAGCAGCCGACACCTGAGATTTCACAGCTCATTGTCAAAAATAATGCCCAGGTTACGCACCTGATGTGAGGTGGTCAGCTGAGCATCCCCAAGCCAAAGCCCAGATGACTGTCCAGCTAACACACCCACTGCTTGATAATCTGGGTCCACCACCAACACTTCAGTCTTATCCGGATTCAGTTTCAGCTGGCTGGCACTCATCCAGTCCTGGATCTCGGAGAGCCAGTTGTTAAATACCGAGACTGCATCCTCCTGCCCAGGCACAAAGGACAGATACAGTTGAGTATCATCTGCATAGCAGTAAAAACTCAAACCGTATCAACTAACAATGTCTCCCAATGGCATCATATGCACTGCGAACAACATGGGTGACAAAATGGAGCCCTGCGGCACCCCACAGGATAGAGGGAAAGCATCAGAGAAATAAATCCCAGTGACAACTCTCTGAGTTCTACCCTCAAGGAAAGATCTAAGCCATCTGAGGACCATGCCAGATAGTCCACAGATGAACCTCAGGCACTTCAATAGCACAGCAAGGTCCACAGTGTCAAATGCCACAGAGAGATCAAGGAGGACCAAGATGGAATGAGTCCTCTGATTTCTCGCTATTAGGAGATCATTCAGTACCCAGACAATGGCCGTCTCAGTACTATGTCACTTCCTAAATCCTTACTGGAGAGAATCATAAACATCGTGGATGATAAGATGGTCATCCTGCTGCAGCACAACCACCTTCTCAATAACCTTGCCCACAAAAGGCAGGTTAGAGACAGGTCTATAGTAAGTCGGACAGTCCGAGTCAAGGGAGGGTTTTTTCAGGAGCAGTCACATGACCACCTCCTTTAGGGGATCAGGAAAGATCCCCCTCTCCAATGAACTTCAGACTATCTCGGAAAGGATTGGGCCGATCTCATCCGTGCAACCCACAAGGAGTCGCGCGTGGGGCCCAAATCCAAACTACAGCTGGTTGGCTGCAGAGTCTGTATGACTCTCATGATGTCAATGAATTCCAGCTGGCTAAAGTCCATCCAAACAAACCGGATGTCTGTGTCCTCCCACCGACCACCACAGCACCCTATAGAGGGGGTCTGGTTGATCTCGGACCTGATGGCGGCAACCTTATCTGCAAAAAATCAAGCAAACTCGTCACACTCTTCTTGTGAAAAAGCTTGACCAGACTGAAGACAGATTGGATTGCACAATCTGTCCACAGTCTGGAAGAGCTGAGCTGATTGATTATGTGCAGCAGCAATCTCCCTAGACAGGAATTCTGCCTTCTTTTGGTTGATTGTCAGTTGCTAGATTGTATAACAGTCCATCAAGCTAAGCCTGTTGTCCTCCAGGCCCGACCTCCGCTAGGCCCTCTCTAACCTTTGTCCCTCTCTCAACTCCTTCAAGGTCCCATCAAACCAAGGTGACCTTGGGCACAGGGTGAGGGGGTGAATGGGAACAAGAGCAATAGAATCCTGGGCTTCTGTTACCGCTGTATTATAGGCAAGAACCAGATCCCCAGGATCTATGCACTCCCTCGACATACCCGATAGATCCAGCACCACCATTAGGCCATCTGGGATCACACCCTGCAAAGGGCAGAACTGGACCATTTCCATAGGGGCAGGCCTATTGGGGGAAGCCACAAAATTGAACCCTAAGGTGTAATGGTCAGACCATCCAACTGGTTCCACCACCAAAGTTGAATATCTCCATCCTCAGGAGGAACACCAGGTCCAATGAGTGACCTCCAGTGTGGGTTGCAGATGTAACAACCTGTGTAAGGCCCAACAAAGTCATTAGTTGGAGGAAGTCACAATCAAATTGTGAGACTTCATCGTTGACCAAGGCATTGAAATCCCCAGAATCAACCATCTGGGGGATCCCAACACCTTGTCGACAGTGAAATCTGTGACTTCCTGCAGGAACTCTTTCCCATCTCCAGGTGAACGGTAGATGAGCAGTATCCTGCACCCCACACCCACACCCATAATTCTCTCAAAGGATCTGGTGGACCCCACTGGTACCTCCATAAGGCCCAGTTCTGATCAAAAACAGATGGCTATGCCCCCCCGCCCCTATGATCCAACCTTGGATGGTGTATCACCGAGTACCCTGCTGGAACAGCCGAGGCCAAAACTGGGCCTGCATTCCCATCCAGCCAGATCTTGGTGATGCACACCAGGTTAGATGTCCCAACAAGATCTGCTACAATAGCAGTCTTGTTTTTGATAGACCTGGTGTTACATAACACCGTCTGAGTAGGATGAGTAGTCAAGGAAGACCGCGCCACCTGCCTGCATACTGCAGAGCCCTTGGGTATGGGAATCAGACAGGGAGGACCCCTATTCTGATCCCATTTCACCACAGGGCATCTCCTTGTCCTCACTACTCCAATCTGACCACTGCTCTCCATTTCCCCCCAGGCCCAGCCCCCACCCCCTTTTACTTCTCCTAATTCTCCCCAGGGCACGGCATCCATTATATGCCCCAATTGGCAAAGGGAGACATTCAAAGTGGCGGAGGTCCCAGAGCCTGGAGGGGGAATAGCACCTGACCATCTTTCTACCCTCCTAACACATTCTAGAAGCAGACATGACAATACAATCAACACGACCCAAACAAGTAACAAAATTCTAATCATACATCTATCCAACAAATACACAGTTAAACAATAATCCAAAATATCAATAATACTCACTCTCCCACTCAACCTTGCTCTCCAACCTTAAAAATTCAACCACATCCAGACAAACTCACACACACACACACACACACACACAGTAACTCATTAATAACACCCCACACCCTCCCAACCCTTACACTCCCACCCACAATACAGCAATAATCTCCCCCCACACTCAAAACTGAACAATATAAAGATAATGAGTATTGTAGCAGCAGATAGAGCAGTATTTTTAACTGTAAAGAGCAGTCACCAGATGTCTCACATATAAAATAATGTGCTTGGGGGAGCTCCCACCTCCACAAGTAGAATGTCCAATATAGTTTCTGTCTGCACTACCTCTCACATAGGCTAGACAAATCAGCAAAATTATTCTGTGCAAATGATTTAATCAGGCACTCTCACTGCCCATAAAATCAGGAACTGGACATATAGAAAATAGAAAAGAAAGGTCAAGAGAGGTCTGACCGTGTCCTGGATAAAGCACCACTTGAAACTTCCAATGCCTCCTTAGGACCGATGATCTTCTTTCCAGGACTCGGGGCTTACTAAATATTGGCAAGGGGGCCCAAATAACTCTGCCCTGAGGGGCTGCTTCCAGAAATCTCCACAACTGTGACTTCGGCCCTTAGTTGACGTCATCCCACCAGCCAACCTCCCACAATGGCCTAGGAATATCCAGAGACCATTTGCCCATTCTCCAGCTGGCCTAGTCCCTGATCTCTCACACGGCCATGGATCCAGCAGCTTAGCCACCCCAGGATCAAGTCAGATCCCCCTTCAAGCCAACAGTAAACCCCCACAAATGACAAGCTTGAACCAGCTACACTTCCCATTCCTCACTGAAGGTGTGCAGACAGATTTTCCAGCTGCAGTGCAGCAGAAGTTCCAACCCTCAGTGGTCTGACTCACAGCTCGGCACAGCACTTTTGTTCCTCAAATGGACAGATTCATTCCATGGGCTCCTCTCCCTGGATCACCGACAGGACCTTCTCTGATTCGTCTCTCTCCTAAACCACCAATGATCCAGTGAGTAAATACACCACCAAATTTAGACTTGAATGGGTGATTTATGACCTAACTTGAATGTATTAAGTTGTGCAGTATCTCTGCCATTACCTGAGAAACACAGCACCAAACTGCACCACATATGAAAGAAGTAAACAATAGCACATATATGGAATGGGAAGCAGGGGTAAGGTTTCAAGCAGTCAGAATTAGGAGTTATACAAGAACCTTGCAGCTTGCATTTTCCAGCCTTGTGATTGGCAAGGAATTCAAAGAGAAAAGGAGGAGAAAGATGGAGAGTGGGTAGAGATAGGGAGGAGAGTTGGGATTCTGAAACTGTGATAGGTGGAGGAGGGGCATGCCCCAAAAAGCCCTTTTACAGAAGATTGACATCAGTACGTTTGCATGCTTTGCAAGCAAACATAAAAACTAAATGCAAATAAAAATGCATCGCAGAACTGAAAAGCAAATGTGAACAAAAAAGCACAACACAACTAAATAGGGAATGCAAACAAAAAAGCATAGTATAAATAAAAAGCATTGGACAATGCATTAGTGTTTGTTTGTATGTTTTAGTACTGCAACACGTGGGGTTAGTGAGGTAGAGATATTGTTAACAAGTGATAGTACAGTGTGTGGAGTCTGAAGGTGTACCACAGTGGTAGGCAGGTAGTAGTAATAGTTTATTTGTATTTGTGCCCTTCCTTGGAAGCCCAGGATGCCTTATATTAAGAGCATGAACAACCTACAAAAGTGCTGTAGTAAGGTAGCAACATAAATAAACACAAGACACACATCTCTGCATAAAATAATTAAAAACAAATAAAACAGTTCTCTTGAATGGAAACATAATGAGGAATATATTACTCCCCATAAGCTTGACAAAATAGATATATCTTCAGACCCCTCTTGAAGGCCTCCACAAAGGGGGCCTCCCTTAGGGCCCTTGGGAGCAAGTTCCACAAGACATTGCCTGCTACCTCAAAAAATTGTTCCCCTGAGGTTTTTAACCTGCCCCTTAGCACAGTAAGGAGGTCCCCTTAGAGGAGCCAAGAGAGTCTGAAGACATGTAAGAATGCAGGAGATCCACCAGATAGCCAGGACCCAACTAATGTAGGGCCCTGTAAGTTACAGCAGCAAGCCAACTATAAATAGGATACGCCACTTTACCAGCAGTCAGTGTGGTTCACGCAGCACTGGGGATTCATGGCTTGTCCTTGAAAGGCTGATTAGTAGCTTGGCAGCTGCATTATGCACCAACTGCAGGCATCAAAACATACATCCACTGACCCCAAGGTACAAAGCATTACAGTACTCAAGCCTTGGCATCACAAACACATGCACCAGTGTCACTGGTTCTCTGGAGGGGTGAATAAGGGATCTAATCTGGCTGATGTTCCTCAGATGCAAAGTCACTCCACATTACTGCCAACATCTGAGCCTCACATGTCAGCCCCTCATCCAGAATGAACCCCAGATTTCTCACCTTTGTGACATCTGAAAGCCTTGAGGAACTGAGCCAAAGCCCCGACTCCCTCTTGGTAGCTGCCAGTCTCCCTCTTTGACTCGTATAGGCAACCAGCACTTTAGTCTTGTCAGGGCTGAGTCTTAATCAGCTCAATGACATCCAATCCTGGATCTTGGTAAGGCATTTATTTAGCACATCTAGTGCACTGGGTTATTGGTTTCTGTTGAGAACTATGAGTGCAGCAGGCAGGGTCAGGCATGAGACTTGCTCCAGGACAGGCAGAATAGACTGGGAAGCAGGTGCTGCGATGGAACATCTAATTTCTAGTAAGGTCCTGATTCTAGCCATTCTGTAGCTGCGTGGACTAGAGCACTGGGAGGTTAAGCGACCTGCTCAGTGTTACACAATGAGTATTTGGCTCCATTGGTGTTTGAAGCTGTGTTTTCTCAGTCCCCAACAGTGCTCTTGCCACTAGAAGGCTACAAGCTCCTGCCTTTCTCCTGGTGATGGGTGGTTCAGTATTCATATCACTGAGTGATACCTAGAGGGGGGCATGGTAGAGGATTCACTGGGGTGTGGGTGTCTCCACTCCTGGAAGTCACAAGCATGTGCCCACACAATGTAAGGGAAGTGGGTGTAACTAAAAGTAGGGGCACAAGATTTAAGGGTGATTTCCTTCTATGTATATTTTTATGTATTTCTGTGAGTGCAATATAGGATTGTTACTATAAAATAAGTATAGGCAATGTTCTTAGAGATACACAATGAATTTACAAAACTGAGTGTTAATCTGAAAGTAGAGTATGTCTCCCAACATGTTGTCAACAACCTGTGGGCCTTGCCTGAAGAAAGCACATCACATCTCATCTGACCTTGTGTGCTCAGGGAATGGGGTGAGCTTATGGCTGAGAACTCCAAGGAAGACCACATCATTAATTTGCCATGACTCAGGACAGCCAAAAACATAATTTTTACTTTTGCTACTTGAGGGGTGGGGGTGCGGGAGTTATGGTTGGAAACTCTAACACCACATTTTATTACTTTTGTTGCTTTAATCTGAACCCTAACTGGTACATTCCATTAACACAGTTTTTTTGTAATGAATTTCCTTTTTACGGCTTGTAGTATCGTGGGATTCAATGACAGACCACCAGACAGAAAATGTAGTGCATAAAAAAATGCAGAGACTGCGATTATCATTTTATTCCAAAACAAAAACAAAAAAAACCCCCAAAATACTTGATATTTACAGAAAGGAAAACTAAAGGTTTTAGTCCATCACACCAAATCAATCAGGAAATAATTCTTCTGTGAGACTCCTGCCCCTTTCTGTAGATGCAATATCTCTGCAGTGCACAAGCTTTCACACTTCCTTTCCACTCTGTGTTCAGAAGCTACTGAACCACCTATCTGGAAATAGCCCCCTGGTGGAGGGTTTTTATAGTACCATAGAGGTGACATCATAAGCATGTGACCTATCAATTAACACACATTTACTATTCTTTTGGTTCTATTCTAGAATAGTATCATTCTGTTATACCTCTAGTATTCTTTAAATCTTTTTACTTCTCCTAGGCTAGTACAAAGTGCCTTAGGTATACTGTAGGACCCATTATAACTTCAATTATAGGAGCTAGGCATCATTAGGGGATTAGCCCTTCCCTCTGCTTGTGACATCAGACCTAGAGATACTATATAAACAGCAATTTCATGGGCTGCCAGCCCTATAATAGGACTTCCCAGGACCTCATGCTGTTTTATTCTGGTAAATGCTAAGATTTTATACATTCTTTGCATGTATTCCAAGGAAACTCTAGTCTTGCCAGGGGAAAAGAAGATGAGGTGCACGCTCCATATCTACCTTCCCCTGCAAGACTAGGAAACCTGCCATTGCTATGTCATAAAATAAGGAAAACAGTTTTTGTGTGCATAAAAGAAATCAACCAGAAACAAAACAAATGCCTATTGTACCATGCATGCTACTGTCAACAGGACAGGGCAGTTATTCCGTTGTATGGGTCCCCCTGCTGTTTAAAATGTGTTTTTCTAAATGCTCAATGGCTGAAATATCATCCGTCGGCAAAACATTTAATTTTGGCCTATCAGCCCTCTTGTACAATTGGGGTTGCACTCCCGGAATGCTATGGAGCGTGCTTCAGCTCTGCTACCCTCTTCCCCAGCAAGGTTTACCTGTGTGGCTGCTTTTCAAGCCGGCAGAAGATTTTCAAAGGGAACCGCAACATGCAGTTCAGAATGACAGCCCTAGGAGCTTTCAGTGTGCCACCAAGTACTTAAATAAAAATAAATACCATTACAGGGGCAAATATCATAGAGCTTACCTACATAGAAACATAGAAATATAGAAGTTGACGGCAGACAAGGACCGCAAGGCCCATCCAGTCTGCCCATTTCTTTTTCTACCTTATAAATGTGCCATTGGCCTTTGCTCTGTCAGTGGCCTATCTATTCATACTCATTTGTATTGCTCCCTTATGCCTATCCCATGCCTGTTTGAAGTCCTGCACTGTATTCATAGCCACCACTTCTTGGGGTAAGCCATTCCATGCATCCACGACCCTTTCTGTGAAAAATAATTTCCTCACATTCCCCCTTAATCAGCCCCCCTCTAATCTCATGCTGTGTCCTCTTGTCCTGCTATTTTTCTTATATTTAAACATGTAAGACTCTTTCACCTTGTTAATGCCCTTAAGGTGTTTGAATGCCTCGATCATATCACCTCTCTTCCTCCTTTGCTCAAGGGTATACATATTGAGCTCTGTTAATCTGTCTTCATATGTCTTCTGATGCAGTCCCTGCACCATTTTGGTTGCCCTTCTCTGGACTGCCTCAATTTGGTTAATGTCCTTGTGAAGGTGTGGCCTCCAATACTGCACGCAGTACTCCAGATGGGGCCTAACCAGTGTCTTGTAAAGAGGGATTATTACCTCCCTCTTACGACTTGTGATACCCCTACTAATGCACCCTAACACCCCCCTAGCTTTACCTACTGCTTTAGAGGTCTGCTTGGATGATTTCAGGTCATCACTGATGATGATGCCCAAGTCTCTTTCTTTCTTTGTGACTGCTAGTAACTCCCCTCCCAGCCTATAGGTGGCTTCAGGGTTTCTCTTCCCTATGTGCATGATCTTGCACTTCTTTGCATTAGATCCCAGTTGCCACTCTTCTGACTATTTTGCTAGTTTATCCAGATCTCTTCTCATTCTGCTCACCCTATCTGGATCATCTACTCTGTTGCAGATCTTGGTGTCATCTGCAAACAGACAAGCCTTACCCTCTAGTCCATCTGCAAGGTCACTAATGAAGATGTTGAAGAGGACTGGCCCCAGGACTGATCCCTGAGGTACCCCACTTGTGACTTGCATCTCTTCTGACTGTATACCATTTACCACCACTCTCTGTTTTCTGCCCGTCAACCAGTTTGGCACCCAGTTGACCAACTTCTGACCCACGCCGAGCCTACCTAGCTTATTTATCAATCTTCTATGTGGAACAGTGTCAAAAGCTTTGCTGAAGTCAAGGTAGGTGACATCAACTGCTCCTCCTTGGTCCACCACTCTGGTTACCCAGTCAAAGAAATCTATGAGATTAGTTTGACAGGACCTTCCTTTTGTAAACCCATGCTGTCTTGGATCCTGTGCCCCTATGGATTCCAGGTGTTGCACTATCCTTTCCTTAAGGACTAGCGCTTGATTCATAAATATAAGGTGAATATAGCACGAACACAGCACTTCACTGTCACACAAGGGGGGCACCCGCATTATAGCACGGTCATAGCGCTTTATACATAATACAAAATAAAAAGTAAATACATGGGCACTTGTACCACCATCTGCTGTAGTGTTATTATATCTTTTTACAGTGCAGTGCAGCATTTTTTGAAAGGAAAGTATACAGATGGCTTTTCATATTCATAAAGGGGTAGTACAGGCATGACATTTGGTAAGGTACAGGGACAGGACAGGAAGGATGTTAGAAAATGGCAAGTAAAACAATCTGGCATCCCAGTGAAGTGACAAAAGCAGACCTGTAAGACGTACGTTTCACTCTAAAAGCTTCTTTTAGACATGAAACGTACGTCTGCATTCCGTTGCAAGAGTGCTGGCTGTTGCTTTTTGTTTGTTACATACAATAAAAGCTTTTTTATCGAGACCTAGCTTACAGGTCTGCTTTTGTCGCTTCACTGGGATGCCCGACTGTTTTGCTTCCTGTTTTGTCCTTCCTTGTCGTGGCTCCAGTGGTGTTCGCCAGTAGCCGCCTTTTTGTTTTATTGAAAAATGTTAGAAAATGACAGGTTGGCCACCCTGACATGAAAAAGAAAAGAATAGTCAGAAGAAGAAAGAAGACAGGACAAGGTGAGGGAGAAAAGAAACTTATCTGGAAGATGACATCCTGTCACATGACTGCAGGGGTGGAGCTCTGCAGCTGTCTTGCGATCAGAAAGTAAAAATGACCCACTGGATTTGACCCAACAACAAATTTTGAGTTGCAGCATGATCATTCCACAAGGTGAAGCACTCTGCTCAGTAGATGGTTATTTCTTTAGCCCCCCTCCACAGGTGCACTACTTTACTGTCCTGTCACTTCCAATAAAGCCCACCATGCCCAAAACAGTTGCCAAAGCTCAGTGCACATGCGTGAGCAGTGATGCATGCATGACTTCACTTCCACAGTTGCCGTGCATGCGCCACTGCTCATGCAAGTGTACTAAACTCCAGCAGCCATGTTGGGCATGGCAGACTGTTCTGCTATGAGCTCACTGAAGTCGCTTAAAGTTTACTAACATACTAAAATGCCAGCAGAATAGGCCTAACGGTCTTTCGAGTCTGCTCAATTGGTCAGCCCCCACTCTGGGTGCTGACCTTGCTGCCCCCCTTGCCTTCTCTGGCTTCTCCCTTCCCAGTTCCAGATATTCTTGCTGCATCGGATTTTGCTTCCAGAACCCTTTCTCTGTACCTGTCCCAGCCCCTCTTGAACCCCTCCACTGTCTCTGCCTCCACCAGCCCCCTAGGCAGTGCATTCCATGGCTCCACCACCCTCTCAGTGAAGTAGCACCTCCTCCTTTCTCCCCTGAATCTTCCCCCCTCCAGCTTCCACCCATGCCCTCTAGTGGCCCCCTCCTCCTTCCTTCGAAGCACCCTGACTGTTCCTCCCCTATTTACCCTCTACATGTACTTGAAGACCTCTATCATGTCCCCCCGGTCCCTTCTCTCTTCCAATGTGTACATATTTAGCTCTTCGAGCCTCTCCTCATAGGTCCTGTCCCCCAAGCCCCAAATAATTTTGGTTGCCTTCTTCTGTACCCTCTCCAGGAGTTTAATGTCCCTCTTTAAGTGTGGCCTCCAAAACCGCACGCAGTACTCAAGGTGTGGCCTCACCAAGCAATTATACAGAGGAAGCATCACTTCCCTCCTTCTGGAGGTGATCCCCCTAGCGATGCATCCCAGCATCCTGTTGGCCTTGGCTGCTGCCCTCCTACAAGTCTCCGTGTTGTTCATTTTGACATCCACCACCACCCCCAGGTCCCTCTCAGCCATCGAGACTTGTAGCATTCCCCCAGGTGTACACTTGGCCAGGGTTTCTGGCCCCCAGGTGAAGTACCTTGCATTTCCCTGCATTGAACCTCAGCTTCCACTTTCTAGACCATCTTTCCAGAGCCTCCAGGTCCCCCTGTAGGGCCACCTCCCCTCCCCTCCACCGCCACCCCCATTTTGAGTCATCCGCAAAGAGACTCATCTTACTCCTGATTCCTGTCCTTATGTCAGAGACATAGGCGTTGAACAGGAGGGGCCCAAGGACTGATCCCTGTGGGACCCCACTAATGACCCTCTTTGGGGATGAGACTATCCCGCCAACTATGATCCTCTGGGTCCGGTGCTGGAGCCAATTTCCTATCCATCTGATCATCTGGTTCCCCACCCCCATTTCTCCCAGCTTATCCAACAGGCCCATGTGAGGAACAGAGTCAAATGCCTTGCTGAAGTCTAGAAAGAGGACGTCCACTGGTCTACCAAGGTCCAAGGCACTCGTCACCCAGTCATAGAACTCCACAAGGTTTGTCTGACACGATTTCCCCGAGACGAATCCATGCTCTCTATCGTCCAGGCACCCTGACTTTTCCAGGTCCCCCCTAGCCTCTCCTTGACAATGCCCTCCATCACCTTTCCCACCACCGATGTCAGGCTGACAGGCCTGTAGTTCTCTGCCACCTCCCTTGATCCCCCCTTGTTTGGTAGGCACTATATGCGCCACCTTCCAGTCCTGGGGCACCCACCCTAGCAGCAGCCATGTCAGCTCTGATCAGTGTTTGTTTCTTGAGACAGTAGAATCATATCCTCCTTCATGCAGGTTCCTTTGGGACCTGTGTGAACACATCCATCTAGCCACGGCTGTGCCTCCATAGGTGCAGACATCTATTGTCCATCAGTCTTGTAATACTCATTAAGACAATCTTTTTGGATATATACAGTAGATTGTCCCTTAACTCCAAAGATTAACAGATTTACTGCTTGTTAAAGTTGCAATATTATCCTATGGGAATTTTTTCTTTATTTTTATGTTCTTTTAAGGGAATTCAGGCAATCTGGAAAGTTTACACTAACTTGTTTTTTTTCTCTTTTAGATATTTCCTGAAGAAGACCTAAGGTCAAAACGTAGATTTTTAACTCTATTTTCTATTTTCAGCATGCATTTATATAACCATTTTGTTTTGCTTTTAGACCACATGCTGACGCAGCGCCTTGTTTTGGTTTTTTTACAATTTGTATGCTACATTTGCTGCGACCCACTATGCCTAATCTGAAATCTCTTCTGAATTCTCTACGATGCTCCTTCATTTCTTCTATGTCTGCATTCCCTTCTCATATTTCTAAGCCTTCTCTTGAATTATTTTCTGCCATTTGCTCTAAGACTAAACTCTGCAGTCACTTACAGTTTCTTTGCAAATGCCGCCACCTGGGTATTATTCCTAAAGGTTTCTGTTTGAAATTTCATCCTTGTTCATTTGGATCTGAGACACGTTTCCTCTACTAACAAGCTTTTGAAAACTTTCTCTAGGAAACTTATCATGCACACCATTATCTCCATCAAAACACAGCTGATCTCTGTGGACAAAACCATTCAAAGGCAAAAGGATTTCCTGCAGTGAACGGCTCCACATAACCTTCCTTTTATTAAGCACTGCATCCAAAACCTTAAGTCCACTCTCTTTCAGTTTCTCAAGGATACCAAATCTGCAAAACTCCAGTCTCTCACCCAGCAGATCAACAACCAACATGAGCCCTCAAGTCAGACACAACCTAACAATTTGGTATTTTGTATTCCTCCAGACCTTCCCCTGACACAAAATGAGCAATCACTCCTTAGCAAAGGTCGCTCTTTTATGCCCACACCCAGATATCTTAATGCACCCCAGGTTCAAGTTGATCTGCAGTGCTTCTATCGTAGAGTACGCCTTGCAGCTCATTTTTCTAATATGACTTCTCTTCCCACAGATGATGACTGTATCACCAGAACTATCAATGACATCAGTCTCCAGCGAAGTGCATGGACACCCCCTCCAGGATGTTTTGCTGCTGTTGATTATTTT
Source organism: Neoceratodus forsteri (assembly GCA_016271365.2). Taxonomy (NCBI): domain Eukaryota; kingdom Metazoa; phylum Chordata; order Ceratodontiformes; family Ceratodontidae; genus Neoceratodus; species Neoceratodus forsteri. The sequence continues at coordinate 974,715,583 of CM057450.1, read as the reverse complement.
GTTAACCAATGCATGGAAAACACCACTAACTTTAATCTTCATTGCAGGCACAACCATTCCAACCTGACAATGTAGGAATGACATTGTTATTAAACCAGCTGATAAGGGAGGTGCTGTTGTGGTCTGGCAAAAGGAGCTATACATCACGGAAGCCACACAGCAACTCTCTGACACCAGGTTTTATTCTTCTCTTCCACAGGACCCCACTGCTGACTATCAGACGGAGGTCACCACCACCATCACCTCTGCTATTGAAAACAATGAGCTCCCTGCTTCTGCTAAGAGACTCATAGTTCAGCATCCCCAGACATCCAGGTTTTATCTTCTTCTCAAAATCCACAAAACAGGTAACCCGGGTCGTCCCATAGTGTCTGTCTGCTCCTGCCCCACATCCCACATCTCCGCATTTTTAGGTGGCCTCATGAGACCCCTTGTTGAGTCCCTGCCCTCCTATGTTAAAGACACTAACCATGCTCTCCAGTTATTTGACAGGTTCAGATTCAGTGACTCTCATCAGCTCATCTTCACCATGGACATCAAATCTCTTTACACAGTGATCCCCATAATGATGGTCTGACAGCTTTGCAGCATTTCTTGAACAAGCGGGAAGTCCAGCAGCCACCCACACACACACACACTAACTGTCTGGCAGAACTGGTTCTTACACTCAATGCTTTTTCTTTTAATAACAGTTTTTCAGCAGGTCAGTGGAGTTGCCATGGGTACCAAGATGGGTCCCAGCTTTGCTAATCTGTTTGTGGGTTGGGTGGAGGAATGTTTTTCTCTCATTCACAGGGACTGTGCCTGAACTCTACAAACGCTACATTGATGACTGTGTGAGGGCCACCTCCTGCTCCAGGGAGACCCTCCAAGTCTTCCTTGACAAGTTCACCATGGCCCATCCTTCCCTTCAGTACACTGTTGAAGTATCCTCCTCTACACAGCCTTTTCTGGATATCCAGCTCTCAGTCCTGAACACTGGTCTGAAGACATCAGTCTATTACAAACCCACTGACTCTCACAGTTTCCTCCCCCATAGCTCCTTCCATCCTAAACATGTCAAGAATGGCCTGCCTTATTCACAGTTTCTTAGACTTCGCAGGTTATGCAGTGAAGAGGATGATTTTGCTGAGCAGACCCAAATAATGCACAGTTTTTTTATCAACAGGGGATAGTCTAAAAGCACAGTGGACAGAGCACTCTCCCGGGTCAGTAACATGCCCCGTAACCTTGAACCCCTCAGGAGGGATACTGTCACACAAGAACAGCTGCGAATTCCACTAGTTCTTCCTTTCCATCAGAGCACACCTTCTCTTCACAGGATCATCACTAGTAACTTTCCCATTTTGCAAACTGACCCTAACATTGGTGCTTCCTTTACAGAACCACCTATTGCCTCCCACCGGCCTACTAACCTGTGGAATCTCCTGGTTAAAAGCAGCCTACCCACTCCTAACAGTTCCTCCCCCCCAGGTACCAAACCTTGCAACAGGGCTCGCTGCTACACCTGCAAATTTATTTCCAGTGTGACTGAGATTCGGGGGCCTACAGGTGTTTTTCACATCACCAAGGAGTTCTCATGCACCTCCACTAATGTGATGTATTGTATTCTTTGCAGGAAATGTTCAGCTATTTACATCGGAGAAACTGGTAGGCGTCTTGCTGACCGTTTCAGGGAACATTACAGAGCAGTCAGGAATGGTGAAACTGCTAAACCCATTGTATCCCACTTTATCTCCAGGGACCACGATGTCAGTGACCTTTCTGTCTGTGTCCTTCAGCAGGGCTTCCGGGATCCTGACCAGAGAAAAAACATGGAAGCCAAGCTGATCATCCGCCTTGGCTCCAAGCAGCCCTCTGGTTTAAATGATAGACTTATTTTCCACTAACATCTTTCAGCCATCCCCTTTTTTTCCCTAAAGTCAATTTGTTTTTGTACTCATTTATTTTTCATTTTCACCATATGTCTCCATTTCTGTCTCCTTCCCACACATTTGTCACCTTTCAGCCTTCTTACAAGGCCCTGTTAATTAGTCTCCACCTGGGAACTTCCCCAGCTCTTTCTCTTCCATTATGCTTTATCTTTCCCATCATCACCTTTTTGTTTCTCAGATTCTCTCTTAATCTTACCATTTATCACTTCTTCTCCCTTAGCCTCCCCCTTCTTCTTTCTCCACATATATATCTCTCTCATTTTACCACTCCTCTACACTAACTTGTTTTTTTTCTCTTTTAGATATTTCCTGAAGAAGACCTAAGGTCGAAACGTAGATTTTTAACTCTATTTTCTATTTTCAGCATGCATTTAATATAACCAATTTGGAAAGGCCGCTTTGTTCTAATTTGTTTTGTCGGGCTCACTTTAAAGAAGAAATAGGTGTTCCTCTTAACTCCTTGTGCTTGATTGTATTTAGGTAAAAATGTTTCTTTTTTTTGATGAAGCCCTGAAGGCAGAGTGAAACGTAAGCATACCCTTGCGGCAGTGAAAAGTCACTGCTGCATTATGTTTGTCTGACCCGCTGTTTGTGGACTAGTACATTAACTGTTTTAATTCACGTATAACAGTCTGGACATTGTTGTGTGAGTGAATGGTGAGTGCACCTGTTCCTTCTTGCTGCTACATTGTGTATTTATGTGGTGCACCTCCACCCGCGTGCTCCGTCTCTTCATTTTGATAGCATTTCTAGGCACAATTCAGTCATTTTTTGTCAGTTTGAGCTGAAACTTGGTGTGCTTGTAGTCCAACAAGGAGATACACAGTTGATGCAATTTTGATAATTATCAGACTTTAATTGTGGATTTGGCATCATGGTGAATTTGGGAGCTAATTCTGGGCTTCTGTGCATGCCCCATGAATTTGTGAGGGTATTATGTGTTAGTCTTGTAGTACTCATTGAGACCTTTTTTTGATATATAGATTGCCCCTTAACTCCAAAGACTGGACCATAGGCTCCTGTCTGTCTATCTATTCCTCCTCAATCAACAAGGGCAGCTCCCACACTACATGACTGAGGCACTGGTTACTTTACTACCAAAGCCTGGCAATGAGCCTTGCCTGCCAGCCAGCTGTCATCCAGTATCTTTGCTAAATGTGGACTTTAAGATCCTTGCCAAAGTGCTAGCCTCCAAATTAAAAAAGGTCATCCGGCACATTGCTGAACACCACCAGACTGGCTTTGTCAAGGACAGAATGATCTCAGACAACCTAAGATCAGTCATTAATGTGATATGGGCAGCATCCCAACAAAGCAATCCAGCACTCCTGAACAACACAGACAGAGAGAAAGCATTTGACTCTGTGGAGTGTGAACAGTTGTATCAAACCATGGCTACAGTGGAGACTGGGCCAAGATTTTCACAGTGGATCAAGCTCCTATAACTTCAGCCCTCGAGCCACACTCCTCAACAATGGTCTGATCTCATTTCTCATCTCCCTTCACAGAGGGACTAGACAGGGCTGCCCAATATTCCCATTGCTCTACCTCATAGCTATGGAACATCTCCTGTAGAAAATTTGTTACTCGCCCGAGGTGATGGGGGTTGAGATAGGGAAGCAGATGCACAAAACACCTGCCTATGCACATAATCTGCTCTTAGCTATCTCAAAACCAGAAGTATCCCTCCTTAACACCTTGCATATTCTTAATGAATTTGACAATATGTCTAGTCTGAAGGTTAACTGGACCAAAACAGATGCAGTGCTTCTCAATGCAATGTGCCAACCAGCGCCAATCTTGGGTCTTAATATGAAATGGTCCCCTAAGCAGCTTAAATATCTTGGCATGATCCTCACTACTGATCTGAGATGCATGCTAGAGCTCAATATTGGCCTCCTCATAAAGGACCTGGAAGCTGACTTTCACAGATGAAAGTGCCTTAACCTCACTCCAAGAACACAGCATAAAAGATGCTGGACTTCCCCAAACTCATGTTTTGTCTGAGAAATCTTCCTTTGTGTATCCCAGACACCACCTTTCACAGACTTGAGCAGCTACTTAAAGTGATCCTCTGGGCAAGACAATGCCCCCGATTTTGTCAGGCAAAGTTATGAACACCAGTTAAGAAAGGGGGAGGTTCCATGTGATAATGGTCGTCACAAAATAGCAATCGCCATTACAGGAAGTATACATCGCCAAAAAACCAAAACAGCAATGTACAATCCCAGCGAGTCAAGCAGGGTAAAAATAAATGTTCATTTTATTATTTATGTGGGGTGTTGCACCCCCTTAATAATGATTACCAACTCCGGGGGGGGGGTGCTTGTTGGAAAGAGGGAGAACCTTGAAAAAAATATAAACTCCTGCTCACAACAAGGACAAAATATTGTGCTCCTCCCCAGCCCCAAACCCTGCACCCTCCTCATTGTAGCCAGCCACCCTCACCACCACACCACATGGCCAACTCAGCAGCCTCTCATTGCACTACCTCCCACATATCTTCCCTCCTCTTCTGTTCCCCATCCTGTGGTTCCTGTTGCCTTCCTATTCACCCATCGCTACCCTTTCAGGGTGGCTCACATAATGAGCACTGTACTTGAGTTGCTTATATCTGAGTCGCTCAAGTTCGGTTGTCGTGGGGCATGCCCTGGCTATGGGCCTACCATCAAGCAATTAGCATCAGGCAAAACCTTTGGCAGCTCCTACCTGTCTCTACCAGGGCTTCATTATGGTGGCACCTGGAAGGTCAAACACCCTCTCTCTCTCCCCTTGGAGTGGTAGGTCAAACCTTGGAGGCCACCATGGTGTGAAGCCCTCCCCCACTTTAAGCTTTCCTAAACAAACTTGGGCCACAATGCTTCAACATAATGGACCCAATATGTCCCATCTTAGTACATGGGAGCTGCTGTGGGGCAACTGGCACATTACCATACAGGGCAAGCCCATGAACTGGCCTAACTAGATGGTGAGGGGAATTCTCACCATTGGAGATCTGCTGGACCCCTTTTCTCAAACCGTGCACACTTTCCAAACTCTGAAAACCATGTATCAACTTCCTCACACAGACTTCTGTAAGTATTTGCAGCTCAGACAGGTCATTCACATCACCCGCCACAGTGAGGTTGACATTGTGGACTCACCACTGTAATTCCTGTTGCCCTTGTGGGAGTCCCAGACCCTAAAAATTGGTGGGCATATCTGCCAGTTCTTATTGGCCCCCACCTCTGTAAACAAAAAGCTGCCTGGGAAGCAGGTCTCCACATTTCAATCTCAGGCAAGGAGTGGGAAGCTATGCTGAGTAGAGCACATACTAGTCTGAGAGACCACCGCTATCAGATCATCTAGAAAAAGATCCTACATAGATGGCACCACAGCTCGGACATCCTTCATAAAATGGGTCTTTTAAATATCACAGAATGCTGGTGGTGTAACTCACCTACAGGATCTTCAGAGCATATACTGTGGTCCTGCCTAGCCCTCTCCCATTCTTGGACCCAGGTGCTTGAATTTTGTGAAACTACTTTTGATTCCCCACTACCAAGTCACCCCAAACTTAGGGTACTAGGTAAGGTTCTTGTGACCTGTCTCCTAACTAACCCAGAAAAGGCATGGTTTACTACTGCAGCCTTGGAGGCCAAGAGACAAATTCTTTTGAAATGGAAATCCTGTACGCCACACTCCCTCTCTGAACTGGATTTCAGCCTTGTCCAAACTGGTGGTGTTTAAAACACTCTCACACTTAGCCTCTCATAATTTCTCCTGCTTCAAAGACAGTTTGGCTGCCTTTCTTACTGCCCTAGGACCCACCCATACATCTGCTGACATGTAAGGGAGAAAATGTAACCGCTAGGTCACTGTCTCAGAACTTAAAAATGGTACAACTTGATAGCCTGCTACGAATTGCTATGCCTGTAGGTCACAACTACCTGTGGAATATTGTCTTGTTTCTTTGTTCTTATGCCCTTGCTGATACCAAAAGCTAATATGGCACCTACTTGTGTTTTTACACAATGCTTTATCCAATCCAGTAACTTTCCATCTATTGTAACCTCTTAAATGTTGTACTTAGAGTTGTACCTCTTGGCCCCTGCCAGGATGTTCACTCATTGTAAGGATACCTTATTTTATTCCTGTATTGTTTAATGTTTATATATAATAAACTTTAAAAAAAACATATATATTTGTTCACCAAACCAATGAAATGCACCACTATTGGGGCAAGCCCCTTCTACCCTGAAAATTTCAGAACAAAATTCTAAACCATCCAGGCTGTAGGCAATGGCAAAAAAACAGCAACAACAACCAGTAACCCCCACCTCCATTTTTCCTAAAAACTCATTATCCAGATCTCAGAATCTGCACATTCAACCAAAACAAAACTTGGCAGATCAAGAGATCTTGCCCCCAACCCCTAGACTGCATATGCCAAATGTCATGCAATTCTGTTGAACAGGGCAAAGCAATTAAGGTACAAAGTTAGGGTTTTAACATTAAACTCCCAACTTAACCCTAACTTTAGTGGCGCTACTTCACCACTATAATATTGGGAATTTGACTGCAGCAACATACCTGGAACAGAAGCCCATAAGCAGGATGTTCCCATGTATGGTTTGTCAAGCTCTCTTTTTTTTTTTTAAGTATTATTTCTTCTGAGCTCCCAGCTTCTGCCATCAGTTGTCCCCCAGCGCACCCTCCCCCGAAGGTTAGACCCCCTCCCTTGTGCACCCCATGACTTACCCTTCGTGGGAGGGGGGTGGGGAGCGACTCAACCCACCCCAAATGGATCCATGCTAGGGAGGTGCCTTCTCGGAGGTGGCATGCTGCGGGGACCACGTCATCCAGCTGGAGCTTTTTTCCGCTTTTCTCCCCTTGTGAGGAGGTAGGGCGTGCAATGACACCTCAAGTGTGAGAGCACTCACGCCACCGCACATGCCTCACCAGCCGCCTGCCTGTCTCCTCCCTTCAGCTATAGCCGCATGCTTCCCCCCAGCAGCTGCTAGGGGCCAGTGGAGCACCGACAGCTAGTGTCCCTCTCACCCAGAGAAGGAGAGCAGTCTGACAGATGCTTGATCCTTCCTCCCCTGCCAACCCCCGATGACCTGTTAGTTCCTAACACTGGAGTCATGCGAGCTTGAGGTAAGGCTGCCCAGCGCCAGTCCTCAATGCCACCGGGCCAGCTTTATCAATCTCTTTTAATTGTTTTCTGAACTTAGTGTATTGATTTTTGTGTTCAATGTATTCTAGTTTAATTTCTCCTTATTATTACTTAGTAACTGAATGCCCAAGTAAGAGGTTTTACATTGAATGTTGGCTTCTATTCAATGCAATAGTGACACCCTTTCTGGCGTGAGTTATGTAAAAAAATAAAATACATTTCTAGTAGTTAAACACAGCAGTGGGTGGATCATTTTTCTAATATCTGCTCAGAGAGTATTGGCGATGCTCTGGCCCTGTGGCCCTATAGTAGTTAGAGAACCATTGGGAACTGGGAAACTGTGGGTTCAAACCTCACTGGAGCTAAATACTCACTATGTGACCCTAGGCAAATCACTTAAACTCCCTGTGTTCCAGATCTAGCTACAGAAATAGGTAGAAGCAGGATTCCATTGTAAATGAGATACTGCAACTCTGTGCCTGCTTCCCATACTACACTACCTGTTCTGTGGCAAGTCCTGGGTCTAACCGTGCCTGCTATACTCACAGTCCTCAGCAGAACACAATCACCTGCCCACCACCTAGGCACCCACTCCTACTCCATGCACTACATTACCATGTGTTAACATTATGGCTGTATCTCAGCAACTATCCCTACCTATTACACTACTAAAACATTTAAGTAAACATTAAGGTACTGACCAGTGCTTGTTATTTGTGCTATGCTTTTTTGTTTGTATTCACTTTTAGGATGTGCTGTGTTTTTTGTTTGCATCCAGTTTTAGTTATGATGTGCTTTTTGTTTGCATTCACTTTTTATTTGTTCTGTACTTTTTACAGCTGTGTAATGAGAGCTAGACTGACATATTGCTATCATAGGGAATGAGAGGAAAGGGGGCTGTGGAAGGGTGTGACCTGATAGTGAATGCATAACATTATGTTTGATTCTCGCTCCACCCCCACAGTGGAGTTGAAGCACATACAGTATACATGAATCAGTGTGCTTTCTCTCTCTCTTTTTACGCAGCATAAAAAAAAAACCCTTCCACTTCCTCCCTCTGCATGCTTTTCACCACTGCCCCTTCCATTCCAAGCCCCAGCACTGGCTCTATGTAAAAAAGATCCTGCCCCCTGCAAAATATCCTGCCTCCCCATAACTGCCCCATTCTGGCTCCACATACAAAAGATACCACTCCACAAAGACCATCCCCCACCCCAACAGTAAAGGACATGAGGGTGCCCACCCTCAGTGCCCCCAAATATCAAGCCAATACTGGGGTGCCCAATTCCCAGTACCGGTAGGTACCTGCAATAAAGAAACCCACTCCTTGATGTCTTTTTCTTTTTTTTAACCAGAAATAAAGGAAACAGTCCCTTGTTGTCTTACACCACAGTCCTGACCTGCACCCACCTCATCCACCCCACTCAGCACCCTCTACCCCTAACCCCACTACCCTATAATTACCTACCGGGCATCCAACATCGTAACCCTCTCTGAACCAAAGACATGTCTTCACTCTTCAAGTCAGATCAGGAATTGAAGAAATCAAGTAAATGAGGTTTAATGTATTTCAATGCATTTTTAACTTTTACTCTTAAATTGGTCATTGTGTATTATTTGTAGCCCACATTTTCAATGTGGCCCTTTTGGGACCCCACCTCATGAACATGGTAGGTGCAATTTTTGATATCTGGTCCAAAAGGTGAGTTCACAGTCACTTTGTGAAATCACCTTTTGGGAAGGATTTGAAAAATTTCACCTACTGTGTTTATGAGGTGGGGTCATAAGAAGGCTATGTTCAAAATTTGGGGTAAAAAAATAATATTAAGAAGGTATGCTGAAATTCTTCTATGTTCACTGAAAGCTTTGGTCATTTTCTATATTTTGACCTCAAATTTTTGACATAACCATTTTTCACACCACCTCATGAATGTGACAGGTGTCATTTATCAAATCCTGGGCAACATGTGTTTTTGCACTTGTGGCACAAAATGACATTTCAACTGGGATTGAAAATGTTCACCTACCAGCTTCTTGAGGTGGGGTTATAAGAAGACTATGTTGAAAATTCATAGTCAAAATTTATAACAAAAAAAGTTATGAAGGTAAGTTGAAATTTTTCAGTGCTCATCCATAAGATTGGTAATTTTTAGTATTTTGACAGCAAATTTTCAACATAGCCATTTTTTCACATCACCTCTTGATTGTGATGGGTGTCGCTTTTCAAATCCTGGCTAAAATATGTTTTCATACTTGTGGCACAAAATGGCATTTCATCCAGTATTTTATAAATGACACCTGTTATGGTCAGAAAGAGATGGGGTAATAAAAAACTGTGTTCAAAATTTGAGGCCAAAATGTCCCAAATAAATTTATTAAGTGATGTTGTTTGCAGGGACAGCTGTTTTCTCAATGAGGACCATGTTGCCTTCTCGTGCCAGTAACCTGAATTTGAGTATGAGTTCAGTGAGCCAGCTAAATGGGTTTAGGCTGGGGGAAGGCAATGCAATGTGCAGCACCAGCCCCTTCCTGGGGAAGGACATAGAGTGTTCTAGTGTGCAGATAACACATTGTGGTGGGCTGGAGAGCCTTCCTTCACAAGGGGTTGACATGCAGTTTGAGTGATGCCTGATGGGCCCATACATTGCGTCAGATATCCCTTATCAGGTTACTGCACTAGCAGCTGTTTTGACCTGACAAGAATTTGTTTTGTTTGCATTCACTTTTTAGCTGTGCTCTAGTTTTACATTTGCTTGCGCACGCAGTACAAATTGAACATCTTCTTAGAATAAGGCCATTTCAGAGGTGTGTGACTGTTCTGTCCAATGCAGCTCAAGCTGCAAAGAGCTTGGCAACATCAGGCAGTTCACCAGCCAAGTTGATGGTGGCAATGTTTTCCGGTTGCTGGTTAGAAACTTCTCATAGTTCAAATGACTGAGCCACTCCTATTGCCACCCAGCAAGCAGATAGCAGTCCCCCCACCAAGACAACTCAGTTGCTCACCCACCCATTAAAGCAACAGTGCATGATAGAGTAAGAAATATCATTGGTATGTGAAATGCCTTTGGATTCAAATAAACTCATTTTGATGGTTTTTGACTGTCTTTTCACTTTCTGTCCCCTGCTGACCTCCAGCTGCTGTTTTCTGTGTTCCCACCAATGCCATCTGTATAAAGATTAGAACTTGCTTTCTTCCACCAGTGCAATGAGTTGCTCACATGATCAGTTCTGCCCCAAATTAATTGTAGACTAAAGTGGAGGTAGTGTAGCATGGTTAGAGCTAAAAACCTGGAGACATAGTTGCAGGTTTAAATTCCACTATCATATATGGAGTGGCTACATGGTGAACAAGTTTGTTAACCACCCTGATCTTAACCTTCCCTTCTCCCTGTCTCTCTCTCCTCTTATTTGCCCTATTCATTTTATTCAACTTCTTTAATTTTCAGTTAACCTACATCCTTGCCTAATAACATACTACTGCAACCTAGAACTGCAAATCTCCACAACATGCAAAGCACTTTTGGAACACATGTGTATAAGGTGCAGTATCCTCAAGTGCACAAATTCCTTCTCTTCATCTGTAGTAGTTCACATAAAGTTTCTAGCTGGGTGATAGCTGCTGACTGACTTTGTTACAAAAGTTTCTAGTTGGGCCAATGCTGCTGACTGACATTGTTAGGAAGAGATCTAACTAATTAGTGGTTAAAGTGGCAGACAGAAATCTATGGAAATGAGTTTTCACAAGCCTTAAAGAGTTGTGACTGCCACCACTGCAGGCATTTTGTGGTATCCAACTGTTTAAAGTACTTTACAGGTGCAGTTATAGGATGCAGTTATGTCTATTTTCTAAAATGTTTATAGGACATTTTTTTTAGTTCTTTCAAAAAAATGTTTTCAGTTTCCCAATCTCAGTTAGCCTCTGTCCTCACCTAATAACACACTACTGCAGCCCAGGACTATAACTTTCCATGACTTGTAAAGCACTTTTGAGACACGTATATATAAGGTGCATGTACTCAAGCACACAAATTCCTTCCCTCCCCTGTAGTGGCTCGCATAAATTTCCAAGTGGGGCCTGCATCAGAGTTGAATAAGGCCTGCCCCATTTGTTATGCAGAAAGAGTTTAAATGCAAGGGTCTGTTCTATCTTCTCCTTTTTTGTCTCTTGTCTGTCTGGTTGTGTAACAAAATTTTCTTGTGAGATCTAGGAAATGATCACTCCTATGGTTTTGCAATTCTCTGCCTCTCGCTATCTCTCTTCCTTCACTTGCTGTTCTGTCTTTTCTTCCCCCTTGCATATCTGCAGTTATAAACAATATATGTGAATCTTTGTGTAAAACTGTATGTGAAACTGGGATCCCTTTGTTTGAAACTGTATGTAGTTATACTGTTGAAATGATTACAAAGCAATTTGGAACTCAAGGGGTTAACCTGAGATGTAGTTGTTAAGCCCTCTGTAAGTTGTAAACAAGAGGTCAGTTTTGGGTCACTATGTTCTGTTTGCAGCACCTGCATCAGAACTGACAAGAACATTCGGTAAACTTACAGGAACATTCTGTGAGAAGCAAGCTCTCTTAACGAGTTCCCAGATAAAGACATATAAAAAGAGCAGCAAAGCTTTTGCTAGTGAGACAAGGAGAGTGAGAGATTGAGAGACTGAATTAAGAGATAATCTTAAAAGAAAGACTTAGTTTTCTCTTTTTGTACTGCCATTGTAAATAGTTATACTGAATATGTTGTTTTATTTTGCTGTTACTGAGAAAAATACAATGCTATTTGTGAATTTTGAAATTGCTCCTGATTTTCCTATGCATCCTGACCTGTGCATCAATGACAGATGGTGTCAGCTTAAATGGGATTTACACTGTGCATTCTCTAAGCTAGGAGTTTTGGGCATGGGTACTAGACCTGGTACCAGGGAAGCATAGGAAAAATATATGGATTCTAAAGCAGCAAGTCCAGGAGTGGTTACTAGAAGAATGGCAGCCAAACTAGAAGCAGAAGCAAAAGTCCAAACTGAGACTGTATAGCCAGCACCAGTCATGAAAAAAAGAGCAGGCAGATACAGAACCTAAAGGCCTGACTGCCTTTTCAAATGGTGAGGTATACAACAACAAGAGACAGAGAACCAGAGAAAAGAAGAGCTGCAGCAACAGGAGCAGCAGAGAAAAGAAGAGCAGCAGTGGAGAAAAGAAGCGATGCAGTGACCACAGCAGCAGAGAAGAGAAGAGAAGAGAAGAGAAGAGAAGAGAAGAGAAGAGAAGAGAAGAGAAGAGAAGAGATACAGTGACTGGAGCAGTGATGGTGATGTCTGGATGCCTTGTGGGCTGTCAGGACTGGAGGTTCTGGCATGGGTCCAGCAGAGTAACAAAACCCCATTAACTTAGAGGACCTTGGACTTGCATGGCTGTGTCTCTCAGATGATGTCAGGGGCATGCCTGGTGGCTTTTGGGAGAAGGGGGTTGTCGAAGCCTGCCGGTGGCTGGAGCAGCAATGGGTAACCAGACTGGTACCTTACCTGACAGGGAAAGCCCAACTTGCCTACAGTAATACAGACACTCCACAGTTGGAGGGCTATGGCCTGGTGGAGGGAGGGATCCTTAGGAGATGTGGCATCTTGGGAGAGACCTACAGGCAGAGATTTCTGTCTCTGAAGTACAGCTCGGTCGACAGTCCTCAAGAAGCCTTCTCCTGACTCAGAGAACTCCTTATGAAATGGCTCCAATTAGAGGGCAAGACATTCTCACAGATTATCAAAACATTTGTAATGAAGCAGTTCATCAACATACTACCTACAGGCATGCAGCTTTCTGTAAAAGAACACCAACCAGGAAGTAGGCAAAAGGCTGTTTCTTTGGCTGAGGACTACCAAATGGCCAGACAGATGCCACAACAGTGAGGAAACAGCCAAGCACTGGTAAGACACTTTTTTTCCCATTTAAATTCCAAGTCTGATAAGAACTCTGGTGGGGGTAACAAACTTGCACCCGAAGACTTTATTAGTTATAATTGTAGCAAGCCAGGTCATATTGCAAGAAATTGTTATAGTAAAAAGAGTGACACTGGAGCAGATTTATCCTTAGCAAATTGGGGCAAGCACTTAACAGATGTGAAGGTGGGAGATAAGACTGTGTCGGGATTTATAGATTCAGGAAGCAGACAAACCCTGGTACATATTGAAGTGCTGGGAAAACAGTTTGCAAAAGGACCAGGCACTGGTGTCATCTGCATCCACGGGGACACTCAATACTATCCTACCAGCCAAGTGACTCTGACTATTAAGGGTATGTCACACCAAATGAAAGTGGGGGTAGTACCTAAGTTACCTGTACCTGTGATTATTGGAAATTACTTTCCAGGATTTACTGAGTTAATCAAAGAGGGAGTAAATCCTGATGTTTCAGCAGCTGTGGTGACAAGAGCTCAGGTAAAGAAAATCTCAGATGGTGGGGACTCTTTTCCTTTTCCTGATTTTGATTCAGACTTGTTTGAGCACAGCTCCAAGACCCAGAAGTCCAGGAAAGAAAGAAACCGCCAAAATGTGTTGAAATCACCCATAGTAATCAGGAAGAGGTCCAAAACCAGCAGATGGTGTATTTTGACCATGGGGTAAAAGAAAAAAATTCTGAGCCAGTTGAAAAGGTCATGCTACTGTTACCCACTACAGAAAATAAACTGTTAATGAAGTGGCAAGGGCCTTATAAAGTGCTTAGATGTACTGTACTGTACTGGCACATTTAACTATGAGATTGAGACCCCTGATAGGAAAAATCCTACTAAGATATACCATGCTAACCTCCTCAAGAAATGGGTTGAAAAAACACCAAAAGCTGTTGTGCTGGTTTTACCAGAAACTGATACAGAAGATATTGATGTAGCTTATGATTGACTGGAACAAACTGTAACTTCTGATGCTGTAAAGGTGAATGTTTCCTTAACCTCCAAACAAACTGCTGAAATTTGTAACTTGCTAAAGACATTTAACAGTAATTTTACCACAGTGCCAGGCCAAGCTAAAGGTGTTGAGCACACAGTAGTGACAAGGAATGCTAGCCCTATTAGACAAAAGACATACAGATTACCAGAGTGGTTAAGAGCAGATGTGGTTTAGGAAATACAAAAAATGAAACAACTGGGTATCATAGAAGAGTCGAGAAGTGCTTGGTCATCACCAATGCTGGCTGTAAACAAAAAAGAAGGGGGTGTAAAAATTTACCTTGATTTTAGGAAACTTAAGTTTCAGAATTTGACAGTTATCCTATGCGCACAATAGATGATTTGGTGGACAGACTGGACAGTGCCAAGTATATCAGTACCCTTGATCTCACCAAGGGTTACTGGAAAATCCCCCTAGCTAAAAAATCCAGAGGCAAAACTGCATTTGCCAATCCTATAGGATTCTATCAGTTCACCACCATGCCATTTGGTTTACACAACACACCTGCTACACTCCAGCGGTACATGGATGTAATTTTATCCTCTCACACTGGTTATTGTGCTGTGTACCTGGATGATGTCATGGTGTACAGTCTAGACTGTTAAAGCCACCTGGAACACTAATGAGCAGTTATCCAATCGATCAAAAAGGCAGGTCTGACAAATAATCCTACCAAGTGTGCACTGGGCATGCAGGAAACCAGATATTTGGGCTATGTTTTGGGAAATGGAGAAGTTAAGCCAGAGGTTTCCAAGATAGAAGCTGTAGCTAACAGCCCTGTCCCCAAAACCAAGAAACATGTCAGGTCATTTTTAGGGCTAGCTGGTTATTATCGGAGATTTGTTCCCAGCGTGCTGAGTTAGCTACTCCCTCACTGAACTCACAAAAAACAGTTCCTGAATAATGTGAAATGGACCCCAGAGTGTGATGAAGCTTTTTGTGCCATTAAGGCTGCATTATGTTCAGCCCCTGTTTTAAGAAGCCCAGACTTTGAGAAACAATTTCTGTTACAGACTGATGCATCAGAGGTAGGCCTAGGTGCAGTTTTGAGCCAGCATATAGATGAGAAAGAACATCCTATTCTATACATAAGTATGAAATTGCATGACAGAGAGAAAAGATGCTCCACCATTGAAAAAGAATGCCTTGGAGCAAAGTGGGCTGTGGAGTCCCTTAAGTTTTACTTACTAGAAGCTGACTTTGTACTTGTAACAGAACACAATCCTCTCTGTTGGCTTAACCAAATGAAGGATAAAAATTCTAGAATCACATGGTGGTACCTGGCACTACAGCCTTTTAAATTTAAAGTGATGCACAAATCTGTGAAAGAGAATGTCAATGCTGATTTTCTGCCAAGATATGGATCAGGAATTGACAATTCCAAAGGGTGAAAAAAAACCAAAAATGTGTGAGCTTAAATTTCACTGTTTGCTATGCTGCATATGCACTAAACTGTAAAGGTTATAAGCTAATGTTAGATGGGAATTTTATAGCATGTTTTGGAAACCTGTTTTTGTAAAACAGGTTCCCTTTTAAAGAGGGGGGTATGTAACAGGATTGAATAAGGCTCTGCCCCATTTGTTATGCAGAAAGAGTTTAAACACAGGGGTCTGTTCTATCTTCTCCTTTTCTCGCACTTGTCTGTCTGGTTGTGCAACAAAATTTTTTTGTAATACCTAGGAATTGATCACTCTGATGGTTTCGCAATTCTACGCCTCTCACTATCTCTCTGTCTTCACTTGCTGTTCTGTCTTTTCTTCCCCCTTGCATATCTGCAGTTATAAAAAAAATATGTGAATCTTTGTGTAAAACTGTATGTGAAACTGGGATCCCTTTGTTTGAAACTGTATATAGTTATACTGTTGAATTGATTGCAAAGCTATTTGGAACTCAAGGGATTAATCTGAGATGCAGTTTTTAAGCCCTTTGCAGAGTTGTAAACAAGAGGTCAGTTCTGGGTCACTATGTTCTTTTTGCTGCACCTGCATCAAAACTGACAAGAACATTCTGTAAACTTACAAGAACATTCTGTGAGAAGCAGACTCTTTCAATGAGTTTCCAGACTGATATATAAAAAGAGCAGCAATGCTTTAGCTAGAGAGACAAGGACAGTGACAGACTGAGAGACTGAATTAAGAGATAACCTCAGAAAAAGGACTTAGTTTTCTCTGTTTGTACTGCCTTTGTAAATAGTTATACTGAATCATTTTAATTTTTTATTTTGCTGTTATTGAGAAAAACAAAATGCTGTTTGTGAATTTTGAAACTGCTCCTGGTTTTCCTATGCTTCCTGACCGGTGCCTCGATGACAGGGCCATAACTACTGACTGACCTTGTTAAAAAAGTTACTAGTGGGGCCATGACTGCTGACTGACATGGGGCTCCACATGATGCAATGCTGGTGTGCAGCTATGCAGCATGCAAGCTGCCCCAGGAACACACCATGAACAAACTAGTTCTTAGAGTAGGCTGATGTTGGGGGCATGTCCAAGGGACACATGCAGGGCACACACAGCACAGTATGGGTGGTCCTGGAATATGTGAATTCATCCCATGACCCCACCATATATGGGCAACCATGCCACCCTGCATGAACCCACAGAAGTGACTACCACTGAGGACGACAGTGTGCAAGCAATGGCAGAGGATGGGAGAGCTGCACACAACTGACCTGGTCCACTACTGGTGAATGATGCTGCTGGACACAGCAGCAGCCCGTGCCATGGACATGTCTGGACCTGTAGGGGAGTATGGTCATGCTCCACAAACTTCACCGGAAGGCAGGAGGTGGCCATGTTGACTAACATGCAGGCCCATTATTCCACCCTCTATTAGGCACAGTCCCTGACAATATCTGTGGAGATGAAAGCCTGCCTGTGCCTCGACATACAGGCCACCCTGAGTGTGGCCAGCCCCAAGGCACAGACACTAACAGCCATCAAACATAAATGATGGGACCTGCAGTTGACTGTCAAAAAAATCTGGTAGCCTGTGCCCAGGCATGGCTAGGGATGGGTGGTGGGCCACCCACACAGGGATTCATCCTAACCTCCATTGAAATGAGGATAATAGACACCCTCACCAAGGTGGCCCAGTATGGGGAGGTAGAGGGTATGCATACAGTGCCCAATAAGTAGAACCATGCAGGGACAGTGGCCAGGAGGTCCCATATCTATGGAAGTGCTAACCCCCATGTGTAACTTCCTACAGATACCAGGACACCAGGACACACCCTTGATGGGGTAACAGTACCCACCATGAAGCCCCCACTGCACCATGTGCCATTTACAGAGGTCTGGGGACTGAAAGATTGTGCAGGTGGGTGACCCCCTAGGGTGCTCATACCATGCCATGGAATGCCAACAGCAGGCCTTATGCTCATAACACATGCCCCTTAACTCATCCCCAGGTACACAACTGGATACAGAGGCACCAGTGGACATGGAAACAGAACTGAAGGCCACACAGGTGTGAGCAGTCGATGAGCTGCAGGAAGATGATGATACTGTCCCCATGGACAGCAAGACCCCCCCACCCTCAGAGCCACAAGAACACCAGAGGCACAGGAGGGAGTGTAACTGACACACACCACCACCCAATGGCCACATGTAGTCAGCATAGGGGTATGGATCCCCACCACAGAACCACCCAGCAACAGTAAGGATGAGGTCCCCTCCACCCAACCAACTGGCCAGACACAGAGGACATGCACACATAGTGTCCTCCATATGCACTACACAGAGGTGTAACTGCTGGAACAGGAAAGACTGCAGGCACAGCACAAAAAATACAGAGGCCCTCGTGGCCCCGATGGAAGAGGTATGGGGTATGGGCTGTGGTCTCAACAGACTGGGCTATAGTACCTCCTTGAGAGGCTGAGGGAACACCTACTATCAGGGGATGGTACAGTCAGCCAGGCCTCCCCATGCCATGATGGGATGTGCCATCCCTACTGCCACCTGGCAGTCACCAAGGGCCTGAGGTGGAGCCACATGACACCACTCCACAGGAAGCCACTAGCCCCCCAGGTACTGCATCCCAGAGAATTGGCACAAGCCCGCAGGCACCCACAAGCCCCCAAGTAGTGTGTGCAAGGGGACCAGCACAAACTGGCAGGCACCCCCAGCCCCCAGGGACAGAGTCTGTGGGAACAGGCACTGGCCTGCAGGTACCCGCTGTAACATGATAACCATCTACTAGTTATGTGCATATAATTTTGATATAAATATATGTTTTAGACTTCTGCTTAGGAAACAGGCCAAGCAGCAAAGCCTCATGGACCATGAGATTTTAAAATAGAGGAAAGAAGGGTCTGCCCTCTCACTAACCCAGTGGATAAACTAACTAAGAGCTTCCATTTTTATACCTACCTGTCAGGACCTGTGTTAGCTGCTACAACAGGTTAGAAAACAGCCACTGCTTTGAACCTAGGAAACTGGTCATAAAAAAGTTACATTTTATGACATTGTGAGGTAAGCCAACTCTGACAGATACCTGTAAACATTCTCACAGCTAAGAGAGGTGCTTTGCAGGATGTTTCTCTGAAACATCAAAGGGGGAATGCTATTATAAACTATGGTCTGATGAGGAAATAAACTGTCTTGTTTATAATTAGGATTTTGCTGTCTTTGCTGTTTTCAAGCAGGCAGTCAGCTGAGGCATTCGGGTATGCAGTAGTCATGTTACAAATTACTTACAGCACTAAGAGTGACCTCATGTGCTGTGACATCAGAGGGTGGTTGGGACTGTAACTTTGAATATTATCAGCTGGCTGAAAGGACAGAATCATCTTCTACTTTGGACTCCTGAAAGAACACACTCTTGTTCCAACTTTGCAAGACTTAACATACTTGTGTTCTGGACTTAAAAAGCACTTCTGCCCAAATTAGGTAACTTCAGCACCACTATTTACCAACTGAAACTGGGGTAGGATTAGTTACTCAGTATAAGGCTGTTTGTTATAATTGTCCATTTATTTTTCTGACTGTACCAGTAATGTTATATGTTCTGTGTTTTGTATTTTATTTACTATTTTTAATTTTAGTAAACTTTGTTTTCCTTAAAATCCTGCCCGAGACATTTTCTCATTTTGAGTGTAAATGCTGAGACAGTGTTGATAATTCTGTCATAACTGTTAAAATGCTTATAGTGTGTCACCATATGCAGCAAGGTAAGGAAATACAGTACAAGTCACATTAAACTGTTCCACCAATTAGTTGGTTTAGCATTGTTTTTTTACAGTTGTCAATTGATTAACAACTAATATTGCATTGTTTTTCAGTGCTTAACCAGCTTAAGATCAATGTTTGTAAAATGTTTTTGCAGCTCAATTGGAATGCATCTGCAGTTCAGTCACAATGTAATGCAAAACTGTGTTTTAACTCATAAGAAACAGTTTATGCAGGGCTTTGTGCTGGACCCAGCAACACTTATGCAACTCAGTCAGAAATGCTAAAGCAACTCATTGGAGAAACAGTTTAAAGTGACTTGTACTGTACCTACTGTAGGTCTCAACTGAGTCAGAAGGGGGATTGTGAACCAGATTATGTGCCCCGTGGGTTAAGTATTGCACTGATTTCCCCTGAAGAGGGTGTGATATTTGGACCTGTTAGCTGGGCGTGCTAGCGAAAAAGGGTTCATATTTGACCCCAGGACTCGAGACTGGTAGTTGCTTGGACACAAAACAGACAGGAGGGTTTTCCTGTTTATCTCCTGTTCACATATTGCACTTTGAGGTTGGGCACTGTGGGAGTAGAAGGTCTGACCCTAGGAGTGCATTTGTGACAGATCTGGTTGGCAGTGGTGTGATCTAAAAGATTTGGTTTGCAGAGCTGCAATGAAAAAGATTTGTTTGCATACTGTGAAATAATTTGGTGACATGAGCATTAACAGTCCAGTGTATTGGATTGATAAACTCTAACATTTCATACACAAAACAAGGCAGTGATTTAAAAAAAAAAGAAATATATCATTGTGGTTGCAGTCTAAGTTCCCTACCTGTTTCATTTTTTTTGGGTGCAAGCTAGTGTAGCTGTAGATTAGCAAAGAAGATAGCTTCCACCTACAGCGAGTACACTGCTGAGTACCTGAGGCAGTTGTGCCAGGAAAGAGGAGTCCATTGCGAGGGGCAAAACAAACAGCATCCCGTGGAGGATCTTGCGGCAGCCAATGCACAAGTGACTGCCCAAGATCTCGAGTCACAGTCAGTGACTGAAAGGGACCAGATCTTGGGTGTGGAGGGGCCAGGGTCCACCGTAGTGTCCAGTACCAGGGAGGAGGACAGTGGGACAGTGCAAACTGAGAGCCACAGCAACAGGGGAAGGTCACCACAATGCTGGAGCCAGAAGGGATCAGGTTGCTGATAGAGATGAGTAGAATAGATCTGGAATTCAAGCAGAAAAAGCTTGAAGCCCAGCAACAGAGGGAGTTTGAACAGAGGAAGCTGTAGATGGAGAGAGAGAGAGAGAGAGAGAGAGAGATAAGCAAGAGCAGTGAGAGGCTGAATGAGAGGGGTGAGAGAGCACCAGAGAAAATTTGAACTGGAGAAGCTACAACTCCAAAGACCAGCACCACAGCAGGTAAGTGGCATGGGTGAACCTGGATCTCCAGGACTGGGTTACAAATTAAATTCTAAATTGATAGCTGAATTTAAAGAGGGGGGAAGATATGGATGCATTTTTAAATTCATTTTAAAAGGTATGCATTCAGACAAAAATTCCCAGAGAGTCCTGGAGCTTCCAGCTATCCCTGCTGCTTACCGGGACAGCTCGTGATGCATTGGGTCAAATAGACAATCAGGACAGTAATGATTATGGCAAACTTAGAGTTGCATTGTTAAAAAAGTACGACTTGACAGCGTAAGTATACAGAGTTATGTTCCGTAAGCTCAGGAAAAGCCCTGACATGAACTACGAGGAGCTAGCCACAAAACATCAGTTTTTGAAACATTGCTGGGAGGGGATAAAAGCAGACTCTGTAGAGAAAATTGAGGATGTTGTACTTTTGGAGCAGTTCTTTTGGGCTTGTCCAGCAGAGCTGAAAACCTGGCTAGAGGACCAAGATCCAAAAACAGTGCAGGAGGCTGCCGAGCTCTCGGACCACTATGCCAGGAGCAAGCCTGCTCTGAAAGGGAGTGGGGCAAGCGTGGCAATGCAGAAAGGGAAAAGCATACCTTCAGAGCATCTAAAACCCTCACTGTCTCACCAAAAAGTGGGCAGCCCCAGGTTACAATGAAAGGATTTGCCTGATAAAAGAAATGATGATTGTTGGTTTCACAAACAACTTGGACAAATTGCAAGACAGTGTCCTAAAAAGGCACAGAGTGCACAAAGTGATGCTGGGAAAGAGTTTTTTTTTTTTGTGTATCCCCAAAAGCATGCCAGTAAACATGAGAGAGCACATACACCAAGTTACTGTGAATGGGATGGAGACCCATTGTTTAAGGGACATGGGAGGTCCCTTACTTTGGTAAAGGGGGATTTGGTTGTGCCTGAACAGCTTATGCCTAATCAGTTTGTTACAGTACAGGGATTCACTGGGGAGGAGAAAACTCTGCCACTTTCTAGTGTCCTCCTGGACTGGGGTGAGGCAGGAGAGACTGTACAAAACATTGCAGTGATAGAAAATCTGGCCCTGGATGTGGTTATAGGGAACAATCTCCAAAAGGGGATAGTGTGTGCAGTTACCCACAGTCAGGCAGCAAAGGCAGATTGTAGTTCCCCTGACCTCATAGACATCCCTGTGGAAAACACTGGGAGACTGGTTCCTCAGCCTGTGTCTCCTGATATGGAGAACAGCGAAAGGTGGGTAGAAATTCCCCAGGTAGCAATTAACAGAACAGCTACATAAGGCTACTCTGAGGAGAGTTGTCAAAGAGCTAGGGACCCTAGTTTAGGAACTGAAGGGGACCTGTCCCATGCCTTGGGAATGGGTAAAGATTTTGCATCTGCTCAGAAAAATAACCTTAGTTGAGAGAGGCTGATGGCTTGGGCAGAATCTGACAGGACACAGGGAGGTGACAGGAGACATAGAGTGTATTGGGACAATGGACTGCTGTATATGCAGGATGTAAGGACAGAGGGAGGGGTGATCGGCAGGCAGCTTGTCATTCCCCAGGGGTACCGTGAGTGGTTGCTCAAGATTGCTCATGATATACCATGTCTGGACATCTGGGAATCATGCACACTATGCAGTGATTGGCCCAGAATTTGTATTGGCCCAACTTCACCTAGCAGGTGAAGGAATATTGCAGGTCTTGTCACTGGTGCCAAGAAGTAGGGAAGGCGAGTAGTAAAAACCAAGCTGCCCTAATTCCCTTGCCCATAGTGGAGGAGCCATTCCAGAGGGTAGGAATGGATATTGTGGGGCCTTTGAATACTCCCAGCTCCTCTGGGAAGAGGTTTATCCTAACCATGGTGAATTATGCCACCCGGTACCCAGAGGCAGTTGCACTATCCTCACTGAGGACCGACAAAGTGGCAGATGCCTTACTAGGGATTTTCTCCCAAGTTGGGTTCCTGCAGGAGGCTAACACCGATTGAGGGGATTTCTTCATGTTGGACCTGATGAAGTGTTTGTGGGAGAAGTGTGGGGTGGTGCAAACGCACAACACCGTATCACCCACAAGCCAATGGGCTTGTGGAAAGGTTTAATGGTACCCTAAAATCAATGTTCAAAGCATTTGCTGAACAGCATGAGAGGGACTAGGAGAAATACCTTTCCCACCTGTTGTTCACAGACAGGGATGTGCCCCAAAAGTCGGCAGGGTTCTCCCCCTTCAAGATGTTATGTGGATGCAGGGTGTGTGGGCCCCTAGACTTGATCCAGGAGGACTGGCAAGGCAAGCATGCCACTCAGGGAACTCCCACAGTGGATTATGTCCTTAAGTTTAGGTAAAAGCTGAAGAAGCTTATAGGAACAGCCCAGAGCAACCTGGCAGATGCCCAGCAGAAGCAAAAGGTATGGTATGACCATAGAGCCAGAGCTCACTCATACACTGTGGGTCAGGAGGTCATGGCCCTAATCCCAGTCTGAAAAGATAAGCTGCAGGCCTAGTGGGCAGGACCATACAAAGTAGTCAGACAAGTGAATGATGTAAATCACATTGTAGAACTGCCTGACAGGAGACATACCCAAAGGATGTACCATGTCAACATGATGAAGCCATATGTAAATAGGGCTGACATGGTCTTTGCAGTCTGTAACATTGGGGAGGGGACAGACAAGGAAGACCCCCTTCTGGACTTGCTGGAAGAAAGCAAGTGGAAGTCCTCTGTGGAGGCAATCAAACTGTCACCCCCTGTTGACCCTGGACCAGATCCAGGAAGTAAGGGAGGTTTTAGCAGACTTTGCCCCATTGTTTAATGCCAAGCCTGGACTAACCCCCTTCGCAACACACAGAGTAGATATGGGGATGCAAGTGCCCATATGGTGGAGAGCATATTGGGTGTCAGAGACCATCCAAAAGGACATTAAGAGGGAGGTGGAGGAAATTCTGGATTTAGGGGTAATCCAGAAATCCTACAGCCCCTGGAACTCACCCATAGTCTTCCTTCCCAAGCCAGATGGCTCTACTCATTTTTGTGTGGACTATCATGGACTCAGCGCAGTCACAAAGTCTGATGCCCACCCAATGCCATGGATGGATGAACTACTGGACAAGTCGGGAGGGGTGACATACCTTACCACTATTGATCTGATGAAAGGGTATTGGCAGGTGGAGTTAACTGCCAGAGCTAGGTAGAGGTCAGCCTTCATCACTCTGATAGGGTTATTTAAGTTTAAGGTAATGCCTTTCAGAATGAAGAACGCCGCTCCCACCTTCTAAAGGTTGGTGAACCAGGTGTTACATGGTACTGAAGAGTACGCTGTGGCATACCTGGATGATATTGCCATCTTCACTGCTCATCCGGAAGGAACACCTGTCCCACCTTAAGGAAGTGTTGGGCAGGATACAGAGGGCCGGGCTCACTGTAAAAGCTGAAAAGTGCCAGGTGGCCATGGCTGAGGTGGCATACCTAGGGTTTGTAATAGGGCAGGGATAGCTCTGTCCTAATCAAGCAAAAATTTGCTCTTGGGTTCCCCAGGGCTCCATCCTGGGTCCCCTACTTTTCAGTCTCTACCTAAATACCCTGCCCAGTGCCTGCTCCTGCAATATTCTTCTATACGCAGACGATGCCATTCTCTATGCCTCACACTGCAGATCTGCCTCCCTCCAGGACTCTCTCCAACACACCTTCAACCAAGCAGAAAAGTGGTTCAAGGAACATAGACTTGTTATTAATCTAAAAAAGGACTAAGTCGATGCTCTTCTCCCACCACCAAAATAAAACAAAAACTGCCGCTCTCCTTATCCTCCCCAGCACTCAGCACCCCCTTGAAAAAGTATCCACCTACAAATACCTAGGGATTACCTTTGACACTGCCTTCACCTTTCACGCCCACATTAATGCCCTCTCGACTGCCACTAAGACCTGGATTGGCCTCCTTTACCGCCACAAGGATTGCCTCCCACCTGATGCTCTCCGGCTGGCCTGGTCTTGTCTCTAGTGGACTATGGCCTGCCTATATATATGTAGCCACTGATAATACTGCACTCAGTAAAATCCAACTGTCACTCAACAAGGCCTGTAGGCTCCTGATTGGTGTGCCTAGGCTCACCCATACATGCGGGACAGGTCACTGCCAATCTCCTCAACTTTGAAGAAAGACTCCGCTACCAGACCTGCCTACTAGCCAAGAAAATCCTGCTCGGCCTCTCCCCCCCCGGGGTGTCTACCTCCCTTCAGCAGGCCTCACCCACAGTCTTCACCTGCAGCTCAGACAAGACCACCCTAATGGTACCCAGAACTAGCACCTCCTTAGCGCAGAGATCCTTCTGCTATAGGGCCCCCTCCTGGTTCAACTCTCTTCCTGTCATCGTCTCAAAGACTCCCAAAATCACCCCTTTTAAACTCGCTCTTTGGAACCACCTTTTCAACAACCGCTGCTGTAATTGTCACTAACCGGTGCTTGCATACCCCCCCCAGTACACTCAGTTCTTGACAAAGTCCTCCAGACTGCCTCCTCACACCCCACCTCCTCTCTGGTTCCTCTATCCTTCCCCCTGCTAGACATCTGTATATCTGGAGTGTCCTATACTGATTCAAATGTAACTATGTATATAGATTGTACAATATGTAACTCTGTCTGTCCACATTCTGTAACCTGTATCACTGTTTTGTCCTCTCTGTGATGAGGAACCTTTCTAAATGAATTTCTGGCTCAAAGGTTGCAAATCTGATTGTACAAATAAATAAATAAATAAAATCGAGGCATGGCCCAGACCTGAAACACAGAAGCATGTTAGGAGTTTTCTAGGGACTGCAGGGTACTATAGAAAATTTGTATCAAGCTACAGTGCCCTGGCAGCTCCCCTATCTGGCCTGCTAAAGAAAAGAATGCCTAAAAAGTTAAAATGAGAACCAGCCTGTGAATGAGCCTTTACATGGCTAAAGGAGGCACTGTGCAGTGCTCCTGTGTTAGCCAGTCTAGACTACAGTAAACCATTTGTAGTTCAGACAGATGCCTTAGACATGGGTATCAGGGAGTACTTAGCCAGACTTCTAACCAAGGGAAAGATCACCCAGTAGTATCTCTCAGTAAGAAATTACTTCCCAGGGAGCAGGCTTATTCTACAGTGGAGAAAGAATGCCTTGCAATGGTGTGGCATGGAAGAAATTAGAGCCATACCTATATGGAGGGAACTTTGAGGTCCCCCGGTTTGGCTGGCACAAATGGGTAAAACAAATGGTAGACTTTTAAGATGGAGCCTTGCCTTGCAGGGTTATGACATGACTGCCACTCACAGGGTAGGGGTAGGAAACACAAATACAGACAGGTTATCCCGACAGTTAGAGCAGTAAACTGAATTTGGGGAACTCATCCCATGCCTAGAAATAGATTCTCCCAAGTTCAGTCAAGGAGGGAGGAGTGTAACGTGATAACCGTCTGCTAGTTGTGTGCATATCATTTTGATATAAATATATGTTTTAGACTTCTGCTTAGGAAACAGGCCAAGCAGCAAAGCCTCATGGAACATGGCGTTTTAAAAGAGAGGAATGGAGGGTCTGCCCTCTCTCTGACCCAGTGGATAAACTAACTAAAAGCTTCCTTTTTTACACCTTCCTGTCAGGGCCTATGTTAGCTGCTCTAACAGGTTGGAAAACAGCCACTGCTTTGAACCTAGGAAACAGGTCATAAAAAAGGTTATATTTTACAACATCAGGAGGTGAGCCAACTCTGACAGATACCTGTGAATATTCTCACAGCTAAGAGAGGTGTTTTGCAGGATGTTTCTATGAAACATCAAAGGGGGAATACTATTACAAAGTATGGTCTGATGAGGAAATAGACTGTCTTGTTTATAATTAATATATTGCTGTCTTTGCAGTTTTCAAACAGGCAGTCAGCTGAGGCATTTGGGTATGCAGTGGTCATGTTACAAATTACTTACAGGACTAAGAGTGACCTCATGTGCTATGACATCACAAGGAGGTTGGTACTGTAACTTTGAATATTATCAGCTGGCTGAAAGGACAGAATCGTCTTCTGCTTTGGACTACTGAAAGAACACACTCTTGTTCCAACTTTGCAAGACTTAACACACTTGTGTTCAGGACTTAAGAAGTACTTCTGCCAAAATTAAGTAACTTCAGTACCACTATTTACCAACTGAAACTGGGGTAGGATTAGTTACTCAGTATAAGGCTGTTTGTTTATAATTGTCCATTTATTTTTCTGGCTGCACCATTAATTTTATATGTTCTGTGTTTTGTATTTTATTTACTATTTTTAATTTTAGTAAACTTTGTTTTCCTTAAAATCCTGCCTGAGATATTTTCTCATTTTGAGTCTAAATGCTGGGACAGTGTTGATAATTTTGACATAACTGTTAAAGTGCTTATAGTGCGTCACCATATGCAGCAAGGTAAGGGAAATACCTAAGTCTCAACTGAGTCAGAAGAGGGGGTTGTGAACCAGGTTGTGTGCCTGCTGGGTTAAGTATTAAACTGCTTTCCCTGAAGAGGGTGTGATATTTGGACCTGTTACCTGGAAGTGCTAGTGAAAAAGGGTTCATATTTGACCCAGGACTCAAGACTGGTTGTTACTCAGACCCAAAACAGACAGGAGGGTTTCCCTGTTTGTCTCCTGTTCACATGCACTTCGAGGTTGGGCACTGTGGGAGCAGAGGGTCTGACCCCCGGAGTGCATTTATGACACCCACCAGCAACAGCATACCAGTGGTCCAGGGTAACACCCATCCACAGCATGAGCCAGGGACACTTGCTGACTGCTGTCAATGGGGAGGGGGAAGCCTCAGAAAAAACCTGGGCAGATGGTCATCAGCATGACTTGGACAGCAATTGTACAAGGAGCCATGATGGCAGCCACCAGCAACACAAATACAGCATTAGTGTCAGTGCATTTCATACACAATTATATGCTACACAACCACACTACATAGCCATGTACACCTCCCTCCCTTGGTCACAGCTCTCCACCTCCATACAAGTGAGTACCACACACCCATGAGCCCCACTGGGGTGGGGGGCACTCAGGTCCTGAAGTCATCACTGTATCCCACTGACCCACTCCCAATGGCAGAATGTCCCCTGCATGAGCGCATGGCATCCTGCCCATCCTGTCAGTGTCTCAGTGGCATGCCTCAGGTAACCACACCCTGTTGTACCAGGCAAGTCATCCTTATGTGTGTCCTGTGGCATGGGTACCTGGTAACACAGGGAAATATTGTGCAGCATGGTGCATGCTGTGAACACCTTGCAAGCCTTCCCAAGGTAAAGCATCATTGTGTCACCTATCCAGTCCAGGCACCAGAACCTCATCTTCATCATCCCTATAATTTTCTCGATGACAGCATATGTCTTCTTGTGGGCATCACTGAGCAGTATGTTTCTTCTGCAGCACTGTGTGGCCCCTGGTACTGTGTCATCACGTATGGCAATGGAGATATCCACTATCAGCTATGCAGAGGATACAGAACAGACACTGTAAAGATCTGTGGTAAGACAACAGCATGGCTAGCATTAATGCTGTAGGTATATACTCACCTATCAACCATCCCTCCACCCCAGGTGCACTGAGTAGGGGATGCAATCCGGACCCATCGAAGACATAAGCATTGTGGCAGGAGCTGAGGTTCCTGGCACACACTTTGGTGATGATAGCTGCTGCTTTACACACCACCTGGTAGTTAATACTGTGGTATTCCTTCCTGTTCCTATATGCCTTCTCATCCACTGTCAGTGCCATGATCACCACAAGGGTACAGTTTATTGCCCCCAGTACATTTGGCATGCCATGCATGGCATACAATGCCTGCTTCGTAGCCTGTACATCTGCGGAGGCCATGTGGAATATGATGTGGTCATGCACATGGTTCGGCAGGGCGTCAGTGACCTGTACCTGTGCCCTGGACACTGATGACTGGCTGATACCTGTGACATCCCCTGCCACCTCTAGAATGAGCCAGTGGCATAGTAGGAGCATACACAGAGCACCTCTGTCTCAGAGGACATTGCACTGGACTGATGGGTGTGTGGCACCATGGAATCCCAAACAAGGTCACACAGATGTGCAATAGTGGCATAGTCAAACCAAAATCACTCAATGCAGTGTGTGTCACACATGGACAAGACATCCAGATGTGGCCTGAAGACATGTAGTCGGGCAGGGTCATCCTGCCACTCGAGCTCCACCTTGTCCTCCAGCAAGAGGACATTCATTAATATCCCCAGACACATCCTGCAATACACAGCTGCCTACCTGATGGCAGGTGTGCAGATGCCAACATGCCTACCTGTGGTGCACAGCACTCCACAATGAATGTGTGCAGCTTTAAATGGGCACGGTCAAACAACACCTTCGTGGTGCGTGATGTATTCGTACGTCACTGGGCCATACCTGTCCAATTCAGGTATCAAGATGGTGGCAGCTTGGGATAGCAGCTATGAAAATGTGCCCAAGGTTGGCAGGGTTGGGATATAACCCCAAATCGCAGAGAGTGTCTGAAATGTCCTATATGGACAACCGCGAGAGGGAGCAGTTTTTGAGGTGGAGGTACCTGGATGTGTGCTGTGTGCATTTCATGTGAAGTGTGAGCCATACATATAACCTTTTGCTTCATGTTTGTCTCCTTAGGAACAAGATGGTCATCTGGAAGAGCTGGGCCTGGTCAGGTGGGAGCAGCCCGATCGTGCCAGTTCAGTGGTGGTACCATAGAGGGTACACTGAAGCAGCTGGTGCCATATTTCTTCTCCCTGCAGGTGGGAAGCACTGACATATACTGTAAAGATGAAGTGGGGGAAATGTGGATGGTAGTTGAGCTCTCGGAGGTAAGTGCTGGGGATGGTAGGGTACCTCTTTGTGGCACATGTATGTGTCAGGCCCTGCAAGTATATCCCACTCATGTCTGTCCTCCCTCTGTGTTCTTCTCATTGTAGTGTTACGTAGGTCCATTGTACTGGCTGGCGCTAAAGCAGTGAGGCTGGACCCAATCAACAGCACCAGGGTCCAGTGAAGACTCCAAGGAGGAGGGGGAACCTAGCTGCAACCCATCAACCCCCCCATCTGCTGCTGTGCAGCTATGGTCCACTGGCCATGCCAGTATCCTGTGCTGTGGACAGCCAGTAGTGGACTTTTCATGATCATGCACAGCACATGTGTTTGTTGTTGTATGCCCTGTCCATGGGCTGTTGTCTGTTGTGCTTCCTTTGCAGTTTGTTTATTTTTGCAATGTGGCAGTAAATTGTGGTTTGGCTAGCCTGTGTGTCCTGCTCTACATTTCAGGGTGGCACTGCTGTGCTTTAGTCAGAGTGGTACCTTGTTGGTCTCTGGGCTGTGGGGGCTGGGACTAGGAGCATCATCTAGGTGTGGCCAGAGGTGCAGCCGGGAAACTTACATCTTATCAACCCTTCTGCTGTCCACTGCAACCCTTAAGCACACCTGAGACATAGTTTCTCTGGCATGTGTGTCCCTGACATTTGGTGGGTAGACGTGCTTTGCAACATCTGTGATGCTGCTGACATGACACCACTGGCTGTCATCTATGTGAGCGGTGCTGTTTCCTGTTGGGGCAGAGGAGCCATGTGCTTCTCTGTTCTATGCAAATGTGTCACTGTGGCAGGACTTGGTGGTTGCCAGCATGCCTGCGGCATGTCTGATTTCCACCCTCCAATTCATGGTGGGTCTGTCACTGGCAGGGGCATCCTGTTGTGTCAGCCAGGGGTTGCGGCTGGGACCCTTGTGTGTGTTTCACATGACATGTTGTCCCCCGCATCCCCTGGATACATCTGTCACAGAGACTTCACTACATGACCTCTGCATCACATGCAGTGTGTGGGGTGCTTGGCATCCCCTGTGCTTGGGGGACACTACTGCTGCTATGTTGCGCTGATTGTGCCTTTTTCCTTGGCACCTATATTCCATGTAGATTGTCCTGCAGCTATGCTGCACAGGTGCTTACAGTGGCCCTCCACCTGCTGTAGGGTTCCACACACTGTGTCACCCGCTGGACTGCTGTATTTGCTGTTGTGCATGTGAAGTGGTGCACATGCAGTTATGCAGCCATGCCCCTTTGCCCATGCACAGCACAGATTTGGTGCAGCTCTGCACAGACCACCTTCACCTGTAGCTGCATGCAGTTCATGCATACTGCTCAGCCTTGCCATGTGCACCTTCCACACGTATTCATGTATGCATGCATGTTGCATGCTGTGCGCTCATTGGGCACTATGCACATCACCAACGTTCCATGTAAACTGGATGCGTTGGCATCAATATGCATGAATGCCATGGAGAAGGGTCCCACAGACCCCACATGGCATTCTCTAATCGGGCACAAGGCAGGTATGCGGCCACTCCCCTGGCTGCACAGGCTGCAATGCGCTGGGGGGCATTCCCAAGTGTCTCACCTGGTTAAACAACTAAATAAATAAAATAAATAAATAAAAATTCCAGGGGGCATGCCAGCACTACATGGCATGCACAAAAGAGCATAGTGCCGGGTGCAAGGGGCAAAAGTTATGGCAGCCAGGACCCTGCTTTAACTGTGTGCGCACCCCCATGGATGTCACCTGTCAGTTGTGGTGGAACCTGTATTCAACCCACTCATGCTGCTGCATCCTACAGGGCCACTGGGGATGTCAGGGCCAGCCATTAGGGTTGGTGACTGTCCACCCTGCCATGCCAGCATTGCTGTGGATCCATGGGGGGCCCATTCACTATTGCCCCATTGGTGTGAGAGATCCACTATGGGACCAGGGTCAGGCAGCCCAGGTCCACGACTCCACCCCCAGCCACGCTGTGGAGACCTGTGTGCTGTGGGGCAGGGCTGTGGACAAGTGGCATCTGGTAGTGAATACAGGCTGGTGCACACCTGTCCGCAGGTGCGCAGTTGTGCTGTGGGGTACATGCCTTTGGTGCATACCTGCACCCCATTCATGCATAGTGCCCATGGTGTAGCATTCATGCATAAGGCCCATTGTTAGGAAGAGATCTAACTTATTAGTGGTTAAAGTGATAGACAAACATCTAAGGAAAAGATTTCTATTAAGCCCTGAAGAGTTGTGAATGTCACTGTATCTAGCATTGGTTACCCACCCGACAGTGACTTTTTCAACAGCAAAGTCCCCTACAGTGCATACAGCACCATGCCACTGTAGGGAACCCGCAGGAACCTGGCATTGTCTATCGGGGGTCCTGCACCCCCCCAAATCAGCTCCGACCCAGAGTTGATAATCCTAAATGGAGAGGGTGCGGGGGGGCCAGCCCCTCATGTGGGGGGTTCGGGGAGCAAAAGCCCCCACGAAGAAAACACTTATTGGCACTGGAAAATGGCAGCTGACTGCAAAATGCAGTTGACCTGCCGGTTTCGCTGTCGAGGCGTTTGACAAGAATTTTGTCGAACACCCATTGTGTATCCATCTGGCATTATCTAGCTGCTTTAAAGTGCTTTCCAGGTGCAGTTATATGATGCATTAAGTCCTGCCTTCTAAAATGCATGTAGGACATTTTTTTTATAATTCTTTCTGGGTTTTTTTAGTTTCTCATTGTCAGTTACCCTCCATCCTTGCCTAATAACACACTACTGCAACCCAGGACTGCAACTTTCCGCAGCCTGTAAAGCACTTTTGGGACACGTGTATAAGGTGCAATATATTGAAACACACATTCTTTCCTTCCCCCTGCAGTGGCTCAGCTAGTGCTATCGTTTATTTTTCTGTGGGACTGGGGCAGGAGCACCTCACTTTTCATGTGGTGCTTGATGCATGAGGTTTGGTGCCATGTTTCTCTTTCCCTCCCATCCTGATAGCTCAGGAAGAGAAGCCACCCAGCAATGTGGCTGGATCCAGTCAGCTACCCACCCCGGCACTCTCTTCACTGAGCCTAGCATCCCAGGGGGATAGAAGCAGCAGGGAGGATGCCAGTAGCAGTATGTCAGTGTCCAACAGTTTTGGGACGAGATGATTCTCCCAGGCTGTGATCATCAGGATGAAGAAAGGGGACACCCAGGCCATGCTGGAGTTTGTATGGATCCACCCCGATGTTACTGCCAAGAAAGGAATTGACTGGTACAGGTAAGAACACTTCCAAACAATCTGGTGAATGACAGTGCCCAGCAGTGACTTCTTGGGACTGGGATCTGGCAGTTCAAGACATAACTTTTTGCACTACCCTTTTTCCTAGGGATGATGATTTTACACATTCTGATAAATAAATATGTATGGCTTGGTATGTACTGTACAAGACAGCATATGTATTTCTGTCTACAATAACTTCACATCACAAGCTGCTTCCCTTGTGTAAAAGTTGATAAACTTCTGCTGTGTACCATATCAGTAAACAAGCATGTGTCAATGCCGAACATTCGCTTGCAGGTATTTGCATTGGTGTTTGGCATTTATGCAGGCCCCTCCTCCCCAGTTGTATCCATGTCCCTTTAGCATCCATATCCCAACAGAGTACCTCTCTGCAACTCCTCTTGCATTGGATCAACATTTCACCCTCATACTTCTTAAGTGTCTGCTTTAGGAACCCTAACACCCTGGGTGTGCTCAAGGGTACGAGCCTACATTGTAACTGTGTAACCCATGCTCGTAACAAAGTCATTCAGTGGAATTATTTAATCAAATTTATAACACAGGCATTTTGTCACCTCTGGTCATGAACACTGTCACTATGATTTTCTTACTGTGTACCGAACACTGATTTCCCACAGCAATCATGCTATTCTGCGCTGTAAGTGTGAAAACACATTTCAGCCAGGATGTGCAAAATGACAGCTGTACTGCTCTTAAGGAGGTGTGGGAAAATGCAAATGTTGAAAATCTGTAGTGAAAATATGACAAATTTGCAAAGTTATGAGTACATGTGAAAACTCCGCAAGGCATGCTTGTAAAACAGACATGTTTTGGAGTTTTGCACTGAATTTTCAACATAGGCATTTTAGGATGGCTGCTCATGAACAGTGTCACTGTGGTTTTCTTACTCTGTACCAAACATGATTTCCCACAGCGGCCATGTTATTGTACGCCGGAAGTGCGAAAACACATTTCTGCCAGGATGTGAAAAATGACAGCTGTACTGGTCATAAGGAGATGTGGAAAAATGGCAATGCTGAAAATCTGGAGTGGAAATATTAGAACATCACAAAGTTACGAATGTGTGTAGAAACTGTGCAACGTACGC
Organism: Neoceratodus forsteri; assembly: GCA_016271365.2. NCBI lineage: Eukaryota > Metazoa > Chordata > Ceratodontiformes > Ceratodontidae > Neoceratodus > Neoceratodus forsteri. The sequence goes on along the minus strand of CM057450.1, from coordinate 974,681,808 downwards.
TCGAAACACAGCCATTTTATGGACTTTTGCCACCAAATTTTCAACCTAGGCATTTTAGGACCTCTGCTCATGAACAGTGTTACTGTGATTGTTTTACTCTGTAGCAAACACTGATTTCCAACAGCGACTGCGTTATTTTGTGCCAGAAGCACAAAAACACATTTTGGGCAGTATGTGAAAAATGACAGCTGCACCGTTCATAAGGAGGTGTGGAAATACGCCTATGTTGAAAATCTGAAGTGAAAATATTACAAATTCGTGAACTTATGAGTGTGCGTGGAAACTACACAATGCACGCTCGTGAAACAGTGATTTTTTTGGAATTTTTTCACCAAATTTACAACATAGACTTTTTGAGAGCCCACCTCATGAACACCAACACTGTTGTTTCGTTACTCTATCCTGAAAGGTGATTCCATGCAGTGATGGCGAAATCACCTTCCGGAACTGACTAATGCCATAACATTGACTGAATTCATTAGGAGGGGTCACAATAACCCCATGTTAAAAATGTGGTGCCACCATCACCAAAAATGGCCGAGATATGCATCAAAGTTGAAAAAACCCTATTTATGCCATTATACAGCTTACCAGCATTTCTTCAGTTCGCGGTCAGCTTTGAAGTGTGCAGACGTGTTCCTGGTCCACCAAAGATCATCATGCTGGGCTCTGGAAATAAGTATGGGGTGAGGGGTTGTGGGGTGGTGGGTGCGCAGAGGGCGGGTGGGCCCAAGGACTCACTGAGGGACTGTTTTCATGTTTTACAGGATGTAAAAAAAAGAAAAAGAAAATGGAGGCTTTTGGTATGCTGAGGTGGTCTTCCAGTGTGCCACCTAGGTGAGGGTCTGTGTGTGTGTGGGGAGGTGGGAGCACAGAGGGTGGGCGTGGGTTGGTGGGTGGGGGCAAGGGACAAAAAAACAGATGCTGCTGGCACACTGGGTTGGACTCCCAGCATGCCACATATGTGTTTGCTGGGGGGGGGTCTGGAGCCGGTGGGGACTAGGCACCCCTGCCTCCCATACAGTCTATATGTGTGTGTGTGGGTGGGGAAGCATGAGCATGCTGGGGTGGGCTCCCAGTGTGTCAACTGGTTGTTTGTTTTTTTAGGGTAGGGGCTGCAGCTGACCGGGGATTGGGCACCCCAATCAGCCGCACAGTGTGCTGAGGGATGCATGAGCCGAGGGGGATTGGGCACCCCCCTCAGCAAACAAGGTGGGGGCCAGGGAGAACAGGGAGGGGGAGGACATTAGCAGAGGGAGGAAGCGGGAGGGCTTTGAAGCCGAGATCCGCATGACAGCAGTTCAGCTGACATGTATGACAACTGCATACATGCTACCACCGCTGATTGCAGCGGAACTTTTGTTAGAAGTGAAGACCAACACAGCCGAACTGCTGTCATACACAGCTCAGCATGTATTGGTCCCCTAGGGTCACGCCTGCTACACTGAGCGCTGCATTGGGGAGGAGGGTCACACACCTCCAAAAGGCACACTGTTGTAAGTCGTTCCTTGTGCATGCGTGCAAGTGAACATAAAAACCCATATAGTGCAAACTGAAAAAGTGAGCAGGCACCCCTGCTTAAAAAAAAGGTAGTTAGGAAACTAAAGGACCTTTCTCTCACTGCTGTCCAAAGTGTGCTTATCTGATTTTAAATTATTTTGTGCAGCTAATAAATGCTCACAGGTGTTTTGTATAACATTTGCCCAAAACATTCCCTTCAGAAAAGTTTTTTGAAATTTGCATTGTAATGAACCCTGAGCCCTAACTGGTTTTGCACAGCTCTGATTAATTATAGATTAAAAGTAAACTTTTCATATTCCCCAAACATGTTTCAATAAAAGTGACTCAGTTATAATTACATAGTACTGCTAAAGGTCAATGGTATTACCCAAAGTTCGAACAGATCAATGGCAAATTAATATTTATTTTCATCCTATTCACTATCAGGGTGTGGTTATACCGTATATGCAGAAAAACTATATAACTAACTGTTGAAGCACTGAAGAAGATGGTGGAATTGTTGTCCTGGCTATACCCTTGTTTCAGAGTTGCACATTGAGCTGTTCGGTATAGTGAAAGCTATCATATCAGTGTATAAAATGTTGTGATTTTCAGAGATGGGCAGGGTATGTGGCAAATAGGGAACTGCAGAAACACAGTGCCATGGTAAGTTAGCACAGCATTTTGTTTTCAAAGTGATCATTTATTATTAATGCTGAGCTTGCTAATGCCTACTGTGGAGCTTAAGAAACTTCTTTCAAAAGTTTACCAAATTTGAGAACACATAAATTACTGTAGTTTTCCCCAAAAGTGGTGATTTTCATAGAGTAAACAATACAAGGCTATTTTGAATTATCAACTATTCCCAGCATTTCTTATGTTATTGTTTTTTAAGTACTAAAACATTTGATAAACTTTATCTTCTTGTTTAGAGATACCATTGGTTGAGGTGTAAAAAGGGGTTTGGTAGCTGATGAGCGGTTAGCCACTAGCTGTGCAATTGTTGGAGCATATTAAAATAATAAAATGATACTAAGATGAGAGCACTTTGCTCCTGCGGTGAGTTGTTTGAAAAGATTGCATTTTGGTTGGGTTAACTAGCCTATAAAACTTGAATATAGATCAAAGCGAATGAAATCATTCTAAAATGTATACATGAATGACATCATTTTGTTCCGTATGTGGACACATCATTGATTTGTAGTGCCCCCGAACACTCTGTGTCTATGCAGTGGAATGCCTGGTGTATGCATTCCTACACCCATGGACCACAGGAGATTCAAGTCCTGGGATCTAGGGAGAGGTCTAGGGGCACAACATGCATTAACACTACTATAGCACAGCGATACATTTGAGACATGATTAACACCAAGTAAAAGTGCAGAAGGCTTTACAAGCACAGTGTCATCAAGGCCATGGAAGCAGTAGGGACAGCGACAGTGACAGGATTCAGGCATGTGTATCATTAAAAGGAAGAGTCAACCAGAGAGGGTAAGGAAAGCAAAACAAAACGATGTAATAAACCACAATGGTTCTCAAAGGAGGTGGCAGTGAAGGTTCAAGAGAAAAAAAAAACATTCAGAAAGTACAAGGAATTACAGAAGGAGCAGGACAGAGAATTCTATCAGTTAAAGCAAAAGGAAGCTGGGAAGGCAGTCAGAACAGCAAAGGCCCAAACTGAGGAAAAGACAGCCAACTCAGTTAAGAGGGGGGATAAAACCTTTTTTAGGTACATCAGGGAGTGAAGGAAGACTAAGGGAGGGATAGTGAGGCTTAATAAAGGGAAGGGGGTAGGCAGAGGATGATGGTGAAAAGGCAGAGATACTAAACAAATATTTTTGCTCAGTATTCACAAATGAAGAGGGGGAGGTACCTAAAACAAACAATAGAAACACTCTGGATACAGAAGTTGATACCAGCCCATTTACAGAAGAAAGGGCTCTGAAAGAACTCTTAAAACTGAAGGTGGGTCACGTGATGGCAGCCTGAGCGACGGCAGCGGTCTCTCGGAGCTCCGCTCTCTTTCCCTTGAATTTTTTATTCTAACTAGCGATCCTCAGCTAAATCTACCTTAAAACCAGAGTCGATAAACGTCTACTTACCACCAACGCTCTAGCCAAGCAATCCGATGGAGGTGTACATGAAAAAAGCGCCTCCGAGGCACTCCCCTCCGTGAACGCCATAGAAGGACAAGGCCACAAAAAGGCCGAAGCAGCAGGCCTTGGGTACGCTTAAGATGCCCACCACAGAAGCAGCCCTCTCTGAAGGGAAATATATGGAAATAATGCAGCCCCTTCAGACTGCTATAGCCTTCATCTCGGAAGACTTGCAAGATATTAAGGGGTCTGTAGAGTCGCTGACTAGGAGGGTCAGTGACTCAGAAGTTAAATAATTTCACTCGAGAAGAAACATGAGAAGTTTGAGCTAGAGTTTATTAATGCGATGCGCAGAATGAAGAAGTTGGAGGAGAAGTTGGAGGATTTAGAGGGGCGCAGCAGGCGGAATAACTTAATAATAATAGGGATATCTGAGAAAGAGGAGGGGCATGCTATGATACCTTGCCTGCAAAAGCTCTGCAATAAAATTGCCAGTTCCCCTCCGGCTGGAGGAGAATATGTAATCGAGAGAGCTCATTGAGCGTTGCGCCCTCTGCCAGCCCAGGGCCAGCAACCCAGGCCAATCATCTTCAAATTATTGAATTACCTAGATAAACAACACATTTTATCCAAAATTAGAGGCATCAGTGAAATGACCTGGGAGGGCAAGAAGATTTGCATTACCCAGGACCTGCCTCATTCGGTGAGGGTGTGGCGGCAAGAATTCCATCCTCTAGTATCCAAATTGGTGGCGGCCTCTAGGCAGTTCAGGGTCAAATATCCTGCTATTCTGCTGGTGAAACACGAGGATAAATGGCTCTCATACGATTCACCTACTCAAGCCCTACAGGAGCTCAAAAGTATCCTCCCAGACCTGTTCAAGTGATCAGCGGAAGGTGTCTTCCCTGGGCAGCGAGCATGCTGTGTTGTTGATCTGGAGTAAGCTTTAAAGACTGAGTTTGGGGGCACATTACACGGACAATTTCTCAGGAGAAGAGGAATGCCTGGGTACAAACCCTGCTTTATTAGTTGGCTTATAGCCTAATCGCTTTATTTTTTCTCTTGGGAGGAGCTCCACGACAGAGTGGATTTGAAGGGCATACACTAGTGCTTGTGGGAGCTGACTGTGATCTGGTGGGACTCGAGCAAGGTTATCCCTGCATCTAAATGTCATATCAATGCTGTTAAGTACAATCCCAGTTCAGGGGGGCTGGTCGAATGTTTATTTTGTTTTATCCAGCGATTATGAGGTCGTAGCACAGTCTGAGATGGGTGCACACTAACTGGCTGCCTAGATGCACGTTGCCTGCTACGGTTTTAGACATTCCTGGCCCGGAGACAAAGAGTGTCTTTATTGCTCCCAATGCCTATAACAACAGAGCGATTGGGACTGAGGCAAAGTATCGTGGCAAACAGACATTGGCCCTCTAATACGGGCAAGCAACGCGAGGCTTAGATGACAGAGGTCACACTGGCTACAGATAGCAGGAGTCCTTCCTGGAACTGATAGCCGAGACATCGAACAGAGAATTGTGAATCTCAGCTCGGCTACCCAACGAAGCTGGCTTGAAGCTATGGCGTGCGCCCTGTACAGTGCAGTCGATTGAAACAATTGAACAGTGCACACAAATAGGTCCTATGGAGGACTAAATTAACAGGATCCTTTTTTTTTTTTTTGTGATAGAGTACTAAGATTGCTGGGGGTAATGGGACCACGGGTCTCAGCATATGGGCTTTAGCATAGTTCGCTGATCAAAATACGTTATGCCAAAAATAAGACACTGAGCACTGATTATATTTTGTGTAGTTGGTCCTATGGACACGAAGCCCTTAATGCCAGATAATGAGCATAATGGAGACCTGCGGTTAGGCAAATAGCAGAGATATTTACTGTTCAATATAACAGTTTTGTGTTAATTGTTTAGGCCTATGTGCAGTCTGATAGTGTTGGGGGGGGGGCTCCGGGGGGTATGGCTGTCAAGCGTGGTTTGCTGTGATGTTAATCATGTGGCGTGATATAAATGGGAGTGTGGTTAATCTGAATCGGGGTAAGTTTGTTGCACTGGGGCAGGGGGACTATAGTTTTGTTAGTTGTGAGTACAGGGTAGGGATTTCTTTGTTGGGGTTGGGGACCATGACTACACACTGTCAGGGTTCTTTAATGTTACCGAATGCCAGAACAGGTGTTGACTTCTCAAAGAACCTCTGTATAGCTCACTGTGGACACCTTTTCTTTTCCTCTGTTCATGTCTCATTAGCATAGGATATGAGTAGCCAATATAACTTCATCAGCTGGAATGTTAAAGGAGCCAAGGATAGGGTCAAGAGGCACACCATGCTGAGGCACCTGCGGCAATTATGGGCACAAGTTGCCTTCCTGCAAGAAACGCATTTGAGGAGAGAGGATATTATCTTTTTCAGAAGATCATGGGTTGGGCAGGTTTTTGGAGCAGGGACATCGACGAATAGGGGAGGGGTAGTCATTCTCATAGCAAAGAATGTCCCTTTTAAATCGGTCCAGGAAACCTGGGATCCGGAGGGCCGATATATCATTGTACATGGCCTTTTAGAATCTCACCCGATTCTACTCAGTTCAGTATACGGCCCAAACTGTGATTCCCCAGCCTTTTTTGTGAAACTATTAAATATCGTGGTGTCTAATCCAACAAAGCTCACAATATTAGGTGGGGACTGAATCATGCTCAAACAGACCTGGATAGATCCGTTGTGAGAGGTGAGGGCTATCTCCTGCACAAAGAGCACTGAAGGATCTCATTAGAGATGCTGCTTTAGTGGATGCCTGGCGTGTCATCAATCCAACTGTGTGGCAATATACTTTTCTCTGCTGCACATAGGACATACTCGAATTGACTATATATACAATAAGCTCCTTACGCAATGTCTGGGGCAATGTAAGCAGACATATCAGCCAGAGTCTTGTCTGACCATGCCCCAGTCAGTTTGGAGTTTTGGTTAGGGACGGGAAGTAAACGGTCACCTCAATGGAGACTAAATAGTCAGATATTGAAAGATGAAGCCTCCCAGAGGCATATAATGGATTTTATTACCTTATTTCTCAATAGCAATCAGGGCTCGGTGGCTAAATATGACTTAGTTTGTGCAGCTCTGAAATGCTCCTTAAGGGGAGAATTAATCAAGATGGCTTCTAAGAGGGCTCAGAAACAAAAAGCTCAATTGGACTCCCTGCTAGCTTCCATTAAGACCTTAGAGCATAGCCTATCTCGCACCTCCTCGGTGGAGAGCTGCGCCAGACTTCATCAGTTACAGGCCCAATATGTTAGCCTGGTTTACCAAAGGGCGGAATTGGCCCTCTTGAGGACCAGACTGAAGTATTTGGAAACAGGGGAGAGGGCGAGTAAGTTACTCACCATGCGCATTCATCAACTAGACTCATCACAACTCATTACTGGAATTTATATGGGGCAGGAGGGACTAGTCTGTACTGACCCTCTGGAAATGGCGAAAGCCTTAGGTCTTTATTTCCAAGAATTGTATGCTGTGGACTCAGCTGCACGGCCTACTGACGAGCTGATATTAGTTCCCATCTTAACCCTGGTGAACTTACCTAAGCTTTACAGATACAGAGGTGGCCTCTGAGTGTCCCTAATCACTGTTATTGAAATACAGCAGGCCGTTCAGCAGATGCCCTTAGATAAATTCCCTGGCTAAATGGTTCCCAGTAATTTTTATAAAGCCTGCCATTCGGTAGTGACCCCTATTTTAAAAGAGGTATTCCAGTACTGGAATGACAATGGGTTCTCAGACCCCACTTTCCAAGAGGCCACGATTTAATCTTAAAACAAGGGAAGGACCTCTTAGTATTGATAGTTACCCCCATTTCCTATTAAATACAGATGTTAAAATCTTGCTAAGGTTCTTGAATAGGCTCTCCAAAGTCATTGGTAATCTTATCTGTCCAAGCAAGTGGGATTTATGATGGGGAGATTATCCCAGGACCATAATGAGAAAATTACTACATCTTATTACAACTGCTAGGGACTCTGACATGCCAATGGTGCTGGTATCATTGACGCCTAAAAGGCATTCGATAGGGTATCCTGGGACTTCCTCCTGGCCACCCTATCCTCTTTTGGGCTGCCAAAAGAATTCCAGAGATGGGTACAAATTTTATACTCGCTCCCTTCAGCCAGGGTCAAGTGTAATGGGGTGCTGTCCCCGCCATTCAAGTTGGCTCGGGGTACAAGGCAAGGATGCCCGCTGTCCACCCACTCTTCAATTTATATCTGGAGCCTCTACTGTGCAGAATAGCAGTGAATCCCGTTATTAAGGGTATACAAATAGGGGACGCCAGATATGCTTATTCGGTATATGCAGATGACATCTTACTGCACATCGAGGACCCAGGGGTCTCAATCCCAGCTGCATTGGTGGAGATCGAGGCCTTTTCTAAACTCTCTTACTATAAATTAAATCAGGCCAAAACCAGAATTCTTCCTTTAAATAGTAGGGTTAATAAGGCTGAGCTGCTACCCTTTGGTTTTTCCTGGGAAACAAAGTCACTTGCATATCTTGGCATCGATGTTTGCAAAGATTTGAACTCCACAATAAAGGACAATCTGGGCAATTTAGTTAAAACCATAATGGGGGACATGGAGAGGTGGAGGCTGCTCCCCTTCTCTTTTTGGGGTAGGTTAAGCGTCATTAAAATGAATGTCTTACCAAGGATATTATATCCTCTCAGTATGCTGGATGTGTATCTACGGAAAGGGTGGTTCTCCAAATTGCAAAGTGCAGTTAGCCGCCTTGTATGGAACCAGAAAATGGTCCGTAGATCTTACCTCAAATTGACGGCCCCGAAACTAAGAGGTGGTCTGGCTGCCCTTTCCTTTTTTCTATTTTATGCTGCACAGCACATAAACAAATTGGCTTACTGGAGTAGGTGGAGCAGTCACACAGAATATTTACCGTTGTGGTTAGATATAGAACAGCACCTGTCAGCGCGGGTCAAATGCTCCTTGCCGGCCCTCCTATATGTTTCCCCATCGGCTACTCCCAAGTCCCTTAGAAGTAACTCCATGGGATGGTCATTAAAAGCCTTCCATCAGATACAAAAACACCTTGCAATAAGATGGTACCGCTCGACCGACCAGCCCATTGTTGGTAATCCGCATTTTAAAATTGAGGTTGCTCCTCTGTCTCCCACCTTCTGACCCCAGTTAAATCACTCCAGGGTATCAGACGTTTGGTCGAATGGAAAGTTGTTCCCCTTTAGTCATCTGCAAGTGTCCCTAAGTGTCACGTGCAAGGAAATATTCAAGTGCCTGCAAGTTAGTGACTCCCTAACTTCCTTTTTCTCCTGGATTACATCGGTAGACCCGGGTGATAGAGATTTAGCCATGCTCTTACATATAGCTTCCCAGCCACGTTCAGTCTCAAATTTGTATAAAACCCTCCAGGAGTGGGATTCTAGATTACCGTTAGGGGTCTGCTATTACTGGACAAGGGAACTGGGAATCCCGGAGGAGCCCAATCTCTGGAAGAAACTTTGGCTCTCAATGTATAAATTTATAAAACAAGATAGGTTGAGATTGGTACATTTTAATATAAAGCACAATATGTATCTAACCCCCACCCAGCTATGTAAATATGGGACTGCGACCACATCCCTTTGCGGCAAGTGCAAATGGAGCACTGGTACTCTGTATCATATGATTTGGTTGTGTCCCCATGTGCAGGCCTTTTGGCAGTCTATTAAGAACGCCTTAGACCCTATCCTTGGCTTGGAAACCTTGTTTACCCCCAAAGTGTGTCTGATTAGCCTCTTTCCAACTGGTACACCTAAAGCCAAAAGGGCCCATATGTCACTCATTACTGCAACAGCTAAATTGATAATCTTGAGGCACTGGGCGAGCGATTAGATTCCCACTTTGATGGAGTGGTATAAGGAGTGCACCTTGGCTCTACAGTTGGAATGGCATATAGCCTACATGCGAGGCAGGGCCAGGACATACGCATCACTCTGGGGTACTCTTGAGGCACTCATGGCAGTCTGGAAGCCTTGAGGCCCAGCTCACCTCAAGATCGGTGGATTAAGATCTGGTTATGTGTGTAGTTATGGGAGGGAAGGGGGGAAGGATGAGGTGGGTTGGGAGTTTGTTTCTGTAGTTAATGTTCTGTTCATTGCTATTTACAGTATATCTGGATCTGTGTCACTCATTGTTAAACTAATAAAACTGGTTTAATAAAAAAAAAAGAAAAAAAAAAACTGAAGGTGGACAAAGCAATGGGACCTGATGGGATTCATCCCAGAATTCTAAAAGAACTAAGGGTAGAACTAGTGACACCACTGACTACCCTCTTTAACAAATCATGGGAGGATGGGGTGGTACCTGAGGACTGGAGGAGGGCAGATGTGATTCCTCTACAAAAGTGGGAGCAGGGCAGAAGCAGGAAACTACAGACCTGTTAGTTTAACCTCAGGATAGGGAAATGATGGAATCACTTGAAGGAAAGAATTGTCGAGTACCTAGAGGCCAGAGGGGCAGGACCCAAGGCAGCATGGATTCACAGTAGGAAGGTCATGCCAGATGAAGCTAATAGATTTCTTTGACTGGGTGGCCAAAGTAGTAGATCAGGGAGGGGCTGTGGACATGGCCTACCTAGAATTTAGCAAGACATTTGACACAGTCCCACACAAAAGATTAATATACAAGTTAGCCAGCCTGGGAGTGGGTCCCAAGATGAAAGCCTGGGTGAAGAATTGGCTGGAGAATAGGACACAGAGGGTAATAGTAAATGGAGTCCACTCTGAAGAAAGTGGGGTTACTAGTGGGGTGCCGCAGGGTTCAGTATTAGGACTGGTCCTCTTTAATGTCTTTATAAGCAACATTGCAGAGGGACTGGAAGGAAAAGTATGTCTCTTTGCAGATGACACAAAGATCTGCAACAGAGTTGATGCACAAGGTGGGGTGGAAAGGATGAGAAGGGACTTGGCAAGGTTAGAGGAATGGTCAAATGTATGGCAGCTTAGATTTAATGCTAAGAAGTGCAAGGTAATGCACCTGGGAAACAAAAACCCAGGGGAAGAGTACACAATGGGGGGTGAGATACTAACAACAACAAAAATGGAAAGGGATCAGGGGGTAGTCATATCAGATGACTTAAAGGTGGGCAAGCAATGTGAGAGGGCAGTAAGGAGGGCTGGGGGGATACTGGGATGCATAGGCAGAGGCATCACCAGTAGAAAACAGGAAGTTGTTATCCCTCTGTACAGACAGCTGGTGAGACCCCATCTGGAGTACTGTGTGCAGTTCTGAAGACCCAATCTCCGCAAGGACATAGACAAGATGGAAGCTGTCCAGAGGAGGGCAACTAAAATGGTGCAGGGTCTGCACCAGAAGACATATGAAGAGAAACTAAAGGAGCTTAATATGTATAGCCTCGAGGAAAGGAGGGAGAGGGGGGACAAGATAGAAACTTTCAAGTACCTCAAGGGAATCAACAAAGTCCAAGAGGGTAGCATCTTTCAAAAATAGAGGTGTGCAAGAACAAGGGGGCACAATTTGAAGATGGGGGGGTGGCTCAGAGCTAATGTAAGGAAGTATTTTTTCACAGAGAGGGTTGGGGTTGCATGGAACCACCTTCCTGTGGAGGTTATTGGGTCTAAAACAGTGGGGGAATTCAAACATGCATGGGACAGACATAAGGCAATTATAGTGGGGGGTTGCAGGAAGTAGGCTGTTGGTTAACTAGAATCTGCAGCTTATCCAGTAGGTAGGGAAATGGGCAGACTGGGTGGGCCAAGTGGTCCTTATCTGCCGTCAAAGTCTATGTTTCTATGTTGGTGGGAGCCAGGACTTGAAAGCAGAAAAAAGTGCAATTTTTCTGCACTGATTGGTCCAGTACCCCTACTGTCCATGAGAACTTTACATGTTTGCAACATGAATGTGCTAGTCCAATCAGGTTTTCCAAAAGTGCCAATGCCTTGAGTTTTCCCCATCCAGCTTTGTCACCTTGTAGTGATAAAAAGTCCTCCAGTACAGGCCAGCTCCCTTTTTGTCTTAAGGATTTAATTCTGCCTGCCACACCTGTTGCCACCCACAGTAGAAACGTGCACCACCTAAAAAGCTGCTGACCTGCCACCTGCCTTTTCAGCTGAAAAGGAACCTTATCCACTCACCTGCTTGTGCCTACCACAACTATGCAGACCTCCTATGAATATCAGGCTGCTGCTCTTGTTTTTACCCAGTTCCTGACTGCCTGCCATCCCACTGAATCTGACTCCTATCCACCATCTGGTCTGACTTCAGCTTCCACCAAGCTGTCCAGCTGCTGCCCATGCCAGTTTAGCTTGTTCTGGTCTGCCATGGAGTGGGTCAGGCTGTTTGCAGATGACACAAAGATCTGTGTGAGAGTGGACAGTGAGGAAGGGAGGTAGAAACTCAGGGAGGACCTGGCAAATCTCGAGCGCTGGTCAGGCATATGGCAGCTGGAGTTCAATGCTAAGAAGTGTAAGGTCAAGTTCCTGGGAACCAGGAACCTTGGGTACTAGCAACTGGTTGGGGGGAGTGCCGGTATCTATTTCTGAGGAGGAAAAGGGTCTAGGAGTGCTTGTAACAGGGGACATGAAACACTCTACCCAGTGCTATAAAGTGGCAGCCAAAGCAAACAAAATGCTGGGGTTCAATACAAGAGGAATCACCTCAAGGAGGGAGGAAGCCATCCTGCCATTGTACAGGTCACTGGTGAGACCACACTTGGAGTACTTTGTGCAGTTCTGGTGCCCATATTTAAAAAAGAATGTCAAACTACTTGCAGTGAAGGGCGACCAATGTGACTGTAGGTCTGGGGGGACAAATCCTATGAGGAACGACTGAGGGAGCTCAACATGTATCCCCTGGAAGATAGAAGGAAGAGGTGGGATATGACTGAGACCTTTAACTATTTAAAAGGTATGAATAGGATTAGTACGGCGGGCATCTTCAGCTTGTGGGGTCACGAGGGGACATAGTCTGAAATTCAAAGGGGGATGATTCAATAGGGAAAGAGGAGGCACTACTTCATGGAAAGGGTGGTAGCAAGGATGAATTAATTGCCAGAGGAGGTGGTCTCGCTGAAGACGGTGGGCAGTTTCAAGAGGGGTGGGACAGGGTCAAAGGAAAGGTCAAAACTGAGGGGAGGCTGGGGAAAGGGGTGATAGTGTGGGTGATAAATTGGGGAGAATGGAAATGGGTGGTAGATGCAGTAATGTAAGCTGAGAGCTGCACACTCTAGCAGACTTGATAGACTTTTAGGGCCGGTTTCTGCTGGTGTTTTTGTATGTTCGTATGACTGTATGATCACTTGTTTGCCATTGCTGGAGATGTTACTATCTAAGAGAACAACAGTAAGTGCACACTACAGTGTGGCTCTGGTCACCAGTTTACTTGTAACTTAAAATAATTAAATGACTCTCATATGACCTTTTCTAATCTTGTCAAAATCACCAAAAATGTAATTGAAATTCGAAATGCTACAAAGTTAGATGAGTTGCAAATGCTCACCAGCAAACTATAATGTTACTGAAAATAATGAAGCTGAATTGTTATGGACCTAGGCACTGATATCAAATAAGTATAGCCTGACAATTGGACTTGGATATAGACCCCCCAAACTTAAATAGCAATGATAATAATCTGTTCATGTGTAATATAGAAAAAATGGATATTACAAATAATTACTTCTTAATGGGAGATTTCAATTTTCCTAAAATTGATTGGGCAAACATAACAGGCTCCACTGAACTTGAAAAAAGATTTTTAGACTTCTGCACAATAAATAATTTGGAACAACTGGTTCAGTTATCAACGAGGGGAAACAATATCTTAGATCTGTTTTTATCAAATATGACAGAAGACATAACTGAGGTCAAAGAATTATACCCCCTATCTAATAGTGATCACAATATGGTTTTAGTTAAGGCTAATATAAAATGTGACTATTTGAGTAGAGGCTGTACACATATCAGAAATTGTCATAAAGCAGATTATATTAAAATTAATAGATATTTAGAAAAATGGGATTGGGCCGCTGATTTTTCTAACTGTAATTTGGAGACAATTTGGCATAAATTTCCATCCAAAATAAATTTCTGTATAAAATATTGGGTACCAAACAGGACTAAATATAAAATTAATAGCAACAAAAGAACTCCCATCTGGGGAACAAGTCCATAAAATGGAGTATAACAAAGAAAAAGAAACTTTATGGAATATATAAAAAAATCAAACGACCAAAAATTTAGCAATTTATAAAAGAGCCATTAACAAAAGCAAAAGTTTAATAAGGAAAACAAAAAAAAACAATATGAAGAAAAGCTAGTTCTATCAGCCAAGGATAATAAAAAAAACTTTTTATAATTACATAGGTTCCTTAAAAAATAGTTCTTCAATATAGGACCCCTAACTACTACTGATGGGGTTATCACTGATGAAGTGGAAATGGCAACAGAATTAAACAGATTCTTTACAAGTGTTTTTAATAAGAAAGATAATATGGTGTCTTCTGCTTATAAGTCCTCTGAAGAATTGAAACCTTTTACTCAAAATGATGTAAAAGATGTCATTACAAATATTAAATCAGATAGTTCTGCAGGTCCGGATGGAATCCCATCTATTTTTATTAAAAATATTGTACACCAGCTTAAAGGGACCTTGGCATACATATTTAATATCTCAGTAACAACAGGTTTAACCATACCTATTTGGAATCAAGCAATTGTTATCCCCCTATATAAAAAAGGGAGTCAAAACTTGATTCAGAATTATAGGTCCAAAAGCCTGACTGCAATATTTTGTATAATACTAACATACTAACATACTATTTGCCAGCAGATTAGGCCTTACGGTCTATCGAGTCTGCTCGAACCTTAGATCCTTAGTTGGGTGCCGAGGCCCTCCCCTCCCTTGTGCTCCAGAAACCCCTATCATCCATCCCAACCCCCTGGGACAGGCCATCATCTGATGCATCCACTTTCTGTGTCTGTCCCACCCTCTCTTGAAGCCCATCACTGTGGATCTCTGAACCAGCTCACCAGGCAGTGCATTCCAAGGGTCCACCACCCTCTCAGTGAAAAACCTCCTCCTCTTTTCCCCCCTCACCCTTCCACCTTCCAACTTCAAACCATGCCCTCTGGTGATACCTCCCTGCTTTAGTCTAAAAATCCCCTCCATGTTTACCCTATTTATTCCCTTGAGGTACTTGAAGACCTCAATCATGTCCCCTGTCTCTTCTCTCCTCCAATGAAAACAGGCAGAGCTCCTCAAGTCTGTCCTCACGCCAAATCCCTAGCCCATATCATCTTAGTTGCCCTCCTCTGTACCTCTCCAGGAGCTGTATGTCCCTCTTCAAGTGTGGTCTCCAGTACTGTACACAGTACTCAAGGTGTGGTCTAACCAGTCCATTGTACAGCGGCAGAATCACTTCCTTGCTCCTAGAGGTGATCCTCACGATGCATCCCAACATCCTGTTTGCCTTGCTAGCCGCCTCCTGCACTGCCCGAGTTATTCATACATGCATCCACCATGACCCTAGGTCTTTTTCCCTATTGAGGCCTCCAGTGCTTCCTCCCAGGGTGTACCTGTGTTTAGGGTTTCCCACCAAGATGCAACACCTGCACTTTGTGATATTGAAATTTAATTTCCATGTGTGAGCCCAGCTTTCCAGGGTGTCCAGGTCCTTGCAAGGGCCAACCTCCCCTCTCCTCAACTACTGCTCCCATCTTGGAGTCATCCGCGAAGAGACTCATTTCACACCCTATACCCTCCCTGATGTCTGATATGTATGCACTAAACAGGATTGGACCCAGGACCGAGCCCTGCGGTACCCCACTACCAACCTCTCTAGGGTTCAAGAGCTCCCTACAGACCACTACTCTCTGGGTGCATCCAGCTAGCCAGTTTTCAATCCATCTGACCATCAAAGGGCCTACTCCTAACCCCATCAGTTTCTCCACCAGACCATTGTGGGGACAGAGTCAAACACCTTGTTGAAGTCCAAGAATAATACATCCACAGGCTTTCCCTGTCCAGTTCTGATGTTACCCATTTGTAGAACTCACAAGATTGGTTTGACATGATCTACCTGGCACAAACCCATGTTGCCGACTATCCAGACCTCACCACCTCCAAGTACACCCCAATTGTTCCTTTAGTATACTCTTCATTAATTTTCCACCACGAGGTCAAACTGATGGGTCTATAGTTACCTGGTACTTCCCTCGACCCCCCTTTATGGATTGGCACCACATGTGCCTCTTGCCAATCCCTAGGTACCCTCCCTGTCTCAAGTGACCTGTTGAAGAGCTCCACCAGGGGTGCAGCCAGTATGTCCGCCAATTCCCATAGTACTCTCAGATGAATGCCATCTGACCCAGGAGATTTGTCTTTCTTTAGGGCCTTGAGGGCTAACCACACACTTTTGGCGGAGATAGCATCATCCATCCCCTCCACCTTACTGGCCTTTTTATCCTTATCCAGATGTGACACCCCTGGGGTACCTCTCCCTCCCTCTTGCTCCATTTCTGTTGCTCCCCTGATCCCACTCACTGCCGCTTCTATCCCCTTCATACCTTGCTTTGTAGATATCCCATCCCCCTCACTAGTGAACACAGAGGCAAAGTACTCGTTAAATACCTCTGCCTGGTCCCTTGCCTCTTCCACCCACCCTCCTTCTGATCTCAATCTGCTGAGATGGCCCTTAGTTTTTATCCACTCCCCAATGTACCGGAAGAACCCCTTTTCCCCTCCTTGTATCCCCTGTGCCAGCCGCTGCTCTTTACTGGACTTTGCTCCTCACCATACGGTGACTTTTCTAGATGCAAGATGGTACATTTCTTATCCCTATCCCTCTTGTTGTTTTATATTTTTGTAGGCCCTTCTTTTCTCTGACTGCTACTCTGCACTCACTGGACCACCAGCATGGTTTATGTGACCTTGCTCCCTTACGTTTCAACTTAGCGCAGATCCTGACTGCCTCATGAAGTCCCTGTTTAATGACCTCCCATCTTCTTTCCACACTTGTCATTGATGTAATCCCCTTCAAGTGATCCTTGAGAATATTTCCCATGTCCTCAAAGTCTGCCCCTCTGAAGTCCACTGCCAGTGTCCTAGATCTCACCCCCCTCCCCCCATGCTTATTTGAAACCAGACAGTATTGTGGTCGCTCCTAGGCAGGGGGCCCTGTACAACCAGGTCCCTTACTAATCTTGGAAAGACTCTTAAAGAATAGAATTATTGGTAATTTATCTGTCACTGGACAAACTTGATCTTCCACAGCATGGGTTTGTTAAGGGGCAATCATGTAATACTAACCCACGAAGCTTTTGTTGAGCCAGTGAGTGAAACTCTGGACAATTGCCTTGCAGTGGATATAGTCTTCTTGGATTTTTCCAAAGTTTTCCATTCTGTGGCACATGGAATTTTAATTCAAGAGTTAATAGAAACTAATATTCATCATCTTATAGTAAACTGGATCAAAGCATGACTAATTGATAGGAAACAACAAGTGTCCTTGAAGGGTTATCTATCATCATGGGAGAGTGTGACCAGTGGCATCCCTCAGGGATCTGCATTGGGGCTTGTACTTTTCAACATTATGGTATCTTTCTTACTACCCTTAAATAATCAATGTTGGATGGTAAATTACGTGGATGACTGTAAATTAGGAGGCATTGTAACTGATCAAACTTCTGCTCAGAAATTTCCAAGAAAATCTCACATATTTAGAATCATGGTCCATTAAAAACAAATTATTATTTAATACACAAAAATGTAAAGTGATGCATCTTGGTAAGTGAAACAAATGTTTTTCTTACACTTTTAACAACAGAATATTACAGACAACTGATAATGAAAAAGATTTGGGGGTTACCTTTTCTAATGATTTCTCTTTTGAAACTCATACTACTAATATAGTTAAGAAGAGCAATCAGATTTTGGGTTGCATTTAAAAAAATATTAAAAGTAGAAGTGAAAAGGTAATAATCCCTCTTTCTTCAAGTTTGGTTAGGCCACATCTTGAGTATTGTTCATCAGTATGTGGTCCATATTCAGTTAAAGGTAATACATTAATAGAAGGTGTGCAATGCAGAGTTACTAAGAAAATCAAAGAAGTTAAGGGGCAGAATTATGGTTGTAGATTGAATAATCTGGGGCTTTTTTCTATGCAGTATAGGAATCTAAGAGGGGATTTGATTTTAGTTTATAATGCTTTTAATAATAATAGGATATTTGAAACTATAGGATTATGTCCACTCCATCTACAACATCTATAAGGTCTCATAATAAAAAATTAAGTGGAACTCAAAATAAGACAAATAAAAGATGTCAGTGTTTTATTCAAAGGGTCATATTAACATGGAATGCATTACCCGAGGATGTTGTTGAAAGTAATTCTGTAAGTATTTTTAAAAGAAAACTAGATTTATACATGGGTCAAAGAAAATATCTTTTCCACCAATGAGAGGTGGCAAGCTCATAAAAGGCATCATTGCCTACTGAGCTTGTAAACTATCTATGAACCTACTCTCTGTGGTAAACCAGGCTGATCTTTGTTAGCAGTTTTCAGAAATGTAAACAGCTCCAATGAGCTGTTCTTTATTTCCCATTAATTAATACAACATATTAGATGACTCAGGAATGGGGGTCCTGTGTGTTCACATACAAAAAAATCAGCAAACCTCTAAGAAGCTACCAGAGCCCAGTTGATACACAACAGAAGGA
This sequence comes from Neoceratodus forsteri, assembly GCA_016271365.2. Taxonomy (NCBI): domain Eukaryota; kingdom Metazoa; phylum Chordata; order Ceratodontiformes; family Ceratodontidae; genus Neoceratodus; species Neoceratodus forsteri. The sequence continues at coordinate 974,663,471 of CM057450.1, read as the reverse complement.
TCGAGCCAGGAGGGAGGGTATGGATTCTGGTGCAGATGATCCGCACCATCAGTCAAAAAAAGTCCTATGCTGTGGTCTGTTTGGTGACTGATTGTTTGATCGATTGATTGCTTAAATTATGGTAATTGACTAAATGCACTAGGAGGTATAAGTGGATACCTATTTTCAGCTATGACCTGGAAGAGATACAAGGAGGTAGACACAATTTACATTGCCCTTGCCAATTGACCACGCAGCGAGGTCCAGCCCAACCCACCATCTTGGATCTGGGATATGAGCCACCAGTTCCTTGGGCTCTTTTTTGAGCTTGCCAGCAAGCCTGAACCTCTGGAAGCAGCAGGAGCTTCTCCAACACAATGAGCCAATCAGTGGCTTGATCACTCATAGTACAGTGGGACTTTTGACTTTTTCAGCTTGTCATCTCTGTTGTTCCTGTGCAAGTGGTCCCAGAGTGAGCGGCACAGCTGGAGTGGGAGTCCTTGAAGGGAGTCACCAGAGGGGAGATGCCAGTATTCCAGCAGACTCTGCCCAAACTACATGTTCCTTTGAAGTGTTCTGTAAGTATCATGCATGTAGCTAGTGTTGCTGTACTAGTGTAAGAAAAAGCTGTTTGAATTTAATGACCCATTATCAAGTATCTTCTAGACCTTTGCCTATTTCAATTTAAAGTATATACTGATCCTAACTGTACCTGCCTTGTTAGCTAGCACGGGGGTCTGCCACTGTTGTCTAGTGCTAGCTAGCCTACTTCTTTATCACCTACACTGATACTGAATACCGAAAAGTGAATCTACAACTAAGCTGTACCATCATAGCTAGCTAGTGCTGTATGTAATGTTCCTAACATACTTGAATTCATACTTAAGATGTGCTTTTAATGCCTTGTATTTCTGGGTTCCACCAAAGTTACTGTACTTTTCCCTCATTTTTGTGACTGCATTCTCTAGCCACTGCTATTGTATGGTTGCTTTGGTTCCACCTCTGTAGTTACTTCCAGCAGGCAGCTAATTTATTCTACCTTCCCAAATGGCATCCCTCTCACTTGCAGTCCTGTGCAGCACAGTTCTGCTATCCCTACTCCACTTGATGGACAGTATCCCTCCCTTCCCAACTGCCTAAGGTTGCTGCCTCATCTAAACCATACAATTTTACATACTCCAACACCATAGTAGTTTGGGCGTATCATCCTGACTTGACCCCATTTCTAAAATCACAATATTTATACTTACTACTAAGGTCTGTGAATAAATACCACTTCTATACCCAGTATGACTGCCCCATTTCTGGTGACATTTGTGGCATATGGTATCATATCTATCTCACCTTAAACTTATCAGATGATGAATTAAACTCTGGCTCCTTAGCCACTCTTAGTAGCTCTGTCCTTCACTGGCCTGAATCTAAAGGCTAAAAATTGTGGACATTAATACAATATATGAAGTAAATGTTCCAAGTTAGAGGCTTGGGTGTCCCAGGACAAACCTGATAAACTAGGTATTTCAAAATCCTGGCTGAAACCTCCTACATCTGACTCTGCTTGCTCCTTTACAAATTACATCCTATTAAGGTGTGAATGTCCCTTTTCTAAAAGGGGGGGGGTATACTAATCTATTACAGGGAACTCCTGAATCTCTAAGCATTACCTATCCTTGGATTTTCCCCATGTGAGACATTGCACTCTGTTCTACTGCTGGGATGTACATAGAAGCTCCACATTATATATGCCTATAACTCTCCCAGAAGTGTGATGACTGGCATAACTGAACTTCTTAAATATGCTGCCTCTTCTGTCGGTAATAATGAAGTTATCTTACTAGGTCACCTGAGTCTTGACTGGTGTGGTAAATCATCTAAATCTCTCAAGTCGCTAGTGCAAAAAATATGAGCTGACCCAACTCATCTCAGACCCAGCCAGGTTTTCTCTTGGTACAGGCAGTCATACATCAATTGACTGGATCCTAAGCAGCAGAAAGGATAGGATTACAGGGCCAGGCATCCTTGCAGATGCTATTAGCATGCCCAAGTTTGTTGCATCTGGAGGTCTTGAACTCTTTCCTGCCCTCCTAAAGAAATCTCCCTTCTGGATTTCTTAATGCTTTACTCAACTGTTTTCTTTGCTGACCTGTCACGCATTGCCTGGTCACCACTTTACCATACCAGTGATGTTACTGAGGCCATAAATTATTTGATCTTCTGGATTAGGCCCTCCAAGACTAGCATACCCATTTGGTGAGGCACAGGATCAGAGGTTCACACACCAGATGCCTACACAAGGACCTCCTTGCCTTACTGAGGGATAGGGACAAGAGTTAGACCAAGTTCAAATACTGTAGTCAGCCATTCAACTGGGCTGCTTACAGGACAAAGAGAAACGCTTGCAAAAAGGCCATACATCTCATCAAGAGCATCTACTGTAAGGACTTTTAGCTGGATGCTGCTGGGGATTCTCAAAAATTCTGGAACCACATTAAGGACTTTATGGAGGGTGACTGCACACATTTCATGAATGATATTGTGCTTAATGGCATTAATTGTAATAATTCTGTTACTGATGGCAATGTCTTCAAACATCATTTCTCAGATTTGTTGAAAAACACTTGTCCCACCCCAATTTCCCAGGCTCACACTGCATCCACCCCTACGAATGCTCCTTTGTCCTCATCCCTCCCCTCATCAACCCTCGTTTCTGCCTACATGCTGTCACAAACATGGATGTTCATCAATTACTGGACTCTATCTCTGTAGTAGTGCTGGTTCAGATGGACTCTAGCCTAGGTTGCTCAGGAATACCTTCTCATACTCAGTTCCCCAATGGCCAGAATCTATACTCTATCCTTGTACTCTGGGATTGTACCAGAGATCTGGAAAGTTGTCAAAATTGTATCTGTTTTTAAGAAAGATGACCCCAACTGTATTGAAAATTATCTCCCTATTGCCATCCTCTCTATTTTGAGCAAAATCTTAGCAAAACTTGTTGCTATCCAGACAATCAATTATCTCCATGATCACCAGCACAGCTTTAGAAAAGGCCACAGCACCACCATGGCTCTGTTTCAGTTTACAAATGATACCAATGTAGCCACAGACAAAGGCATGTTTACAGGGGCAATGTTTACTGACTTTATTAAGGCCGATGATTTAGTGGACCATCATTTACTTAAGTCAAAACTTCAATGCCTGGGCATCTCCCTAGAGACGGTTTCCTGCGTTAATAGCTCAAGGACCTCAAGAACCGAAAAACAGTTTGTCAGAATCAGTAAAGCTGTTTCTGACCTCACTTCTATAAATGCTGGTGTGGTGTTCCTCAAAGATCTATCTTGGGTCCACTTCTCTCCACTATCTTTGTAAATGACCTCTCCCTCATACTGTATCTTGCTCCTCTCTGCTTTATGTGGATGACCTGGTTCTCTATTCAAGCTCAAAATGTCTGGCTGACATTAACTCCAACCTTAACTCTGACTTCTGTAAGGTCCATTCCTGGCTCTCTGGAAACAAATTGTTACTTAATGCCGTAAATCTCATTACATGCTGTTTGGCTCTGCCCCTAGGATGAAAAAGTGTCCTGACTCACTAGCAATCTCCTGTATAGATATCCTGCTTCAGAATAATAACCCTTTAAAGTATCTTGGTATAACCCTTGACCCTTCTCTAGATTTTGCACTGCACATTTCTAATACTTGTAAATCTGTGAATATCAAGTTTGACTTGGGCTATAGAACCAAATATTCCCTCACACCCTCCACCTGAATTGCCATTGCTTGTGGCATTCTTCTTCCCAGCCTTACCTACACCTCTGTCAGCTACTCCCTCACCTCCAAAGCAAACCTCTACAAATGGAATGTTACCTACAATAGCACTTGTTGCATTACTCTGGCCTCAAACTGAGTTACCAACCATTGCCAGTTATGCTTTGGGCTAAACTATCTCCTGAGGCATATCGTTATCTTGTTCTGGGTGCCTTTATGGGCAAAATTCTTAAGACTGGAGTACCTTCCTCCCTAGCTGTTCCTCTGAAACCCCCTAACCTGGCTTACCCCCTCCAATCAGGTGACCTGTTCCTTCTAATGGCTCCCAGGTGGACTACCAATATGGTGATTTAGACCTTCTCCCTCTTTGCACCCAATTATTGGAAATCCACCCCCAGTTGCCCTTTGGCACTCCCTGTCTCATGCCTTTTTTTAAAAGGGAGCTCAAATATACCTACGCCGGCATTGATTTACACATTTCATTTATCTGCTGGCCCCTGCTATCATTTTGTTTACCCTTCTTCCCACATTTAGGTGGTCCATTTTGCTGCCCTTTGTACAAGTTACGTTATTTGTGCTAAGAAAGTGTTGCCGAATTTGTTTAATTATCTTGATGCGCCTTATTACTGATGTACCTTCTTCTCTTGTTGTTTTTTGTTGCATTGTTCTGTCTCCTCACTCTTTCAATCATGTATTGAATTGTAATGCCTCTGGTCACATATTGAATTGTAATGGAACTATAATATTTCTAATGCCATAATTTCTTTATTGTATTTGTACTCCATTGTGCTTGTAACTGTACTCTCCAGGGTTGTGACTGAAAATAGGCATATTATTGTCTAGTTCACTTTAATCAAAAATGAAATAATAAATAAATATGTATTTAATTTTTGTTGACCAGGAAATGAGTACTGGGCAGTAGTGCCTTTTCAGCCTCGTCCAGGGGTGTGGAATGGGGGTTGGGTACAGATGCAAACCAAACAAAATTATCAATGCCGGGAGTACAGTACATTTACAAGTGATACATTAAAGTAAGGTCATAGTCCTTTACTAGCCACCTACATACTATTCAATAAAGGGCTTCAGAAAGTGGAGGGACTCGAAGACTGGACCAGTGATGAGAGAAAGCAGCAAGGTACTCTCTGCTGCAGTGTAGAGAGTGCTATATTTAAGAATTGTGTTTCTTGAAATTTTCTAGTAGAGAAAAATGGGCTACAGGGAGGTAGTCAAGCAGCAGTATGTAAACCACTTTATTTTTAAAGGAACTGTGTGGACCAGAAATACATATGTGTGTGTGTGTGTGTGTGTGTGTGTGTGTGTGTGTGTGTGTGTGTGTATGTAGTTCTATAGTTTAGCTTAGGTTTGCATTTGCATAAAAAGAAAGGCTCACAAGAATGATATTGTGTTTCCTTTTTTACATAAATATGTTTTACACTTAAGCTAGACATTAGATCCCAAATTCCCAAGGTAGCACAGGGTATAACGAGGCAGACTAAAAAGACTAATGGTCTTTTCTGACAAAATTGTCTATGTCTCTATGCTCAGTAAATCAAAACATGTTGGATGGTCCTGACTAAGCTAGTACACAAGTTCCTGTTTTTAGGAGGAATTTTGTTTATAACTGAGCCAGAAATGCATTGCGTGTATGTGTTTGTGCACGTGTGTGCGTGTGTGTGTGTGTGTGTATGTTTTGTCAAAGTTTGCACTTGTTTAAAAAGTGAGGCTTACAGATGTGACTTCCCCCCTTTCGTATAACTTTGTTTCAAATGAAAGTAAACATGTGGGATGGCCCCTGAGCTACTATTTCTTGCCTTGAATAACTTGTGTACTAGTGCCTTGGTACTCAGTGGCTAGTTTTAGTTGCAAAGGATAAAGTGTTGGAGTTGCAGGGTGAATGTAATCTCTAGTAGCTTGAGTAAATATGGAGACGAGCTGACATAAGGCATGGCTCCTAGTTTGATCCAGCTCCCTCCATTCCTGCCTGCATGATCATGGTATATTTTTGGAAAATATTTGCAGTGAACTTGGATACTTGGGAAGCAGGAAATTGCACTATTGAGCCATTTTGTAAAATTTTAACTGTGCTGCCCTTAAGCTTCCTGCGGACAGCTGGCCCTGATCCCTCCCCATTGGCTGTCAGTCCTTCACACTGTCCTAGCCATGGATGTTGAACCTAACCCTGGCCCTGCCCCACCCTCGTATGCAGACCTGCATGCCTGGCATAATGCAAAGGGCCTTAATGTAGCACAATCCAAAGTCTGCGATCCAAACTGGTGTAACTTACTGTCTGGATAGGTCACTATAACCCTGATTTTCTTGGCCTGACTGACACTTTGCTCAAACCTTTTATGTTATTAATTTGTTAATCATCACCTTTGCACTTTCAGTGCCAAACATCTGCAAAGCAAATACAAGCAAGCAAACATTCAGCACTGACAAATGTTTGTTTTTTTTGCATTCACTTTTTCATTGAGTTACATTTTTTGCTTGCATTCACTTTTTGTAAAATGTATTACATGCTTTTAGCCTTGGCAAATTTGCATAATTGGTTAAAAGAGAGAAGCTTTACCACTGTTGAATGTTGTTTATTATATAGATCTAAACTTAGAAGTCAGTCCTGAGAACTTACAAAAGGATTTCTGAACTTTTGATGGATTGTATGCATCAGATTTATAAGCGACTGTATACAATGGTTTTACAATTTGCACATGATTTACTTTGTGTGCTGTCATTTTAATGATCAAATGCAATAAAAACTGAACTGAACTGAACATCTGCTCCTGTAACTAGCCCTCTCTTCAATTTCACCAACCCCTTACTTCTCACTTCATCACTGCTTCCTCAGCCTCTCGGTATAACCTGTTTTCCCCACTTCCTTATTGCTAGCACTTGTGCCTTTCCCAATGGTTGTTTTATGTGGTGTTTTACTATAATTGCTGCTTGAATCTGTTTGACTGTATGCCAAATATTAGCTTTTGCCATTTACAAGTTGTTGTTTACTTCCTGCCACCACTTGGCTTCCCCTTGATCCCTGTTCTCTTCTCCCCTCACCTCTCAGCCTTCCTTCACTCAACTCCCCTGCTCCTCTCTTCCCCCCCGACCACATCTCCTGCACTCTCCTTTCCCCTCCCCTCTGCCTCCCTTCATTTCTCTGCTTGCTTGCCTCTCCTTTACCTCCTCCTGAGTCACCCCTGCCCGTTCGCTCGTCCCACCCTCCCAGCTGAGCATTGTTCCCTATTACCTCCACTTGCCGTAAACTTACCTCCTCCTACCGACCTCTTCTTCCCTGCCCTGCCGTTTCTCGGTTCCACTGGCTCGGCTTGGCATTGTTACCTTTTCCGCTACTGCCGTAACTCTTTCGCTTCTCTCCTCCTCTTACCGGCATCATCACCCTTGCCCTGCCATCTATCAGTTCCACCAGCCCAGCCGCATTCTGCTACTTCTTGCCGCTGTTGCCGCCTTTCGTCAGAACCCCTGTCACCCTTTCTCCGGCTTGTCACCTTCGGCTCCACCGACCAGGCCGCAGGTTGGAACGTTGTATCGCCGCTGCCGTTTGCTGCTTTTTAACCCTCACCCCCCTCCTCCCTCTCCGGCCATCCCTCCTCTACTCCCTCCTACCTCCCTATTCCCCACACCGCCTCTGTCCTTATATTCTTAGCCATTTCTTTAGCCTGCCCCCGTTTTGGCCCCTTGCCCTCTATCCTTCCTCTATCCTTTCCTCACCTCCTCACCTTCCCCTTTTGTCATTTTCCATCTTGTTTCTGGCTTACCCTACACCTATCCTCTCCCTTTCCTAGGTCCTTCAATGCACTTTATGTATGCTCAATGGAAAATGTCCTTGAAATGTATTTTGCCTTGTATTTTCCTTTGTCATGCATTGTATCCTGCCATATGTATCTTCCTGTATTTCTGTGCATCATGTATTTTCGTTATCCTTACTGTATCGTTATGTTCTGTAATTTTACCTCCCGGGTCGTGCCTGAAAACAGTCACTTGCTGGCTAGTGCACTTACCCGGTTAACAAAAACTAAATAAATAAAAATAAATTTTGCTACTGCAGCAGTTTGTGCCTGGTTGTCTGCCACTTCTTGGAAGCTCAGAAATGCTGCTGCTCTTAAATCATGACACCTATTTCAGCCAAGTTGTGGCCTAGCTGGTTTTGTAAATACTGTTACTACTGTATTAGTTTTACTGTACATTTTCCATATAATCTGTACATATTTTTTTGCCTGTGATGTATTCTAGTTAGTTATTCACTTTATTTCCTCTGAAATGCTTGAATAATTTTTGCTGTTTGCCTTCCTTTCCTTTCTTTAATCTTCTCCTCCACTAGTACCCCAAAACAATTTAGAAGGTCAGAGGGCACCATCGCATCAATCTGCTGACAGGGTTCGCAGAGTGCCAGTACAGAAGCAAATTGAAGAAGCCTGGAAGACAGCAGCATTTTTTTAAACTGGCATAGATGGTCAGCCATTCCAGTCAGGAATATTCTGATACAACTCCATCCCTTTTGTGACTGAACCAGTGCAGACTTAAGCTTATGACTGGGAGTTCCAGGTCAACACCAGTCATGAGGCAGATCTGCACGGGGAAGTGAAAGAGAGAAATCTGTATATGAAAAGAGAAGAGCGCCAACTCCTGGAGAAGTGCGTGTGTGTGTGTGTGTGTGTGTGTGTTTTGCATGGCCTTGTGCTACATGCTCAGTTGTGAGAACTCCTGAATGGAGTGAAACTGCTAAACCAGAAACTGTTTGATAATAGTGAGGCTGCCAAAGCCCTCCCTCCCAGGACCTGTTGGGAAGTAGAAGATGCCACCTCTAGGAGTAGATAGCAGGCCCTGGTAATGTCTCAGGAGGAGGCATCACTAGATTACCTTCAGAGTGTTGGCATCTGGTGGGAGAAGGAGATAGAGGGCTTAAATAGAACTGAAGGCCAGTGGTTCCCCATCTTTCTCCTCTGTCCATCAGATTGAAGACCTCAGGGATCAGCTCATCCTTCGCTGTCCACCACTTAAGGTAAGGAATCCCCTCAGGGCAAGGAGATGATGGATCCAAATGTGCCTAGTGAGGGTTAAGTGGTGGGATGGAGGGAGAAGTAAAAGTGGCTTCAAGCGAGCTTGGCTGGGAGTTCAAAACTAGACAGGACCCCTTCAGGTGCTGAATGTTCATTAGGTAGCTTGATTCTCACTGCCCACATTTATTAACATTAGTCTTACTCCCCCTGCAGACAGGCTGTCCTGTTCCTGAGTTGCCACTGTTAGTGACCACAGACTGGAGTTGGTTGCAGCAGTCATGTCTGCAAATACATGAATAATAATGAATAGATAGAGCCCTGAAAGAGTTCGGTACCTAGGCCTATAGGTGAGATCCCTCATGTCTAGCAGGTTGTGGTAGGATCTGGGGTGTCTACGGTGTGGAAATTAGGGACGTTGTCTGGAAGGGGGTGAAACTCCTCCCTCCCATGGCCTGGTGGCTAATGGCTCAGAGGTAGTTGGAGTGGGCTGCCGGGAAGTGGATGGGGGTTAGTGCCAGGTGGGCATCTGCTCGGGGCATAGGTCATCAGGAGTAACTTGTGGGAATGGGTGATGTGGGTTCCACCACTGATTGCCTTTTATTCTGTTTGCATGCTGGGGGATCTTGCAGGCCACAAGATTTTGGATGCCATGTTGGAGTGGAGGCGGACATATAATTGGTGCCCGGGGGATCTCAAGAGGCACAAGATCTCAGTGGCCATCTTGGGAACAGCAGTGCCATTCAACCCACTACAAAAAAAAGAGAGAAGAACCAGGAAGTATACAGACAGCAATTGGGGATTGCCATGGTCCATTTAGGCCCTCCGACCTCCTGGTGCATTATAGAAAAAAACACAGAAACAATGTGTGTAGGGGATGCTCAGCATAGCAGAAGTGCATTAGGTCCACCATCTTGAGTGTGGCGGCAACTGCAACCCTGCCCCCCTGGGTTAAAGGGACAGGGCATAGTCCACTTTGCTGTGAGTGAGTACAGTAGACATAGAGCACTAAGAGAAGGGGATTGATCCTAAAGAGTATGCTTCTGTGAGTGGGGAGATTGCTTGATCTATCCTGAATGGGGGGATGACAGGTTCTGCTGGGCATCGGCAGCTAATCCAGTGGACATAGGCTACCTTTATTGCTGTAGGGTGTGTAGCAGACCTGTGTGTGGTGGACCTGGGCTCAGTCTGGCAGCACTCCCCCCAAAAAAAAGGATAATAGAAGAAGCATAAAGGCAGAGCAGGAAGCATATGAACTGGGGTGAACAATGGCGGGCCTAGTGTGGCTGGGCCCATATTTGGATGGGTTGACTGTAACATAAGTCTAATAATCTTTTTTGGGGGGTAGGGGTTTAGTTGTCATTTCAGGAGAAGATGCCAAACAACCACAAGAATTCACTGGCAAAGGCACTAGCGGCCATGGATGAGAAGCTGCACCAGATGTATCATTGCAGAGGTGCAGTGTGGCTTGAAGCATGCCTGGAAGGTGTGGAGGGCCCATCCACCTCAGGAGTGGCAGTGGCAAATATGAAGAAGAAACCATTCAAAAAGAAGGTGTTGCCCCCCACAAAGGTACCTCATTCCCTGGTGACAGGTAATGCACAGCCTGAGGGGCCACAGGTAGGGGCCCAGGCTGTTAGGGAAGTGATTGGGGCAGTTATGGGGACAGACCCATAGAGGAGGTGGAGGACCTCAAGGATGGGGAGGCTGCACCAGCCACAGGAGACCCAACACCAGTGGCCCAGGACCCCTTCCCCAGGTGGGGCAAGGCTGACAGCACAGCCTGGAGCCTACATTTGGGCTGCTGCAGATGAGACTAGCCAAATTCATTGAGGTGGTGGCAGAACTGGCTGTGGTAATCAAGGGCCAGATGCAAGCAGGAGCAATGTCAGGGTCAGTGACCATGACAGTCATGGATAACCCTGTGGGGCAGGTGCCCCGTGGCTCCTTTGGTGACCACATACCCAGGACTAGATCAGCTGGTAGGGATGCACTTGACTGAGAAGGTCCATTAGCAGATTCTGAATAGAGAATACATGGATATGTTCTCCTTCCGGAATCGGTCGGCAGAGTCAGAGGAGGGTAAGAAAGAGAAATCAGATGAGTCTGATAAAAAGGTTAAAGTTCCCTGAATATATGAGAATTGGATCATGGCATTCACAGTGTATGTCACAACCATTTTGCAGGCAGATGAGAAGCAGTGCATGTAATTATTTAATTACATACAGAAAATCTCATTGATGCATAGCTGAAAGGGGTGGGGTAAGTTATGGCTGGAATACGACGAGGAGCTCCAGCAGTAGAGGCCGGTTGATACCACCCTGGCTTGGTGAAAGACAGATATGCCTCTCTTAGTGAACGTAATGCAAGGGGTTGGGGTGACACACACGGACAGTGGCCTTCACATCAGGTGCCTGCATTGCAGCATCAGGAAGTGGCAGCCCCTCAGTTGTGCTATGTCTACAGCCAAGGGATTTGCATTAGGATGAATAGCAGGTTTTGCCACGCCTGCATGGCATGCAGTCAATAGCACTCCTTTATGCAGTGCACTACCCTGAAACTGCCAAAGGGGGCTTTCGGGGCAACCGAGGGAAGTCACCGAAGCTGCAGGGTGGGAAACCTGCCCACCCCAGTGCAGGTGGAAAGGATTAAGCTTTGGTTGGACCAGTACCTGGACAGATCAGCCACCCACCTGCTAGAGGACGGTTTCACCATGGGCTTCCGGATACTGTACTCAGGCCCCAGGCAGGGGTCTGAGGCAGAGAACTTGAAGTCCATGCAGATCGTCCACAGGTGGTCCGTTAAAAACTGGAGAAGGAGAGGCATCTAGGGTGGGTAAGCATGCCTTTTACCATGCTCCCTTTGCTTAAACTAAGAGTGTTCCCAATTGGATTAGTGTCCAAGAAGGTGCTGGGGGAGTTCAGGATAATTAAACATCTGTCTTACCTGGAGGGAGATTCAGCCAATGACCATATTGATTAAAAATATACTTCGGTGCAATATGAGTCTTTCAACAGAGCCATTGAGGTGGTTTGAGTGGCTGTCCCAGGGCCTCAGATGGCCAAGGCTGACACGGAGTCAGCTTTCAGGCTGTTGCTGATGCACCTCTATGACAGAGTGCTGCTGGGCATTAATATTATGTAGACAACTTCATGCCCATGGGGTGTGTGGTGGTGTGCACGATTTTTGAACAGTTCAGCACTTTCTTGCATTGGGTGATGGTGCCAGCAACCCAAAATAATGCCATAATTCATCACCTCAATGATTTTCTGTTTGTGGGGCTAGCTGGGTCCCCGACCAGTGGCTTGACCTTGGCCACATCTGAGGGCATGTGCCAAGATATTGGAGTGCCCCTAGATCTGAGTAAGGCTGAAACTCCCAGGCACAGTAGTGTTCTTCTTGAGCATAGAGATTGACACTGTGGGCCAGCAATGTCATCTGTCAGCTGACAAGCAGGAGTTCCTGTGTGCACTGTTGGATAGGTCAGAGAGGGCCAAGAAGATGATGCTGTGGGAGGTGCAGCAGTTGGTAGGGGACCTCAACTTCACCTACAGGGTTATCCCCATCGGGAGGACTTTTCTGAGGCACCTGGTGAAGAGGGAAAAGGGTTGTATGAAGTTGCATCTCCTGATTCTGGTCACTGAAGAGTTCCAGGAGGACCTGCAGGTTTGGTGGATGTTTGTGACTCACTTCAATGTGGTAGTGATGTGGAAAGATCCAGGGGATAGCCAACCCCTGGAGTTGGTCATGGATGCAGTGGGAGGGCTTGAGTTCAGGGCATACTTCCAGGGAGAGTGATGTGTGGAGCAGTGGCCACCTCAGAGGGCAGAGGTTGGATAACCAAATCACACTTCTAGACTTCTTCCCGGTGGTGGTGGTGGTGTTTTGCATCTGAGGTTCAAGATTGAGGGACATAAAGGTACACTTTTGGACTGATAATATGGGGGTGGTGCATACCATCAATGGCCAGCTTGGGCCGCAGGGCCCCCTGGGGGATCTAATGAGAATCTTTGTGTTAAAATGTATGCCACTGAACATTCAATTTAGGGCATTTCTTGTATCCGGTGTTGATAATGGAATTGCAGATGCTTTATCTTGTTTACAGTGGTGGTGATTCAGGGAGCTGGCACCAGTGACAGTAACAGCCATGGACCATTCCTCCTTTTCTTTGGAAGGTGATGACATCGAGACTTGGAGATGCATAGGTAATTCCATTGCACCGCAGACAAGGGAGGCCTACCGCCATGGGCTGGAGCACTACTTCGAGGCTCAGAAAGAGGCCGGTTGGCTGGACATATGGCCAATTCCAGTGGATCATGTGTTTGCATAAATTATGCAGACCAAAGGGGAAGGCCTGTCACCGAGAATGGTGGGATGCCATCTCTCTGGATTGTCATGGCTGGCAAAGGAGATGGGGTTCATCAGCACCACTGGGGCCTTCAAGATGCAGAAGGTTTTAGAGGGCTGGAGGAGATTGGTGAGCCCTCAACTGGATGAAAGGCATCATATTACACTAGCAATCTTGGCTCACATTTTGGCGGTCTTGTCTACAGTGTGCAGGAGTGAATATGAGGCAAGACTGTTTGAGACAATGTTCTTGATAGCATTTTGTGGGGCATTTCAGGTGTCGGAACTGACCCAGCCTATGCAAGCTGTGGGGACATCAGGCCTATTGGCTGGGGATGTGATGTCCTTAGTGGATGGGGTTCATGTTTGGCTAAGGAAAACCAAGACTGTGCAGAAGGTGGTAAGGCACTGGCAATTGCTGAAGGCCCCTCCCAGATCTGCTTGATGGTTTCAGACAAGGTTGAGGCATACATAGTCACCTGTCCGAAGGTGTGGGGGGCATTCTTTCATCATGAAGATGGCAGGCCAGTGACGTCTTACCAGTTCCATTACATTCTGAATAAGGCCATTTAGCAGACTGGCCTGGATGCTCAGGAGTTTGGAACTCATTACTTCTAGATAGGAGCAGCAACAAATGCGAGGAACCTGGAATTGTCAGATGAAGAAATCCAGGCATTGGGGCACTGGAGGTCCCAGGCATTCTTGTGCTATGTCCAACTGCACTTGTAGTAATGTTCTTTTTGTCCTCTTCCAGGTCCCCCGGATGGTCCCAGGAGCATATGGATCTGTGGGCATTCCTTCATTTACTGGGCAGCGATGCAAATGGCCAGCCAACCGGGGGGAGGGGGCAGCCTATCAATTTCACTGCAGGCAACACAGATTACTTGGCTGTAAAGATGCTGCAAAGTTTTAATTCACTGGCAAAGTTCCAGCAAAGTAGCCAAATTTGTCCTGCAAGAAATTTCGCAAAGTTGGCTGCTTACTGTGGAACTTTGCGGGTTAACTTTGCCGATAACTTCACTGTTAAATTCGCTTTGCATTTCTCAAGGTGAAGTTAGCAAAACAAAAGGCTCTGTCACATGCTTCACTTCCTGCAGGTCACATGGGAGACTCCAGTCAGGCAGTAAGTGACTGATTCGGTTTTGTTTTCTCATTAGTGCTAGTGTTAGTGACAGTAGGAGTTTTACAGTCTTACAGTGTTTTGCAGTACTGCAAACAATAGTTTAGTTTTAAAAGAATTCATTTGTTTATCTCTGTGTAGGATATCTGTTGTGTGTGCCTAATCTTAACATCTCATTAACCAACCTCCCTTCCACCTTAAATTGTGAATCCCTTCATGCCCTCCTCCAAAAGGGTGCCAAAAAGCTGCACATCGTCTGTGTTTATAACCCACCCCACAGTGGACCATCTGGTTCTACTAAGTTGCTGGAACACTCTGTAAATACAGCCGTCCAAAATTAATTACTTATTCTTTGTGATACTAACCTAAATTGGCTTGGACAAAATCACAACTCACTCCAATCCTTAGCACAAAGTTACAATCTACATCAAGTCATAACTATGCCCACTAGAATAACCTCTAATGCCACATCTAGTACATTAATTGACTGGATACTAACAAATCAGGTTGATAGAATTGTGGCCACAGGTATCCTACTGGATGCTATATCTGACCACTCCCCTATTTACTGTGTGTGGAAACTCTCCACAGCCTTTTCCCAGCCACTGCATTATATTACCTTCAGGTGACCCGGCGTGTTCATGGGAAACCCACCAGGTGGCTCCACAAAAATCTTCTGGCTACAATATGCACCAGGGACAAGAGTTGGAGACATTTTTGAAAATCTGGCCTCCTAGCTGATTGCAATACTTACAGAGCCCAGAGAAACACCTGTAAAAAACAAATTAGACTTGTAAAGAGCTCTTACTGCAAAGGTCTCTTAGTCGAAGCATCTGGTGACCCCAGGAAATTCTGGGCCCACGTAAAAACCTTTCTAGTGGTCAAGCAAACTCTCTTTATAAATGACATGCTCATCAACGACATCCATTGCAATGATCCCAAAATGATTGCAAACTCATTTAATAAACAATTCTCTGACCTGCCCAACATCACATTCTCTTTCCACTCTGCTTGGCCTTCTCCTCTATCTACTTCCTCCACCTCCCCAGCACCGCACCCACCCTTTTATTTCAAGGCCATATCTAAGTCTGAAGTTCTCAGATTACTAAACTCCATTTCGGATAACACCAGTGTTGGCTCAGATGGTCTTGAACCTAAACTTTCAAAACTGGCTGTGCTGTTTATTGCCCATCCTCTGACTAAATCCTAACCCTCTGCCTATGTAACGGCCACGTCCCTGGCATCTAGAAAACATCTAAATTCATGCCAGTCTTTAAAAAAGGGGACAAAAAGACGTTGCAAATTATCGGCCTACAGCTATACTATCAGTCCTAAGTAAAATCCTCGAAAAGATAGTAGCAGCCCAAGTCATCGAATGCCTGACCAAGCATAATCTCCTGGCGTCTAATCAGCATGGTTTTTGAAAAGGGCACGGTACCTCTACTGCCCTGCTTCACTTCACAAATGACACCCTAGGTGCTATGGACTCTGGCCTTCTTACTGGTGCAATTTTCATTGACCTTACCAAGGCTTTCGACCTTCTTGACCATCCTTTTCTTCTTGATAACCTTGTAGCCCATGGCTTCTCCCATCATTCGGTGGCTTGGTTTAACAGCTGTCTAGCTAATAGATCCCAGATTGTAAAATTTAACTCTGCCTTGTCTGATCAGGCATCCGTTAACCTAGGTGTTCCTCAGGGATCCATATTAGGCCCGCTTCTCTTTTCTATTTTATTAGTAGGATCTCGACCAATATCCCCAACTGCTCTTCTATCCTTTTCGCAGACGACCATGTTCTGTACTTCAGCTCTAAGAATATACTCCATATTAACCAAACTCTCTCTTCTGCCTTCATGTCTATTCAATCTTGGCTCTTCTAACACAAGCTAATACTTAATGTTGGTAAAACTCAGCCGATGCTTTTTGGCTCTGCCTCTAAATTAAAAAACACTCGGGCCCTGTTTAAAATATCTGGTATAAACAGCTCGGTCCTGGAATCAATCTGTTCCTTTAAATACCTTGGAGTCCTCCTCGATGAAAATCTTAATTTTGATAAGCACATCATGGCCACTTGTAAATCTGTCAATATTAAAACTGGTGTTGCCTTTAAAACCAGCCATGTCCTCACACTATCTGCTAGACTTGCCATCGTCCATGGTATCTTGCTTCCGGCACTCTCCTATGGTGCTGTCACCTATCTCAACGTATCCAAAACCCTCCTTAGTAAGTGGGATACTACCTACAATAGTATCTGTAGATGTGCTTCTGCCTTCCATTGATTAAAACACCATTGTCAGCTCTATGCTGACCTCAATTGGCTACCACCCTCTTCCCTTTGGTTCCTAGCACTAGGCTCCCTGACTAATAATATTATTAGAGGAGGTATCCCTGTCTCTCTTGCCTCCCTGCTATTCCCTCAGCCCTCCTCTCATGGCCTTCGAGCGGCTGATAAATCTCTGCTGCACGTTCCAAGATGCAAATCTTCCAAAGGTGCATCAGCCTTCTCTCACTCGGTGACCAAACTTTGGAACTCCCTACCTCTTGATGTTCGCCTAGCTCCTAGTCATGCACAATTCAAACATAAGTATCGCTCCTTCCTCTTTAGCCAGGCCTCCTGCTCCTGTTTTAACTCACCTTGATTTTTACCTTCCCCTTTACATCCTTCTTGCCCCCTTGCCCTACTGGGTCATAATGTTGTACACTTAATAGTGCACATCATTATAGCTAACCCGAAACAGAGCTGTCTATGACAGCGACTGATGCACTACCGCGTATACTGCTGCACGTGGTATTGCACCAGTCACACAATCCCAGGCAGAGGATTAGACTCGCTGGGAGTGGTTCCACAGCAGCTGCCATGGCTCACTGGACTGAGCCACAACAGCAGGAACTAGGCACTGTGTCTGGGACTGGGTTTGATTTCAGTCCCAGACATTTTATTTTTTTCACACATTGTGTGCTCTGAGTTAACCCCCCGGAGTTGAGAATCCTTAGTGGGGTGCAGCCTCCCCCATAATGGGGGGTGTAGGGAGATGGAGCACCCCACAGAAAAAAGACTTATGCGGCATGGCAGTAATCGCACTGTATTGGCAGCTCGATTTTGCCATGAGGCATAATGTCTTGCAACATTATGACCCCATGACCCCCCTTGCTACTAACTATCTCCCCTAATCTCTCCTCCTTACTTACCTTGACTGGTACTTTTTGTCTCACTACTATTGCTGTCTTTGCACATTACCCCACTTATTGTTCTATTACCTGTTTTGT
Organism: Neoceratodus forsteri; assembly: GCA_016271365.2. Lineage (NCBI taxonomy): Eukaryota > Metazoa > Chordata > Ceratodontiformes > Ceratodontidae > Neoceratodus > Neoceratodus forsteri. Next base: position 974,645,983 of record CM057450.1, on the reverse strand, counting down.
AAATCCTGCCACTGTTTCCATGCCCTTGACTTATTTGTATTTACATACCCATGTTTTCATGATATCGACTCCTTACCTACTCTATTATTGATTCATTGCGTACTCTGTATCCTGTTACCAATGTATTCCTTGTTATCCCTGTATCCTTGTAATCCCTGTAACCTCCCAGGTCATGCCTGAAAAGTCTTTTTTTTTTTTGGCTATGGTACCTACCTAGTAAACAAAAACTAAATAAATGAATAAATAATCTTTTTTTTGTACGTTTAGATTGTTTTGTTTGTGTGTGTGTGTGTGTGTGTGTCTCTCTCTCTTTTTTATTTTGTTTTCTTTTAGAAAACCTTTTGTTTTCTATAATGGAGGGACCCAGTGGGCAATGTGGCCAAAAGGGGGGGGGAGAGTTATTTGCCTAAACAGCTGAATGTTTCACAGTGGGAGTGAGGCACCCCCCCAACCACTCATAGCTGAGGCGAGGAGTAGCGCTGCTTCTGAGGTGGCACAGGTGATCTCTCAGAGCAGCAGCAGCAGGACCCTGTGGTCCCTGCCCACTCACAGCATTATACTACCACCAGCAGCTCCACCCCTGCACTGCAGAGCACCCCACAACTTCCTGTGGAGCCCCCTCTGCAGCAGACAAGGAACTCTGCAATATGGCACTTTTTTCATTGATGAGGTTGATGTGTCTTTAGGTGCAAGCTGTGTGGCCACAGTGTATGCTGGGGAAAGACAGGGAGCCACTAGGCACTGGTGGGCAAAGGACCCACCTAAATGTTCACCACCATGCCAAGTGGCGGGCCAAGCAGCAGGAGGAAGCAGCAGCAAGCAGTAGTGGGGGGGGGACATTGTGGAAGATGGGTGGCATGAGTTGGTAGCCTATCATGCTGTGAGTCAGTGTGACAGAAGGAGGACTCGCAGTACACAGCCATCAATACCGCAGTTGGCAGCACCTGCACCCCGCCAAGGAGCCCTACCACCAGATGACCCTGCAGCACCAGTTACACAGGCAGACCTGGCCATCCTGTGGGATGAAGTCCAACACCTTCGGGAGGACTTTAATCAGTTTTGGAAGGAGTTTAATGAGGCCAAAAGGGACCTCAAAAAAATGAGGGATGACCAGGAAAAAATCCTGAACATGCTGGTGAAGTTGTGTGGTGGTGATGGCAGTGCTTCCAGTGATAATGGGGGAGAGTAACTTTTTTTTTTGGTCCACGCTGTCTGTATTATAGTTTACCCCCCAAAAAAATCCACAAAAAAATATAGAAAGTTAACACAGAAAAAAAATATTTTCAATCCTCTTCTTTATCCTCTTGTTCAGTTACCTAAAATATTTATTTCTCAAGGTTTTGTGTTATATTATAGGGTCCCTATTTCTTTCAGTCTGTTCCCTTGTTCAGTCCCTGAATTTTTCCTTCTTAAAGTATTCCCCTTATCCTGACCCCTGTCTTGTTATGGTCTGTACACATGCACAACTTTCCTGAGAAGTTAAACATAACTCTTGTGTTAGTGCTTAAGATGTCTCCTGCTAGCCACAAATGTCAAGTATTGTGCCCAGTAAAAAGCTTATTTTCTGATACTATGTGATATTGTGGCAGTGATGTGCAACTGCCCAGAGAATTCAACAAGAATCACACAAACATGAGCACATTTTCTGAGAAGTTAATCCCATATCTTGTTTTAGTGCTTTAGATGTCTACTGCTAGCCACAAATGTTAAATTGGGTCCCAAGTTCAAAACTGTTTTCCTGCTGTTAGTTGCCTCTTGTTGCAGCAGTGTGCAACAGGCCAGAGAAGTCGAGAAAAAACGCATGAGAAAATTTCCTGAGAAGTGAAACGTAATTCTTGTGGAAGTCATGAACTTTTGTCCTGCTGCTACTTCCCAAAAATGTCAAATTACTGTGTTCTCAGTGAAAAACTGCTTCCAGGACAAGAAATGGACATGAAGGAGGAGAAGGAAAGTTTCACTATATTGTTTGAAGAAACTGTCATGATAATGCCCATATATGAGAAAACTTGACAAGTAGGTGTCCTCCTGCCCCACTGCAGTTGATAGGGGTGTTGGTTGCTGGACAGCTGGTGCTGCTCATGATGATGATGTTGGTTGAACACATTCTGGTAGAAAGTGTTGGAGGAATCGAGAAAGAGAAGTTAGCCATCTTGACATGTCTTGTTTTCCAGAGTTGAGAGAACAGTTTGTTGAAGGAGATGTTACCGTGCTGCTGTGTGCTGCTGCAGTTGCTGAGAAGCATTCTTGCCTGGTGTGGCTGTATCACACATACTGCCCAAGTAAGTGCAGTACAACCCCATTCATCCGAACTGCCTGGGGACATAAAATTGGTTTGGATAAATGGGGTTTGGTGGAGAGGGAGAGCAGTGTACCAATAATCATTTTAATGAAACTAAGTGCAATAAAGGCAGCTCTAGGCAAAAAATGCAGTTAAACATTTTAATTTATACAAGTACAAAAGCACAAACACTTGATGAGCAGTACAAAATGATAATTAGTTTTTAAAACCATTAGATAAACTTGACAAAAGTCCAAATCATTTAAAAAAATCTTTCATTGTTCTCTGAAGTCATCGACCTGTTTACGTGCAGCACGTTGCTTCATATTTCCGAGTAACATAACTTGAACTGTGTCACAATCAGGCTGGCTGTCAAGATAAAGAATACATTTCTCTAGCATATTGAGCACCTCACCATGTGTTGGGATAATCACTGGGGGGACATTCTCTCCTTCCTCCTCCTCCTCAGACTCCATGACGGGATCCTCAGGCTGCATGACCAGTTCAGCAATAGCAGCATCAGATAGGACCTTGTGACTCCTCTCATCTGAATCACAGTGCACCCAATCAGAGATCCCCTTTTCTGTATACTTTTGTGGCATTGCAGATGCAAGAGCTGTCAATTCCTGTGTCAGCTCTTCTTCTGACAGCTCCTCACACATGTCACCATTATCATCAGGGTTTGAAAGCTCGGTTTCAGCTTGACCTCCTTTTTTATTCCTGACTTCTGCCATGATTTCTGTATGCTGCTGGTTTTATACTGTCCCGTGCTTCAGAGGCCATATAGACAACATCCTTTAGACTGATAGGAACTTTCAAGTACCTCAAGGGAATCAACAAAGTCCAGGAGGGTAGCATCTTTCAGAAAAAGAGATGTGTAAGAACAAGGGGGCACAATTTAAAGATAGAGGGGGGACGGTGCAAGGGTAATGTGAGGAAATTTTTTTTCATGGAGAGAGTGGTGGATACATGGAACCGCCTTTCTGGAGAGGTTGTGGGGTCTAAAACAGTGGGAGAATTCAAACATGCATGGGACAGACATAAGGCAATTATAGTGGGGGGTTGCAGGAAGTAGGCTGTTGGTTAACTAGAATCTGCAGCTTATCTAATAGGTAGGGAAATGAGCAGACTGGGTGGGCCAAGTGGTCCTTATCTGCCATCAAAGTCTATGTTTCTGTGTTCTTGATGATGGTGCTAAGGGGTGTCTGTTTATTTTCTTTAGATAGCACACTCTGCAACAGTTTGTTTCTGTATGCAAGCTTGAAAATTTCAAGCACTCCTTGGTCACATGGCTGGATTTTCGAGGTGGTGTTTGTGGGGAGAAAAATTACATGGATGGTGCCATCCCTAGTTCTGGCTTCTGGAATTTTGGGGTGGGCTGGGGAGTTATCCAACAATAGGATAGTTTTAAGTGGCAGTCATTTGGAATGCAGGTAGCACTTCACCTGGGCAACAAAGTGCTCTTGAAACCATCTAGTGAAGATTCTGCCATCCATCCAGGCATTTTGTTGGGCTTCATATTGTACAGGCAAAACTGCCATGTTTAGGTACTTGAGACAATGTGGCTCACTAGATTTTCCAACAAGCACCAGTTTCAGTTTGTATCCAGCCACATTAACTGTGCCCAGTATGGTGACCCGATCTTTTTGTTTCTTGAAACTGGGTGCATCTTGCTCAGAACTGTGAGCTAGTGTTCAGTCAGGGAGGCAACACCAATAAAGGCCAGTTTCATCTGAGTTAAAAATTTGTTCTGGCACAGCCCCTCTGCCACAATGATGTCTAGGAGCTGATCTGTAAAGGGGGAGATGTTCTCATTGGCCACACTTAAGCACTCGCCACAAAGTTTAAGTTGCCGAATTCCATTGCAGCATTTAAATTGGTTCAGCCACCCCTCACTGGCCACAGAGGTCTCTCTGCTGCCCAGACGTTGATGAAATTGTATGGCTTTCTCCTTCAGGAGAAGCCCCGAGATAGGGGTCCCCTTTTCCCTCTCCTGACAGAACCAGAGGTACTATAGCAAAGTAAAAGAAAGTCTTTCTTTTACTTTGTTATTGTACTTCATATTTGCATTTTAGCACCCAGGTGAGAGCTAGAGCTGCTGTTGCTATTTCTGGAGAACTGGAGGTAAATCACTACATCCCTCTGGTCGTCATTGCAGGTCCACATATTTTTTCATTCAAAGGAGCCCACAGCTGTTTGCATGGTCAGAGAAAAGTCCTTAAGTTTGTCATTGGAAGTCTTGATGTCGCTAATTGTAGATTTTCTGACACCATACTCCCCGGCGAGGATGACAGCTAACTCTCCATTCTCAAGCCATTTCGCTATTCTGATTTTATCAGCAACTGTCAGGACTACCCGTTTTCTTTTGCCAGACATGCTGAGGTACGTGCACCATTCAGGTTTCTTTCAACAGTGGCTAAACACTAATTTGATAGCAATACAACACCTGCTGCAGGTTAAGTGGTGTGATTAACAGCCTGCTGGTTAACTGCACTATAAATTAAGCAATTTAATTGTCCCCTATCATGGCTACTATGATCTGAATACAACCCCAATGAACAACAATCGGGCAATAAGCGGTCACAATTCGGGAGACAAGGAGCTGTACTTAGCGGTGGGGGACACTAATCAGGTTCGTTAGATAGGGAGTTCAGTTAGGGGAGATACGATAATCAAGATTTGACTGCATTTTGTTTTCTTTCTTTTCTTTGTAAGGGGGGTTGTTATTGTTACCACCTGAAGTCTAATATGTTCATACTGCTTTTCCATTAATTTTCAGGTATGGCTGATGACATCATAATGCTTCAAAGCTACATAGTGGATGTTGGAATTCGACACATTGTCCAACCACGAAGGTAAGTATGGGCTTATTTTTTTTTCAATTGTGGGGTTAAGTCAGTAAAGATGAGTGGCTATGACAATAATTGTCTTCTGTTTTTGTTGGTCCACTTTCAGGTACTTTTCAGCATCTGTCTGCCTCTTACTACTGCTGTGAACACAAAGATGTGGTGACTGTGACCTTGAGAATGAGTCCATGAGGTAAGTATTTTTGTTCTTTTGGGGGGGAGCGTTAACACTTTTACCAATTCTAATGATTCCTTCTTAATTTTCTCTGATTTTCAGGTATGCAGTACTGTGAATCATGTTGCCTGCTCCTGCACTGTATAGGTCCAACCTATACCTTTTTTGGGCACTTAGAAGTTTTAATGTGTGGTACATAGTGTAGTGCTTGTGTGTACTTATGAGCTTGAACGTTACATGCTTGAGGTTTATGAACTTAGACTTTGGCTTTTCTCTGTTTCCCACCCTTGGTAGAAATGTTGGGTAGGTGTAGAAATAAAGGCTCAGCATCGAGGGTGAGATAAGAGTGCCTGAGGAAGAGGAGGCTGGGAAGCATGGTGGGTGGTTTCAAAATGCTCGAAACTGATCAGTGGAAGTGCTGTGACTTAAGTAGGGGATGTGGGAGGAGCTATTCCCCCCACTGAACCTCAGGCTTTAACCTTCCCATTCAATGTGTGGTACAAAGTGCTTGTGTATACTTATGAGTTTGAACATTACATGCTTGAGGTTTATGAACTTAGACTTTGGTTTTTCTCTGTTCCCCACCCTCAGTAGAAAAGCTGGGTAGATGTAGGAACAAAGGCCCAAAAGATTATTAACGGTTTGATTACCTCCTCAAACTCTGGAGAGTGTGACCAGTAGCATGCAGGAGAGGAAAACCCCCCTGTGGGGGAAACCTCTGAGGACTCATGGCTACTGACCTGCCCATCCTCTGGGTAAACTATGAGGATATAATCCTAAATGTGGACTAAAGTTTTGGTTCAGGTTATGTCCAAGAGTTTTATACCTAGTCTTGCTGGGTGATGAGTTGTGGCCTTTGAATCTTGACAATGAGCTGAAAGTCAACACGGAAGGATGAAGTTTCTAGAAGATAAAGGAGAGTCTGATTTGGATGGATGTCCTGATGAGGGAACATGGTTAAACCATGTCCAGGGTTTCTGTATAATAATAGAGAACTGGAAAATAAACACAAAGATAAATACAGGGAGCTAAGTCGAGGGCTGGTTGAGCACTAGATGGTAACGCCTGGTCTGTGTGAGTGGGCGAAAAGACCTCCACATAGGTCAGCAAGGAGGGTCCTTCATGGAGGCCCTGAGATGGGGTCAACTGAGGCCTCTATGTATGTCAAGGCATGGACACATGCCAGGATGCCAGGTCTGCTATCATAGAAGGTAGGAACAGCAGGTAGAGGAGCAGGAGCATCTGATGAAGTCACTGAACTTCAGGGAAGAGACATGTGATGTTGGAAGTGCCAGAAATGGTGGAATAAGATTAAACAGGAGCTCTCTGAAGGCATTCTGATGGGATAAGCAGCAGCAATGAAAAATCCAGTGACTGATTGACAGAAGGCAACTAAATGGGAACCCCTGTAGGCAGAGTGCAGAAGCTTGATTGAGGAGACCCCCCATGCAGGTCATTGTTGAAGATCCTTCCCAGAGTACCCGAGAAAAAAGTATGAGATGTCCATGGAGGTCCAGGGCAAGTCCAAAAGCTGAAAATCAAGATGCAACATGGAGGAAGTGGAGAGGACAGGCCCCCATGCAGGTAGTCAGATGGTAAACTAGGCTCCATGCATGCATAGGGTAAATGGAGTGGGTTTCAGAGAATGATGAAGCAACTGTGAATAGAGTCAATATTGATGGTATTACAGGGCCTGGAAGAAATGGAACAAGTTCAGCCATCAGAGTTCCTGGGAGCAGAAAAGGCAGATATGATGCAGTATGACAAGGCAGGACAGGGCAATTGCCCAAAAAGATATGTGCAGATGAAGGAAGACTAGGACTTCAGAGTGGATGAGGTAAATCCAGGCCTCCTGAGGCTGGACCAAAAATGGCTGGACCCCCCCATGCAGGTCTGCCATAGGCTGAATTGGGGATGCTTGAGCTGGCAGCTAGGTCCCCACATAGGCCAAGCTAAACAGGCAGGGTTGTTAGAGAAAGGAGTTGAATGATGGAGTTGTAAGGCAGGCTCCCATGCAGACTGGCTGGAAACAGTGAGACCCTTGTGAGAGTTTGCGAGAGGAAGAGGCAAAATGTAATATGTGGTTTGTTCAGACAGTGGACTGTTTACCAAGGCTGTAGACATTGAAGATATGTTTATGTCATACATGCTGAGATGGCCAAATAGCATTGCTTGTACAATGGATGTTTGCCAGGAAGTCATATAAATAGCAGGTAGATATACTATGTATGAATGTTCATGGTCCTACTGACTTAAGAGACCTGACTGACACTGTCATGAGTCTTCCATAGAAGTGGGGTACCATCAATTGCCTTGAGAGTAAGGTACCTAAAATGTCCTAGGACCTGCATGGAAATGAGCTGTGTTCAATAGAGATGTCCTGCATAATAAACTTGAACTTGAACTGGAACAGGAATAAAGCTGGAATGTACCTGCCTTGGAGCAAGGCACCCATGTGGGCCAGGTTGGACCAACAGGACCTCCCTGGAGGTCCACTAGAGGAAAGTGTACAAAGTGATCAAGTAGTGAGCTAGGCCCCCATGTGGGCTAGCTGGAGCAGTGAGACCCCCACATAGGTCTGCCTGAGAGAAGGAGTACAGGTGAGTGCATTGAGTGCCCCCAGGAAGGCTAGCTGGACTGGCAGGAACCCCATGTAGGTCTGCCCGTGAAAGGAGTATAATTGAGTTAGTCAAGCTAGACACCCCGATGTGGGCTAGCTGGACCAGCAGGAACCCCACATAGGCCTGCCAGAAGAAAGCAACCAGTGTGATCGAGTCGAGAGCCAAACCTCCACATAGGCTAGCTGGAAATGGGGAGACCTCTGCTGAGGTCAGTCAAAGGAAGGAGTGTGAAGGTGCAGGTTCTCAAAACAGAAGGTCAATGGAGTAATAAACATGTAGCACAAGGTATCAGAGTTCATGAAAGGGAGCCCAGTGAAAAAGAGTGGGACAGACAAGCACCAGGGCAGGTTGCAGAGCTCTCAGAATAAATTGGTATAGTCCCTGTAACTCCAGGGCAATTTTGCCCTGCTTCCTCATGTAGTACATTGTGTCCTATGGGAGCCAGATGCCTCGGTGTTCCTGTATAATAAGTGCAAGTCAATGTAAATAACTTGCTCCTAGATGGCTCCAGTTCCCCATAAAATATAGGAATCCCTGAAGATATGGGAGCCCTGAGGACAGTCCCTATTCAGCAACAGTTAATGTAGAAGCACTCCATATATACACAGAAAATGATGGCAACAAGTGGAAACACTAGGAGATTAGACACCCCCGAGACAGTAGTGCTGTGATCAAAATTCGTCAGCTCCTGAAAAATGGAAATGCAGTTCGCCAGTCTGGGAGTTGTGTAAATGTGAGAGGCACTGCTGGAGCTGAAGAGCGTCCATTCCAAAATGCAGGCTGTATCTTGTAAAGTCAAAGTCAAGTTGATTACACAAGTGTATAATCTTGCAACAGACACAAGACAATATAAGAATAAAAACTTCTAATAAAAAAAGTTAATACACAGTCATCACTTTTTTATTAATACTAACTAAAATTTCACAACGTTACATTCCTCAAGATAAAAGTGAATAGCAGCATAGAAATACACACTATTATTAACCATCAATGAATTTATGTACTTTTTCCTCTATTCTTAGCTCAGAGATTTTTATAAGCGAAGGGTTAATCCATTTTATTCTACTAGGAAGTAACATTGGGCGATCCAACAATAAGTGACCGGTCGTTACAAAACACCTTTCATCACATTTACGTTTCCTAGGTTCTTTAATTTTTCCCACAACACTATTTGTGACTTATAGTGGAAATAAATGTCAACTCTCATCCTAGCTAGTGTCTTTCTATGTAAAGAATATTGACACCATAGTAAGTAGTTTGTATACCAATATTCAAATTCAAAGTACAGTATTGTAGAAATAAAGAGGAAGAGGCAATTTTTGCTTGGTCTTTTTGTAGTTCCATGTCTCTCCACTGAATTTTTACATTTTCAACATAGGAAGCTAGCCCTCCTAAATTCATGTTTTTAAAAAAATTGATGGCATCTCACTCTTTTTTACCAAATTATCCAGCCTGCTAAACCAGGATGGAAACAGTATACCTTCACTATGGTGTAAAATTGCTTCATTCCAACAGGCATATCTTAAAACTATACTAGGGTTTTGTATCATCTTCAGCCAGTAATTCAAAGCTCTAGTTTTTGCTGCAAGGGTTATGGATCTTATACCAGTTTCTAGTCTTAAATGAGCCCCAGATACTGCAACAGGTAATCCTAATGTATTTCTAATAAATAGGTTTTGAATTGGTTCGAGATTTGTGGCAAAATCCTCAGTTCCCCAAATGTCTGCTGTGTATAACATTAGTGAGTTAGCTTTTGCAATATAAGCATCTGCCATTGCCTTAAATGAATTATCTGCAAACGTTTTACCAAACCTGTTTAATCCCAAGACAATCTGTCTCCCCTTTTTTTTGTTGATCTCAATATGGGTTCGCCAGCACATTTTGTCAGTTATTGTGACACTTAAATAGTTATACTCCTTTACTTCCTCCAACTGTGCATTATTAAGCTTCCAAGTATATCTTTTGTTACATACGTTCCCTATTTTCATTTCTCATGATTTATTTCAAGTGACAGCTCTGATAAAGCCTCCAAAACAATTTATATTGCTTTTTGAAGGCCAGTAGCTGATTTTGATTTAAGAACTACTTGTATAAGCCAATATGCTTACCTTATATCCTTCAGTAGATGGAGCATCAGTATCATATCTATTTAATGCTCTGATAATCTGATATATGTAAATATTGAAGAGTAAAGGAGCCAATAGGCATCCCTGTTTTACTCCTTTCTTTATCATTATCTGGTCGGTGAGTTTACTGTCTCTGGTATATCTGATACTCATAGTAGTGTTAGAGTGTAACATAATAATTAACTCAAAGTTTTGCTTCCACCCAACAAGCCAATAGTATCTTCCATAAAGTATCCCTGATTTCATTATCAAATGCCTTCTTAAGCTCAAGAAAGCAACCATATAATTCCCCTTTCCCTAGCTTTATCTGCTTATGAACTAAACAATCCAGTATAAAAATATTGTCAATAGAAGCCCTTTTATTTCCAAAGCGAAACTGATTTTCAGAAAGTATCCCTCTCTCCTCCACCCATTTTAACAATCTCTCAAGCAATATTCTTAAGAATATTTTTGCTGGAATACAAATTAAAGAGACGAGTCTATAATTTTCTGGTTCTAATTTGTCTCCCTTTTTGAATAACGGTACTATTTCTGTTACCAACCGTGTTGTAGGAATCTTACTATTTTCAATCACAGAGGAAAAAGTGTGAAATAACAGTTCTGCCCACCTGTCTATATTGGTTTTGAATATTTCAGCAGGCAGATCATCTACCTTGGCAGCCTTATTATTTTTTTGTTTTACTATATGTCTCTTTATTTTTTGTTTATTGTTATTTTTCCCAAATTTCCATTTGGTTTATATAACTATTATAATTATCTGAAACAATTGGGTTTGGTTCCTTTATTGGTCCCTTAAGTGAACCTCCATAAAGTTTATATAAACAAAAAGTAGGCTGCACCTGGGAAGCAGAGGTGTCTGGCCAAAAACAGTTAATGTGAATGATAACTCAAAACGCTGGCACACACCTCGCTTCTTGTTCAATTAATCTGTAGCACATATCAAAAAACAGAGGAGAGCATACCTGATTCCATAAGGTGCTTGATTTTATTTTAAAGTGCACATACAAGACAAGAAATGTATTAAAGCCTTTTAAAATGCTCGTTTGCTCACATGCTTGGTCCCCTCCCCCTTAGTCAGGTGGTCCATGTTCCCTGACACATTTCATGCAACCAGCATTTTCTCAAAGGTTGCATGGATCAACCACAGTCCATCTTAAATAGTCAGGATTTTTAAAGGGATAGTAATACATATATATGAGCTTATAGTTTTAAAATACACATATACATATTTAAAGTGACTAAATGTGTCCACTATAAAGCCCACAACAGTCCCAATTTTTCTTATATCTCAGACATAATAACTAATTTTGGAAAAAGACATCTTACTATTCCAAAATCCCCTTCATATTTATTCCATAAACAACCCCAAACAGAACATTTATACAAACCTTTGTCTCTATTAGAGATGGATTTAAAAAAGTCCAATATATTAAATACCAGTCCACAATCCAGTAGTGATGGAGGAGGAGCTCCTAGTCAGACCCTTGGGCCCAAATGTGGATCCTTATCTAAAATAAAATAAAAAATGGAAATAAGTCCCATTATACAAAAACATACAAACAGATTTATATGCCACATTAAATATAATACTGTAAGGCTACAAAAAGGTACACAGGATAAAAAACAGTGGATATAGCTTTCATATAATGGAAGGTATGCGCTCTCAATATAATAGAGTTTATGGTGATAAGCTAAATGTCTTCTCCAAAAAATTATTATTTTAATACTTCTATAGGCCTAAAAAATTTAAACTACAGTTGGCTCTGTATGTATCATGAACAAAGGAGAAAAGATGGGCAGGGGGAAAAGGGAGGAAGAAGGGGGGTATTTATTACAAGGTTGGAAAAAGGATCTCACCAACAAACCTATCAAATCAATCTTTAGTAAGATATGGTCCTAATTCCAACCTGTCATTTAGACCCAGTTTCTCTGAAGCCCCCAAAGAGAAAATCCAATATTGTTCTCTCTTTTTTGAGCAAATTGTCCTAATTACCCCCTCTTTGATATGGGACTGGTTTTTCAATTCCTATAAATGAGATTTTATGTTGCTTTTTATTTTGTGCAAATTGCATGTGAACTGCTAAAGCATATGTGAGATCCATATGTTCAATAGCCCACATGTGCTCACCCATGCATAGTTTAAATTGCCTCTTAGTCTTTCCAACATAGAAGCAGCCACAACTGCAATTGACCAAATACACAACCCCTTCTGTTGTGCATGTGATAAAACCCCTCACATTACCCTCTCTTCCACTCTTTGGATTCACAAAGTATTTACTATTACATATATTTATACAGTATTTACAATTTCCACACTTAAAACAGCCATTTGTTTGTGTAGGCAGCAACATACGTGGTCTCACCATCTGTATAGGGGGCTGAACAGAGTGCACCACCCAATCCTTAATATTTTTTGCTTTTTTGTGTACCATCTTAGGTCCACTTTCCACTATATTTGTCAACCCTGGATCCAATTCTACTAGGTGCCAATGTTTTTTTAACTATTTCAGACACTTTCTGTGCCTGCCAAATCCTCAGTGTGTTGCTACCACCACAATTTTGCTTCCTACAGATTTTGCCAGGCCCCAAATCATATGCCACCCCAAGTACCTATGCCCAGTGTGCTGTGATGCATAAATATGAGCTTGAAGCTGTTTGTACACTGGTCCACATATCCATACAAAGATGGATATATTCTGATGAAGAATGCTTCAGGGCATGTGTTATGGACTGTGACATTGTCCTATAAAGTTCTTGCATGGCATGTTTGGAAAAATAGGTTTGCAATGGAACCTGCCATTTGGGACAGGCACGGGCCATCAACCTGCAGAATCCAGCATTCTTCATGAAGAAGACAGGCAACAGATTGATGGCCAGCATTTCAGCAGTGGCTGCATTTAACTCACATGCAGCATGAGCAGGACGGGTACTTTGAGTGCCACTGTGATGCATAAATACAAGCTTGAAGCTGTTTGGCCCCTGGTCCACATATCCATGCTAAGATGAATATATTCTGATGAAGAATTCTTCAGGGCATGTATCATGGACTGCGACACTGTCCTATAAAGTTCTGGCATGGCACATTTGGAAACATAGGGTTGCGATGGAACCTGCCATTTGGGACTGGCATGGGCCATCAACCTGTGGATTCAGCATTCTCCATGAAAAAGAACGGCAATAGATCAATGGCCAGCATTTCAGTAGTGGCTTTATCTCACATCCAGCAGCATGATTGGGGGGGATACTTTGAGTGCTGCACAAAGATGCTCTTTAGTATGCGCTGAATATTTGGGGTTGGTTAACCAAACCACTAGACTTGTGGCAGCGTTGTTGTTCCTGCTGGGGTACTAGTTGACTCTTGGGGATGTACTGTACAGCTCACATGAAACCAGTTATTTATATATTTTTTGCTGTGGTGTTGTATTTTTATGATTTAGGGGAGTGGCGCCACCACTGCTAGTATGCCCTATGCTAGAGAGAGCAAAAGATTGCTCCTCCTCCTGGGAACTGGTACCCCCTGCTTTGTTTTCCTTCTGGTGTTGTTGCCAGTGCAATGGGTGCTTGTTCTTTAAGAGTGTGTGTTGGCCACCGGTGCCTAGGTGACTGCCTTTTTTACCCCAACTAACACGTGCTTGACACAGCTGACATATAGTATTGTGATGGTCTCATCAAGCACGTAAAAGTCCCAAACTAGGGACTTCGCACCTCTGGACTTCACATGGTGCTGGGACTGGGAGAGCTGAACAGAAGGTATGGAAATTTATGCTTTTTGTGCTGCTTTCATCACTTCCATAATATTGGGGGGGGGTGACTTGAGTGCTTGGAGACATGCTAATTCCATGATCCTCATCATCTGAATGGACTACATCACCCTTGTGCTTTTTCCCTCTGGCTCCCATGGCAGATCCAAGACGTCATCATCAGCAACACCATCGCTGATGCACTCCTCTTTCTCCATAGCCCTGTCTTCTTCCTCAGCAACTTTTTCTTGCTTTATAACCCTCTCCTCAGGGGTCTGACTTTCCATATCTCCCTGATGCACTGACTCCAGCTCAACATTATCACCACCAGAAACAGGGAGCCACACCAACAACTATCTATTCCTCCTGGACCACTGTTTCTGTACTGATGTCGCCCTTCTTCTCACTTTCATTCCCAACCAGCATGGATGCAACAGTTGTGGCTGAGAAAAATGTCACCACACTTATGCCACTTCTGCTAATTATTCCTATGCTGGTACCTACCATGGGACTGGAGCCCTCAGAAGACAGTGATGCAGACATACATTTGGTTTTGGGAAGTGGAACTGCAGTACTACCTTCCTCCACAGGCTTCTTTGCTGCCTCGTTCCCCCTGGTACCTTTCACTTTACTGGACCATTTATTCGCATTTTTATATGCTTACGCCAGAATTTGCCTTGCTTTTGGATGATCAGTTACCTAATGGGAAACAAAGCCTGCAGTACTGCCAACTACGAATCAGGTATCAGCATTCTGTAAAACTACAGTAGTCTATTTTATTAAAACAACACAATTTTTTTTTTCTTTCCCCAACAGGAATTAAACAACATGGGGTAACAGGTCAGAGGTAAGCAAATTTAAACAAAACAACAACAGACAACACCTCCCCAATAGGGATCAGCAGTGTCTGGACAACTACTGTAATGTAGTAGTTAATACAGTTTCTTTTTTATATATATAAACGGATTATACTATGGCAAGAAAGAATCTTGGACTCTGATTGGTCAGTCTGGGGCTGGACCAGTGGTGTTATCCCACATTAACACCATGGGTCTAGTCTCAGCACTGTGAACCTCTTGATTGTTTGGATTAGCAGCTTCTTTTCAGAAATAAAAATATTTTTCCACACTAACAAAAACATTCTTTAAAATTATTTTTTATTCTGACTAGAACAAGCCATTGTATAATAGGAATAATGCACTCCAGGGTGTGTGTCGTCAACAACACCACGCCTGGCATTGATGCATCGCCTGCGGCCTTGTGCCCAACCCTCCCAGGCATAGCGTTATCCCAGCACGACACACACCCTGTCATGTGTTATCCTTTATTACACAACACAGGGTAACAGGGCAGGGGTAACCAAATCTAAACCGAATAAACCCAGACAATACCTCTCCCAATTGGGAAGGGGCCAGCAGTCTCTGGGCAACTACTCTATTAATATGTACTTTTTTATATATATATAGAATGGGAATTTAACAACTGTGTAACATGGCAAGGGTAAGCAAATTTAACTGAATAACAGGCACGCTACACTGCAGAGAACACTTCCCCCAATAAAAGAAATTCAGGGAGCAGCACAGCAGTGTCTCTGGACAACTACTCTACTAGTAGTTACAATACAAAAAAAATACAATTTCTTTTTACAGAATAATGAATTAACAACTGGAGTAACACAGCATGGGTAAGAAGTTTTAACTGACACAACAGTAGACAGAACTGATCACGAACAAACAAAAATCAGGGATCAGCAATGTGTCTGCAAAACTTTTGATTTTTAAACAGAAGAACAGGAATGATATACCAACAAGGGTAACAGGACTCAGGAGGAGTAACATTTAAGATAAAGTGACAAAAAACTCTCAATATATAAAAAAAATAATACAAAACAAGCAGAACAGTAACAGAAATACAATGAAACACATCACTTAATCACACCAAACCCACAGAAATAAAATGAAAAATCACTGACAAAGATTTAAATAAAATAACAGCAACTCACTGAGAATTTGTGAGAAATCTGTTTTAAAAGATTAAGAACTTGCTTGCCTGCCTGCCTTTGCACACCTACCCTCCCCAACTCCTTCACAGAGACAGGAAAAACTGAAACCTGAATTTTAACTAAAAATTATGCAAAGATCTAAACAAAAACAAATGATCCCTAGCAGCACTAGGACAAATTGACTATTTGGGGAGTGACTGGCTCTCAAAAAGATAGTTTTAAGGGTTTTTAAAGGTTTATTTTTTTCTGTGATGCCCGCCACAAGACTGCTCTCCAACTCTCTTAATGATAGACTGTGCTAGAAACTGGCTCCATGTGATATTTGACCTAAAACCCCATAATGCATTGCAAAATTCGCCTTTGGGCTAAACTTTGATGGCGAAGTTAATAAAAAATCTTCACTTTACGAAGTTTTTTGTAAATCCTTGAAGTTCCAAATAATGGTGAAGTTGCATTTCAGAGTGGCGGAATGCTTTGCAAATTTAGAAAAATCTGCAAATTATTTCACGGAGTGAATTTTTCACACTTCGCACATCACTACTTGTCTGGGAAGGAAGGGCATGCGCTTGGGGGAGGGGTTCTCCCATTGCTGCAGGAGGAGGTTAGCAGGCAGAAGAGTCTGGAAATCTTGTTGATCCACCTTGAAGGGGAGGATTTGGGACATTGAAAGATGGTGGAACTGCTGCTGTTGATGAAGGGAGATCTGCATTTCAGTAGAGACCGGTGGCCCCATACAGTTCTCATCTGGTCACACCTAATTTAGAGAGAGTACTTACTGCATTCTATTTATGTTGAAGCTATAAATAAGGCATGCATTGCAGTTAATCGGGAGATGAGAACCTTTATGGAATCTGTGGGGAGTGTGATAGTGAGACATAAGGACATTTATGCCTCCAGCAGGGGCCTTTTGGTGGGGAGGAAGGGCAGGTGCAGGAAGAAGGAATAGATACAATGTTAATTTCTTTTAAGCAGGCCTTGGAAGAACAGTTAGAATAAGCAGATTGGGGGCTCAGACTAGGTCTGGTCTGTGGTTGTTCAGGAGGATTGCAGACTGAAGGTAAAGGGGAAGAACAGAGGATGAATCAAATTCTCATGAACGGCTCATTACCTCCAGTCGGCATGAGGTCAGGGGACCTCAAGACTTGGACCCGAATGGGGATCATGGTCTAACCTCATCAGGTTATTCTGCAAGGACAGTGGCGCCAGACAGGGGCGGCCACAGGAGCCTTGGCCATATGACCTCCCTGTGAGCTAGGAGACACTCAGGCACACACTGGGGTGGCCCAGGATTGAGGGCAGGTGTGGGATGCCTGGTGAACTGTGCATCCTCCTAGCAGCACATGCTGCTCTAAAATGGTAGTGGTAAACATCATAAATACATGGCTGTGGCCATTTCTCCAAGATCTGTGTCTATATTGAGGAAATGGGTAGTAGGAGGCTACCAGACAATGACAGGAGATTGCCTTAAAGTGCTGCTGAATTTCAGATGGACCCCAAAACTAAAGGATCTTTGTGGTATTTCTGAAAATCTACATCTTGCTCTTCATGCTAATGAATCAATTGTTGTTGAGGCTGAAAACTCCTACATATTAAGGGTAGAAGACGATCACGGAGGAAGATAAATCCATTTCAAAAAGGTGAAGATTGTGGACCCCATATGGGGCACAAGATTTTTCATGGCTGAGTGGTAGTGAAAGAGCTTGCTCCTGCACAAGCCACCATGTTTATTTATTATTTATTTGCTTTTGATGACTGGGTAGGTGCACTAGGCAAAAACCTGCCTGTTTTCAGGCACAACCAGGGAGAGTACAATTTACAATAGTACAGTAGGGCAACAGAGTGTACAACTCATGGCAATAGCAAGGATAAGTAGAAACAGGAGACCAACATAACAAGCCATAATGTCAGTAACTGAGTACAATTAACATTGTAGTACCATAAGCTAGAATAAACATTAGATCAGAACATACATAAGTAGCATAGTGACCAGAGTACGAGGTCCTGTGTCCAACGCAGTGGAAACAGGAGAGTGGTATCCAACAAATATAATAGCAATAACCTCAGAGGTAGGGAGGGGGTAAAGGTAGGGAAGCCTCAAGTGCATTAAGTGCAGACTCAGACACCCGGTGTGTTTAGGTGGGAAAAAAGTGCATTCTTAAACATAAGGTGGGTTGTAGAGGACGTCACGTGTAGGGGGAGTGAATTCC
This sequence comes from Neoceratodus forsteri, assembly GCA_016271365.2. Lineage (NCBI taxonomy): Eukaryota > Metazoa > Chordata > Ceratodontiformes > Ceratodontidae > Neoceratodus > Neoceratodus forsteri. The sequence continues at coordinate 974,627,988 of CM057450.1, read as the reverse complement.
AGAATCTGGGAACAAAATAGGAAAAAGCCTGCTCGTCCATTTTACAGGAGCATGGCTGTACTGAGAGCAAGGTGGAGGAGGAGGACCTGAGAGCATGAGTGTGGGAGACAGGGATCTGCATACCAGCCAGGGCAGCAGGGTGAGGTGTTCTGTTTAGAGAGTCCACAAAGCATCCAAGTACATAGGACCACAGGGCACTAGGGGACAACCAATTCAAGGCAGAAAAAAGCTGGCAATGATGTGTGAGGTGAGTAGCAGATAAGGTGAATCTGCAAATGTTATTGTACGTAACATCCCATTTATGAAGGACCCCCGGGCCGGCATGGGAGAGTACTGGAAGAGCATACAGTAGTTGTGGCATCAACACACCTCTCACCACAGAGATCTTGGCAGCTGGAGTAAGTGAGTAACGCACTCTGTAGGCTGCTCCAATCTTGGCATTAACTGTAAGGCAAACCTTCTTAACATGAGAGGCAAAGTCCAGTCCCTGATCTAGAGTCACACCTAGATATTTGAACGTTATAGTGTCCAAGACTGGAGACCAATCACAGCCATGGATTAGGAGCTGAGGAGACTCAGAAGGAACCTGTTGAGAGGACCCAAAGAGCATGGCCTGGGTCTTGTGAAGGTTTAGGTGTTGATAATTGGAGGCAAACCAAGACTGGAGGGTTTGAAAAGCATGTGATAATTGTTGGTTAAGCTCAGCTATTGACTTAGAGGCAGAGTTTGTTCAAACCTGCTGTGTCCAGACAGACAGCTATCCTGGTTTTTCTGACTTCAGATTGCCTACATACCATCAAGAGGTTTGCAGCAACTAAGAGGGAGGGAGAGAGAGAGAGAGAGAGAGAGAGAGAGAGAGAGAGAAAGAGAGAGAGACAGTGAGAGAGAGAAAGACAGAGAAAGAGCAGCGCTTCTGCCTGCCACCCCCTGTGGTGACTGAGTCTCTTGAACTGTGTTGAGACTATCAGTAATCTATTAGACTCTAGACTGCTACACTGACATATTCAGATAGTTAGACAGATTGAGGTCTGTAGGCTTGTCAAAAAGAAGCCTTGATCTATACAAGGGCTGTGTTGAGGGGTGCAGCTCATGCAGAAGTAAACCCTTTTGTTGGATTACAATTTGCATTACACCATTTAAAGTACTAGCTAATTTGTGCCTCTCTAATTCCATCATCCTGCATTGGGCCTGCACCTCGTATCGAACAAAGCTATGTGGTGCCCCAGCTAACTGTTTAATGGGTGTTCTCTGGGCTCTATGGAACATGTGTATCAGCTTAATTCAGCGACTCTGTGTGGGACTGATTTGACAGTAGGTTAGGGGGGCTGAGGGAGGTTACCCATGAGCATATTATTTGTGTTTTTATTGCATTGCATTGATTACTTTCATCAATGCTTTTTTCTTTCCCTTATAAATCTTATTCCTGGTTTTGACTACGTCTACTGTGTTCTATTATTTTATAGTTTGCTGTGTTATATTACCGTTATTGCTATTGTTGGTTCTATGGGAAAGGTCTGTTGGAGTCCAACACAGTATTTTCCCGGGGGTATCATCCTGACTGCTGTATTAATAAGTAAAGGGTCTCTCTGAGTAGAGGCACCACCATTTAATCAATATCAATATTTATTTATTGGAAGGTATATTGAGAATGAGTTTCTCTTTTACAATTGTGTCCAGTACATACAAACACTTGTGACATAACAACCAATACAAAACATTGTGTATCAGTTACAGTAAGTACTCTAAAAAGATAGAAAATGCACTAATAACAATCACACTGACTGAACAGCAGTTTTGTTAATACTGGTGGTCTTAAAGAGAGAAATTGGTAAAAGGCATTCATTGTTTAACTTTTTCTGAATTTTATCCCATATGCGTGGCACAGGTACTGCAAAGGGTGCATTCTACAAATTTTGTTTGTATTTTGGTATTGAATAATTTGATAATATTGATGATCTAAGCTTGTAATTATTGCTTGATCTGAGATATAACTGGTTCAAAAGATAAGATGGAATTACATTTGTTACAGATCTGTACACAAAGATATACCAATGCATTTGTCTCCGTACAGTTAAGGGAGACCAACCGACTGCAGCATAAAAATTACAGTGATGTGTTTTCTGAGGTAATCATGTTATAAACCTTAGAGCACTAAGATATAGAGTATGATATAAAGGATCAAGTACTCCTAACAATGGAGCTTGCCATTAAAAGGCAAGCCAGGTTGTCCTTTGGCCCTGCTGGAAAGACAGAGGGGAAGGGGGGAGTGAGAGGTGGGGGGGGAGGTGGGCCAGCTAGTGACATCACTGGATAGAGGGTCATATGACAGGTGGCTGGGGCTTGCTGTCCATTGGCCAAGGGGTGGGGCCATCAGGGGTCCTGAGCAGGGGTCCTTTTGGGCTGTAAAAGGGTTGGTAACCCTTAGCAAGCCCTCTCTCTTGTTGTTTAAAATTCAAGCCTGAATCACAGCACATCATTGGCAATTTGAGGTAAGGCACTGAGGTTCCTGGGCCTTGTGGCCACAGGGAGCCCTGTGTTTTTGTGGTCAAATTACAATTTTATGTTAAAACCTATCTCATAGTCTGTTCATCCAGAGAGCAATCCCAGCTACTGTAGGAATTGTTGCAGTCATGTTGGAAAAGGACAATATGTAAAGGTTTATTGGAAAAAATGCACATTTTAGGCATGGTAATGTGAGACTGGAGCATGCTTGGACAAAAGGCCAGAGCAGAAAGTTTTTTTGTCTGGGTGTTTGTTGTTTCTCTCTTGGTTTCCTTTGTTTGGTTTGCATTTGGTGTAGGCATGGAATCCCATGCCACGTGGAGCTGTGGTTTGTTGGTTGACTCGGAGGTTTGCACATCTGTGGGGTGGTAGCAACGGAAATAGTAGTTGCGCGAGAATGAAGCCCTGGGAACTGGGGAGCATGAGGATGGCTGCTAAGAGATTTGTGGTATGGGGCCAGCAGCTGCCCGATATGTCGGAGGCTGGCTGCAGGACAAGATGGGTGCCGGTTGCATTCCTCATGATCAGTTGCTGGGGTGGGGTGGTGTTGGCTCATTGGGGTGCTGTTGCCCAGTACTGCGGTGGTTTGTGGGCACGGGCTGCACTGAGGATCACGGATGGCAGCTGGCAGTGGAGGTGGGGAAGTTGCGGCGGGATGGCAGGAGAGAATTGAGTGCCCCAAGTGGGACAGAAGCAGGATGGGTGCCGGAGCTGGATGAGGCAGCGAGGTGGGGCTGTACACTCGCAGGGATGCTGGCAGGGGCTGCAGGAGGCCAGGAGGCCATGTGGCTGGCTGGTGAGCAGGCCTTAGGAGGTGCAGGTCTGGTGTAGGCCGGCAGGGTGGGGAGCGTGCATTTTCACCCAGGAAGACAGGGGAAATTAAAATTAAAAACAAAAAAATAAAAAATTGTTTTTGGAAAGTGAGCGAAGATGTGGCAGAAGGGCTTGCGCTTGATAATGTGGGATTTGGCACAGGGAGACATACCTGGAATACAGGGCAGAGTGATGACTCGGGAGACAGACAAGGGAGCCGTGATGGTGGCACAGGCAGCCGGGAGCCACGTGGCACCAGCAATAGGCTGGGAGACCTTTCAGTGGGCGTGCTGAGGGAGGCGCTTGCATGTTCAAAGGGGTTGGGGGTCTTGGTGAGGGCTTTATGGCTCCAGGCATTTTACAGGAGGAAGCAGAAGTGATTCGGAAAGGGGGATAGGGCTTACGGCCTACAGGCAAAGGCTGGGGGTTGGGGGGGTTTATTCCATGTGGGGGTCTAACGGCACAGAGGCAGACATGATGGCAGAATGGGAAAAGGTGATGAACTGTAAACCGGAAGAAGTGGTAAAGACCAAGGTTTTGAGTCTCAGCTACTGCATGGATGGCTAAGAAGGAGGAGAGGGTGTTCCAACCAGGGAGAGCCCGGGGCTTGTGCCTGGGCATGGCATGCCACAAGACCATGTGGAAAGCATGAGACTGGGCAAAAGGGGGGCAGAAGGACCACAGTAAGTGATAGCTAGGTGATGTGGCACCCACAGTCAGAGGGCGGAAGGGCCACTGTGTTCGGCGCCTCAGGGAGTATGTGGTTGGGGCAGGAGGACCAGATCAGCATGCGGGTTTTTTGTGGCCTGCAAGGGGCATGCCTGGGCTGCACGAGGTCATGGCACATGGGCAAACACCTCCCGGTTTTCCGGTGGAAGGGGGATGGGACATGCATGGTGGCAAAAAGGGATAGCGCCGCCTGAAGTGTAGGGGACAGAGATGGGGGGGCGTGTGGCGATGAATGGAGGGAGCTTTCCAGATGTACTCCCAAGGCAAAAGTTTTTTTTTTTGCCTGGCAATCAGGGGCAAGCCTACTCTGGGTAGGAGGGGCCACAGACAGGACCCAGACAGTCATTTGGGAGTAGGGGCCTTGCTGGGAGGCCAGAGTTGGGGGAGAGCGGGACACGACAGGTGGGCCGGGAAGGAGGGATCACCAGCCTAGAAGGTGGAGCTGGTTGAAACAGGGCAGAATGGGCGAGCCTGGCCGGCCTAGTGGGGGGGCCCCTCCCACGGCATGAAGGGAGCGGACAATGGGGAGAGTGGTCATGCTGGTAATCACTGCGCTTATTATGAATTCTAGTAGCAAGATGGAGACTATGGCACCCAAGAAGACATCAGTGTCCAGCACCACAATAATGGAGGAGGCAGCGACGCAAATGCAACAAATGATGGAGTTGGTGGAAGCAGTCAAGAAGAGGGAGGCGGGGGAAGAGGTCCAGAGGAAAAGGAAGGTGCGAGATGAGAGGGCAGGTGGGGGAAGGCCGAATAAGAGACCCAAGAGAATGGTGCCTGGCCCCTCACCCGCGCCAGGGCCAGCACTCGAACCAACTCCGGCCCTGGTGGGGCCTAGGCCAGACAGTAGTAAGGACAATGTGGATGTCAACAATGAAGGGGATTTAAAGGAATATTTGGAGGGTCTGCTGGGGGATATGGGGGAGGAGGGGGTGAAGAAGATGGAACAGGTACTGCAGGCCATGAAGGCACAGCACAAACAGGTGGAGGGAGGGGCAGGGAACGGGGGTCTAGGAAGCTTTAAGATGGGCCACCGGGTTTTAATTTGGGGGACTATGTGCCATCCTCCCTGAAGGAAAAAATCTGGAAGGGGGAGTATATGGACATTTTTGGGTTGGTCGACAAGGAGACGGCCAAGAAATACGAACAAAAGAAATCAGTTGGTAAGTCAGAGATGGTGGTGGCATTGGCGGTGGTCAGGCACAAGGCAGAGGAAGTCAAGTACAAAGGTAAGAACATTGACACTTGGCAAGCACGGTTTTTGATCTATAGCATGCTAGTGTTGGAAAAGCAGCCGGAGTTGGCTATCCCACTGTTGACTTATACAGCAATCATCAGTGATGTGTATAAGGCGAAACTGCGTTTTGGCTGGCTAAAGTATGATGAGTCATTTCGGAAATGGATAGCGGCCAAGGGGGACCTGAGGTGGGACTGCACCCACTTGGAGCTGTGGGTGAGGACCCTCTCAGGGCCAGCAGAGCCTGTGGCAGAACAGGGTAAGAGGGCCTCTCAGGTACCAGCCACAAAAACATGCTGGGCTTAAAAGAGGTTAAAACAGGGCTTCATGTACGTGGCCTAGTTGCAAGTTCAGGCGCTCTTGCGAGCAATGCGCTGGGTCACACCTGGTGACAAGCTGCAGGTGGGTGGGTGGGATAAGGTGATACAGGCAGGGGGGAAACATCAAGAGCAGCCCTTTCGAGGGGGGAGGGGAGCGGGAGGGGGAGAGAGGGACCTGGCAGAGGGGGATATAATTCCAACTACAGATGGAACTAAGAGGGTGAAGGAGGTCAGGCAGTGGGGTTGCACCCCAGCCCACATGCCCATCAAATTAGGGTTAGTGGAGGCATGGATGGAAGGTTACCCTGATGTCCAGGGGACTGAGTGGTTGAGGGAGGGTTTTCAAAGGGGTTTCCCACTGGGTTTCGTGGGGAGGCGAGCGGGGATGAGGGCAAAGAACTTGGGATCGGTGATGGGGAAGGAGGACACAGTCTGGGCGAGGATTAAGAAGGAGGTCCTGGCAGGAAGGGTGGCGGGGCTTGGGGCTGTTACAGGACCCCCCATGCATTAACTTCTGGGTGTCAGCCCTTGTGGTGGTACCCAAGAAACAGGCAGGGGAAGTAAGGCTCATACATCACCTTTCTGACCCGGACGGGGGGTCAGTGAACGAGGGGATTCCATAGCAGTTGAGCGTGGTCTCATATGCTTCTTTGGATCAGGCAGTTGAATTGATTTGGGCGGTAGAGGGGGCATGGCTCACAAACATGGACATTGAGTTGGCGTTTAGACTGCTGCCCATCCAGCCATCACACTGGGATCTGTTGGGCTTCCAGTTTGAGGGTGGGCTATACTTTGATAAGGCTGTGCCCATGGGCTGCACGGTGGCTTGCTCGATCTTCGAGGCGTTCAGCTCTTGGGTGCAATGGGTATTTGGGAACTGATATGGACACGAATGGGTAGTTCATTATCTGGATGACTTCCTGTTGATTGGGGCCAGCCAGGATGGGATTCAGGTGATGTTGCAGGATTTTCAGGACATGTGTGGGACCATTGGGATCCCCCTGGCAAAAGGAAAAACAGAGGGCCCAGCGTGCAGGCTGGAGTTCTTGGGCATTGAGGTGGATGCAGAACAAGAATGTTTCTGTTTGTCCAGGGACAAGGTAGCCCACCTGAAGGGGCTACTGGCACTGGTGGGGGGGAGGAGGGTGACGCTGGTACAGGTACAGCAACTACTGGAGCACTTTAATTTTGCCTTCAAGGCCATAAGCCCGGGCAGGGCATTCACGCAGAGATTGGGAAGGGCCATGGTGAAGGCTAAACAACCACACCATTGGGTAGACATCAGCAGAGGGGTGCAGGGAGAATCTACATGTATGGGAGGAGTTTCTAGGGGCATACAATGGTGTGACATTTTGGCAGGATGATTGGGCCTACAATTACAGACATGGAGCTGTACACAGATGCCTTTGGGGCATTAGGGATGATGGCATATTTTAAGGGAGAATGGATCTCAGAAGCATGGCTGTCGCAGTGGAAGGAGTGGGGGGTCAACAAGGACATCACCTACCTTGAGATTTTTACCCATATGGGTAGTAATGGAGGTCTGGGGGGACCAGATGAGGGGGACGCAAATCATATTTTGGTGTGACAACAAAGGGGTGTTTGAGGTGGTGAACAGGCAGAGTCGTAATACTGAGTCAGCTGGCCAAATGCTATGGTGCATGGTGCTACTGGGACTGAAGTTGAACCTGTCATTCAAGGCACAGCATATTGAGGGGGTTCAAAATGAGGTCACTGACTGTCTTTCCCTTTTCCAGATGGAGAGATTTTGGGAATTGGTGCCACAGACAGCACCATCCTGGACCAGGGTGCCGGACAGGTTATGGGAGATTGGAAGGAGAAAGCTAGGGCCCTATATAGGGGAGCTTGGTTGGCCAACACCCTAAGAGCCTATGAGGAGGCGTGGGCAGATTTCCCGGAGTTCCAGGCCTAGCTTGGATGGGACACAGCAGAGCCAGTACTGGAGGAACAGGTCATGCAGTACCTAGTAGAGAAATGGGAGGAGGGGGATGGCTCACACTACCTCGGTGGTACAGCTGGCAGGCATTAGCTGGATATGCAAAGACCGGGGGTTAGTGGATGCAGGTGGGGGGAGGGCAATAAGGCGGATGGTGACTAGGTGGCAGAGGGGACAGGGCACGAGACAGGACACGAGGATTCCCATAATGGGCTCCTTACTCATGAAAGTGGTAAGGGTGTTGGAGCATGTTTGCATCTCAGCAAAAAAGGCCTGTCTTTTTAAGGCCATTTTTGTACTCATGGCAAAGGGGGCATTCAGAGTTGGGGAGGTAGTTGCTCCCAGGAAAGGGGTGGCCTCCATGGCACTGCAATATGAGACTGTCACGTGGGGAAAAGATAAAGTCACCATTTGGCTACCTAGGCCCAAGATGGACCAGAAGGTGAGGGGCACTTCGGTCACTATGCACAGGTACCAAGGGGAAGGGGTGTGCTTGGTCGTGGCCATGGCTGAGTATGGGATGGCCCGAGACACTGGGGGGGGGGGAGCATGGTTTCAGCATGGTGATGGGTCCCCAGTGACTAGTTTTCAGGTCGAAGCCATCCTGAAGAAGGCCATGGTATTTGTGGGGGGACCCCAGGGAATTTGCTGCCAGATGGGAGATGGCAGGGGAGGTGAAGTGGGTGGGGGTGAAGGCATTCCAACTGTTTCAGGAGATATGTGAGGTCTTGAGATTGTTAACACATGTCCCACTTTTTTCTTTCCATAGAAGGCACCAAGCGACAGGTGTGGATCGTGGGGCACTGGTTCATATATTGGGTGGAGAGGTTTGTGGCCACTACAAGGAGGGGGACGCAGCTGCGCCCACTCTTGGAGGACATGAAGGTCCAGTGGAAAGGCATCAGGGGCATGAAGTGGGCCCAACTACTGCCATTGTTGGGAGAGTTACGAATGTGGTGGGCCAGGCCCTACTGCATCATCATTCATCTAGGGGGCAATGATCTGGGGGGGGGGTGCCATGGGGAGCACTGATGAAGGACATTATAGCTGACCTTGAGAAGGTGAAAAGCTGGTGGCTGGGGGTGGTGATTGGCTGGTCTGAGATCACCTCTCGGTGGATGTGGAGGAGAGCAAAAGGGGTTAAGGCAATGGAGGTAGCTCAGAAGCGCTTAAACAGGAAGGTAGCCAGGGCAGTCAAGGAAATGGAAGGGGTACACATACAGCATAAAAATATTTCATTTGAGCAGGCTGAGGCATACCGATCAGATGGGGTGCACCTATTGGAAATTGGCATGTGCTTATTTCTGCGGCCTTTTGGGGACTTAATAGGTGTAGTGAATAAGAGGGGATGGAGATTCTATCCCACACGGGGGGAGCCCCATCTTCCATTCACGAGCAGGAGATGGATCAGTGGAAAGAGGGTGGGATTGGGGGGAAGGTGGGGTACGTGGCACCACGGGCTGGGGACAAAGGAACCCAGGCGTGGGAGTAACTGGGGGAGGGGGAGAGATATAGAGCTAGGGGGCGGATCATCGTGTCTGCACCTATTGGGAAAGGAGTCCAGGTAAGTGATGGTACCCGGTTCTGGTGATGGAGGGGAAGCCAGATCAGAGTGTCCGGTCCCCGAAGAGCAGCACAAACAGGAGAAGGAAGCAGAAAGGAAGAAGGCAGGATGGAAGACAGGGACTGATATGTCTGATTGTTGGATATGAATATTGTGATGTAACTATGACAACGTGTGCCTTTTAAAATAAATATTGCCAGTGAACATCCAAGGCTAGAAGGTGTGGAGTGAGTTTCATTTCTGGGAGGGCTCAATGGGACAATGTTGCTGAGGCATTTCTATATATACAGTCCCTGTAATCCAACTGAGACAAAAACAGTGAGTTCACCAGGTGTTTTCTGATTAAAAATCTAAAATAGGCCTTGTTTCTATATAAGAAGGCTAGTAATCTCTTTAGTTTATTTGACAAATTTTGAATATGGGAGCTAAATGCTAACTGATAATCTAAAAATGTACCCAGGTATTTATATGTAGTAATCCTAGTTATTTTTTTACCATTAATAGATCTTAAAGTAAGTTGGGACGTATCTACATTCTTCTTGCTAAACAACAACCATTGAGTTTTCTTTACATTAAGTAATGACCTCAAATCTGCAAGTTCTTTCTGTATTTTGACAAAATCTTTTTGAAATATGTCAGTTGCTAAGCTGGCGTCCTTATGGTGAGTGTATACAATTGTATCATCTGCATACTAAAATAAATGGGCAGTACATGAGCTTTGTTTCAGTGGTTCATTAATGTAAATCAAGAACAAAAGAGGCCCCAGTACTGACCCCTGGGATATACCTTTGTTAATTGTAGCCATGTCTGAACCGTGGTCACCTACCCTAACACATTGTTGTCATAAAAAAGGAAAGAACCAAACAGAGCATTCATACCCAGGACATTTAATTATCTGTAATAAACTCATGCTATACCAGCTTACCCAGGACCCAGTGCTTGGAGGCCTAAAGACCAAGTCTCAGCAGCTTCCTGTGAACTGAGTCACATGCATGACAGGTAAGGGGTGGCATCATGAACTTAAAAAAACACATATCTCCATTCAGAAATGAAATATAATAAAAGAAAAATGGGACTAAAAATTATACAGCATGATAAAAAGTATGGATGAATAGCAAATACAGCTGCTTCAAGAAAGAGAAGACCTATTTTTTTTTAATCCTTTGGTAACAGGGTATGGCCCACTGGGCACAAGGCCCATTTACAGGGGTGAACTGGGACCACTGGGGAGGTTAAGTGACTTGCTCAGGGTCACACAGTATGTAAGTGGAGGTTGTAGGAATCAAATCCAGTTCTGTTGGCTAGCTCTAATCTCTAGGCTATACTACAGACTTGATTTGCTTCTGTTTCCAAGTTACCAAATCTATTGTCATTTAATTAAGTCAGAACACAGTATGCATACACAAAGACTTTCATATACATTCAGTAAATTCAGTACATACCTCCAGCAGTGGATGATATAGACCAGCTAATGGTGCATCTATACTTGTTAAGCTACAGCAAATATCAGCGAGTAATACCACCAGCTGGAGTGATCACTACAATCCTGATACATGACAACTCTAATGCATATGACTCTTATGCAGTATAAACATTTCAATTTTGGGATATCAGCAGCAGCTGAAGTGCTCAAAGATGCAATAACAGACGTGATTTATGGCATTTGTAATACTTTATGCATTAGTGATAACATTCTTATATTCAGCAAGTAATGGAAAGAGCATGACACAATTTTGTGTCAAGTATTTGAAAGCATTGCTGGAAAGAGTCTGACAATAAACCAATTTATATGCGACTTTAAAAAAAATCAATGCCAGACTACTATGGTCACGTTTTATCATCTGAATGCATAAGACCTCATTCAAAGAATGTCACAACTATAAAAGAAATTTGACAGCCAAGCAATGCCAGTGACGCAATATCTTTTTGAGAAATGGTGAGATACTGCTCTGGGAAATCTACTATATTCCAAGTAAAAGCACAGCTCTGCATGAACTAAAGCAGCAAAAATACACTTGCATGGGCTGTGCTCTATCAGAATCCTTTTGATCTGATTAAAACTGTTAACTACTGATGCAACAGTAACATTTAACTGTGTTCCTCAAACTAAGCTAATTGTGAATACTATTTTTTTCTGTTGATCTATTTTATGCCCCCTTGTCTCCTGACCAGGCTCCCTTCCTGCCGGCCTGCCCAGCTCCTTCACCTAGCTTCTCCTGGGCCTATCCATTAGTCCAACTTCATCCATCCATGGCTTATGCCCCACAGAGCATCAGCAGAGCTCCCCTCCACTGCAGTGGGGATCCAGATTTCTGAGGAGGGTTGAAGATTGCTGGTGCAGGGCCTGTAGCAGCTGGAATTCATCCGGCCCGGATGTGTTTTTTTTTTCCTCTTTTCAACCCTCTTACCCTCAGGATGTCAGTGGCAGGGGTGCACATGTGTGCATATGCACTCCTGCAGAGCAGGGCACCTGCTGATGTCCTTCCCATGTAGCTGCTCCCAGCTGCACTGCCACCTGTGTTCACTCAGTGGCAGTCCGACAGTGGAGCAAGCTGACCTCACTCACTGGAGGAGGAAAGCATCCTTTGGGATGCTCAATTCTCCTCCCCCTGGTCAGCCCACAATGACCTAAGCCTGTTCCCAAACCCAGACCCCTGCCATCGTGAGCAGTAGTGCTATCACTGTGCTGACAGCCGGCGGAATACTATCTTGTTTCATTTAGGTGCAGTTCTGTCACAGCATAATAGTTCTTACAGTGGCTATAGATTTGTGTTCCACGTTAATCATTGCATATCTGTTTAACATGAAAATATATCCTTACAAGAAGCTGTTGCTATAGAACTGCATGTGCATGTTAATTCAGCGTTTCTCTATGGTGTTAAGTTCTCTATTATTTCTTATCACAAAGCACTTGAAATACATTGAGGAAATCCAAACTTCTCATACCCAACTGCAAGACTAAATTAATAGTAAACAAAACAGATCCATGCCATCCGCCTCCCAGGGCACACCTGGAAACAAGCTATCATAGTTTGGTGTGCCTTTCCTGGTCAAAAATTACAAAATAAAATGCAGGTATTATGAGTTAAACAGTATGATTACTTTTTTCCTTGTATTGTACTTAGCAAATATAGTAATTAAGCAGAGCACATGTGTAGCAAACTGCTTCAACAATTGTTGATGTAAACAATAATTCCAGGACAGCCCAGTAGTGCAACAGGCAGTACTCTGATTCCTGATTCTGACTCCCATTCCCAGGCTGCTGGGGCTTCTAAGACATAGCAGAAGCAGTGAAGGAGGGCAGACATTGCCGGTTCTTAGAAAAAGGATGAGGAATGTCCTACCTGATTGACTGAGAGCATTCCAAATACATATCCCTACTGTATGTTTATCAGTCAGCAGAGCCCTCTAAAAAAGGCAAGGCAAGGCAAATTTTATTTATTTATTTATTTTGTGCTGCCATGCCACCGTTCCCTCTGCCTCAGTCACAGACCCCTCCGCTCCCACTCCCACATTAGCCACAACTCCCTGATATCCCCTGGCTTGCCCCCCCTGGATAGGGTTGCAGCACCGGCCCTAAGTGCCACAATTGATGGGATAGGTCAGGGAGAAGGCCTGGGAGCTCATCAGAGCGGAGGGGCAGGCATCATCCAGGTGGCAGGCAGCTGCCTTTTACCCCCTATATGCGGGGGCGGGGATGTGCAATGACTACCAGCGTCCACCCTGCCCCACATATTATGTTAAAGTGCCAGTCGCTGTAGTACCCCTGGCCTCTGCCAGGGGTCTGTCAAGCACCGGACACACTCCTCACCCTCCCCCCCTGAGAAGGAGAGCAGTCCCTGGGACTCTCAATCCTTCTCCCCCAAGCCAGCCCTCTGATGACCGGGGTCCATTCCTGAACCTGGGTTGCCGGCGTTGCAAGTGGAAATCCAACCGCTGCGCCAATGGGCAGACGCAAATTTTATTTTTATGGTGCCTATTCCCTGAGGCTCTGGGTACCTAACAGAACATATCAAAAAAGTAAAACAACAAATAAAAATACAATAAAATTTCCAGAATAAATAAAGTTCAGATGAACAGCTATAAAATCAGCTTCAGATAACTGGGACGGCTTGGGCAGGAAAGTCAATCTACAAAAGCCAGGCAAAAGAGGTGCACCTTCAGCCTCAGCTTGAAAACTCCAATTGAGGGGGCCTCCTGGACTGCAGATGGAAGCGAGTTCCACAGGGTCGGCCCAGAGACATTCAAAGTACGGTCACCCGAAGTCTTGAGCCGAACTCTGGGAACGTCCAGTCAGCCCCTGAGGAGGAGCGGAGGTAGCAAGCAGAGAACACAGGTGTCAAGAGCTCCAACATGTAACCAGGACCCAGTCCATATAGGGCCTTCTAGGTGAGCAAGCCCAGCTTGAAAAGGACCTTCCACCTGACATGCAGCCAGTGCAGAGCACCCAGGACCAGGGTCACATGACTGGATCTGGACAGTCCCATCAGCAACCAGACCGCCATGTTCTGCACCAACTACAGTCTGCAGAGGATCCCTTCCATGACCATGAAGTACAGAGAGTTACAGTAGTCAAGTCTAGTGGTAACAAAGGCATGTACCAGAGTCAGCAGGTCCTCAGGTGGAATGAGGGGCTTGATCCTGGTGATGTTCTGCAAGTGGTAAAAAACACTTTTAACTACAGACAATACCTGACCTTCAAAGGTCAGCCTACTATCCAGGATCACAATGAGATTATGCACCCTCGGGGAAGCCACCAAGACCCCAGGAAGAGACCTGTGTTAGCTCCAGGTGGCAACTCATCACACCCTCGACCTGGCTCGATTACTAGTACCGCCGTCTTATTTGGATTTAGTCTCAGCCAGCTGGAAGTCATCCAGTCATTGATTTTAGCCAGACAGCTGTTAAGCATGTCAACAGCACCAGATGTTCTGGGTACAAATGACAAATACAGCTGAGTGTCATCTGCATAGCAGTGAAACTCCATGCTGAGTTGCCAAATGATCTCACCCAGGGGCAGCATGTACACTACAAACAGCATCGGTGACAAGATTAAGCCCGGTGGTACTCCACAAAACAGGGGCATTGGGGAAGAGGAGAAATTCCCCATCACCACCTTCTGTACCCTATCAGAGAGGTAGCACTGAAACCATCTGATAACAGCACTGACGAGTCCACAAAACTCTCTGAGCCAATTGAGAAGCACAATGTGGACCACAGTGTCAAAGGCTGATTAGAGATCGAGGAGGCCAAGAATTGACCTGTCTCCTCTATCTCTAGCCCTAAGCAGATCAATATGCACCCTAACTAGAGCTATTTCTGTGCTGTGTCTAGCCTGAAAACCCAACTGAAATGGTTCATAGATGCCAAAGAACATGAGGCGATCCTCGATCTGCTGTGCCGCCAGTTTCTCAACAACCTTGCTCAAAAATAACAGGTTAGAGATCGGATGGTAATTTTCCAGGATGTCTGGGTCAAGGGAAGGTTTCTTAAGGAGGGGTCTTACCAGCGCCTCTTTCAAAGCAACTGGAAACACCCCCCTCCACCATCGAGCACCTGGCAATCCTGGAGAAAACCGGGCCAATAGCCTCAACACATCCCATTAAGAAACGCGTCGGGGCAAGAGGATCATGTGATGGCTGGCTAGAGACAGCAGCTCTCTTAATGCTCTCCCACTCATAAATGAATATAATTCACTGATTACTTCAGCAAAGAATGTGTTAATCTATATTTCCTAGCAAGGCTGATGATCTACCTGGGCACCGATCACAGTTTGGCGCTCCAAATACAGCTATGGAGGTGCAAATGAAACAAGAACTCCAGGCCAATAGCCTCAACACATCCCATTAAGAAACGCGTTGGGCAAGAGGGTCACGTGATGGCTGGCTAGAGACAGCAGCTCTCTTAACTCTCTCCCACTCATAAATGAATATAATTCACTGACTACTTCAGCAAAGAACGTATTATTCTATATTTCCTAGCAAGGCTGATGATCTACCTGGGCACCGATTGCAGTTTGGAGCTCCAAATACAGCTATGGAGGTGCAAATGAAATAAGAACTCCCGCAGCACACCCCTCCACCCTCTCCTGAGAAGGCTGCAAAGAAAGCCAGGCAGCAAACAGCCAAATTGACCCCGGCACCTCGAGTAAGACAGCGGCTGCACCACCAACAGAGGAGCAATTTTTGCAGGAGATGAAGCCGATACAAGAAGCATTACTCCTGCTCACCTCGAATGTGGCAATATTAAAAAAAGAACTAGTGCATGTTTCACATCAAGTTAAAGACACCAAAGCATGGGCAGCCTCATTGGAAAAATGGGGAGTGACTACCGACCTTGAGATCGTGGCCCTCAAAAAACAACTGTACAAGATGGAGCTAAAGCTAGAGGACCTTGAGGGCCATGGTCGCTGGAATAACCAGGTGGTGATTGGCCTCACAGAAGGTGAGGAAAGTTCCTCACCCATCCTCTTTACCCAAAAGTTGCTTGAGAAAGTTGCAGGCCCTTCACCAAATGGCCCCTCCTACATGGTGGAGCGAGCCCACAGAGCACTGTGCCCCAAACCAACTGCAGGTTCGCCCCCACAACCATTTCTCCTAAAGCTGGTTAACTATCTTGACAGGCAGCACATATTGGCCAAGTTACGGGACATTCAAGCGTTAATGTGGGAGGGGAACAAAATATGGATTTGGCAGGACCTACCGGCCTCGGTGAGACAGAAGAGGGGCTCATATCATCCAACGGTCTCCTGCCTTATCCCTGCTGGAATTCACTTTTGGATGATGTACCCGGCACTGCTTCAGGTCCGAATACAGGAGAAATGGCACTCGTTTGACTTGAACGAACAAGCAGTAGGAGAGCTTCAGAGACTGCTGCCTGAACTGTTCAAGAAGTGAATGTAGGTACAAGTGACTGTAGAGGTCTCTTTCTTAGGGGATCTTGTCTAACATGGTCTGGAAGAGCTGTTTCACTGCTTAATATGTAACCCTATGCTATGTGATTGGGCTGAATATAATATTGGCCCTTTAATAGCTGCCCTTCTTGTGTGCTATGTGTGGGGCTACAAAGGAAGATTGGATCTCAGCTCCTATAGTGTTTCCAGTGACAGTATTAAAGACTACAGATTGTTGGTATTAGTATTAAAACTACAAGTGCTGCAGGTTGAATCAGTTCATGGTTCCTGGGTCAAGATCCAGGACTCGCTTTAACAAGCTGGATTACGGTATCGAACTGCATATTTTTACTGTGGCTTGTTATTACATTGTTTTCACTGGGTTAACCCTCGTTAAGGATTTGAGGGAAGAACTGATGGCAGAAAGCTCCATTTTCCCATATGAATCAGCAGTGCACACATTCAAGGGGTTGCCCTGGACTTGCTGTGCGAATGTTTCTTTTTTGGTCTCCTCAGTAATGAGTTTGCCATGCGGCAGCTATTGGTACTGCACCATTGTGGAAATCCAGCTTGTTGGACTGTACCTTCACAGCCAGATATACTGACTTGCAGGAGGCTCTAGGACCCCAGGATTACCTTTTTGAAAATTACTGTGTGATCACCACCAGTGGCTTGATTTGGAGCAAATAATTATTACCTGTACATTGCAGGAGATGGGGAGTGATTTTTTCTTTTGCAGCGGACTAAAAGCACCTCCACTTGGGGCTAATCTGCTTTCATTTAATGCTCAATATTCAGCATACCTCAGTGGCGGGCACAATCAGGTTTATTTTTATTTCTTTTATAAAGAGCTGGATGTTAGTCTTGGTGGACATATTGAACAGCTCCTCTTCTTTTTACTTGGGTTCTGGGGCAACCCTGTTCTTTAGATAGATTGTGACTGACTGAAGCCCTTGTTCCTTCATAGAATGAGAATAAGGGCATCCAAGCCTTGTTCTTTATTTGGGATGGTTTTTACTGCGCTTAAAGCAGTATACATGTTCACCCATTTAAACAGTTGGTGCCCTGGCATTCTCAGGGCTTTTCATTAGCTAACTATTGGAGGATTGTGATTTTACTATTCTATGGTGGGAGGAGGGGGAGGGAAGGGGTACTTCTCTGCTGAAACTGGAAGCATCATGCACAGTACTATCAAGGGGAGGGTGCCTTACCATTGCATGATCTAATGTATGTGATTTAATTCAATGGGCAAATATTGATGTATGGGTAGGAATAGACTTAAGTAAATTGTATATTGGCTTCATATTAGGGTACTGCACGGTATGGGGTGGTGGGTTTGTTTTTGTGTATGTTTTCACCTGTTGTGGGGTATATGGAGGGTGGGGGTGGGACTCATGGTCTCAGTATGGAAACTGGGGTTTATGTTAACACCTAAGATTAGTATTTATTGTTATACTGTGAGAATTTTCTTATGGAATGTTAAAGGTTTGTGCAACAAGCATAAAAGATATAAAATACAGAAGCACCTGCAGGTGGAGAAGGGGGCAGATTTCTTTCTTACAAGAGACTCATTTTCTCAAAATGGAAGCTAACTTGTAGCAGAGGTTAAATATAGGATAAGTGTTTGCGGCAAGGGCAAGCACAAAAAGCAAGGGGGAAGCTATTCTGTTAATCGGAATCTGAATTTTAAATGCAACCAATGTATTTAGGATCCTCTGGGTAGATTTGTTTTTGTGCTGGGTACTCTGGAGAGATCTAACATTGACCTCTGATCTATTAATGGCCCTAACACAGACACTCCATCCTTTTTTATGGATATCCTTAACCTCCTGCTGCCTTTTCTGTCTGTACCAATTTTGTTGGGTGGTGATTGGAATCAAAACAAAATGGTTATATTAAATACATGCTGAAAATAGAAAATAGAGTTAAAAATCTACGTTTCAACCTTAGGTCTTCTTCAGAAAATATCTAAAGGAGAAAAAAACAAAGTTAGTGTAGAGGGGATGTAAAATGAGGGATATATATATATATGTGGGGAAAGAAAAAAGGGGAGGCTCAGAGAGAAGAAGTGATAAATGGCAAGATTAAGAGAGAATCTGTGAAACAAAAAGGTGATGATGGGAAAGATAAAGCAAAACAGGAGTGAAAGAGCTAGAGAAGTCCCCAGGTGGGGATTAATTACCAGGGCCTAGTAAGAAAGCTGAAAGGTGACAAATGTGGGGGAAGGAGACAGAGATGGAGACTTATGGTGAAAATGAAAAAAAAATTCAATCTATACAGATACAAACAGACTTAAGAAAAAATAAGGGGTAGCTGAAAGATGTTAGTGGAAAATAAGTCTATCATTTAAACCAGAGGACTGCTGGGAGCCAAGGCAGATGATTAGCTTGGCTTCCATGTTTTTTCTATGGTCAGAATCCCAGAAGCCCTGCTGAAGGACACAAACAGAAAGGTCATTGACACTGTGGTCTCTGGAGGTAAAGTGGGATACAATGGGTTTAGCAGTGTCACCATTCCTGACTGTTCTGTAATGTTCCCTGAAATGGTCAGCAAGGCTCCTACCAGTCTCTCCAATGTAAATAGCTGTACACTTCCTGCAAAGAATACAATATACCACATTAGTGGAGGTGCATGAGAACTCCTTGGTGATGTGAAAAACACCTGTAGGCCCCAAATTTCAGTCACACTGGAAACAAATTTGCAGGTAGCAGTGAGTCCTGTTGCAAGGTTTGGTACCTCGGAGGGAGGAACTGTTAGGAGTAGGTAGGCTGTTTCTACCAGGAGATTCCACAGGTTGGGTGGTTGGTAGGCGCAATAGGTGGTTCTGTAAAGGAAGCAGCAATGTTAGGGTCAGTTTGCGAAATGGGAAAGTTACTGGTGATGATCCAGTGAAGAGAAGGTGTGCTCTGATGGAAAGGAAGCACTGTGAGAATCAGTGGGTTTGTAATAAATGGATGTCTTCAGACCAGTGTTCTGTACTGACAGTTGAATATCAAGAAAAGGCAATGTAGAGGAGGATACTTCAACAGTGTATTGAAGGGAAGGATGGGCCATAGTAAACTTGTCAAAGAAGACTTGGAGGGTCTTCCTGGAGCAGGGGGTGGCCCCCACACAGTCATCTATGTAGCGTTTGTAGAGTTCAGGCACAGTCCCTGTGAATGGGAGAAAAAAAATTCCTCCACCCAATCCATAAACAGATTAGCAAAGCTGGGACCCATCTTGGTACCAATGGCAACTCCACTGACCTGCTGAAAAAAACTGTTGTTAAAAGAAAAAGCATTGAGTGTAAGAACAAGTTCTGCCAGATGAGTTAGCGTGTGTGTGTGGGTGGCTGCTGGACTTCCCACTTATTCAAGAAATGGTGTAAAGCTGTCAGACCATCATCATGGGGGATCACTGTGTAAAGAGATTTTATGTCCATGGTGAAGATAAGCTGATGAGAGTCACTGAATCTGAACCTGTCAAATAACTGGAGAGCATGGTTAGTGTCTTTCAAATAGGAGGGCAGGGACTCAATGAGGGGTCTCATGAGGCTGTCCAAAAATGCAGAGATGTGGGATGTGGGGCAGGAGCAGGCAGACACAATAGGATGACCAGGGTTACCTGTTTTGTGGATTTGGGGAAGGAGATAAAACCTGGATGTCTGGGGATGCTGAACTATGAGTCTCTTAGCAGAAGCAGGGAGCTTTTTGTTTTCAATAGCAGAAGTGATGGTGGTGGTGACCTCAGTCTGATAGTCAGCAGTTGGGTCCTGTGGAACAGAAGAATAAAACCTGGTGTCGGAGAGTTGCTGTGTGGCTTCAGTGATGCATAGCTCCTTTTGCCAGACCACAACAGCACCTCCCTTATCAGCTGGTTTGATAACAATGTCATTCCTACATTGCAGAGATCTGAGGCTGCAAGCTCACCAGGTTGTCAGGTTACAGTGATCGTGCCTGCAATGAAGATTGAAGTTAGTGGTGTTTTCCATGCATTGGTTAACAAAATAATCAACAGCAGCAAAACTTCCTGGGAGGGGGGTCCATGCACTTCATTGGGAATTTATGTCGTTGATTGTTCTGGTGATACTGTCATCATCTGCGGGAAGAGGAGTCTCATTAGAAAAATGTGCTGTAAGGAGTACTCTACGATAGAAGCACTGCAGATCAACTTGAACCTGGGGTGCATCAAGATATCTGGGTGTGGGCTCAAAAGATAGACCTTTGCTAAGTAGTGATTGCTCATCTTGTGTCAGGGGAAGGTCTGGAGGAATACAAAATGCCAAATTGTTAGGTTGTGTCTGACTCGAGGGTTCATGTTGGTTGCTGATCTGCTGGGTGAGAGACTGGAATTTTGCAGATTTGGTGTCCTTGAGGAACTGAAAGAGAGTGAAGCTAAGGTTTTGGATGCAGTGCTTAATAAAAGGAAGGTTATGTGGAGACGTTCACTGCAGGAAATCCTTTTGCCTTTGAATGGTTTTGTCCACAGAGATCAGTTGTGTTTTAATGGAGAGAATGGTGTTTGTGATAAGTTTCCTAGAGAAAGTTTTCAAAAGTTTATTAGTGGAGGAAACATGTATCTCAGACCCAAATGAACAAGGATGGAATTTCAAACAGAAACCTTTAGGAATAATACCCAGGTGGTGGCATTTGGAAAGAAACTGTAAGTGGCTGTAGAGTTTAGTATTTGAGCAAATGGCTGAAAATTATTCAAGAGAAGTCATAAAAATATGAAAAGGGAATGCAGACATACATGAAATGAGGGAGCATCATAGAGAATTCAGAAGAGATTTCAGATTAGGCATAGTGGGTTGCAGCAAATGTAGCATACAAAATGCAAAAAGAAAAACAAGGCACTGCATCAGCATGTGGTCTAAAGGCAAAACAAAATGGTTATATTAAATGCATGCTGAAAATAGAAAATAGAGTTAAAAATCCTTGTTTCGACCTTAGGTCTTCTTCAGGAAATATCTAAAAGATAGAAAAAAAAAGTTAGTAGAGGGAAATAAATGAGGGATATATATACATATATATATATATATATATATATATATATATATATATATATATATATATGGGGAAAGAAAAAAGGGGAAGCTCAGGGAGAAGAAGTGATAAATGGCAAGATTAAGAGAGAACCTGTGAAACAAAAAGGTAATGATGGGAAAGATAAAGCAAAATAGGAGTGAAAGAGCTGGAGAAGTCCCCACGTGGGGATTAATTACCAGGGCCTAGTAAGAAAGCTGAAAGGTGACAAATGTGGGGGAAGGAGACAGAGATGGAGACTTATGGTGAAAATGAAAAAAAAATCAATGTGTACAGATACAAACAGACTTTAGAAAAAATAAGGGGTGGCTGAAAGATGTTAGTGGAAAATAAGTCTATCACTTAAACCAGAGGGCTGCTGGGAGCCAAGGAGGATGATCAGCTTGGCGTCCATGTTGTTTCTATGGTCAGAATCCCAGAAGCCCTGCTGAAGGACACAAACA
Source organism: Neoceratodus forsteri (assembly GCA_016271365.2). Lineage (NCBI taxonomy): Eukaryota > Metazoa > Chordata > Ceratodontiformes > Ceratodontidae > Neoceratodus > Neoceratodus forsteri. The sequence continues at coordinate 974,606,504 of CM057450.1, read as the reverse complement.
GAAAGGTCATTGACACTGCAGTCCCTGGAGATAAAGTGGGATACAATGAGTTTAGCAGTGTCACCATTCCTGACTGCTCTGTAATGTTCTCTGAAATGGTCAACAAGGTACCTTCCAGTCTCTCCAATGTAAATAGCTGTACACGTTCTGCAAAGAATACAATACACCACATTAGTGGAGGTGCATGAGAACTCCTTGTTGATGTGAAAAACACCTGTAGGCCCCCGAATTTCAGTCACACTGGAAACAAATTTGCAGGTGTAACAGCTAGTGCTGTTGCAAGGTTTGGTACCAGGTAGGGAGGAACTGTTAGGAGTAGGTAGGCTGCTTTTAACCAGAAGATTCTACAGGTTAGGTGGCCAGCAGTAGGAGGCAATAAGTGGTTCTGTAAAGGAAGCACTAATGTTAGGGTCAGTTTGCAAAATGGGAAAGTTACTGGTGATGATCCTGTGAAGATAAGGCATGCTCTGATGGAAAGGAAGCACTAGTGGAATTCACCGTTGTTCTTCCATGACAGTATCCTTCCTGTGGGGGTCAAGATTACAGGGCATGTTACTGACCCGAGAGAGTGCTCTGTCCACTGTGCTTTTAGGGTATCCCCGTTGATAAAAAAAACCTGCATTATTTGGGTCTGCTTAGCAAAGTCATCCTCTTCACTGCATAACTTGTGAAGTCTAACAAACTGTGAATAAGGCAGACCATTCTTGATATGTTTAGGATGGAAGGAGCTGTGGAGGAGGAATCTGTGAGAGTCAGTGGGTTTGTAATAAACGGATGTCTTCAGACCAGTGTTCTGTACTGACAGTTGGATATCATGAAAAGGCAGTGTAGAGGAGGAGGAGGATACTTCAACAGTGTATTGAAGGGAAGAATAGACCATGGTAAACTTGTCAAGGAAGACTTGGAGGGTCTCCCTGGAGCAGGAGGTAGCCCCCACACAGTCATCTATGTAGTGTTTATAGAGTTCAGGCATCTTTCAGCCTTCTTACTAGGCCCTGTTAATTAGTCCCTGTGACACTTGGACAGCTGGTTCTGATTACTCTATGATTTTTGTAATATAAAAAAATGTAGTGTCATTGCCTGTCATGAGAAATCCTGTGCTCTTGGGATGACCCCCCGCCTCCCCAGGTATCACTTCAAAGGACAGGATATGTTAAACAGCAGATCTCTGTAATGTGATTAACTTCCAAAGACTCACATTTTATGGTCTTGTTGTTGAGCTGTGCTTCTTTGAAGGCCAGGAACTAAAATATCCATTTTATGATGTCTTCAGAGGAAGCCCAGTTAATTTCACCTGGTGCTACAAAGCATATTACACCTCAGTGAGATCTGGCAGAGTTAGTCATAGAAAGTCCTTTGATGTCTTTGAAGGAAAAGGAAAGCACTCCAGATCAAAAAATCATATTGGAAATGAGTTTTTGCTTATGTCATCTTATTTAAAATACTTCCTGAGTGATAAGACATCCTGGTTGTATAATTTTTAATAAACAGAAGAGGAGCTGGGTGACATCATGGAGAAGGAAGGTTCAAAGACAGTTTTTAATTATGCTGTGGCTGACCTTTAGAGACATTCTTGTTTGGACTCTCTGAAGCAACAACATCTACTTCAAGCACTGTTAGAAGATATACATTAAATAGAGAAGTCTAATTGTCTGGTGGTAGGAATTTGTTTGCACTTTTTTTAAACCTTGTTCTTTTAAGTGATTGTATGCTTTGTGCTATGTTGTTCTGTGTTTACATTTTTCATTTTTATCTATTTTAAAGTAAACCTCTATTTTAAAGAGACTGCTTGGTGTGCCTTCGAAATTCTTTCTTTGACAAGTGAAGCATATATGGTTAAAGTTGACACTGTGCATAGTTTAATGGTAATACCAAACTGGGAAAAGGTAAGAGTTTATCAGAGGTCTTTCATAGAGTTTTTAAGGGTTCATTTTGTACACCAGGTTAGGTTCCCATAGGTGAAAGATATCTGGCATCCCCCCGAAGAGCAGATTTATCTGAGCCTGTACATTGGCTACGCTAGCAAGAGGTTCACAGTTTGAATCCCTCCAGAACTTGAGACCAAAGGTGATTCGAACCCACAAAACAGACAGGAGGGTTACCCTGTTCTGTTCCTGTTCACAATACTGTACTCAGAGGTTGGCACTGTGGGAGCAGAGGGCCTGACCTGCTGAGTGGGGTTGTGACAGATTTAGTTGGCATCGGTGCAGATAATTTTGGTATTGCAAGCTTTTATTGTTCAGTGTGTCAGCTTGATACTGTACAGCTCACTTGCAAAGAAAGGGCAGTGATTTATTTTTTAAAAGGAAACAGAAATATATCACTTGGCTTACAGTCAAGTTTCTACCTGTTTTATTTTTTTTTCTGAAGTGCAAGTTATGGTAGCCGTAGTTAGGGAAGAAGATGGCTTCCAACTACAGCAGGCACACTGTAGACTACTTAAAGCAGTTGTGCAGGGACAGAGGAGTCCCGTATGAGGTGAAAGCCACCAAGCAGAACCTTGTGGCTTCCCTGATGGTATCAGATGCCCAGAGCATCGATTCACAGACAGTGACTGTAAGGGACCGAACCTTGAGTGTAGAAGGGCTAGCGGCCAGTGCAGTGTCCAGATCCGATGAGAAGGGCAGCAGGGCCAGTGCCAGCAAAGGGCCACAACAGCAGGGAAAGGTCACCAGTATTCTGGAGCCAGAAACACTCAGGCTGCAGACTGAGTTGTGCAGAATGGAGCTGGAGTTCCAGGAGAAGAGGGAGCAAGAACAGAGAGAGGTGGAACGAGAGAGACGAAAGGCAGAGCGAGAACAGTGAGAGGTGGAACGAGAGAGATGAGAGGCAGAGTGGGAACAGTGGGAGGCTGAGCGTGAGGAGCGTGAGCACCAGTGAGCTGCAGAGGAGAAGAGGGAGCAAGAACGGTGAGAGGCAGACCATGAACAGCGAGAGGCAGACCGTGAGAAGCGTGAGCGCCAGCGAGCTGCAGAAGAGAAGGCAGAGTGAGAACACCATGAGGCAGAGTGAGAACGCCATCAGGCAGAGGAGAAGAGACAGGAGCACCAGAGGCAACATGAACTGGAGAATCTATGACTCCAACCACCAGCACCAGAGCAGGTAAGTGGCTTGGATTTAACAGGGACTACAGGACTGGGTTACAAATTGAATTCCAAATTGATAGTCAAATTTAAAGAAGGGGAGGATATGGATGCCTTTTTAAATTCTTTTGAAAAAGTTCGTATTCAGGCTAAAATTCCTAGGGAGTCCTGGAGCTTCCAGCTATCCCCACTACTTACCGGGAAAACTCAGGATGCATTGGGTCAAATGGACAATGAGGACAGTAATGATTACAGCAAACTTAAAGCTGCACTGTTAAAAAAATTTGAATTAACTGCTGAATCATACAGAGCTAAATCCCGTAAGCTCAGGAAAAGCTCTGACATGAGCTACAAGGAGCTAGCCACGAAACAACGTCAGTTTTTAAAATGTTAGTGGGAAGGAATTGAAACAAACTCTGTAGATAAAATTGATTTTGTGATTCTGTTAGAACAGTTTTTCTGGGCAAGCCCAGCAGAGCTGAAAACCTGGTTGGAGGACCGAGATCCCAAAACAGTGGAGGCTGCTGAACTCTCGAACCACTATGCCAAGAGCAGACCTGCTCTGAGAGTGAATGGGGTGGGCATGGCAGTGCAGAAAGGGAAAAGAGTGCCTTCAGGGCAGCTAAAACCCTCACTGCCTCCACCAAAACCAGTTAGCCCAGGTTTCAGAGAAAAGATTTCTCTGAGAAAAGAAATGAATGTTGGTTGTGTAAAGAAACTGGGCATATTGCCAGACAGTGTCCCAAAAGAATGAGCCATACGCAGAATGGTACTAGGAAAGAATTGGGTTGTTTGTATGTCCCTGGAAGCATGCCTGTGAACATGAGGGAGCACATGCACCCAGTCATGGTGAATGGTGTACAGACACAAGAGTTAATGGACACAGGGGCATCCCAGATATTGGTAAAAGGGGATCTGGTACAGCCTGGTCAGCTTATACCCAATAAATATGTCACTGTACAAGACTTTACTGGTGGGGAGAAAACATTGCCCCTCGCTAGTGTTCTAGACTGGGGTGAAATGGGGGGAACTGTGCAACAGGTGGCTGTAGCCAAAACCTTAGCAGTGGATGTCATCCTTGGCAACAATCTCAAACAGGGGATGGTGTGTGCAGTTACCCATAGCCAACTGGCAAGGGAAAATTGTAGTTCCCTGAACCCCACAGAAACCATTGTGGAAACCACTGGGAGGCTGGTTCCCCAGCCTGTCTCCTGATATGGAGACTAATGAAAAGGGGTGAGAAATTTCCCCAGTAGCAGTTAACCACACAGCTATGAGGGTTACTCTGAAGAGGGAGGTGTAACCCATTGCCAGAGGGTTAGGGATGACAGTGATCCAGAGTGCCCTGACGCTAGTGCTAGGGACCCTAGTTTAGCTACTGAATGGGACCTGTCCCATGCCTTAGGAATGTGTAAGGAGTTTGCAGCTGCTCAGAAAATTGACCCTAGTCTAGAGAAGCTGAGGGCTTGGGCAGACTCTGATGGAGCACAGGGAGGTGACAGCAGACATAAGGTTTATTGGGAAAATGGACTTAGGTATACTCAGGCTATGCAGACAGAGGGAGGCATGCTAGGCAGGCAGCTTGTCATTCCCCAAGGGTATCATGAGCAGTTGCTCAAGATTGCATATGATATTCCCTTGTCTGGTCATCTGGGAATCACACGCACTATGCAGTGGTAGGCCCAGAATTTCTATTGGCCCAACTTCACCCAGCAGGTGAAGGAGTATTGCAGATCTTGTCACCGGTGCCAAGAAATAGGGAATGCAGGCAAGAAAACCCAAGCCACCCTGATTCCATTGCCCATAGTGCAGGAGCCATTCCAGAGGGTGGGAATGGATATTGTGGGGCCTTTAAATACTCCCAGCTCCTCAGGGAAGAGATTCATCCTGACTGTGGTGGATTATGCCACCCGGTACCCAGAGGCAGTCGCCCTATCCACTCTGAGGACAGACAAAGTGGCAGATGCCTTACTTGGGATTTTCTCCCATGTTGGGTTCCCTCAGGAGGTTATCACCGATCAAGGGGGTTCCTTCATGTTGGACCTGATGAAATGTTTGTGGGAGAAGTGTGAGGTGGTGCAGAGATGCACGACACCGTATCACCCACAAGTCAATGGGCTTGTGGAAAGATTTAACGGTACTCCTGAAGTCAATGCTCCGGCATTTGCTGAACAGCATGGAAGGGACTGGGAGAAATACCTTCCCCACCTGTTGTTTGCATACAGGGAGGTGCCCCAAGAGTCGACAGGATTTTCCCCCTTCGAACTCTTATATGGACGCTGGATACGTGGGCCCCTAGACTTGATCTGGGAGTACTGGGAAGGCAAGCACACCACCCAGGGAACTCCCATAGTGGATTACATTCTTAGGTTTAGGGAAAGGCTGAAGGAACTTATGGGGACAGCCCAGAGCAACCTGGCAGCTGCCCAACAGAAACAAAAAGTGTGGTACAACTACAAAGCCAGAGCTCGCTTGTACATGGTGGGTCAGGAAGTCATGGTCCTTATTCTGGTCTGGAAAGACAAACTGCAGGCTGAGTGGGCAGGACTGTACAAAGTAGTTATGAAGGTAAATGACGTGAACTATATTATAGAGTTACCTGACAGAAGACAGACAGACAGAAAGGATGTACCATGTCAACATGATGAATCCATATGCTAATAGGACTAACATGGTGTTTGCAGTGTGTAGTCCTGGGGAGGGGACGGACGAAGGAGACCCCCTTCTGGACTTGTTGGAAGAAAGCAAGTGGGAGTCCTCTGTGGAGGCAGTAAAATTGTCTCCCCAGCTAGCCCTGGACAAGATCCAGGAAGTAAGGGAGGTTTTAGCAGACTTTGCCCCATTGTTTAGCACCAAGCCTGGACTAACCCCCTTAGCAACGCATGATGTGGAGATAGGGACACAGACGCCCATATGGCGGACAGCATATCAGGTGTCAGAGGCTGTCCAAAAGGACATTAAGAGGGAAGAGGAGAAGATGCTGGATTTAGGGGTAATCCAGAGATCCCACAGCCCCTGGGCCTCACCCGTAGTCCTTGTGCCCAAGCCAGATGGCTCTACTCATTTCTGTGTGGACTATCATGGACTGAATGCAGTCACAAAGTCAGACGCCCACCCAATGCCCTGGACGGATGAACTCCTGGACAAGGTGGGAGGGGCGACCTACCTTACGACCATTGACCTGACCAAGGGGTATTGGCAGGTAGAGTTAACGGACAGAGCTAGGGAGAGGTCAGCCTTCATCACTCTGATAGACTTATTTGAATTTAAAGTAATGCCTTTTGGTTGGTGAACCAGGTGTTAAATGGTGCTGAGGAGTACGCTGTAGCATACCTGGATGACATTGCCATCTTTAGTGCCAGCTGGGAGGAACACCTGTCCCACCTTAGGGAAGTGCTGGGCAGGATACAGAAGGACAGGCTCACTGTCAAAGCTGAGAAGTGCCAGGTAGCCATGAGAGAAGTGTCATACCTCTGGCATGTGGTAGACTGGGGACAGCTCCGTCCTAACCAAATAAAAATAGAGGTGATCCAGACATGACCCAGACCAGAAACACAGAAGCAGGTCAGGAGTTTTCTTGAGACAGCAGGGTACTATAGAAAATTTTTACCCAATTACAGTGCCCTGGCTGCTCCCCTATCTGACCTGGTAAAGAAAAGGATGCCAGAGTAAATTACCTGGAACCTAGCCTGTGAGAAAGCCTTTACCAGACTGAAGGAGGCACTGTGCAGTGCTCCTGTTTTGACAAGTCCTGACTATGGCAGACCCTTTATAGTTCAGACTGATGCCTCAGACATGGGTATTGGAGCAGTACTGAGTCAGACATCCAACCAAGGGAAAGATCACCCGGTAGTGTACCTGAGTAGAAAGCTACTTCCCAGGGAGCAAGCATACTCTACTGTGGAAAATAAGTGTCTTGCCATAGTGTGGGCCCTAAAGAAGTTGGAGCCATACTTGTATGGGAAGCATTTTGTGGTTCAAACTGACCACAACCCCCTGGTTTGGCTGACTCAAATGGGAAAATCTAATGGTAGATTGTTAAGATGGAGTCTTGCTTTGCAAGGTTATGACATGACAATCTTACATAGGGCTGGAGCAAAAAATCAGAACTCAGATGGCTTGTCTCATGTCTATGAGGAGTGAACTGATTTGAGACGCTCATCCCATGCAGGGGATAAAGCCCCCAAATTCAGTCTAGGTGGGGAGGATTGTGACACTTGGACAGCTGTTTCTGATTACTCTATGATTTTTGTAATACAAAAAAATATAGTGTGACTGTCTGTCATGAGAAATCCTGTGCTCCTGGGATGACCCCCCCCCCCAGGTATCACTTCAAAGGACAGGATATGTTAAACAGCAGATCTCTGTAATGTGATTAACTTCCAAAGACTCACATTTTATAGTCTTGTTGTTGCGCTGTGCTTCTTTGAAGGCCAGGAACTAAAATATCCATTTTATGACGTCTTCAGAGGAAGCCCAGTTAATTTCACCTGGTGTTACAAAGCATATTACACCTCAGTGAGATCTGGCAGAGTTAGTTATAGAAAGTCCTTTGATGTCTTTGAAGGAGCAGGAAACCACTCCAGATCAAAGTGTCATACTGGAAATGAGTTTTTGCTTATGTCATCTTATTCAGAATACCTCCTGAGTGATAAGATATCCTGGTTGTATAATTTTATTCTATTTTTTTTTATTACTTTTTTCTCCCATGGGCGTCCCATCTGGCCTCATCGTCCTTGTATCCCCTGTGATCTGGCCGTCATCCGACCTGTGCCGTCTCTTACTAAGAGCAACCACCGATTACCTCACAGCTTACCCCCCATGGCGGGGGCAGCAGGGGTTGATCAACTCCCCTACCACACAACGGATCCACTCACAGTGGTCCCTCGAAGTGGCACAGGACATTGCGGATGGCCATCAAGCCACAACAGCTGAGCAGTCCCCCTTTTTCCATGTTCTGTTGGAGGCAGGGCATGCAATGCTGACAAGGGCTCCCTGCGCATGCGTCTGCATGCAGTGCGCCTGCCAGCTGCCCCGCCTACCACCCCATTCTACCAGGCCAGACATGTTGACACCCAGCCTCTGCTAGGTGTCAGACTTACGCCAGACACCGTACCCAAACCCACTCCGAGAGAGGAGAGCAGTCTATAGGATGCTCAATAAACTCCTTCCCTCCCCTGCCGACTCCCAGCAGCCCGAGCTCGCTCCCAAACCCGGGTCACTGGCATGGCACAAGGTAAGGCATCCAGTGCCTGAATCCTCAGTGCCACCAGGCTGGCTTCTGGTTGTATAATTTTTAATAAACAGAAGAGGAGCTGGGTGACATCATGGAGGAGGCAGGTTCAAAGAGTTTTTATTTATGCTGTGGCTGACCTTTAGAGACATTCTTGTTTGGACTCTCTGAAGCAACAACATCTACTTCAAGCACTGTTAGAAGATATAAATTAGATAGACAAGTCTAATTGTCTGGTAGTAGGAATTTGTTTGCACTTTTTTTAAACCTTGTTCTTTTAAGTGATTGTATGCATTGTGATATATTGTTCTGTATTTACATTTTTCATTTTTATCTATTTTAAAGTAAACCTCTATTTTAAAGAGACTGCTTGGTGTGCCTTCGAAATTCTTTCTTTGACAAGTGAAGCATATATGGTTAAAGTTGACACTGTGCATAGCTTAATGGTAATACCAAACTGGGAAAAGGTAAGAGTTTATCAGAGGTCTTTCATAGAGTTTTTAAGGGTTCATTTTGTACACCTGGTTAGGTGCCCATAGGTGAAAGATATCTGGCATCCCCTCGAAGAGCAGAATTATCTGAGTCTGTACATTGGATACGCTAGCAAGAGTTTGACAGTTTGAATCCCTCCAGAACTTGAGACCAAAGGTGATTCGAACCCACAAAACAGACAGGAGGGTTACCCTGTTCTGTTCCTGTTCACAATACTGAGCTCAGAGGTTGGCATTGTGGGAGCAGAGGGCCTGACCTGCTGAGTGAGGTTGTGACAGTCCTCACCTGGGTGCTTCTCTAGCTCTTTCACTCCTATTATGCTTTATCTTTCCCATTATCACCTTTTTGTTTCACAGATTCTCTCTTAATCTTGCCGTTTATCACTTTTTACCCCTGATCCTCCCCTTTTTTCTTTCCATACATATATATGTCACTCATTTTACCTCCCCTGTACACTAACTTTATTTTATTTCTCTTTTAGATATTTCCTGAAGAAGACCTAAGGTCCAAATGTAGATTTTTAACTCTATTTTCAGCATGCATTTAATATAACCATTTTGTTTTGCTTTTAGACCACATGCTGACTCAGTGCCTTGTTTTTACATTTCGTATGCTACATTTGCTGCAACCCACTATGCCTAATCTGAAATCTCTTCTGAATTCTCTATTATTCTCCTTCATTTCATGTATGTCTACATTCCCTTCTCATATTTTTAAGTCTTCTCTTGAATAATTTTCTGCCATTTGCTCAAAGACTAAACTCTGCAGTCACTTACAGTTTATTTCCAAATGCCGCCACCTGGGTATTATTCCTAAAGGTTTCTGTTTGAAATTATATCCTTGTTCATTTGGGTCTGAGATACATGTTTCCTCCACTAATAATCTTTTGACAAGTTTCCCTAGGAAACTTAACACGAACACCATTCTCTCCATTAAAACACAGCTGATCTCTGTGGACAAAACCACTCAAAGGCAAAAGGATTTCCTGCAGCGAATGGCTCCACATAACCTCCTTTTATTAAGCACTGCATCCAAAACCTTAACTCCACTCTCTTTCAGTTCCTCAAGGACACCAAATCTGCAAAACTCCAGTCTCTCACCCAGCAGATCAACAACCAACATGAGCGCTCTAGTCAGACACAACCTAGCAATTTGGTATTTTGTATTCCTCCAGACCTTCCCCTGACACAAGATGAGCAATCACTCCTTAGCAAAGGTCTCTCTTTTGTGCCCACACCCAGATATCTTGACGCACCCCAGGTTCAAGTTGATCTGCAGTGCTTCTATCATAGAGTATGCCATACAGTTAATTTTTCTAATGAGACTCCTCTTCCTGCAGATGATAACAGTATCACCAGAACAATCAATGATATCAATCCCCAGCGAAGTGCATGGACACTCCCTCCAGGACATTTTGCTGCTGTTGATTATTTTGTTAACCAATGCATGGGAAACACTACTAACTTCAATCTTCATTGCAGGCACAACCATTCCAACCTGACACTTGGTGAGCTTGCAGCCCTCAGATCTCTGCAATGTAGGAATGACATTGTTATCAAACCAGCTGATAAGGGAGGTGCTGTTGTGGTCTGGCAAAAGGAGTTATGAATCACTGAAGCCACACAGCAACTCTCTGACACCAGAGTTTATTCTTCTGTTCCACAGGACCCCACTGCTGACTATCAGACTGAGGTCACCACCACCATCACTTCTGCTATTGAAAACAAAAAGCTCCCTGCTTCTGCTAAGAGACTCATAGTTCAGCTTCCCCAGACATCCAGGTTTTTTCTCCTTCTCAAAATCCACAAAACAGGTAACTCGGGTCATCCTATTGTGTCTGCCTGCTCCTGCTCCACATCCCACATCCCACATCTCTGCATTTTTGGACAGCCTCATGAGATCCCTCGTTGAGTCCCTGCCCTCCTATTTGAAAGACACTAACCATGCTCTCCAGTTATTTGACAGGTTCAGATTCAGTGACTCTCATCAGCTCATCTTCATCATGGACATCAAATCTCTTTACTCAGTGATCCCCCATGATGATGGTCTGACAGCTTTGCAGCATTTCTTGAATAAGCGGGAAGTCCAGCAGCCACCCACACACACACTAACTCATCTGGCAGAACTTATTCTTACACTCAATGCTTTTTCTTTTAATAACTGTTTTCTTCAGCAGGTCAGTGGATTTGCCATGGGTACCAAGATGGGTCCCAGCTTTGCTTATCTGTTTGTGGATTAGGTGGAGGAACTTTTTTTTCTCTCATTCACAGGGACTGTGCCTGAACTCTACAAATGCTACATAGATGACTGTGTGGGGGCCACCTCCTGTTCCAGGGAGACCCTCCAAGTCTTCCTTGACAAGTTTACCACGGCCCATCCTTTCCTTCAATACATTGTTGAAGTATCTTCCTCTACACTGCCTTTTCTTGATATCCAACTGTCAGTACAGAACACTGGTCTGAAGACATCCGTTTATTACAAACCCACTGACTCTCACAGTTTTCTCCTCCATAGCTTCTTCCATCCTAAACATGTCAAGAATGGTCTGCCTTATTCACAGTTTTTTAGACTTCGCAAGTTATGGAGTGAAGAGGATGATTTTGCTGAGCAGTCCCAAATAATGCACAGTTTTTTAACAACAGGGGATACCCTAAAAGCACAGTGGACAGGGCACTCTCCCAGGTCAGTAACAAGCCTCGTAACCTTGAGCTCTGCAGGAAGGATACTGTCATGCAAGAACAATGGTGAATTCCAGTAGTGCTTCCTTTCCATCAGAGCATGCCTTAACTTCACAGGATCGTCACCAGTAACTTTCCTATTTTGCAAAGTGACTAACGTTGGTGCTTCCTTTACAGAACCACCTATTGCCTCCTACCACCAGCCACCTAACCTGCAGAATATCCTGGTTAAAAGCAGCCTACCTACTCCTAACAGTTCCTCTCTACCAGGTACCAAACCTTGCAACAGGACTCACTGCTACACCTGCAAATTGGTTTCCAGTGTGACTGAAATTCGGGGACCTACAGGTGTTTCTCACACCACCAAGGAGTTTGCATGCACCTCCACTAATGTGGTATATTGTATTCTTTGCAGGAAGTGTACAGCTGTTTACATTGGAGAGACTGGTAGGTGCCTTGCTGACCATTTCAGGGAACATTACAGAGCAGTCAGGAATGGTAACACTGCTAAACCCATTGTATCCCACTTTATCTCCAGGGACCACAGTGTCAATGATCTTTCTGTTTGTATCCTTCAGCAGGGCTTCTGGGATTCTGACCATAGAAAAAACATGGAAGCCAAGCTGATCATCCGCCTTGGCTCCCAGCAGCCCTCTGGTTTAAATGATAGAGTTATTTTCCACTAACATCTTTCAGCCACCCCTTATTTTTCCTAAAGTCTGTTTGTATCTGTACACATTGAATTTTTTTTTCATTTTTACCATAAGTCTCCATCTCTGTCTGCTTCCCCTACATTTATCACCTTTCAGCCTTCTTACTAGGCCCTGTTAATTAGTCCTCACCTGGGGACTTCTCTAGCTCTTTCACTCCTGTTTTGCTTTATCTTTCCCATCATCACCTATTGTTTCACAGATTCTCTTAATCTTGCCATTTATCACTTCTTCTCCCTGAGCCTCCCCTTTTTTCTTTCCCCTCCTTGGATCATGTGAGAAAATTAGACCACATCTTCTCTGTATCCCGGGGCAGCGTATCTTCTGTGGTTCTGCTGTCTCTGGACACAGAGAAAGCTTCTGATAGGGTGGATTGGAGTTTTCTTTTCTGAGCCCTGAGCAGATTCAGATTCCTTCCCCTCTTTGTGCAATGGGTCAAAGCTTTATATTCAACCCCTAGTGACCAAATCTATTGTAACCAATCCTTTTCTTCCTCCTTTTCCCTTCATTCTGGCACTATGCAGGGTTGTCCCCTATCCCCTCTCTTATTTAAGCAATAATGCATGACAGGGTGTGGGTTGTGCTGAGATAACCTCACGCCTCCGTGGTTGGGCACGAGGCTGCTGGTCGAGTGCATCCAATGTCCCAGAAGTGAGGTTATCCCAGCACAACCCACACCCTGGAGTGAATTATTGCTATTATACAATGGCTCGTGGTTATATATAAAATAAAAAAATAATTTTAAAGAACATTTTTATTAGTGTGGAAAAATATTTTTATTTCTTAAGAGGAGATGCAGAAAAAGAGGATCAGCAATAATGATGAGAGCAGCAATAATGATGAGAGTAGATCCATGAGGTTGTGCTGGGATAACCGCACGGGTCCAGCCCAAGACTGACCAATCAGAGTTCAGGATTTTTCCTTGCCATTGTATAATTAATATTTACCTTGAGCCCCTTTTAGCATAGCTTAAAAATGACCCTGATATTCAAGGAATAACTGTAGGCTCTCTGGAATTCAAGCTATTGGCGTACACTGATGATATACTTCTTCATTTATCAAACCCACGGGTCTTGATTCATAGAACCTTATCACTGATCCAGGAGTTCTATTTATTATCTAACTATAAGTTGAATTTAGAGAAAACTGCTGTGTTCCCTATAATCTCATTCACCCATAAGAGAAAAGTCAAAAGTTTAGGGTTGCAATGGGAGCCTAAGAGACTTAAATATTTGGGGATAATCCTGTCCCAAGACTCTAAGAATCTACAGGAATGTGATCTGGATACACTTGTACAGACCATCCAAGAGGCTCTAGATAGATGGACGAAACTGCCATTATCACTCTGGGGTAGAATTAACTTAATTAAAATGAACATCCTACACCAGATTTTCTACCCCCTCAGCATGTTAAATGTATGGTTGCCACAGGACTGGTTTACTAGACTATGTTCTTTGATAACCCATTTTATTTGGAAAAATAGGCAGGCCCGTAGATTTTATGGCAGATTAGCATCTCCTAAAATCAAAGAGGGGCTGAGACTTCCCCACTTTAAGCTTTACTATTGGGCCAGTCATGCTGCAAAAGCCTTGAAATGGTTAGACAGACCCAAAACAATGCCCGCAGAACAATACTACCCTTTGTGGCTTAGGCTGGAAAGAGAACTTATATTGGCTCAAGGCCTGTCTCCCCTTGCCCTATTTCACATACCTTTTAAATTGATCCCGCCTACGCTAGTGGAGACTCCAATAGGAATCTTTGCTAAGGTTTATAATCAAATGTGTGCCTCCATATCTTATAAATACACCCAAGATCCGATCCAACCTAGTTTTGGAAATCTGAATTTGTTGATAGGTGGGGAAAATGATGGCAGCCTTCTGGATCCCCCAATTGGCAAAGACCTCTATATCAGAGTTATGGAACAATGGACAAGTAATGCTGACAGCAGATATAGTACAGGATTATAACCTGGGTCCCCAGTCATACTTCAAAGTGTTCTAGATTAGGCATGTACTGGGGAGACCCAGATCAGCCAAATTGCAAGAGAGGATGGTAGATTCCTGCACCCACTCAGAACTATGACCACACAACCTCATGCTGTTTCTGCAGTCTACTCCATACTGTTAGAGAGAGCCTTCCAACAGTTTTATGGGTCCTCTAACTACTGGAATATGCAATTTCCAGAGAAAACATTTAACTGGGAAAAAATATGGACAGATACCCACAGGTTTATCTCCCAAGACAGGCTGCGGCTGACGCAATATCAGATTATTAACAATATGTACTTCACACTAGTTAAAATGGCAAAAATGAATAGGGCCCCTTTGGCAACCTGCAGACGATGCATGCAGGCCAAGGGCTCCCTGTATCACATCTTCTGGGAATGCCCAAAAATTGTTCCATTATGGAATCTTATCAGACAGAAGGTGGATCCCTTACCGGGCTAAACAGAGCACATAGAACCAGCCGCTTGTCTCTTGGGAGATTTTTCTCTGATATCTGTCACTGAGAAGAAATACCACCTTGCCATGATGGCATTATCGGTCAAGAAGTTAATACTTCAATACTGGTTAGATGATGAAGTCATCTCCTATTCTGAGTGGCTGCAGGAATTGCTTTCCAACCTTTCAGTGGAATGTGTTATTGCTAGTGTTCAGAACAAGATGCCTAAGTTTGAGAAATGCTGGAGTAAGTTGCACATGCTTTACACTCTTTAAAGGGCATATTCAAGCTTCTGGTACGCAATACCAACACTTACCGGTCAATTTTCCTTATTTTTATATCAACTGATACCATGAGTGAGGAGGGGTTGGGGGGGTCCTGACTCTTTGTATTGTCTTGTTGATATGGATTGATGTGATATTGTATGTGACATGGCCTTGTTAGGCCAGAGGAAAAACAATAAAGCATATTGAATTTCAAAAAAAAAGAAGAAACGCGTCGGGGTTGGGTCCAGTTCACAATATGTGTGCTTTAGCTCTTAGGTTATTCCAGTCACTTCAGACAACTTCACTGGTCTAAACTCCTCCCAGACAGACAGAGTGCCTCTGTTCTTCTCAGCCCAGCTACTGCGTGGCAAGTGCATCCCTGATGGAATCCCCGACCGGATAGCTGACACTCTGTCAGAGAAAAACAGAGCAAACTCTTCACATAAAGTGGATGAAAAAGTCTTCCTCGGTTGCAGACAGGCGGGATGGAGGAGCCTATTCACAGTCTGAAAAAGCTGAGAAGGTCTGTTTCTCCCTGCAGCAATCTCCCTGGACAGGAATTCTCCCTTCTTACGGGAGATTGCCCCCTGGTACTCATCGTAGTAAGCACACAGGGCAAGTTTGTCAGCCTCCAACCGGGTCTTCCACCAGCAACGCTCCAACTTCCAACCCTTGATCTTCATTGCCTTGAGATCCCCATCAAACCAGATGGTTTATCGATTTATCGTCACTAATTTATAGTGAATAATTTAGTCAAATTCCATTTTCAAGATTTTAAATTCTGGGATTACAATGGGCATTTCTAGTCTAATATTTGGATTTTGCACAAATGACTAGCGTTTGTTATGTGTATAAATATACAAAGTGAAAGACAGCCATATATACAGCTAATTAAATAATGCAAAATGATAATAGTACAGTAAATCATTTATAGCAAAATGCACTTAATGCAGGATATTTTGATTTTGTATAAAATGTCACATTTTGTGAAATTTTGTTATTTTTACCGGTGTGCTGACAGTCATGTTCCAAGATACATACATGTTATTTCTGGTTAGCATTATAAATCATTGACCATGCTCATCATTTAAAATAGTAAATAAAGTTGTATCCTTATTATAAGCTGAAAGACGTTTTATATACACTTCAGTCTTAATTTCTCTTTAACAGTTTAACTTGAAATATCTGTATTGTGTAACAGTAGTATTTTTCATGGGACTAGACTAATGCAAACCACGACTCCGTGAAAGTGCATTCTTACATTTTCTCGATATTATTTTGGTTCAGTAATTACAGAGAAACTGCAGGAGGTTTGATCTCCCAACATTAATTCACTAGTTACATCTTAAAAATGTATGCTTTGAAAGTCAGCAGTATCAAAAGATAACATCCAAAACTACAATACATACAGGAGATGATTTGCCTGATGATAAATGGTGTGATACAGCTTATAAAAGTAGGTGACTGGATTACTGTACTATACCATTTATAAAAACAGTAATTTTGAATTTCTTCTCTATAATGTATGTGGATCAATATAACATTATGTATTATAAGTTAATAGGGCCTCTGAGGGATGTCTCTTATGGTATAAGAGTCTCTGTGTGTAATGTTTGTGCGAGTGAACTGCAAGGAGAAGGTCAGTGGTTCTGTCTGTCCTAACCAGTATCCCGTGAAAACAGCAAGTCAATTTGAGCCAGTCAAATGTAGCACTTGGTAAGTGAGTGAGGACAGTTTTATAGCGATTGTCTTTTTAGTGATGAGTGAGCAATGTAGCTCATTATGTTTTTCTGCATGTAGGCAGTGATTTGTGAGCTGGGGTCTGTGATGGCAACATAGCATAGAGGTTACAGTCAATGTATATATCCTCGCTTGCTATAGCTGGCAGACCTGGATTCAAAACTTGCGACTGTGGTGTTGGTTTTTGTTGAATTTTGTAACTGGTTTTATCCTCCCAACTTTTTCCTCATCCCCAAGTTGTACCCTTCCCAGGGAGTAGGAATATGTTATTTGCCCCTCCCCGACTTTCTCCTCATCCCTGAATTGTGTCCCCTCAGTGATGATTATAAAATTTAAGGGGAGGTTAGAGTGGCAGATCCCCCCCTGTTGAAAGTCACTCCAGCTGCTGGTTTCAGTCTTGGTCAGTAATGTAGTGCTGGTCATGGTTTTTACTGTTGCTGTTTTTCCCTCACTATTTTGGTGCGCACCATTTTGCTGACACTGTTTTGACATGGAACCATCCTAACCTCATGAGCGGAGCCTCTTGTATCATTAGATACTTCCCTCAAATACTCTATTATCTTAAGAATTATGTGACACCGTGACTCCTAATGAGCGCTGACCACAAAGAGCAAGAAAAAAACCACCCAACATAAACAGGGCAATGGACATTAGGGTGACGGTCTCAAATAGTGACGGTCGCTTAATGCATCCAAAGAAAAAACAACATATGTATTTTTATGTGGAGGGTATGCCCCCCTGCACCCCCCTCTGTGGGGGAAAGCCCCCCACACCCCAAAAAAATAAATATAATGAACTCTATGGGGAGTGCAGACTTAGAAGCAATTGGAAAGAAAAAAGCACATTTTTATTTTGTCAGCAACTAGACCCGAACCCGGGTCACTGGTTCCAGGGGCGGTAGCATACACTGCTATGCTATACAGCCAGCTCAGTGGAGCTAGGCCAAGCATCATCCCATATCCTGCTGTAGCGAGTGTAGCTCCCTGCTACACTCGCTACAGCAGGATATAGTGACTTTTTTTACCAGTCGCTCTACTTCCAAGTACCATTATTGAGTCGCTCAGTAATAGGCGCTCATATAGCGTGCTGTCATTATCGTATTATGAATCACTTGTGTTTAGCTCAAGTAATTTGTAGTAAGTTTAGAGTCTTTTTTTTATTTTAGTTTACCATCCTCCCCTTGGCTCTAAGTAAAGTGCTCCCTCCTATTGCTGCTGCATGAGAGACCACAGAATTAGGAGGTACAGTGGTTCTGTGAGCTGATTGACTGAAATCATGTTAATGATTTATAATGGCAGCATTAGGAAAATTCAAATTTTAGCCAGACTGTCATGGCATCTTTTCGAATTAACCAGGTATAAACATTGAAATGAGTATTTTTCTAAGCTATGGCTGAAGTCAGTGCTGCAATTTTGCAAAAGAAAACTGCAATAAATGGTGGACCGAATTGGTTTCTGACTCATGCTATGTCATTGTGGGTGTATCCACTGCTAATTTATTGCCTGCTTTCAACTGATAATCTCCCTAGTCTGCTCCTCAGTTTCCATATTCATATAGGAAGTTTTGTTTGTTTTATGCTCATGTTTCGCCTTTGTGCAATAGTGTCATTGATATAAATAGTTCCATTACTAAATGAGGATTATTATTATAATGTGGCTGTTATGAGGATGAATACCAGATATACAGATATAGATTTCATAGTATCTGCAAGATCTGTGATCCAAATTCAAGACACTTTTTTTTTTCACTTTTGTCATAATTTGATGAGCTATGCCTAGGCTTTGGTGGGGTGGTAGGCAACACATGCCTTGCCTCCTCAGGTCTATATAAAACATGCATGAGCAGTGTCCTTTTGAATAAGTTTCTCCTCTGCCTGAACCACAACCACATCCCATCTCGCATCCTACTGTACCTCCATTTTTCTTGCATTCCATCCCCCATCCTACCTCTGTTTTGCCTGGTGGGCTCTGTGCCTGTGTCATCCAGTCTTCTGCTCCTTGTCCTTGTCTCTTCTCACACTGTCACCTGTTACCCTTTCTTCAGGCTATAGCATGGAATTGACCTATTTCTTCTTTCTGTTTACTGTGGTAGATGATGCAAATTATCCTGCTTCCCTGTGGCCCATTTTCCAAGCATTTACTTTGGCTTGTGCTCTTTTCCTCCATGCAGATCATGTGCTGCCTCCTCCCCTTCCAGGTTCTCTTACTACCTGGCTCCCACTTTTCATTTCCATGCCTGCTTCTGTGCTACCTAGTGGCAAGCTGCTGTCCTGTGTTCGCTCTGCTGTTCTTCTATGTGGGCATCCCTCTTTCTGCTTAGTCTCCCACCCCACACTAGTGTTTTGCTGTGCTTCTTCCATTTACTGCATCCTGCCTGCTTGCCATGATGTTTTGGTTTGGCTTGTGCTGTTTGGGTATTTGGAGCTGCTATTTCTGATCTGCTGCTTCATTCCCATTTATTCTTGCCTCAGCCTCTCTTTCTCTATCCCTCTTTCTCTCTCTCTCTCTCTCTCCCCCGGAGTCCTCTGTCCTTCTAGTATTCTGGGTCAATGTTCCCCATCATCATGGTGGATTCAAAGCACTGCCATCATCTGGACTCAAATGCCCAGCCATTATTGAGACTCGACACCCTACTAGAATCAAAACCCAGCACTAGTACTAACAGAGCTTCGTGCTCCATGATGAAGGGGGACTTAGCAGCTGAGTCATTCCTGTAGCTGTTCCATACATAATGTTCTCTCTCTTTCTCTCTCTCAGGGACATTGTAACCCAACATTCCGTTAGTGTTCTGGGGCTGAGTCCTTTGGTCACCTCCAAAGTGGAGTCCTTGTGAATGAGGATTCCTTTAATTGCAGGGCCAAGTCATGTAGCAGTTTTATGAGAGTGAATGTCTGAATCACAAGACAGAGGACATCAAACTATTTTCAGCAAAAATATTCAAAGAAGCATATAGTTTCAGCTGTGTGTCAGCATCTATTGTCACACTTTTTTTTTGTTCAGATTTTGCATTGCCTTAGGCACAGATGTTTTAGAGAATTAATATCATTTTTATCTAGAGAATGGTGTGTTTATTCTTTGAAAGAACAAACACTAGTACTGGCAACAATTTAATAATATTAAAGTACTCAGGCTTAAATGTAATCTTGAGCAATTACATGAGTTCGTAATATTGGTATAACGTGTATATTCATGAATATTGATGCAGTTTTGTGTGTTAAATGCATTTTCATAGTATCAGAACTGTATAGTCAAATTTATGAATATCTATACTATTATTTTGCTTTTCTGAAAGAGTAAATATTTGTTTGAGATCAATAATTCTGAAATAAGTCTATTTCATAGTATCTACATATAAATTTTTGTATCAGTACATTGTATCACAACTACTTCATAGTACTGATACAGAATACATAAAAAGGCTTAAACCTTTTGTAAGAAACATCATTTCAAAACTCTAAGGAATTCCGGTTCAGATTCTTTCAATTTAATAAATTATTGTGCTGGTTATGATTTTACAACCATAGATTTTAAAGCCTTCATAGCATTGCAAACATTTCATTCTCTCCTCTACCATCCAGAATGTTTCTTTGTTTTGCAGGCTTTGCCTGTGAAAGTATAGAAAGATAATAAGTCTGAAAAGATACCGGCATAAGGCATTGGATCCCCAGAGGTTTTCTCCATGTTTTTTTTTGAAGTTCATAAAAGGCTGCCATAAGTTTGGCCTCAATGGTGCTGTCATTAATCATCTGTGTGTTATTTAAGGATAAGGAGGGGGCCAGAGCCAACTTTGGCTTGACTTCTAGCTGGGGCTGAAAAATTTGGTTTAGCTTCACCAATTCAGCTGAACGACTTTGGCTCCCAGTGCAGTATTTGGCATGGGTTAAAACAGACTACATATGGGGAGAAAAAGGCCCTCAGATCAGCAATGAATATGATTTACTGTAGCTTACTTATGGCAGGTGCTGTTGGCATGTGTCTTTTATAGATTTATTTATTTATTTATTTGTTTTTGTTTACCAGGTAAGCACACTAGACAACCAGATGCCTATTTTCAGGTGCGACCCAGGAGATTACAGAGTTACATACATGATTACAAGGATACAATCAGGTACAACAGGCAGACAATAAGAGCAGGTACAAGTAAGGGCATCAGTCATAAACATGGTAAATGCAGCAACACCAGGGGACCTTACCTACCCTATGGTAGGAAGATAATAACATCCTACATAGGAGGCTGGCCGTCGTCTGATTATAGCAGACAACACGGTGATTGGAGGCTAGGGGTTGAAGAGTACATCAAGAAGGTTACAAAAAGGGGGATAGGAGAGACCAAAGGAACACCCTGATGGCCTAGCACAACTAGATCCAGAAGAGCAAGGAAGGATCTTAACAAGCTGATTCATTGATCCCCTATATGTTTCACCAGAGGGGAAGGTCAAGGATAGCCTACCCCATAGAGCAGTAAGAACAGTGGGGTAAGCGGCAGGAGAACCTTAAGTGCAGAGGCAGAGAAAGGCAGATTTGAGGAAGCCCCAGAGGGAAGCCTTAAAACAGGAATGGGAGGTGGAGGAGCGAGTGCTCGCTGGAAGGGAGTTCCATAGTCTTGGAGCAAGGGTAGTGAAGGTCCGGTCACCCATCAGAGTGCGCGTTTTAGGAACCAGAAGGATATGGGCATCGCTGGACCCAAGGTGGTAGGAGGAGGAAGGGGGAATGAGGGTAGCTGCAAGGGCAGGATGGGTGGCAGTTCTTTTAACCTTGTCTATGAAGTTGCCTAGTACGAAGGACCGGTATTTTTCTGGAGGAAGCCACTCCAACTGGGAATAGAGCTGGCAGCGGTGAGTGAGGTGGGGGGCAGAGCGTGCAAAGCGACATATATTATTGTATGCCATGTCCCATTTGGAGAGATTGTTTTTTGTGGTGAGGGCAAAGGAGACAAGGCCATAGGAGAGCGTAGGTAAGAGGACTCCTTTGGCTAGGGTGATACGTGCCGCCGGGGTGAGGCAACTTTTTGCTCTATACACAAGGCCTAACTTACAGTTAGAGGCCTTGCAGACATTGAGAATGTGCAGAGTGCAGTCAAGTTGTGGATCTAGAGTCGCCGCCAGGTACTTGACAGATTCAGCATCATGTAGGAAGGATCCAACAGCACATGAGATCCTTAGAGGGCAAGGGACTGCTTTTATTTTGGCTGTGGAACCAAAGAGCATGGTTTGAGTTTTCTGCAAGTTGATAGCAAGCTTGTGGTCATCCAGCCATGATTGGATCTGGTCAAATTCAGCATTGAGCTTGTTGTTGATGTCAGAGCTATCCTGGGAGCTGAACAGGATGACTAAGTCATCAGCGTACAGAGTAGAGTGCCTGTGGGCCAGGGCCGAGGGCAGCTGATTAATAAAGAGGGAAAAGAGGAGGGGCCCAAGGACAGAGCCCTGAGGAACCCCGCAGTTGACCGGGGCAGGCTTTGACGGGGCCTTGTTAAATGAGGTGTACTGCTGTCTGCCCAAGAGGTAGTTGCTGATCCAGGTTAGGGAAGGGTAGGAGAAGCCCAGAGACTGGAGAGAGGAGCTCAGGAGAGAGTGGTCAACAGGGTCAAAGGCTTTTGAGAGGTCCACAAAGATGGCTCCAGTCAGTTTGCCTTGATCAGCAGCAGATCTGATCACAGAGGAGACAATCGCTAGGGCAGTGGAAGTACTATGCCCTTTCTGGAATCCATGTTGGGCAGGGGAGAGTACTTCATAGGTCTGCAGGTAATGGGAGACCTGCAAGGTAATCAGCCTTTTGAGAAGCTTACTGATCGCTGACAGTATTGCTATCAGTCGATAGTTCCTAGGGTCCTTGGGGTCACCCTGTTTGTGAACAGGGATAACTTTGGCCACATTCTAAATGTCAGGGATGATGCCCATCAGAAGGGATCTGTTGAAAATGTGGGTGATAGAGCGGGCAAGTATGGAGGCCCCAAGTCTGAGTAGGTAAGGCTGAAGGCTGTCGTGCCCAGCACCAGTATGAGGGGGGGAGACCATCAAGAAGCTTCTGGGTCTCCAGGACGGAGATGACCCTGAGGTAGAAGGGGGGTCGAGGGCTTGCTTCAACTGGGGTTGTGTCACATGTTTTGGAGACGTGGGAGAGGAAGGGGAGAGCCAGCAGATCAGTGAACAGGGTGTTGAAAGCATTGGCAATCATATGGAGGTTATTGCAATTTACCCCACCAATGTGCATGTTAGAGACCTGAGCTCTGGCGGACCCACCGACCAGGTTTTTGATGTTCTGACAGAAGCTCTTCGAGTTTCTGGCTGAGGAAAGTAGGGCAAATTGACAATATTCACTCTCGGCAGAGCGAATGGCTGTTTTGCAATTGTTTCTTACTCGTCTGTACTCCTGTAGGTCGGTACTGGAGAGGGAGACCTTGTAAAGAGCCCAGCACTTGTCCTAATCTTCATGAGGGAGAAACGATCACCATGTAGCCACTTAGTGACTGTACCCCTTACCCTCCTTTTTGTTAGGGGAGCATGCTTGCTTTGCAGGGGGGTATAAACAGCAAGAAAGTTGTCTAGGGCCACAGAGGGGTCATTTGCACCCATGACCTGAGACCAATCTGTTTGTCACAGGTTGGAGAGGTAATCTTCTACAATGAGTTTGGAGAAGTCCCACATCTGGATCACTTTGCAGGGAATTTTGGGAGCAAAGATACCCCAGACGCAATAGATGGGAGAGTGATCCAAGATGACATCAGGGAGGGAGCCACTGGAGACTATTCTGTCTGGTCTGTTACTCAACACCCAATCAATGAGGGATCCCTTGTCACCTCTTGAGGAGAGCCTCATGGGGTCCTTGATGAGTTGGCTGAGGGAGAGACCCACCAGCAAGAGCTCATATAGCTGGGCGTTGTTGCCCACCCAGTTTAGGTTGAAGTCCCCCAGGACCAGCAGCTCATTTGACCCAATGGAGGGACTGACACTATTAAGGAGAGAAGAGAGCCCTAGCACGCCACCCTTAGGTGGATTGTAAGCACATACCAAGTGCATCTTTTTGGTATTGCCAATCAGGAGTAGAGCATGAAAGGACTCAGCACCAAGGGGTATGAGAGAGTTGTGCTCTATAATGGATACATTGAGGTGAGCCTTGTAGTATAGAAGCACCCCACCCCCCTTTTGTTCCCAGCTCTATCCTGCCTGAGGAGGTTGTAACCCAGGAGAGCACATGTAGAGTCTGGGATGTGTGGCTTCAGCCAGGTTTCTGAGATCCCCATAATATCGGGGTTATAGTGAGCCACCCACGCTGTCAACTCTGTTATGTTAGGTAGTAAACTTCTAACATTCAGGTGCACCAACCTCATACCTTTGGCAGATAGCCAGGTGGAACGAGACTTCAGGGGGGTACCTGGCAGCCTGTGGTCAATGTGATTGGGCTGAGGCCCCCACGCAACCAGTCAGGGGCAGCATATTTGGCAGCCTCCAGGAGGGAGGTTCAACAGGACTGACCTTAGGTCTGTGATGCACACAGGTAGCGGTTGCCTGGGTGAAAAGGTGGTGTGCCCATTAATGTTTGTGGTGTTGTGACAGAGTCTGCTTAACTCCCTATTGTGGGGGATAATCTCTGAGGCACTCTACACTCCTTACACATGGGTTGTGCCCACCTCATAGGTTGCTTGATGCACATGTGACTTCAAAGAAGTCCGACCCCCTTTCCCTGTGATGCTGCCTCTCCAGGATCAGTTCTTCATGTGCATCTGTAGGTTGCTGTTACATCACAACAGTTCCCAAGCAGTTATTTCAAGAATATCAAACGAAAGGTAAGGTCACCAGGCTCAACAATTTTATATCTAAGTTTTTTGGCAGCTTAGGATATGCTAGCATAGCAAAGTGTCTTATGGAATTACGTCACGAAAATATATGGCTCAATCTAGATTCTAGAAGGAGAGTTGGTTGTTTAAAATAACTTCTTTTGTGCTACTCACAACCAATTCATGGTATCTGACTAGGAATCACAGAGACAATCACTCAGCCTACATTTAAATTATTGCCAGAGACACACTACAGGAGATCAACTCAGGGTATTGTGTCATGCCCATAAATTTCATACCAGATGCCTTAGATTCCCTCTCAGTGAATCTAAGATGAATTAAGCACTCGTGACTGCAGTTTGCAGATTTCTGGGATCCCTGCTAGCGGTCCCAGTTCAGTCAGCACCCACTACTACACTCTGGTGGGATTTGGAACATCCTATGTCTCCTGCTAGCAGCCATAGGAGTGCTGTCCCACATATATTTAAAACAACTCCTATATGGAGTTTGGTTGCTGCAGCAAGTGAATATTTCAAGCACTTGTACAGTTCCAGTGTGCTGATAAAATTTAAGTTTGCCAAAATGAAGGTAAGAAGATTACATTATTCGGAGCATTGGATATCAAAAGAGCTTAAAGCATCTGCTGATATAACAATATGAGCATAGAATGTAAATACTTTTAAATGCCTACACAGTGACTGAATGACTGGGCACAGTAACTGATTATCCTTGGGGGAAGACAATAAATGATGACATTATTGCAAAATAAATCTGGTACCCCTGCTAGTGGTACCTGTGTTTAGATGTACTGTAAAATATTTCAACACAGCAGCTCCAGAGTATGTTTCGACAGATATGCAACTGTTTAAAATTGCAAAACTGGTACTCTTAGAGATGTTTGCACTGCAGCTTCTACTAGCGTCGGTTGTCTAGAAAAATATTAGCTGAGAATTTGCTAGCACAGTATTCAAATTATGAACATTATCGCATCGTACAAGCATAGAGATTAATAGTTACCTGAAGACCCCTGCTAGTGGTGGCAGGAGCGAAAAACAATGTCTGACCCACGTAAATGAACATAGAATCTATGCAATGATTTACAGGAGGTAATATAATAAATAATCAACCTGGTTCCCCTGCCAGTGGTTTCTGAGTTGTATTAATCACCAACAAGAATCTGGTGACCCACTAGCATCACTAACTTGTAAAAAGGTACTCACAAACTCATCCAGAAAAGTTTCCTTGCATTGGAAGGTGCTTAAAATGCCCATGCTGGATTCAGTCATTCCTCGAATTCAGTGGCAGTAAATAAAAGCACCTGCAACCATTTCATGTTATTTTCTATCCAAAAACACTCCCACAGAGAAAAGGAAGCTCTAGGGACCAAAATGGAGCCACCCAAATGTTGTTTTATGGCTTCTCAAACAGCATGACCATCCCCCATGCTTCTTCATAGTTTGCAAATCTCCTGCTCCATGACAGCTGGAAGCTGACTGTCTCTCAGCTCTTGCAAGATCTTGGCCACCATCTCAGAGGAAGATAAACAAACAAGATTTGATTAAATCCAACATATCTTGCAATGGAGAATGGAGCTAGCAATTGTACAGCTTCACAAGCCTAAGTCCCCTAACTTTTAACACTGACAAACATATTTTAAAGAGCAAAAAAAAAACAAACAGATGGATCCTCCCTCAGCTTGCCACACCCAAGGCAAGAATTAGCTAAGACATCCTGCCCACCTCCCGCTTCTTAAAGGCACATGTCTACATTATCCCAAAGAATATCAAGGCACACAAAATGGGCCAAAATAAATAAATAAATAAAATACATATTAAAAGAATTAATAAATAAATAAAACACGGTACTGTATTATATTGGGTCAACATACAAGGAGGTTTAATTACAATAAAATAACTATTTGGGAAATAGTGTACTTTAATAGTCATTTATTTCACTGATATCCACAGTTTCCTTCTGTTAAAGGCACAGTCACATATTAATTAAGGAGCCGCTACTATGTACTGTCTGTGACAAAGTAATGCATACTAATGTGAATGCATGACTTAGCCCCATTAATTTCATAAAAAAAGGGCTTGAACGACATAATTTATCACATTTTTGAAATTTAAAGGATGCTAAATTTAAAGGATGCTAACAGAGCCATGTATTGTCAGAGATCTTTCACAGATGACCAGATAGATTCCACAGTCACAGGAGCTCAGCATATCAGGGGCTACAAAATAATTAAAGGCTCTCATTCCTTAAATGGGCATATACTCTTGAGTCCTCCTACATGCTGTCCAGAAGAAGCATACCACTTTACTAAGGTGCCTGATGACCTGGAGCCCCTGCCAGCAGCTCCAGAGTCTATCCACTATTAAATGAGTAAGTGGCCACCTTAGAATGTCAGGAGTACCCTGCCAGCATCCCAGACTGCTAAAATGCTAAGTAATGTGCCACAGTTCCCCACTACAAGCATAGTAGCATCTGAAGTGCTCACTCAAGACATAACTACACAACAGGTTCTGAATCATTTTCTCAGTCCCTCTGTGCCTCACCTCAAACTGACGTGCTCTCAATAAGTTTTGATGGCACATTATGTCTTTTAAACTCACCACATTCTTCTATCAAAAGGTAGAGGAAACTCCTCTATCATCTACCCGACTGAAACACCACAAACAAAGTAGGTCTCATGAGGAGGAGGAACATTGAGGGACTAACCTAACTTGCCTATCCAGATTGGCAGCCATGAGAAATATCATCACAAGACTTGCTGCTGTGATCTCGGAAAAGTTCTCCACTCCCCCCCTTATCTATGCGGGATTAAGGGTGTAGGCAGCCACCAGACAGGGTAGATTGACTGACAGTCACTGTCGCCATCTTGTGGAGAGTGTAACTACGCTCTCAAATTTCCAACCAGCACAGAGGGTGTTGGTTAAAAGCACCAACCGATCTGCAACAGCAGACCACAATGCGAATAATTAAATATAAAGGCAACGATTTTAAAAATCAATTAATAATGGGGAAAATACATTGGGAGCTGTACTATCACCACAGCTGTGGGCAAGACAGCATAACACTGAGTCCCTCACTCACTCTAGCCACATTTATAGGGACCGTGCACACTTCAATGCACAGGCACAACAATAGCCTATACAGTGCAGAACATTATTGATTACTGTGCAGGGGAAGAATTAAGGGAAATAATAAACAAATACAACAACATATCTAATCCCCCCCAACACCACTCTCTCTATGTATCCTTTCTCAACTTACTACAATAGCCAAAACAAAGAGCTGCAGCCAACGCAATGTGCCGCTAGCCCCAAAACAACTAAGCATACTGTGTGCATCAGATGTAGAAGCTGCACCCATGCCATCTGATCAGGAGGACACCTATGAAAACACAAAAGACAAGGCACAAACAAATATGCCACCTGCAATCCCAAATCCTCCGCTGGTTAGGATTTAGACACAGCAACAATTTCTCACCAAAATAATCAACCAATGCAGGCGCAACTAGTGTAAAACACCATGTGAAATAAAGTTAGGTACTGGCAGGGCCAGAACCCCACTCACCACAGCTGGATTCAGAAACACACTCCGATCTAGAAACAGAGATAGAGGTGGTTACACAAACACTAAAATCCATATGGTGTTTGCCTGATCATATACAGGCATTAGTGCGAAATACAATGATGAAGGTGGGGTTTGTCACATCAACTCCTACCGCACTACCCAAGCTAATCCCCACATCTTAGTGGCACACTGCCTATGCCATTTGCCTGCTAATAATGCCATACACCCTTGAGTAGCCTTTACATAGTGGCCACTCCACTAGGAAGCCTAGAAAAGTGTACATGCAAGAGTAAAAAAATGGCCATAAACATTCTGGAAATCAGGGCACTATCCTGTGCACCACTGCAATTCACAAGGCTAGTCAGGAAAAAGGGAAATTGCCTCATGAGCTCGGACAATCAGGTTATCATCTCCTATATCAACAGGCAAGGAGGAACAAAAAGCGGAGCCATGCAGGCTCAATGCTCATTCTTTGGACACAAAAACATCTGGTGAGCATATCAGCCATACACTTGGCAAGCAGGCTGAATACCACCACAGACTGGTTAAGTCACCAGTTAATACATATGGGAGAGTGGAAGATTCATTCCAACATATTCCAAATGATTAACAGACACTGGGGGCTGATAGAAATAAACTTAATGACCACCAACAAGAACAAACAGTGCCCCAGATTCTACTCCTGTTTCAGGGATGACAAATCCATGGGAGTGGATGCACTATCAGCTACATGGTCATTCCAGGTAACCTACATCTTTCCACCAATACTACAGGTTCTGAAAGAGATATGCAGAACCAGAACCTGGGTGATAAACATCACCCCTCATTGGCCCAGGAAAACAGGGTTCACCAAGATAGTGATAATGGCACTAGACCACCCATGGACACTACCATTTAGGGAAGATATTCTCACCCAGGGACTGGTATGTCACCTCAGTCCGAACAATCTCAAACTAACAGCCTGGCTCCTGAATAGGAGAGACTGTTAAGAGAGGGATACCACCCAGTGGTCACCAACGCTATGGAGAAACCCTATTACCATAAAATATCAGAGACATTCGAGATTATTCCACAGGTGGTGAGAAGAAAAGAGAAAAAAAAATACAACCTCTAAGGGCCACAGTGCCCAACATACTTCTCTTCCTTCAGCAAGGTCTGGATAAAGCACTATCTCCAGCATCCCTAACAGTGCAAGTGGCAGCAATTGATCTAATCTACATCCTAAGATAAAACAATGGCCCACTCCCTGGGACCTCAACTTAGTACCCAGGGCAATGACCAACTCACCATCTGAACCTTTAGAGTCACTACCACTCAAATGACAAACATTTAATTCTTATGGTCACTATATGTTCAGCTAGATACATAAGCAACCACAAGCATTATCCCACAGACTGCCTGGGCAATGACCAACTCACCATCTGAACCTCTAAAGTCACTACAGTCACTACCACTCAAAGGGCAAACACTTAAACATTATGGTCACTATATGTTCAGCTAGGTGCATAAGCAAACTGCAAGCATTATCCCACAGACTGCCTTATCTGGTATTTCATGAGGACAAGATCAGTTTAAGGATGATCCCTTCCTTTCTGCCTAAAATATGCACACTTTTTCATACCAAACAGGATATCAGAATACCTGTCTATATGCCTGCAGACAAGGTAGATAGGGACCCTCAACATCATCTGCTAGCCATGAGGAGACTAATGTCAACTTTCATCACAAGAACGGCAGACATACAGCACATATTGGCTTAAGTCTCCCATCACAGAGGTGTATAAGGCCTCAAATCATACACCACCAACAAAAAGCAAGGCCATTCCACTACAGCAATAGCCATATCATGGGCCAAGAGAAACATGGCCACAATAGAAAAAATTTGTGCTGCCGCTACATGGACATCAACGCACACATTCACTAAACACTACAGAGTAGATGTAGCCCTGGAAGCAAAAATTAACTTTACTTAAGTAGTGTTGCTAGCAGTAAGGTCGAACATAACATAATGGATTGACTACCCACCCTTCTCACTAGGGTACTGCTTTTTGCATCGAAACCCATGTGTAAGGAGTGTGGAGTGCCTGACAGATTATCCCCCACAATGGTAGTTTACTCACCTGGTAAAGGTGATTGTGGGGGTATACATCTCGGAGGCACTCCACAACCCACCCAGGTAGTCAGTCAGAGACAAAGGACTCAAAGATGAGCTTTAAGATGTAACAATCAGCATGCTGTATCGGCCTGAAATTTTAGATTTGTATGAATAAAAAATAAAGACAGGACCCTCATGGGCCACAGAATTTTTGGTAAAACATAACAAATGCCTCCACTATAATTTATTTAACACGTTAAGATACAGTACATATCAGGAAACATCATGCTGCCTACTAACAAGTCAAGAGTTATTGGTTACAGATTAGGTACAGCTTTGGAAGAATTCAAACTGATTCTGGAGAAGCAACATCACAGGGAAAGGGGGTCGGACTTCTTTGAAGTCACATGTGCATCAAGCAACCTATCAGGTGGACACAACCCATGTGTAAGGAGTGTGGAGTGCCTCAGAGATGTATACTCCCACAATCACCTTTACCAGGTGAGTAAACTACCATTACCACTGCAACCAAGTATGAGCTGCAGGAATAAATACTCACCTACTATAACCCTTTTTGTATCATGCAATAAAGAAACTTCTGCATACCAGTTGATATTGTAAAAATGTGTGCATTCTTCATTGAAAAGTGACGTCCATTTCCAAATGTGCAAATATTCAAACAATCAGCAAGGATTTGGCTGTCTAAGGTGCTGGAGGTATCAGCTGACTTGAA
The DNA here is from genome assembly GCA_016271365.2 of Neoceratodus forsteri. Lineage (NCBI taxonomy): Eukaryota > Metazoa > Chordata > Ceratodontiformes > Ceratodontidae > Neoceratodus > Neoceratodus forsteri. Next base: position 974,575,677 of record CM057450.1, on the reverse strand, counting down.
CAGTTTTACGTGGAAGGTACTGGTGCTTCATCAGAGATGAAGGTCTTTGTATTGGCTCAGCACTTAAAGCAGACAGTCATCACAAGAAGCAAACCATCTCACAGCCAAAAACTAAAAGGGCAGTGCCAATAATAAAGTACACAATATTTACAAACATTTACAATTACTGAAAAAATGTTAATGGGAGATCATAAGTGGCACCATATAATAACGTGTTGAAAAAAGATAATTACAGCATTTGAGACATTTTGAAACTGCCTTTCACAAAGGCTAAGGCTAGTCAGAGAAATCTTTATCTCATTTTGTGATTTGCCAAAAAGTGCTGTAGCCTAATATACAGGCTTTGATTACAGTTCTACTGAGGGTGAACATTTCTATACAAAATCTTACAGTATTAGCTCCTCGAACACCATTACTTCATTAAAATCATTTTCCTAGTGTGCCATTAAACAAGAGAAAATCAGTTCTAAATACAGCTCTCAATGCGAGAATATTGCTTTTCATCCTAATGAGGTAGTAAGGACATCACGTTGATGATGCTTATTCCTTAAATAGCTCAATAAATGGGGAAATATTCTTCTTAAATGTAAGGTAGACATTGTCTGTAAAAGACAACATATATGCTGGTTAATGCATGGAGACAGTAAACATAGAGTCAGAATATAAATGAAAAAGATTAACTGCTGCAGGTTGTGAAGCATGGGGGGCTGGCCTCTCAGAATAGTTTTGACATAAAAGTGGCCTATTTCAAACTTTCCATTTAACTTTGGGAAATCCCTGACTCTCAAAATAAAAATCCAAAATTGTTCCCACCTAGTTACATTTTGAGTCAAAATCTCCACCCCAGGGTTCTTCTCCACCTTTACAATCCCCATTGCTCTTACAGTATATTGATCTGGATTCTGACTTGAACATATGTTTCTACCTATTTCATAGTCCGTGCTTTTGGATTTAAAAGCCCTGATATGGTCACCCAAGTGAACTTGTAGTTTACATTATGTACGCCCTATGTAATAACATCTACCCAAAAAAGGCAAAATGTAAATTACATCTTCAGAGCTGCAATTGATAAATATTATAAGCAGTACAGTACTGCCATCTCTGGGGTTAATAAACTTTGTTTTGATCATAGTATTGCACATCTTGCAGTTGTAATATTTGTGGCAACTAGTTGGTGGTCTACACAGCAAATTTTTGTGGACGGTTTGCTGCTGACTGCTAACCAGTTTATCACATAAGTTTCTTGCTCTTCTGTAAGAAGTGCATGCAGGATTTTATATGGTAGGGGGAGGTTGGAACTACTTTGAGTACTTCAAGTAAGCAACAAGATCAATGGGGTGTACATTGTGCTGAGATAACCACATGCCCAGGGACATAGTGAGGTACAAGCCCACAGGTCAAGTGCTTTATGCCTCTGGAAGTGCAGTTATGTCAGCACAATGCACATCCCCAGAGTGTCTTATTGCACTTATAAAATGGGCTTTTTTTGTAAATATGGTTGATTAATACAATGAAAATTTGTAATATGTAAAAATTGAAATTAATGTGAGCTTATACCTAAAGTAGTCCTTCCGCCTACTGGGACTACATTGAATTTATTGATTTCTTTGGGTCTTTTGACCTAATACTGCTTCCGTAGTTGTAGTTTTTTTTTTAACTGTTGTAGTGCACCTCAACTTCGAGACCAAGGGAAAGACAAACATTGGCACTGCAGTCCCATTGATCATAATCCCTTCTTTGTTTTTGTTTGTTTCTTCGAGAAAAATTATATTTACAGTAGAATATTTCGAGCAGCAGAGGTACATATTGTATACTGTCACATGACCGAACGAACACAGTGGTGGATTTTAATGGCTCTGACTTCGAATGCACACAGGCTGAATTGTTGGGCAGAAAAAAAATCACTAGGACTGTCAGGTATTGTTTTAAGTAAAACAAACATAAAATCCTTTGAACTACTAATCCTTCATTGGGAGAAGTGGCTGCTGATCCCTTCTGATCACAGCTCAGTTTGGTGACGGCAGGACTGCAAGCTCTGCCACTCTGATTGAAGTGCATGCCCGCTTGCTTGCTTACTTACTAGCGGGATAAGGTTGGTGAGTTTTCTTTTAGCCACTGTGATCACAGCTTCAAACTGAAGCATTCACCAGATGCTACCATCTGCTCCCTCCCAAATGTTTAGCTTCAGTTTGAAACAACCACCTGATAGTCCCCGCTGCAACCTCCCCAACCCCCTAACACAATTTAAATCTTGCTCACTTGCATTACCTTAGGCCCAAGAACCACCCCATAGTTTTGCAGAGTAATGCTGCTGGCAGTACACTATCATCTGCAGTATCATGATCCTTAACCATACTGCTACTCTTCTTGTGTATGTGTCACCAGGCTAGTTACAGTATTTTACCCCTGCTAAATGGGGTCTGACTGGTAATTTCCAGACCTACAGTAGTAAGTGCTTTTGTCAGGGCTAGAGATGCAGTGAATTTAAAATCCGCTGGCGAAGTGCACAGTGGGCGCCGCATTGCCCTCCTTCGCGGGTAGGCAATACAAAGTCTTCCACTCCGCCTTGTCATTACCACTTCACGTTGGGCTGAATGACAACGTGAAGTAAGGCAAAGTCATTGATTTCAATGGACTTCGCGTTCCTCATTATGATTCTATGTGATCCACTTGGTGTTTCAGACTTGGCAGCCCCCACACATCACGTGGCTTACAGTACTGTAAGCCACACGCTGTCTAGCCAGGCAGGAAGGAAGGAAGTGAATCACACAGTTTCACTTTCTCCTGTGCAGACTGAGAGAGAGGAGTGTGTACTAGAGAGAAGAGTGTTTGATTGCAGAGGAGGCGAGTTAAAATGTAATACTTAAACCAACAGCTTTTTTAAAAGCTACATTTTTTTGTCTTTTCTGTACTGTTTTTTACTTAATTTGTTCTTCTGTAAATTTTATTTTTCTTACCTCTATACTTACTTAGTTGTTTGTCTGTGTGTGTGTGACTGTGTGTGTGTTGTGCTTGTGTCATGTGACAGAGTAGTGATTGCTCAGACTGAGGGAGCGCAGTAGGAGAGATGGAGCAGGGTGAGGGAATGTCTGGGGGTGAGGGCAGCTCTGGGAGAGCGTGGTAGTGCGCGTTGTACTGTGCGCATGCGTGGGGGGCATGGGCACCCATTTGTGTTGGACTGCTCTAAACTTGTGAGTGTCCAACCCCCGGAAGCAGGACTAGCACCGCCTCTTGACTCTGAGGCAGTTCAACCACCACCAAGTCTAGCACAAGGTCCTTTGAAGCAGGATGTACCTGTTCCCCCAGGCCCAGGTGTGGATACCATCAGTGTGAGGAGCCTATTGCCAGTTCATCTGGCCCTCCCCTGCCTGTGCCTGGTCCTCCCCGCACCTCCGTTGTTTGGCAGTTTTTTGGCTGTATTAGGGGGGACAGCAGTGTGGAGAAGTGTCGCCTATGTGTGGTGGAGGTGTACCGTGGCCCCCGGGGAAGTCACCTGGGGACTGGGGCCAGGGCACCCATATGCTTAATCACCACCAGTTGGAGTGGCAGGCTGCCACAGAACGGACCATGTCTGCACCTGCTGGCCATTCCGTGGCAGAGGGTTCCGCTATGCATACCGGCATCCCTAAGAAGAGGAGGGCCACAGCAGCACCTGTTGCTCTACCAGCACCCCCACCACCACCAGCAGGTCAGCCTGTCGAACGAGTGGACACCAGAGAAGTGCATGTAACAATTTCTGACTTGGCAGTTCTCTGGAGGGCTGTTGAGGAGAACAGCGAGAGGATGAGTGCTGTGGAGCAGCATCTGGATGACATAGAGGGACATCAGCTTCAAATTATGTCCATGCTGGAACTGCTGCTGGATCACCATGGGATCCCACATTAGTTTTGTTTCTTCACACCATGTCCCCCCCACACCTTCCTTGCTGTGTCATAAAATGTATTCCTCCACCATCCCTGACCCTTGTATGTAATTATGACCTTTTTTTGTTGTCTTCAGTATGCGTTACACTTTGTATTCTGGGGCCTCTTCCTTCTCTTAAGTGTCTGTGTGTTTTATGTGTGTGCGCTGTTTTGGTGCCTCATTTTTCTGCATCCACAAAAGGCATCTGTCTTGTGTGCAGAAAATTGACAAGTGGTAACCAAGTGAAAAGAGACTGTTTCAGCATATACAAAGTCCCCTAGAATTAATGGCGCACTCAGTCATGTGCGCTAAAGTGGCACAGAGTCCCCAGATTTTTTCTGCAGGCCCAGAATGCATCCTCCATGTGTCCAGAAAATTGACAAGTGGTAACAGAGTGAAATGAGACTGTTTCAGCACATACAAAGTCCCCAGAATTAATGGCGCACTCAGTCATGCGCACAAAAGTGGCACAGAGTCCCCAGATTTTTTCTGCAGGCCCACAATGCGTCCTCCTTGTGTGCAGAAAAGTGAAAAGTGATCATCTCAACTGGATTGAAAGGTGCCCTTTGGACGTACAGTAATAGTAGCCTTGGTGAGTAGATATATGTATAGATATATGGTTGTGTATTTTGCAGGTGATGATGAGGGGGGGGTTGAACTTGACATGGACTTGTACTCATGCTATTGTTCTGCATCACACAGGTGACTCCATCTCCGAACTGTTGCTGTGCACCTTCCAGTGCTCAATGAGAATTTTTTGCACTTAAATGGAAACAGATAACTCTCAAGCACATGAAGGTAAGTATTTTTTTTGGGGGGGGAATCATATTTTCAGTTTTGTCTGTAATGGTTTCTTATTTTTTTATTTCTTCACAGATTTCATCAGCATCCTTCTGGAGTCCGGTTGTTAATGATGATCATGGTCATCGAATGAAATGACTTCTGCGTGTTGCATGTGTGCCCAAGCTCGGGTCGGGGGAGGGGTGTGCCTGATCATGTTGACCAACTTTTTTGGATAAGGCCACTTTGACAGAACAACAAAGTATTGTGAATTTTCCTAAAAAAAAGAAATGAATGACTTCTTAAAAAGTTACAACTTCATTGTTATGTGTCCTTCCCTGGTTCTCAAATCTCAATCCCTATTGTCAAGTTATATTTCAGAGACACATCTTATCAACTACTAAGACAACCTGTTGTGTGCAATATTTGCAGCAGTCTTTACAAAGCAATGAAACAGATGAAATAAAATCTTCATACTTACCAGAATGGATTTCACATGGACATTACATCGCTTCCTCTCTGTACGGTATAGCTACAGCATCTTTCCCAACGAGTAATAGCGATGGAGCCTGTTTTTGTTCTCCTGTAAAAGAAACAAAAGAAGTGTACTGTATGTGCTTTGCCACTGCAGCTCTGAAAAGCTACAGAAAACAAAACACACAACTTAGGGAAGTGAGGCAGCATAACAAACATGAGTGCACATACTCACTTTATGGTTTAAATATTAAGAAGCTGGTGGTGGTGGTGCACTGGTGGACTGGTGGTCCATGGGGGCAGACAGACTCACGGTGGCAGCAGACTTGGATAACATCAGTCCCGGTGGTGGTGGTCCGGGGTGGGCAGACAGACTCATGGTGGCAGCAGACTTGGATAACATCAGTCCCAGTGGTGGTGGTCCATGGGGGGCAGACAGACTCATGGTGGCAGCAGACTTGGATAACATCAGTCCCGGTGGTGGTGGTGGTCCATGGGGGGCAGACAGACTCATGGTGGCAGCAGACTTGGATAACATCAGTCCCAGTGGTGGTGGTCCAGGGTGGGCAGACAGACTCATGGTGGCAGCAGAGTTGGATAACATCAGTCCCAGTGGTGGTGGTGGTCCATGGGGGGCAGACAGACTCATGGTGGCAGCAGAGTTGGATAACATCAGTCCCAGTGGTGGTGGTGGTCCATGGGGGGCAGACAGACTCATGGTTGCAGCAGACTTGGATAACATCAGGCCCAGTGGTGGTGGTCCGGGGTGGGAAGACAGACTTATGGTGGCAGCAGACTTGGATAACATCAGTCCCTGTGGTGGTGGTCCGGGTTGGGGGGGCACACCGCCTTTTAAATACTGCAGATAAAACCTGCCAACATTAACCACATCATCATCCTCATAAAGAAAACTGCCCTCACAGTCATCGATGTCTGAAGTCTGACCACTGGGAAATTCTTTCTCCATTGTGTCATCATCTATGTCAGTGGTGGGCCGTTTCAGGCAGCCACTGCTAGTGCCATCAGGATGCTCCATTTCCACATCAGCAAGACCACCATGACTAGGCTGGGGTACAAATACCGAGGTTACAGTCTGTGCTGGTATGTGCCTCTCATTCATTTTAATGAATGTTAGCAAACTAAGATTTGCAGGAGACAGGTTTGTCTGATGATCCCTGACTGTTGCACCTGCTGAGCTGAATACCCTCTTAACACTTACACTGGAGGCTGGACATGTGACGTACTTCAGTGCCACTGCAGTCAGCTCTGGCCATTCACTGACCTTTCCACTCCAGTACAAAAGAGAATCTTCACTTATTGTCAGATGCCTGTTTTCAGACAAATATGACTCAATCATTCTCTGTGCCACATGAAGTCTGATTGTTGATGCATCAGCCTGTTCCCCGGAATCACTGATTTCACAAATACCCACTTGGGACAAAGCCGCCCAAAGTGGGTTGATGCCAACAACTTTGGATGACAGACCACCAGGAACTACAGTCCCCTTACCTTTGTATGATATGCTTGCTGGTCCTCCAGCTACACCTTCAGCTGGATTATGCTGCTGAGGTTTGCAAACCTTGGCACATGACTTCTGTGCCCCATGAACCAAGTGAACCAGTTGACCACTGATATTTTTTACCTGTTCAGGCCCTCCCTCCAGTACTGATGCAATTCCATGTTTGTATCGTGGGTCCAGCATTGTTGTCATGGCAAAGTTGTCACTATGCTGAATGCTCACAATGTGACGATTGTGGTCGAATACTGTCAGCATGTGTTGCAGCAACATACTGCTACCACCATCTCCGGCAACATCAAGGCTATGCTGTGCATTCACCAATGTCTGCCTCAGCACCCACAGCAGTGGAATTGATTGGCTAATGGAGGCTGACTCGCCACTCACTGCCTGTGTGGCATGTTCAAAAGGCTGCAAAATTGTTATTACAGAGTCCATGAGGCACCACTGTTCAGTCGTCATAGACATGGAGGCCCCAGAACTGTCACAGCTAGTGTGCATAACAAGATATTTTGTGATGGCTTTGTATTGTTCATACAACCTCTCTGCCATGTATAACGTGGAGTTCCATCGGGTGACAACTTTCAGCTTCAAGCGGCGCTGAGGCAGGCTGTTTTGTATCTGCAACTGCCGCATGATATGTGCCTTTCCAGATCTTGAAAAGTGAGAGCAGATAAGTCGTGCAATGGTCAGCATTTCCTTTATGTCAGGGTGCTGCAGAAACTCCTGAACCACAAGATTTAAACAGTGGGCCATGCATAGAACATGAAAAAAAACACCATTCATGATGCATTTGACCCATTGTCACTTGCTATGAACCCAGCTCTCAGGGACAGAGGGTTTAGCCATCTGTCAATTTCAGTCAGTACCATGTCCAACATGTTCTCACCAGTGTGTGAACAGGTCACACTGTGCTTAGCAATTGTTGCATGCTGGTGGATTGCCATAAGATTGCTACGCGACAATCCACCTTCCTGCACTGATTATTCACACTACCAGCATCACAATCAACCCCCGGCACCTGCACCCAGTGTGCAGTTATACACAGATATGAACTCCCTGCTGTTTTGCCACTTGTCCCCATATCCATACTTAAATGGATGAATGGAGAGGAGGAATGTTGAAGGGAATGTCTTTCTGAGTCTGAGACAGTGTGGAACAACTCGAGAACAGCACGGGTAGAAAAGTATGTCCTGGGTGGGACTTTCCATTTTGGACACGCACGGGCAGCAAACCACTGGAACCCAGAATTCTCCACAAAGGAGAAGGGCAAAAGATCGATTGCCAGCATTTCTGCTACAGCAGCATTAAGTTCACATGACACTGTATGATTGGGGGGTACTTCAGCTTATGCGCAAAAACAATCTGTAACATGGGCTGACTTAAACGTTTTACACGGGGTGTGTTGTTGGTCACAAATGGTTATGCTCTGTGATGAATGGCATTGGCAGTGGGTGGAGTGTGGACATTTGATGAAGACGGTTGCACAGGTGATGATGACAAACCCAGAAATGATGTTATTTTTCCAGATTTGCCAATCGGGGTTGATGTACCACTTGCACTAGACATATTGTATTCACCACCAGCACCACAAAAACTGCTACTCTCACCAGCACTGGACAACATTTCAAAGTCATTATGGTCCTCCACCTCATCATGCCTGTAGTAATCCTCTGCTCTTATTACCACACTACTGCACATGTTTAATTTCCTACTGGGCTTAACAGTCATGGAAGGGGATAACATTCTGACTATGGTTGCCGCCGGTGATACGGGTGAATGCCCAAGTCTGGTATTAGCTGCCAGCTTGTGCTGGGTCCACAGAGCCAAGTGCCTGTTCTTAAGATGCGTATGCTGTTCTCCTGTCCCAAGATGGCTCCCCTTTTTACCTCGACTCACACGCACATGGCAAACCTGATAGATTGCAACTGAATCATCACTTGCATATTGAACAAAAAAATCCGAAACAAGGGACTGTGATGCTCTGCTTTTAACATGTCCACGATGATGTTGCTTATTTAAGTCTGTTATTTAAAGCACTGAAGTGGGTGGGGGGCACGTGATGTTTCTGGCACTGCACACCTGGTCTGCAACTGACCACCACGACTACCTATCATATTGAGTACTGGGTCGTCATCATCATCCACTAAAACTGGTAAATCACAAGTTTTTATTGGGGGGGGATTCCTGCAAACAGATTCAGACACAGCCACTTTTAATTTCTTTTCTCCGGTTCCCAACTGGGGTCAATTAAATCATTATATTCATCAATGTCACTGTCACACACCTCCACATCTTCTGCTTGGATGCTAACATGTGGACTGCGTGTTGCAACAACAGCACCATCATCATCATCAGCATCATCACATTCATCATCAGCATCTACACCACCATCACCTGATATTTTTTCACCACACTGTGAATCACTGTTGCATGGAAAATGAGTGACGTTAAGTGCCACGGTGGATGGAATATCACATTGTATGCTATCGTTGACATGATCATCAGAATCAGATTCAGATAATGGGATGTTACTGGGAAGTATGACATCATCTTAGCTGTCATTCACTTGCACTGCTTCACACTCAATATGTTTGGATATGGTACACTGGTCGGAATTAGAACTTGACGCAACAATGCTAATACTACCTCCTCCACCACTAACACCAGTAACACTAACACCACCGGCTGGGAAAACATCGTCTCCTCCAACTATCAGTGAAGCTACTGATTGGGCTGTAAAAAACATTGCAGGAGAAATACCTTTCCTCACATCAGCAATGCAGTTCTCCATCCGTGTACTACTACCACGCCCACAGACCCTCTTACTGCCAACATTGCCATGGCCAGAAACAGCTTTACTTGCACATCTCTTTGCAGGCATTTTGGCGGATCAACCACAAATATTATTACCAAATTCAGATTTTGATACATTCACTTTCTGACTGGAGGGTCACTACTCTCTAGCTGGATGTGAAGCAAAATAAACAACTGTGGCTTCAGCAACAGATAAGGGACTACTGTGTTGTGACACTGTCATGGAATTAAAACAACTTCAGTAACCAGTGGTGCTGATGGGGTCATAAAAACAATCCAGTCTGGTAAAAAATACCTTTTCAATGTGGGGGTGGGGCACTGAATACAGACAGTGATGATTTTTACGGCACTTAAAGCAGCAAAACTAAGAATAGAGAACACGATCGCAGTACAAAATCAGGCAGCTGCAGTGGATAGCAGGTTCACACTGCTGCACTTAGTTGCACTTACACTGATCTGTGTCACTAATTTTAAAAGGTGTATTATATTTGATGCACACAACACTGCACACACAACACAGAACACTTTGTGTACAATGCTGAACGAGGAATGCGATGCAAGTGCAAAAGTTCAGTGTACTCAGTGTCACGTAATGTAAATTTGTAATTTAAACAACCTGACCTTATGAAATGCTGCACCACATTCACACAACAAGCAGCAAGAAAATGAGTACTATCACTGACAGTTTTACTATGTGTACAGTAACAGTCAGTTATATAACAAAAATATTACCAAAACACAAAGAAATCACTAGTTCTCCAACTTAAATCTACCTACACACAGATACGCCCTTCCCCAAACAACACACTTCACTGTCTTTCACCACACACACTCAATGTTGTAAATTAACATTCAAAATCCACACACAAACAAAAACGCTCGATGATGCGAGCACAGGAGGGTTTTCTGCAATCGATGAACTACAGTTGGATCCCCCCAAAAAAGCAAAAATACTTTTTGAACAGCTTTTAAAAGATTCCTTCAGACAGCTATCAGAGCACACTGTCTCCTACTCCTTCCTACTCATACTACCTCGAACTGAGGCTGTGCAGATCAATATAGAGCCCATGTGACCTGAACTCCCATGAATCACTGCAAAATCTGCCTTCGGAGCTCAAAAACAAGGCGAAGTGAGGTGAAGTGAACTGCCACCAATGTACTTTGCCTTAAAAATTGAAAGAGAAGTGACCAGTGGAGGCGGAGTAACACAAAGTAGCTGTTTCCAATGCACTTTGTGTTCTTCATTGTAACGCAAAGTACTCTGCTTCGCATTGCGGAGCACTCCGCGAATCCGCCTCTGCTCCACGAATCACTTAGTGGATTGGGCCCACTTCACCCACCACTAGTCAGGGCAGAGACTTCAAGAAAATGTTAGTGGAATAAAAAAAAATGGTGACTTCGAACTAATATAAAATTCTAAATGGAATGTCTAAAGGCGAATCAAAGAGCTATCAAATTCTGTGATCAGGCACTATTACTGGGACTAGTTATTTATAGTGCATTGTAGTCCTACATTGCACTATAAATAATCAATCATATCACTCCATTGCTCCCTGCCATTTTATAATGTTTTTTAACCACATTTCCCTCATCTCCTGATCTTTTACCAAATGTGGTAGTAAAGGTGACCTTTGCTACTTTGCTTCCTGTTGCTCTGCAACAATGTCTTCCCCTGTAGGACATCAATATCTTTTCTAGGTTTGTTTCAGAATAATGTTCTTATATGTAAGGGAGATGCTGTCACATTGAAGCATCTGTATAGATGCACTGTTGTAATGTATTAGACAGTGGAACACATGGGCACCCATGGATATGGGATCTAATAACTTATTTGATTGTTGCAGTTCAAACTACGGTGTTGGATTTTAGCACTTAGAAATAGAAGAGTGCAGAAAATATGGCCCATTAATTGGCCTGCCTCTCAGATCAGCAAGTTTTTTTGGCAGATGGTAAACCTATCAGTATATCTCAAGTCTGGTAAGGGAACCTGCATTAGCACATTCATGGGATAGTGCTTTAAATGAGTGCGACTCAGTTTGTGCTCACTATTTTCCATACTATGAGTAGGGAGCTGCTAGTTTGCAAATTGTCTGTACAGACGTTCACCTCTGACAAAGCTCCAGTACATTGGGTATGAAACTATTAGGTCACTTAATGCCTGTTGTGTCATTGGATTGCCAAATAATTGCTGACTTTGAATATCTGAACATTTGGAAATGGACATCAGTTTTCAATAAAAAAAGGACATGTTTTCACACTACCAAGCAGTATACATAATCTTATTTATTTCACTGTTTAAAAAGGTTAGGTACTGTAAGTGCTGTTTCCACTCTATCTTTTCAAAAACTACATTTTTCATGGAGCAGGTCACTTTCACACCAGTGAAGTACTCTTACTCCTAATGATTGTAATAGTAACTATTTTTTGCTGACCTCAAGATGTATACTCCTGTATAATCTCTGACACTCCACTTTACTCATGCCAGTTACTGTAGTTTTCCTTGCAGTGCCATAGATTTTACAATTATATTTTTATTCACTACAAAAAATCTTCATTATTGCACTAGTTAGGGTAAAGTGACATAAACAGGGAAATGTGCTGTTAGGGTTCCAAACCCCAACACCCAACCCCACTCTGCAGGCAGCAACAGAAAAAACATTATAGTTTCTCCTCTCCTGCATTTTCGCAAATCAGGTATGTGGTGTACCTTGGGATTGTTAACACTAATGCTCACCCCATTCCATCTGTAAATAAGCTGAGATGTGTAGAGTACATGAGAATGGGGTGAGCATTAGGGTTAACAACCCAAGGTACATCCCACATCTGATTTGCAAAGACGCAGGACAGGTAAAACCATAATGGGTTTTCCTGTTGCTGCCTGCAGGGTGGGGTGTTAGGGTTGGGAACTCTAACACCACATTTCCCTACTTTTGTTGCTTTATCCCTAAATGGTGCCTTAGCAAATTTTTTTTGCAATGAATTTCGTTACTTTTTGAGATAGTATAATTGTATACTTTTTTGCCTGTGGGAGCGCAGGACATCTATGTTGGTGTGAAAGTGCAGGGCCCTCTGGGCCCTGCACGCTTCAATTTCTGGCAAAACAGGAATTTATTTGCTTGATTGTATGGCTTGTGAAATGACAGACCAACTTATATTGCCCTTGTATAACTCTCTGGTGAAGGCACATCTATAGTATGGACTTCATTACTGGTGCCCACACCTCAAAAAGCACATTAACATACTGGAGAAGTTCCACAGGATAGCTACAAAAATGAAAGCAGATCACCACGATAAGGCATAGTATGAGAGGTTTAGGGCACTGAACATCTACTCAGTACAGAACAGGACAGAGAAATGGGGCATGATTGAGACCTTCAAGTACTAGAAAGAGATAAATAACATGGATACAGAAGCTCTCTTTAACTTAAGTGGCAACCATAACATGAGAGACCACAGTATTAAGATGCAGGCAGGGAGGTGTAGGAGTAAACTGACAATGCACTTCTTCACACATACTGTAGGGTGGTGGACACTTGCAATGTGCTGCGCTTCAAGAGGGCCTAGAATAGCCACCAAGGAAAGTATTCTCCATGAGTACTAAAGATGGGAAGCTTGGGAGGAGTGAAGAGGTGAAGCAGACTCAATAGTCAATCTCTGACACTGCAATAGGAGCAGACTACATAGACCAAATTGCCTTCTTCTCTTAACTTCTTCATATATTATCATATTTTCTACTTCACCAACCAATAGTAGAGCTTTGAACAACATTTTGTGCTTCACGAACCAGAAGTAGTACTTTGAACTACATTTTTTTGTTCATGAACCAAACGTAATGCTTTGGAGCAGATTTTCTGTTTCGAGAACCAAAGGTATTAGTTAGAACCACATTTTCTGGGTCATGAAACAGAATACCAAATTAGAATGACTTTTTCTGGTTCACAAACTAGAATTTGTAGTTCAAACCACTTTTCCTGGTTTACGAGCCAGAACATTGTTAGTTTGAACCCAAAAAAGTGTTTCGAGACAGAAATCACATGGGAGAGATTGTGAATGTGTGAAATATAACATTTTGACACATTTACACATAAGTTAACTATACAATCATGCTTAGGGAAAACATTGTACATCAGGGATATTTTTAGTGTTGCTAGAACTATCCTGTTACAAGTGTTTTCTAACTTTGGCAGTAACAGAAACAAAGAAGCAAGATAGCGTCTGTCATGACCCCCCCCCCAAAAAAAGTGGTTTGTGAGACCCTTTTTTGGTTCATGATCCATCAACTTTGCAAACCAAAAAACACTTTCATGAACCAGAAATTTCTGATTTGTATGTGGTGTCTATCTGAAACCAATTTTTAAATCTTCAAAACTCAGTAACCATTTAACATTTTTTACCAAACGATCAAAAGACACTATTTCAGCACAGACCACATGTATTCTGAAAGTTTTGTGCAGAAATCCAGTACCATGTAGTCTGTACGTGAGAGTAAAAAAATGCAAAAAAAGTGTTAAGTATGGGGAAAAATGTGACCCTTTTAGGAAATAAGATGTATCCTGATCTCGGAAACTGCACAAGGTGCTGTCATGAAACTCTGCACATTTTCACAACATGGCACACCCATGGAAAATGAAAATTTGTGGGCTAGTCTGGCAAACCCTGCTAAACTTATTAAACTGCAAAGTCTGGGGTTTAACACTGAGCACCCTACTCAACCCTTGCTATAGGTGCGCTACTGTGCCCCTATAATACTACAGTTTATAATTTTGTAGTGTCTCTTCTATTGTTTTTATAGTAACTGCTTTATATATTAGATAAAAATAGTAACATGATAATGATAGTAATATAAAAAAAAAATTTGTCATAGTTTCATTGATATAAGACAACATAATTTTTGATAATGAATGTTGTTTGTTTAGAAAAACTAGTCAACTTCTGTGGCTTTCATTTGAAAGTAATTTTATTATTATTTTATTTACATTATATACCTTAAAACATTTGTATGCTAGTATGCCTTATTTGGTTGCAGTTGAATATCACAAATAATGGCATATGTGTCATTTAAGTGGACTTACCATGTGAAAGACCATGGTAGGAGTTGCTTATTGTGCACCTTGGAGGCCTGCTCATATGGTCCTAGAAGCAGAATAAGCTTTTTCAATACACACCACCACATACACTGTCTGGTCCTGGCACATCTAGACAATGTGAGGCATGATCCAATGTTGCCTTTGTGCTTCAATTCTTCATGCAGGAATCTCCTAAAGTCAAGGGACTGGATTCTCAAAGGGCTGCAAATGCAGCAAGCCCCATGTGGACTAAACATATGGCACACAGGTCTTGCGGCATCCTCCCAGTCAGCGATCAGAATTCACGATCCCATGTGCCAATTGCCACAAGTTAGACCAGCTGTTTCTGGTCTAGACTGCAGCAATCCCAGATACCCTTTTTGTGAGGCTTATGCCAAATACTTGGAGCAAGCCGGCATAAATCTGGAAAAATGTTAATGTGCCTGATCTCCTAGAATCAGACACAGTGTGTGTCAAAGTTGTTTGTGCAGCTGCATCAACAAATGGGTTTGCTACAGGGCTTGAAGCAAGCCCTGAGCTGCCCTTTGAGAATCTGGCCCAGTGTCTTCTACAAGGGAGAATGACTGAAAATTGAGAACCATCATCCCTCCATGACGAGTTGTGAAATCTGTGCAAGGATACTGGTTCTTAGGCTTCCTCTGATACTGGCTGAGTAGTGCAGCAGAGCATGAGCTTGTGACATGAGTGACATGTCCAAAAATGTACTGGATTATATAATATTATACAATGGCAAGAAAGAATGCTGGGCTCCGATTGGTCAGTTTGGGACTGGAACCGTGATGTTATCCCAGCATAACATCATGGATCTAGTACCAGCAAACACATCACCAAATTACAGGAGAAAAAAAATGAGAGCACATGCCATGTCGAACTTGCCTATAGTTGGTATAAATGCAAAGTAGTAAGCATAATAGTACAAATGTAAACTTCTCCCTCCCACACCACAGAAACCAGCAACACAGAACCCTCACACATTCTCCCAAATACCCTAAGTTTTGTTTTCTTAATTAAAAAAAAAACCCAGAGGCATTGCGATCGACTTCACAGCAGTTCCCCACTCCACTGAATGTCTCCGTCCCCACTCTACTGACAGCCTCCACTCCACGAACATTTTTATTTCATTTTCTTTTTGTTAAAAACACATGCACACACTTAATGCCATTACATCAGCTTTAGAAGCAACCACCCAGGCAACCACCCCAAACCCTCCAGCTCTCAACATACTTCCCGCTGCCTCACACTGCCCACTGCCAAGTTAGTGAGTGCATGAGTCAGACCATGCTTCACTTACTTACCTCATCGATGATCACCATTTTCTGCCTTCAGTAGAGAAGGAAGATATTTACTGTCACCGCACACACAAAATGTACTCTTAATTTTTCCTCTTTTCTTGTTTGCCACCGAGGAAAAAAGAGTAAGCCAGCGCTCTGAGCTCTGTACATGAAAAAGGAAATATGCTGACTCCCCCATCAGAGTGAGACAGCTGATGCCCATCACACTGATGGCTTTAGGAAAAAGTCCCAATTATTTTCCCCAAAAACGTGAACTTAATGTGTTCTACTAGGTTAGACAGTGAAAATACAGATGGGGTGGGGTGGGGTGTGGTGGGCAGAGAACAGCAAGTATGCAGTCCAGGTGTGCAGTAAGGAAGGTGGGGGTGGGAGGCAGAGACACACACTCACAGCAATGCCACAGCAGCTCCACCTATTGGAAAAAAACAATCAGCACTACTTTTCTACTAAGTATTCCTACCCTTTAAATAAACTCTAGCCAGAGCTGATATGGCTGTGGTGAGCTTGTATGAGTGCCAGGGAATGAGCACCACTGAATGCCATTACAAAGATGGTGGCACCAGCAGAACTGCGTATGCACAATGAGAGTGCATGCACAATTCTGTTTTAGAATACAGAAGTGGCAGACAGCACAAGAAATAGTGCAGCTATGGCTGCATTGCAAGTGGCTGTGGCGGACTGCTTCTTGTTTTGGGGTTTTGGAAGGATCAATCTGAAACTCCAAAATGGAAGTTTTCTACAGTCACTCATTTTCTGAGTGACTGCAAAATGGCTGCAGGCTCCGCTCATGCAGCCATGACAATGATAAAAAAATGTAGTTCAAAAAATGTCTTTAATATTTTTCTCATTTTTTTTTAATTAGCCATTTTATAATAGGAATAATGCACTTCAGGGGGTGGGTTGTGCTGGTATAATGCCACTTCTCAGGTGTTGGACACACTCAGCCTGCAGCCTTGTGCCCAACCACCTGAGGCATGACGTTATCCCAGCATGACACACACACCAGTTGTGCATTATTCCTATAGAAATAATCACACTTTCTAACAATTAATATATATATATATATATATATATATATATATATATATATATATATTTATTTATTTCAGTATATTACAAGAAAACATGATTTCTGAATGAACATATGAAGAGTGCAAAGATGATAATGAATATCACTATATATAGAGCCTCAAGGTGGACAAACAATTGTCCATGCCAATAGCACACAGGTGGCTGTGGTGGTACTGGCAGCTGGTGCCATGTTGTTCATAATAAACTTGTGGCAAGTCCTAAATGTGATAATAAATAGCACTATGCATAGTGCTTCAAGGCAAACAAGCAATTGTCTACACTCACAGTGCACAGTACCATCGCTACAGTGATGTACACCAACCCTACTATACCATCTCTGTGCAGTGTGCAGGCAGGGAAGGTGGTGTCGCCCACATTCTGCAGTGATGCGTGATGAGAACATGATTCATGATGGAGAGAAGAGGCTGACTAGGTGGAGGAGGCTGTGTTGTTTGTTTCTGAAGACAGTGTCCTTCTGAGGTTTTTTATTTAAATGTCATTAATAGTTATTATTTTTTTAAGTTTGGCTTTTTTATATGTCAAGAAAACATTATTTCAGTGAATTTATGGTGTCATCTGTAAAGTATTCCCACACTGCAGAGGATCAATTTGGTGTTTTTTTAGATACAATGAACTGGTGGTGGCAGTGGCAGCCAAGGAATATTTTCTGATGCAAATTTAGCACTGGGGTGGTGATTGTGAGATATCTTTTTTGTTCATGGTGGAAACACTTGCCTTTGGATGCCACTGCTCAGGGCAGCAGATGTGCTACAGTACTGTATATGAGTGGATAATATGTTGATAAACAGTAATATGATATATGATAATATCATCTGCTATGATATATATGATATGATATTATAATCTGATATAATCTAATATGATATATGAGAAGGTAATATAACCTGATATATATGATATGATATGATATGATATGATATGATATATGAAAGATAATATAACCTGAAATAATGATATATGATAAAAATAAGTAAGCAATGCCACATATTGGGGGTGTGTATTGTGCTGGCCTGGTGAGGAAAGCAGCTAAACCACAAAATGGAACAATGGAAAGTTCACTTAAAGGGATACTGTCAACCCCCCCAGCCTAAAACTAACCCTAGTTAAAAAAACAAATTTTTACAATTGCTCACCATCTGTTCAATGTGTTGATATAGCTGGTAGTTAGAGTCTGATATATTTTTTTTTAAAGTAAAAAAATAGTCTGACCACCATACTGGTATTACCACACCAAAACCTGTTTGTTTACATTCTTTGATCTATTTCCACTGCATCTTTCTGGAACTTGGGAGCACCCCCAAGTCGTCTAGACACTCAAGATGCAGTGGAAGGAGAGGAGACTATTGCATCATGAGTGGCTGCACTGTTTGTGGGTGTTCCTAATGTTACAAAAGTATTCAATAAGAGTAGATCAGGTATTTTGAAACAAAACACGAC
Organism: Neoceratodus forsteri; assembly: GCA_016271365.2. Classification (NCBI taxonomy): domain Eukaryota; kingdom Metazoa; phylum Chordata; order Ceratodontiformes; family Ceratodontidae; genus Neoceratodus; species Neoceratodus forsteri. The sequence continues at coordinate 974,557,279 of CM057450.1, read as the reverse complement.
TGGGTATAATAACACCATTAGCATGCATTTCGGTTCTACTGAGACATGAAGCAGATAAAATAATCAGCAACATCAATGCATTTTAGAGAAGGAAAGCAGTAAAAAAATGTTGGCATTGAACTGGAAATAATATGATGCAAAAAGGGTTGACAGTGTCCCTTTAACATTTAGAGCTTGTGATATTTACCCTAGAGATGTTGTTTTCTTCCAGTCTCATTCCTGGGACTATATCAGCTTCCACTGGCCGTCCAAGTGCCGGTACCTACACTGTTTACAGGAATGCTGGAAAAAACTTAAGGAGAGCATGTTGGCATATTCCTGATAAAAGTAAAAACTTCTTGTTCAGAGAGGAACTGCCTGCACCTGATGACGTCACATGCCAGATGAGGGAGCCCTGGAATTGTATGTTTTCCGTGTGGTGTAGTGAGGAAAGAAACAGCAGGCAGCATGCCTTCAGCCCATTAGACCAACACAATACATATCACAAGTGACGTATTGTCCTAACAAAATGGGTAACTAGGCAATTATATTAAAATATACATACATTTATGCAATAAATGTGGACCCAAAATCCATTACGTAAATGCTGGTTTTTGAATTACTGTGTACATACAGCACAGTAGCACCTACATAATAATCAGCATTTACAGTATGTACACAGTAGGCATGTCACTATGCATTTCTCTACATAGTGGACATGTCACTGTGTAGCCCCATCCACTACTTGCCTGTCTGCCTAACTGGCGTTACAGTACTTCTAGCATTTTAGTCTGCCATAGAAAGTAATAAGGAGCACAATAAACCTTTAACTCAATCACCCCATAGCATACAGTTACTAGCTTTTAAAGTAGAACAGCCTCTGTGCAAAAATATCTTTTTGCTTGTTCCTTTTTTAAAAAGCCTGAAGCTCAAACCACAAGCTTCTTGAAGCTGCTGCCCCCGGGTCACATGCTCGCTTATCAGTGTCACTCACCACCTGCTCCCTTCATGTCCCTGAAGCAGCTCTAAACTGCAAACATCTTAGCCCCCCCCCAAAAAAAGAAAGAATACAGTTTCTTTTTACTCTTTTTTATTTTGTTTGTTTGCTTTACTGGCACTGCAAGCTGCTTGTATCCTCCTCCCATCCACACACCCACTTCGCTCTAACACAACCAAATGCTGTCATCTTCCATCTCAAACTCATCACCAAAAGCAATAATTCCATCTATACTATTAAGAATGTTTTATTTTTACAGTTTTACCTTTACACACTGCTCATCTTTCATTCAGCATCCTGCTCGCTCCGGCCCCTGCCGAAGTGCTGCTCTTTTCTCTGTGATGGTCCTGCTCACTCCAGCCACAATTGGTAACAGTAATTTAGCTGTTTTTTTTTAAATTTCTATCATAACTTGGAACCTTGATCCTCAAGAGCAACTGCCTCCCACTGCACTCTGTACTGCCAATGAAGGGATGCTCACAGTTTTCCCTGCCCCCAATAAACACCCTCGCTTGCTAAACTGAGCCACCATTTTATTTTAAAATTTTCAAGCATACTGCTCCTCCACCAGTCCACACAAACATTGTCTCATCAATGTTAGTATCGTGATGCGGGTCCATGATGACGGGCATAACAACAGCCCTCCTCAGAGGTGGAGAAGCATTACTTCATCACTGATACCCACAAAACTTTTAAACTTAAAAAAAACCAACCAAGCCTATTTATACATGTAAAAAAAAAAAACATATCCACAAGGTCCCTGCCTTTTGCATAAATGAAATACACATCAGGGACCTTGTGTAATACATGATATATTTTCACTCTTGCTGTTCGACCTTGGGCACATTAGTTGTGGCTTATGCCACTTGTGAGGTTACCAAAGGTTAAAAAGCACTTATGAAAATAAGTCATGTATTTCACTGGTCCCTGTTGTGTATCCCTTCTATCTATCTATCTATCTTTATTATAGGGGCATGCCTGTAGCTACGGTTGAATGGTCACGTCTATGTTAAACTCAAAATGTTTCACTTTAATAACTTCACAACCGTTTAAGTGATTTGCATGAATATTTGCATGCTCCATCAGGGACCACAGATCTCATGATGTGACAAGTGTCATTCTGGTCAGATGTGTGGGAGCAGATATACGGAGGGTAAAAATATTTTAAATTTATCATTTTTTTTTATTTCTTTGTCATGCCGCTGCACAAAAACTGTTCAGAATTTTGGTCTGAAATTTTTAAGGTAGAAAGGTCTTGCCTCACAGATGTGCCTTTTTGTAAGTTTGGTGAAAAAATATTAATCCATTCCAAAGTTATAAAATGTAAAAATGTCCTATTATTTTCTTTTTCCATATATGTATTTATTTCTTCCCGGCAGGCTGGTGACTTGTGTCAGCTATCCGTATCAGGCATCCACAGTCATTTGAGGCCACCCCCACTTTGCCTTAGTGGAACCATCGGAGCCGGCCTGGGGACATCATCCAATGGCAACCCCCACATTTTCCATGTATTCTCCCCTTAATCCTGGCACTGCAGACAAAGTCGGCCACAAGCTTGGAGGCACACACACATGTCCTGGGCCATCCAACTCTGCTATGCCCACCCCTGGTCTAGCACCCAACTCCAACTCATGCCTACACCACCATCATGCCTCCACATAGTGGTGGTCTTAGGCCGGGAGAGCTGACCTCCCTGATCTGGGAGAGGAGAGCTGCCTGGCAGATGCTCTATCTTCTTCCAGTCCTCCCCCCCTGGCCAATCCCTGGCAGCCTGTGCTCATCCCCAAACATGGGTCACCAGTGTGGTGAGAGGTAAGGGGCCCAGTGCCACCGGGCTGGCCATTTCCTATTATTTTCAATGGGGCAATTAGATGTCCCACTCAAAAAAGGATCCTTTGTCGAAAATAAGTAATCCTTTTTCACAAACGGGGGATCCTGTGTCACAAATGGGGTAGCTTTTTTCATGCCAGCACCATTTTGTTTTACAGTTAGTAAGGGAAACAAATTAAAATAACTCAAAACAGTTATGTGTTGAGTAGAAATCAACACATGTAGCTTGCTTATCAGGACCCCTCTCAGCTGGATTCTGTACTTATCTGTTGAAGAAATGCCCTTGAATTTATTTTTTCAGATTATAAATCTTTTTTTGTGAATATTGATAGGAAAAAAGATTCTTTTTTTGTATCACTAGTCATGAAAAAGGATCCTTTTTTGTGATGAGAAATCCTTTCCCTAGTGTCTAATGGCACCCCCACCCTCCAATTGCTGTACCTGTAGTTTCCCTGGTGTCTAGTGGTACCCACCAACCTCCGATCGCTGGCCCCCTTGTTTCCCGGTGTCTACTGGTGCCCCCTACCCTCTGATTGCTGGTTCCATTGTTTGCATGGTGTCCACAGGCACCCCACACCCTCTGATTGCCATTCTTGTAGTTTCCCTGGTGTCTAGTGGCATCCTCCACCCTCAGATCACCATCCCCATTGTTTCCCTGGTATCTACTGGCACCTCACCACCCTCCGATCGCAGTCCCTGTTGTTTCCCTGGTGTCTAGTGGCAACCCCCCACCTTCTGATCCCTGTCCCCATTGTTTCCCTCCTGTGTAATGTTACTCCTCACCCTCTGATCACCATCCTCATGATTGCGTCTTTATCCCTGTGCCCCAGCCCCCATTGATTTTAAGTCACTAGTTCTGGTGTGTAGTGGCACCCCTACCCTCTGATTTCCATATATTTTTTTTTCCATTGGTGTCCGATGGTATCTTTCCTACTCTCCCATGTCCCTCATATCATGTAAATAAAAACAGGGTCCCTCGATGTTGTGCACTTTTTTCCCAACCTGTAAAAATAAAATGTCCAATGGTGATTGCACCTGCACCCTACCCACACTGTGCACCCATCTCCCTGCATCCCCCTAGACCCTCCCACATACCCTCACTTACCTGAAGTGCTCCCACTGTGAACATCCACTTTCCAATCGAAGACACGTCTTACTGCTGGAACCAGCAACTGCTGTATTACAAATGAGGTAACTGTGGTTCAATGTATTTGAGTGGGATTTTCAACCGTAGTTACCTTGTTTGTCATACAGCAGTCGCCGGTTCCAGTAGCAGGATGTGTCTTTGATAGGAGTAGGCATCTTCTCAGTGAGACCAGTTGAGGTGAGCGAGAGTGTGTGTGTGTGTGGGGGAGGCTAGGTGGGTGCGGGTGGTGGGTAAGTGTACAGTGGGAGGTCAGGTGGAGGGTGCAGGTGCAATTGCCGATGGATTTTTTACAGGTTTACAAAAATAGAATCAAGACATCGAGGGACTGTTTTCTTATTTTCAGGATACCAGGGAAATGGGAGGGTAGGGGTACCACTGGACACCAATGAAAATAAATAGTCATTAACTGTATGGAAATCAGAGAGTGGGGGGTGCCACTAGACAGCAGGGCTATTATATTCAAATTAATGGGGACCTGGCACCAATAGAGATTAACACAAAAAAAAATTGATGGAATATTTTCTTCTTTACAGGATACAAGGAACATGGGAGGGTGGGGGTACCACTGGACACCAATGAAAATACACAACAAACAATGAATAGAAATCAGAGGGTGGAGGGTGCCACTAGACATCATAGGGTGGGGGGGTACCACTGGACATCAATGAAAAAATATGTAAGAAACAATGCATTGAAAAAGGAAGGTGGGGGTACCACTAGACAACAAGGCTATTATCCACATATTAATGGGGACTGGGGCACATTTGGAGGGTGGGGAGTACCACTGGAGACCAGGGCAAGATGTAACATAAAGGGCACAGGCTACGGGAGGGTGGGGGTGCCACTAGACACCAGGAAACAAACAAAATTTGAGATTTTTCAGTATTATTGAATAAAGTGTACAATTGTACCCCCCCCCACTACAGTTGTGCCCCAGTCCCCAATAATATGTAGATAATAGCCCTGGTGTGTAGTGGCTCCCCCCACAAATCCTCTGATTTCCATACATGGTAGTGCTGGGCCCAGCCAAATAAGGGTATGATTAAACTATCTGAAAAAGTAAGGAAATTGCAAAAAAACTTTGTTAATGCACTAGTTAGGGTTACAGTGACAGAGTAGAGAAATGTGGTGGTAGGGTTTCCAACCCTAACACCCCACTCCTCCAGGCAGCACAGTAGGTATGCGGTGTGCCTTGGGGATCTCAAGCCTAATGCTCATTCTATCCATTAATAAGGTCAGATGTGTACAGTGTATGACAATGGGTTGAGCATTAGTCTTGAGAACCAAGGCACTCCCATACCGCTGTGCTGCCAGGGGTGTTAGGGTTGAAACCCTCGCTACATCTCTCTGCTCTGTCACTGTAACCCTAACTAGTGCATTAACAAACTTTTTTGCCATAGGTATATAGATAGATAGATAGACAGATAATAGATAGATAGATAGATAGATAGATAGATAGATAGATAGATAGATATACAGACAGATAGATACCTGCCAGAGTCATGGCAATGTAATTGCCCAACAAAAATGTTTTAGTGCCTAAGCAGGCAAGGGAGTTGGCAGGAAAGCAGCGTGGGCACAAACAAACAAGGAGATTGGTGTGTGTGTGTGTGTGTGTGTGTGTGTGTAAGCTTTGATGGAGTATATGTGAGGATCCCTGATAAACAGGCAGTTGTGTACATTCTCACTGCAATTAGTGTGGTTTCAAATGGTCAGTTGAGTGACTTAGATGAAATGATTGCCAGAGCTAGTGTCAGTATCATGAGTGAGTGAGAGTGTGGTGGAGGGTAGTTTATTGTGTGGCCATGGGAATAGGGCAGGTGATTACTAACCTGGGAAGGACCATGTATTTAACAAAAAAAAGAAACCGTTGCAAAAATGTGTTAAAACACACAGTGGGTATTACAACAGTAACAGATTCAACAAGGACAGCCGCGTATAAGGGAGAAAAAGGCCTAGGAGAGAGGAGCTAATCTGTGGGCGATGGTTTCTGACCACATCTGTAAATACATAGTGTAAAATACTGTGACTAAGAAGATAACGTAAAAGACAGACAGAAAAAATTAAACAAAAGTTAAGAAACATTTTGGTGTAGTGATATAATGGGGGCTTCAGTTTTAAAAAACTTGAAACATGGGGGTGTGACTTAGCCCTGAACCAAGATGGCAGCATAAAGAAATAGCTCTGTACATACTGGGACAATATCCGACATAATCCTACTTCAGGGTGTCTCTAACAACTACATCACTGACATTGGCTAACTAGGAGGCTATTTCTGCATCTTAAAATCCAAGTATTGCCTCTCTGAACCTTACCTGTCTCCTGCTGTTCCGGATCATTTGGGGGCAGCATCCGACTCTGTAAGATGGCCTTTTCTCCTCCTGGTAGCCTGTGAGCCCACAAGAATAGAAAATATGTTTGCTCAATTAACTATCACTACCAATCATAATAAACAGGCACTACAGTCCATCGAAGCAAGGTTTTTGCAATCAGAAAGACGGATCAGCTCACATGAGGTCGCTATACAAAGCAACTGACCTCCACAATGAGGGAGCAAACCAGGGCCCTACGTGCTATGCAGGTCAAGGTACATGACCTTGAAAATCGGAGCCGATGAAACAACCTCCGATTTTTAGTCTTTCCTGAAGGGGCAGAACAAAGGGATGCTATACATTTCCTGAAACAATCATTCCCTCAACTGCTAGAACTACCCCCCGACATCTCCCTGCAAATTGAGAAAGCACATCGCTCCCTTGGACCCCCCTCCCCCAGGCCTTGGGAGTGGTCTCGGCCTCTGTCAGCACACTTCCTGGATTTCAGACAAAAAGAGATGATCACTGCCGCAGCCCAGAATAAAGATCAGTTAACTTGGAAGGGGCAGTGGATACAAATTTATCAAGACTATTCAAGGGATCTATCGGAGAGATGGAAAGCTTATACAGAATGTTGCAGGCTCCTACACAAACTAAACCTGCTCTTCTCACTACACTACCCTGCCACAATGGAGGTGATTTACAATGGCACTCTTCTGATGTTCGCTCAACCCAAAAATTTGATGGACTTTCTCCGCAGAACATACTCAAGGGAGTTCCAAGGTCAAGGGAGCCCTCATGGCACCGGGAGCTACTCTCCAAGGGACAACATGTAGGTCACACAGTACACACCTTCTATGCACCAGCCCTCTCAACCTGATGGGCAGGTCACTGCAGGATCGTTTCTTCCTAAAACCAGAAAATGGTAGACCTCCCACAGTCATACACGGAGAGATCACCCCTCCGACAGAACAAGGTCCAGTAGCCCCGGCAGAGGCAATAACTCCACCATGGAAGAATTCTCCAATCTGCAGGCCTACCATTCCCTGGACAAGTTTTTGGTCTTGCTCCAGGAACCTCCCAACTCCCCTGTTTCTGCACCAGAAGCTGCGATCACACCAGAGCCTACTCACTGAGCAGAATCCCCGGACACCGGCAAATCTTAGGTTGAGATAGCAGCAACAGGCCTCTCACTGCCCTCAGAGGTCACGGGTGGATTCTCTGAAGGCCGACTGTCTTCCAGCATCCATGGGCCCAGGCTGACTCTGTATCAGATAAGTGCCAAATCTAATTTAAAGGTGGTATTTGGCTGACCGAGCGGGGGGGTTGAGATGCTTAGGGGCGAATACCATGATGCCTTGACTCTGTATTACCAGAGCCTTTCCTCCCTTCATGCCACCTCCAACCATACCACATTGGACCTGGCCCCTTGATTTCCTGGCCATCTGGCACATACCTGTCTCCAGCTGAAGTGTGCTGCTATTTACAGTGGTGGAGGCTTGGGCCTTCACTTAACTGCCTGCTTCAGGCCTGCTCCATCTTGTCTCTGGCCTATTGCACAGCTGCTAAATCCAGATTTTCTCCTGTATGTGATGCAGGATTTCAGGTGATGGGGCTATGGGGGGGGGAAGGATTCATGTGACTTATGGAGGGAATTGTTGTTTGAGATTTTGCTATGTGAAAGCCCCTTTTGATATATGCACAAACCAAGGTAACTAGAGCAGCACGAATGACGGAATGCAGGGGAAGCACAAGGGATGTCACACTATGGCGGTCGAGGGCTGCTTGCCTATGTGCCATACTCTAAAGGTGCTTTCTCTAGGCATGCCTCCTTGTAGCTGCCTCCCCATGCAGCCTCTGATATATGCCTACAACATGGCTTCTGCAGCATTCTAGTGATGAGGGGGTGCTGAGATGTAAGTGTAAGTGTGGTATTTTGCAGTATTGACATGCATATTTAGGCCCTCCACACTCTATTCCTTACATAAAACTGCAGTGACACCCTGTGGGTCGATGCGGGCATGCGCCGGCTCCATAATCCTTAGAACACTAGCCGCATTCCAGATCTTTTCCCAGTGTTTGGATGGAGCCTACTCATAATGGCTTGCCATGACAGGCACCATCTATTTTGGCTAGGATACCTGAAGATGCTGCCTTACCTCCACGAGTGATAGGGGAGGCCTTGACAACTGGCTTGCCAGCCATACACCTGTCCCACTCGTTAGACAATCTGGCTACAGCCTCTGCAAATAGTTTATTGGTTATCATGTTGTTATACCAGGCCTTTGACCCACTAGCTGTAGTATTGTTATATAGAGATCAGGCAACACTGTCTATTTTTGGTATGTATGCATTTGAACTGAATTTGTCTTATCTAATTGTAAGGCATTGGTGTGATGACCTGTACGGCGAGCAAGACTGGACTGCAGCTCTGACTTTACATATACCTCAGCCCCCAGTACAGTACTAGGCCCTTATCATGATAATGGGTGATTTAAGCAGCTACACCTGGAATGTTCAGGGCCTCAATACCCCGGTAAAATGCAAGCAGGTGTTATCACACTTAAAGAAGCTGTGGTCCAGCCTAGCATTCCTGCAGGAAACCAGATTAAATAAGTTGGACCACATCAAGCTAGCTAGGGACTGGGTGAGGCAGGTAGTTTCTTCCTCAGCCCCCACTAAGAAAAGGGGAGTGGTGATCCTCTTCCACAAAACCCTTAAATGAACCCCAGTGCAAACAAAACATACCACCCAAGGGAGATGGATTTTTGCCTTATGGACACACCATAAGGCACACTTTTATTGGGCAATATATACGGTCCTAACGAGGATGCTCTAGAATTTTTTCACGAGGTCTCTCAAGCACTAGATTCTATCTCCAATGCTCCCATCCCAACTATTATAGGGAGGACTTTAATCTCTCTCTCCGATTCCTCACATAGACCAAAGTTCTAATTGCCAGGAGCACCACCCCAAAGCCCGCCTCTCCCTTCAGCAGTTCATGATAGATCCTGGGCTGACAGACATACGGCGGATCTTTCTTCCCCGTAAGAGAGACTATACTTTTCACTCCCTGGTACATGGAACATCAGTTGGATTGATTACTGGATAGTTTCGGCCAGCATTGCACAAATTTCACTCAGCTCTGCAATACTGCTCACAATCATTTCAGACCATGCACCGGTACATCTCCATATCCTATGGGGATACCCTGCTCCTCCTTTTTCAGTTTGGAGACTGGACCCATTGCTGCTCTGGGATCTGGAATTCAAACCATGGCTTATTATAGAGGTTTCCCAGTTTTGAGCCGAAAATCCGTCCTCTGACACCACATGTGGAAATACTTGGGAGGCACTAAAGGCCACCCTCCGGGGGGGCCATCATGGGTTTTGCTGCCAAAAGATGTAAAAAATGGGAGCAGTTATTAAACTCGCTAGAAAGCCAACTGAAACAATTAGAGCTGGAAGCTAAACTCACTCCACATTTTGATATACATTCCCCTCTAGGTTGCAGCATCATCAGGCTCCGAATGGAAATCAATGACCTTCTGTCTCGGAAGGCCGAGGTGGCCATTCTTCACCTGAGACACAAATTTTGGGAGGGTGGAGAGAAAGGGGGAGCTTTTAGCTGACAGGTTGAGAAAACAACAAGCTGAACGGCACATAGGTGGGCTGCGGTACCTTAATGGGAAGACACAAATGAAGCCGCAGTAAATAAACTAATGAAGCACTATTATGCCAAGTTGTATACTTCTAGAAATATGGACACTGACAGAGTGCTGAGTTTTCTGTCTTCCCTTAACTTCCCCAGGCTCACTATTCAGCAAGCTGATCAACTACAAGCACCCATATCAACCTTAGAGATCAAGTAAACCCTTCAAGCCATGAAATCCAGGAAAGCCCCAGGAGGAGATGGATTCCCCTTGGAAATTTGTCATGTTGTCTCCTCTATGATATTCCCCCTGTTAAGTTCCATGTATAATGAAACCCTACTTAATGGCTCCTTCCCACTACCCTTTGTGAAGCCATTATAACTTTTCCCCAAAAAGGGGAAAGATCCAACATTACCCTCTAGCTACTGACCAATTTCCCTTATAAATGTAGAAAGTAAGCTATTTGCCAAAATTTTGTCTACCAGACTAAACCCACTCCTACCCTTTCTTATACACTCATCCCAAGTGGGTTTTGTTCCTGGGTGGTATAGCAGAGAACACATTCACTCCCTGATAAACCTACTACACAGGCCAAACCCCTACCCACTCTAGTGGTAACGGTGGCCATGGACTTTGAGAAGCCCTTTGACTCCTTGGAGTGAGATTACCTTGCAGAGGTTCTCCATCATTTAGGGTTTGGGGAACATTTTGCAGGTTGGATCAGGGCCCTGTATAACTGCCCAGTAGCAAAAATTCTGACCAATGCAGTTTTATCAGACCCTTTCCCGTTAAGCAGAAGTATCAGACAGGGCTGTCCTCTCTCCCCTCTCCTGTTTGTTCTTGCAGTGGAAACCCTGGCAGCTGACATAAGGCAACATCCCAGTATACAGGGCAATCCAGTAGGTAATAGACGGTTTGCCACTCTTATGTACGTGGATGACCTACTGGTCCTATTAGAAAACATTGGTGCCTCGCTCCCCACTTTACTCACTCTTTTGGTGGATTTTAAGGAATACTCAGGGCTGAAGATGAACCACTCTAAAACCAAAGTGCTACCCCTAAATGATCTCTGTACCCAACCCTAGTATCCCCTTACAGACTATACTGGTCACCCAAAGAGCTGGTATACTTGGTGATTCACATATTTATTTATTAATTTATTTGTTTTTGTTAACCAGGTAGGCACACTAGACAACAAGTGCCTATTTTCAGGTGCTACCAGGGAGGGTACAATACAGAAAAACATGGTACATAGTCAAGGTAGCATACAGGCCCGCAGAACAGGTGGGCCAGAGAGAATTTAGTACGGGGAACATGGTGCAAAGACAGAGTGACATACTCACCCACACACAGGTGGGGCCAGAAGTACAGTATATAGACATGGTACAGAGGCAGAGCTAGCAAACATGATTACAACTACAACTCAAATACGTAAACCCAATAAGGTGACAAGGAGGTAGGAGACTACAGGTACAGGTAACTAAGGGGGGAGCAGGATCAGTGAACAAACCAGGTATGTGTCAGGAAACAGACAGGGAGGAGAGTAAACAGTGATATAGGGCAGCATGGAACTAGTGGGTGAGGAGAGGGGAAGGGACAGCCCCGGCGGAGTAAGGCTCGAACTGCAGGGAAAGAACTGCCCAATCCAGTTACATGCCCAGGGGGCAGGTCAAAAATTAGCGTGGGGACTTCAAGATGTTACAAGAGAGGATGCTAACATGGACGCCTGTCAGGGGAGAGTGGGAAGTGCTATGGTGGGGAGAGGCAGAGGCCGAATACAACTGGTGGGAGAGGAGTCGAACAGCCGCGACTGTGAGAAGTGCTAAAGTGAAGAGAGGCAGAGGCTGAATCATGCTTATGGGAGAGGAGTCAGGCAGCTGCTAAAGCCAGCAGTTAGTTGGCACAACGACAGGTGGAGGCAGCTTTTAGGAACTTCCAGAGGGACGTTTTGAAGCTGGGGTGGGAAGGGGCAGCTCGGACTAGGGCAGGGAGGGAGTTCCAGAGTCTCGGGGCATAGGCGGAGAAGGCCCAATCACCAGTGAGGAAGTGGGTCCTAGGGATCTTGCAAACCAAAGTCGAGCTGGACCTAAGATAATAGGCCGGGGTGCAGTGTTTGAAGGGAAGGGCAAGGGCGGGGGGGAGGCAAGCAGTACGGACTATATTATCCACCATATTACCAAGGACAAAGACACGGTGTTTATCAGGGGGAAGCCACTCCAGATGGGCGTAGAGGGCACACTGATGGGTAAGGCGAGGAGCAGAGAGGGTGAAACGATAATGGTTATTATAGGCCGTATCCCATTTAGCAAGATAGGCAATCGGGACCGGTGCAAAGGCAACAAGCCCATAGCAGAGTGTGGGTAGGAGGATACCCCGGGCTATGACGAGCCGAGCAGCCGGGGTGAGGCAGTCCTTGGCCCTGTAGGCCAGGCCGAGCTTACTGTTCGTCGCTTTGCAGATGTTGCGGAGGTGCACTGTGAGATCAAGCTGAGGATCTAGGGTCACTCCTAGGTACCTAGCAGATTTCAGGACAGGCAGGAGGGAGCCATTCCCCCCATATATGGCAAGGGGGGGGAGGGCCAAGATGTGGTTTTGGCCACTGACCCGAATAACATGGCGTGGGTTTTGTTTAGATTAAAAGTGAGCTTGTGTCCCATGAGCCACTTAAGGATACGCCCAAAGTCAGAGTTGAGTTGGGAGTTGATGGTAGAGATGTCCTGGGAGCTGGATAACAGTACCAGGTCATCTGCATAGAGTGTGGTAGACCTGAAGGTTGTAATGGAGGGGAGTTCATTAATATAGAGGGAGAACAGAATGGGGCCGAGTACTGATCCTTGGGGTACTCCGCATCTGACTGGGGAGAGGTCTGAAAGGGCTCGGTTAAAACAGGTGTATTGTTGTCTCCCCCCAAGATAGTTGGAGAACCAATCAAGGACTTGGGGGTAGAAGCCTAGCCCTAGAAGAGCGGAGTGAAGGAGATTGTGGTCAACCTGATCAAAGGCTTTAGAGAGGTCAACAAAGATGGCCCCAGCCAATTTGCCAACGTCTATAGCGGATTGGACCTCGGATGTGACCACGGCAATAGCAGTGGCCGTACTATGCCCCTTCCTGAACTCGTGCTAAGCAGGGGAGAGAACTGCATACTCCTGCAGGTAATAGGAGATTTGTCCAGCTATAGCTTTTTCAAGAAGCTTGCTGGTAGCAGGGAGTATGGCAATGGGGCGGTAGTTGTTCATCTCCTTGGGGTCGCCGTGCTTAAACACTGAGACAACCTTGGCCACCTTCCAAATGTCAGGTATGATTCCAGAGGTGAGGGAAGAGTTAAAAATATGGGTAATCAGCCGGACGAGGAGGGGCGCCCCCAGGCTAAGAAACTTAGGCTCAAGGTTATCATAACCCGCCCCTGATTGGTGTGAGAGACCAGCAAGGAGAGCTTGAGTCTCTCTAACAGAGATTTGTTTCAGGTAAAATGGAGGCCGGGGGGAAGGGGGCGGCCCTGAGGTTCAGGGCAGGAGTTTGGGATGGGAGTGGAGGCAGGCAGTTCGGAGAACAGACAGTTGAGTGCTGAGGCTATGGTCTGGGGGTTGTTACAGTTGGCCCCCCCTACATTCATGTAGATGACCGAGCTTGGTGGACACACCGACCATATTTTTGATGTTTGCCAGAAGCACCAGGGTTGTAGGCGATTGGAGCATGGCTGATTTGCAGAACTCACTCTTGGCGGCACGTATTGCGGCCTTGCAAGGAGTTCTGAGCCGTCGATACTCAAGGTGGTCATGTGTTTCACTGGAAATTTTGTAGTTGATCCAACTCTTGTCTCTCTGCTTCATGAGATCGAGTAGTCCACCATGGAGCTACTTGGTGACAGTACCCCTCACCCCTCCTTTTTGTGAGGGGCGTGCCTGTTCTGCAGGGGATGAGAATCTCAAGGAAGTGGTCCAGTCCTATGGTAGGGTCATTGGTGCTGAGAACCCTAGACCAGTCGGTGAGTGACTAGGCCATCAAGTAGTCATGAAGGATAAGCTTGGGTAATCCCTCATCTGAATCACTCTACTAGGAATTTTGGGGCGGTGGATCCCCAGATGCAGTAGATGGGAGAGTGATCCGATATGGCGTCCAGGAGGGTGCCAGATTGGATGATTTTATTCAGTCAGTTGCACAGTAGCCAGTCAATAAGTGACCCTTGTCCCCGGAGAAGGTCCTAGTGGGTACTGTGATGGTCTGATTGAGGCGAGGCCAGACAGAAGTGGCTCATAAAGTTTGGTATTAGGCCCCAGCCAGTTGAGTTGAAATCCCCAGGATAAGCACCTCATTAGACCAACCTTGCCTTTAAGGTGGTCAAGTAGAGAGGAGAGCCTGAGTAAGCCTCCTTAGGCAGTTGTAGGCACAGGACCAGGTGCAACTTTTTGTGTTACCGAGCAGTAGGATGGAGTGAATGAATTCACAACCTGTAGAGTCAGGCGGAGAAAGTGCCAAGCGGATATGTTTAGGTGCCCCTGAGTATAGGGTACACCCCCACGTTTACTGCCAGTCCTATCCAGCCTGATGAGGCTGTAACCCAGAATGGCACATGCGAGTGTCAGGAATATCAGGCTTCAGCCATGTTCCGTGATACCCATGATGTCAGCCCTACAGGGGTTACCCATGCAGTCAGTTCTGCTATGTTATGTAGGATACTGCGGATATTTAGATGAGCTATTTTTAGGCCTTTTTAGACAGCCATGCTGGGGTGGCTTGGGTGGGTATGGAGTTGCTGGGGGACCAGGATAGGAGGGTGTGTTGGCGGCTGCACAGAGGATCCATAGCCTGGTCTATCTGGGCTGCAAGGTAACCCTGGGCTTTAGGTGCAGTGTCCAGAGAACCAGTTCACAATAGGAGTAAACCTAACAGAGCCCCAGGGGCAACTGTAAAGTGAAAAGGTGTCAAGGTGTCATAGGTGGGGCTGAGACTGGGGCAGTGGTTAAGGCAGGAGAGGGTCAAGGGACAGCTCTTCACCTGTGGTATAGTGCCTTAAAAGAGCACAGGAAGCCAGAGTCACAAAATAATGTGCCTGGAGGCAGCACATAAAAGCAGTCAACCGGGCACACACATATAGAAAATGCCAGCAGCCCTCAGTGGCGAACAGCTATAGCCTGCAGATGGTAAAGTGGGCTGATAGGATAAATCAGCCCAGTGATGAGAGCTATAAAGCTCCGTGTGACCACGGGTGGTGGTGGGGGGTGGTGGGGCAGCTGGCGGGCCAGTGGGGCTAGTCCCTACGCAGTAGCGCAAGAGAAAAGACAGCGTGGCGTTCTCCCATGGGTCCAAGACAAAGCAGCAGGTGCAGGCGAACACAGAGTCACAGAAATGCTCAGGTAGCCGCGACTCCTCTCAGTAGGGGTGAAAAATGCACTGTGAAGAATGCCCTGGAGTAAGGAGGAGTGGAATTAGCAGAATTTACCTTGATCGGCTGGGGCTCGCCTGGGTGGGGAGAGCAGCAACGCCACCTCACACTGGAGGTCCCTCAAACAACGGCAGCATCCTGTAGAGAGAAAAGCAATCAGGGTGAGCCATTATATCGCCGAGGAGTGCGGAGGGGGACTACAGAGAGACAGGAGTGCTGGGGGACAAGGAGAGAAGGCAGGCGGGGGTTGAGAGGGGTCACACTGCTGTGGAGGTGTGTGAGAATAGGCGAGTCAGGCGCTAATTATACTACAAAATTGTGGCAACAGGTTAGTATCCCAGCAGCATGTGTTGTTAGCAAATGAACAGCTATGCTTAATACAAGAGCGTTTTCAACAGTTAAGGCAACAGGTTGTATTAAAGCAAACAGTATAGTAAATGAACAAAAGCATCACATGGTATGGTAGCCCAATTTAAGGTAACAGATAGGAATGCTAAAAATGCAGACAAAAGGCACAAAATGGCTAAACAGAAACCAATCAGCATATATATGCCGATTGTGACTTTAAAGTTCAAAAGATGGCGCCAGAGTCCTTGTCCTACGCAGCAGCTTGAGAGAAAAGACAGCGTGGCGTTCTCTGCATGGCTCCAAGACAGCGGTAGGTGCAAGGGTGAACACAGAGTCACAGGAATGCTCAGGTAAGCTGCGACTCCTCTCAGTAGGGTGAAAATGCATGGTGAAGAATGCCCTGGAGTAAGGAGGAGTGGAATTAGCAGAATTTACCTTGATCGGCTCGGGCTCGCTTCGGGGGGGGAGAGCAGCATCGGCTACCCTCGCGACCGGGAGGTCCCTCAAACAACGGCAGCATCCCTGATGTTACAAAAATGTGGAACTTAAATCTGAAACCTTTGATAGCGAAGCTCAAGACAGAGCCGGAGAGGTGGATAGCCCTGCACCTTACTTTTGCTGGGAAAATTTTAGCAATTAAGATGATCTCAGCACCCAAGCTGCTGTATGCTATCTCTAACATAACACTGAATCTTCCCCCCAAATGGTACACGATCATCGGCGCCATGTTTGGAAACTTTTTATGGGACCAAAAGAAACCTAGGTACACTAGAAACAAATGGCATGCACACTGGAAGGAAGGTGGCTGGTGCCTTCCTTGGCTGGAGATGTACAAGGGGCCTACCTTACAGCACAAACCCAGAATAACTTATCTCCTCTAACCCAGGAGTCCCCTCAATGGCTGTACATGAAGAAGTCAGCCACCCTCACTCACAGTCTGCCCCTCCTGCTCTATAAATGTCTCCCACAGCACTTAGCTTTCCATTCAACCATAGCCCCTCTGTTAACATTTTGGCTTAATGTCCACAAAAACTAAAACTGACCACATGCCCCTCGCATGACCCCTAGAAGGGAGAATGCATATATTCAGATAGATCACAAACCCTTTTTCTGGCTCCATTGGGAGGGAAAGGGCATTACTATTCTTGGTGACATATTGTCCTCAGACGGATCCCTAAAGTCCTTTCAGGAATTGTCCCTAGAGAAAAAGATACCTATGTCAGATTTTTGGTGGTACTTACAACTGCAAAGCTTCTCAATGGCTTATCTGAAAAATGCCACCCCCCTCCCCTTGACAGAGACATTTACACTGTGGTTATCCTTCCCTAGGGGGCAAGCCAGTAAGATCAATGCAGTACTGAGGGATTCTATTCCCTTGCAATCTTCAGACTCCAAAGCTAAATGGGAGAAAGTCTTACATACCCCCATATTGATCAGCAATGGAGATCATGTTGGAAAGAGGCACACTGTGCTTATCCAGACACGAGACGCAAGCTTATCCAAAATAAAATCCTTCAACACTGGTACAGGACTCCAGACTTCTTATTTAAGATCAAACTATTGGATAATAACTTGTGCTGGAGGTGCCTAACACAAGTGGGGGATTTGAATCATATTCTCTGGGACTGACCATTAATAACCCCATTCTGGACATCTGTATGTGATCTGGCTTCTCAAATTATAGGCTCCCAGACTGCATGTGACCCACTGTTTTGGATCCTGGGTATTCCTTGCCAGAACGTCGAGCTTAACCCCCATCAAAAGAGATGGCTTTCCCTTCTCAGTATCCAAGCAAAAAGGCTCATACTTTGCCAATGTAGACCAACAGACATTCCCTCCATATCAGAGCTCCTGAACACTTTCTCAAAAATAGCCTCCGTGGACCACTTGTCTCACATTACCTCAAACACTCTTACAGAGTACTATTCCTGCATGAGCCCTTTTCTCATGTACTTGAAACCCAGAACTGGAGTAGGGTAATTCTCACTAGTTTTACTAAATTATATATCTTTGCTGCCCCCTTCCTTGCTGGGAATAGGCTTGTGTCTTAGTAAACAGACTAGCCACACTGCTACCTTTTACGCTCGATATGTATATAACCTTGCTATATCTGATTGTTTCTTGCCTGGTCCTTTGTGGTTTCTTAATTAGTTTTGTTATGCAGGCATAGAGAGTGCATTTTAGGAAGTCAAGCTCTGAACACTGCTTCTCTTCCAGATGCATACATCTTCTTCCTGGTAGGTGCCATCCTTTACTGTTACTGTACCTTACTGCCTACAACTGGAATTATGTTGTAATCTGTTTTTCCTCTTGCCTGTATGTACTGCATTTAATTTACAGTAAGTTTACAGAATGTTTTGTGATGTATATGTATGAAACTTTAATAAAAATTATTAACCAAAAAAAATACAACTTGAAACATAGAAATGCAGAATCTGATGGGAAATAAGGACCACTTTCCCTATCCAGATTGCCCATTTCTTCCTTCATACTCTATTACTGCAGACAGTGCCATATCTACAGCTGTTTCTCATCCCTCTTCCTTTCCACTATGATTCCTGTGTGCTTATCCCATGCACTCTTGAACCCTACTGCTGTTTTCCCCACTACCTCTGCTGGAAGGCTGTTCTGGAATCCACCACTCTTTCTACAAGAGTACTTCCTCGCATCTCTTGTGAATCTACCCCCTCCAGTTTCATAGCATGTCCCCTTGTTCTTGAGCAAGTTTTCTTCTGAAAATACTTCCTTCTTGTACCTTATTTATCCACCTGAGGTATTTAAAGGTCTCTGTCATATCCCCCTCTCCTCCTCTGTTCCAGGATGTACATATTGAGGGTCCTTTAATCTCTTCTCATGGAGCTTTTCATGCAGACCCTGCATCATTTTAGTTGCCCTCCTCTGGACAGCCTCCATTCTGTCTATGGCCTTCTGGACATGTGCCTTCCAGAACTGGGCAGAGTACTCTAGGTGGGGTCTTACCAGCAATCTGTACAGTAGTAACACCACCTCCCCCTTTCTGCTGGTGATCAGAGGCAACACCACCTCCCTTTCAGAGGCAACACCATCTGCGTACTTTACTATGATGATGAACAGTGTTGTTTAAAAATATTTGAAGACTTGCTCATTGATTTACTTTGATACTGTGTCCTGGTTGGAAGGACTTGTTTTCCCCAATGCAGTAGGCTGATCTAAAGTGTGAATATCAATCAATCAGGATGCATGATTTTCCATACCCACTTTATAATATAATCTCATTAATACATTATTATTTTTGCATTTATTACTTATTCTTTTTATTTACGTGCCCAGAAAACATGAACAATAAAACTGCATTTATGAGTTGGGTTTGCCACTGGACTTTCTTCCCTCGTGTTGCTTTCAGATGCTGCAAATGACAATGGTGGGGGGGGAGGCATTGAGGAGCTCGGTGTTAAATGCAAGATTATTTTTCTTTTCAAAGAACTAGAATTTACATTTCTGGATGAATCACATCTTCACATCTATACCAAGTTCTGAACCAGGAAGCAGTTGAAGAAGGAATTGGGGAAAATGGCAGGCTTCTTTGCTGCTCAGGATGGTTTAATCACCAGATAAACTAGCTGACTATCAGGGAAGGCTGCTTGCATGGCAGTAGGAGTGCAACTAGTGGATTCTTGGGGTCAAATGAGTCACTTTTTTTTTTGACTATATTATCATAGAAACATAGACTTTGTCGGCAGATAAGGACTGCTTGGTCCACCTAGTCTGCCCATTTCCCTACCTAGAGGATAAGCTGCAGATCCTATTTAACCAACAGCCTATTTCTTCCTACCCACCACAAAAATTGCCTTATGTCTGTCCCATGTATTCTTGAATTCTCCCACAGTTTTAGACCCCACAACCTCCTCAGGAAGGCTGTTCCATGAGTCCACCACCCTCTCTGTGAAAAAATACTTCCTCACACCCCTTGTTCTTGCAGATCTCTTTTTCTGAAAGATGCTACCCTCTTGGACTTTGTTGATTCCACTGAGGTACTTAAATGTTTCTATCATGTCCCCCTTCTCCCTCCTTTCCTCAAGGGTATACATATTAAGCTCCTTTAGCCTCTCCTCGTATGGCTTCTCTTGCAGACCCTGCACCATTTTAGTTGCCCTCCTCTATCATGTTCATGTTCATTATCATGTTCCCAGCAGCCTTTGTACTCACAGCCCATAGCCATGGCGCACATTCCCATCCCAAAATGACCAACTTCAATCTCTAACAAAACTCATTGGAAACATAACCCACTCATCAGCTGAATCATTAAGAATTTATTCCACATTACTTTATTCACTATCAAGGGTCAAAGGTCAACATTTTGTGGTGTCTGTTGAGTTCGTGGGAAACACCAGAGAGAGAGAGGTGAGGGTCACATTGAAGCAAGAGGCTTCATCAAGAACAGTTCTATACTGAATGTAAAATAAGGTAAAAAGATAAGGTTACTTTATAACAAAACAAAATTGAGAGCAAACGTTCAAGAAGCTAATGGTGTATGTAGATACATCTTGGTCTTGATGGAGTGGTAGGAATGTACATCACAAAATGTTGAACTTTGATCTTTGGTAGTGAATTAAGTGATCTGGAATAAATTCTTAATGTTTCATCTGATGAGTGGGTTGTGTCTTCATTGAGCTTAATTGTTGAGCTTTGTAGGTGTATGGAGTGGATTCCTCCCGGTTATTTGTTTTATATTCCAGGTGCATGGTGGGCTACACTGCTGCTTTGTGTATGTGCAGCTTCAGTCTCTCTCTACTTACAGAACTTGTGCTTAATGAAACTGGAATGGTAGAACATTTATCTGCTCTCTTACTCCCACACATCCCTTTCTACTCTTGTGCTTCTCTTAATGTTTTTATATGCATTGTCAACACATGCAGGACAGATGATGACACAGCTCAGCCACTGGAAGCTAAAATGATGACTTACGATATTTATTTATTTAATTTATTTTACCAGTAAGGTGGACTGGATCAAGAATCCATTTTCAGCCATACCTGGGGAGTTAGGTTTTACAGTAGGTATTGGTGAAACATAGTTAATAACTCACATTACATACAGAATAAAATATCATATCATACAAAGTTTACATTATTTCCTAAGAACTGACATAAGTAATAAATAGATAATATTTCAGATATTCATCATGTAACATGAAAACAATTACAAACTGTCAATATTTCTAAATGTTCCAGCATATTCTTTTTGAAAATGCCAACATTCAAAATAAAAATCAGTTCCCATTTAATATGCATTATTTATCATTACAGGACCATAATAGGCAAATTAATGTTGAGCCATTTTTGATTTAATTTGAATTTCACATCTTTTTACGAATGTCTGTCAGAGATTTTGTTTTGTACTTTTACCAGTTTTATTTTAGCACTGTTGGTATCCCTACTGTATATATAGAGTTTTATGTATAAAAGTCAAAGCTGCATATTAAACCCTGTACCTTGCGGGTATAATATTTGTCAATGACTCTTAGATGCCCTTGTGGCATGCACCCTGGAGCACAGACAAACTACAATGTCATATGACTGGAAAGGTGATAAGAAAGAAAGACATCAGCGGGTCACCCTCCCCCATTGATAGACCACGCACCTTCGAACTTGGAGACTATGTGACTTTGGTCTCACACAGAAATCTACATTACTTTTCACCCACTGTCTGGCTGGCAGGCTCACATGCAGGTCAAATATAAAAGATGGATTTCTATGCTTTGCTACACCACCAGTAGCCAGTAAAAATATTGCCAAATAAATCCCTCAAAATCTCCTTGCACATTTCTCAACCTGCTTAATTCCTTCTGGTAGTATAGATTACAGGCTAGAGTAACAAGCTGTGAATGAGCCTGATACATCCAACAGACCTGGGTTTGAGTACCACAACCTCCACTTGCATCCTGTGTGACTCTAAGCAAGTCCTTAACCAGCCAGTGTGCTCTTGGGTCACCCCTAAAAACAGGCACTTGTGCCTAGAGAGCCTACCTGGTTACAAGAATAATAAAAAAATCTGCTCTGCTCTTGCTGCAGGGGAGAAAGAAATAAAAACCTAAATATAGATTTTTGTGCCCTCTACACCACCAGTACTCAATGAAACAATATTTGCCAAAAAATATTTCAAAAATCCCCCTTGCAACTTTATCCAGCATGCTAAATACAGCTTTGGTCTACCCTGTTCCTGCTACAAGCATGGCCTGCAGATTCCAGTGCAGCACACTCACACTGTGCATGTTCTCTTCTCCTCTTTAGCACAATTTCACCAGCCTGACTCCCTGAAACAACAGTTAAATATAATGAGAATTAGCCAACTAGAATGACAGATATAATTCTATGATGATTTATGAAGTTTTCTGCTCAAAAGTCACTCTTTTTCCATACTGTTTATGAACATACAAAACTGCCAGCAGATACAGGCCATATGGTCTATCAAGTCTGCTCGAGTGTGCAGCTACCAATCCCTTATACTGTAGCTGCCCTCCTCCTCCATCCCCCATCACAGTGACCCACCCCTATCACTTTGTCCCATCCCTTTTAAAACTGCCTGTTGACTTACAGGACACCACCTCTTTGGGCAGCACATTCCACCCTTTCTGTGAAACAGTGCCTCCACATTTATTTCTTGAATCTTCTTTCTTAAATCTCAGACCATGCCCCCTCATGTCCTTCCCCAACTAAAAATCCCTCTGTATCAGTCTTGTTTATACCCTTTGTGTATTTAAAGGTCTCTATCATATCTCCCTTATCCCTTCTCACTTCCTGTTTAAGGATTTCCTTCCCACACTGGTCCTTCTCCTGTGAGAGAGAGATGGAAAGAGAATGCAAAGTTCCTAATCTCTAGTATTGTTGATTGGTTACTGTCGGTCATATGAGCTGCCAACAGCTTGGGCATACTCGGATGTGCTCCCTATAAAAAGTGCTGCACCATGATGTTGAATTACCAAAATCCTAATAGAAAACAGAATTCTTTGGGACCTGCTTAGCCAGTGTCCTAAATGCCACATTTGTAGCGTATTACCTGAATATGGATTTGGCATCAGCACATCCTTAGTGCCATTCTCTCTTCTTATCGGAATATTGGCAACACACTTTCCTAATGAACCTTTAGTCTAAGGGGGCCATATCCCTTTGACACATTGAAGAGTAGAACCCTTATTGGGTTTAAAACTTCTTTGTTTGCATGACCAAGCCCTGTGGCACTTCACATGGGTGGTAGTCACTTTGTGGGATAAATACTGTGAAAGGCAAAATCTACATTGCACAAGCAGCTTATGTTACACACCTGAATTTGCCTGATGATTCCATTAACTCAAATAATGGTGATGGATAATATATTATCTTTAAAAGCACTCCATTTCAATTACTGGTATTTGCTGTTTACTTTGTCATCCAACAATGAAAAATGACACTTCTCGGCCTTGAAGCTAGTGGCACAGCAGATAATTTCATGAGAACAATTAGCAAAAAATAAAAACAAAACTATTCAGAGTGAAGAAAAGTCATACAGATAGGGATTGTTTTAATATCTATGCAGCTAACATTCTGTTTCACACAGCACCACTGATTAGGTACACGCAGAACTTCTGTTCAATTATAAGTGGTTATTTAAGAGCATTCAGACTATACAGTGGCTAATGAAGGCAAAATGAGTTTGTTCTAACCAGAGGAGCTGTTTGACATGATAAGTTATAATATGGCAAGAAAAATTCCTGGGTTTTGATTGGTCAGTGCTGAATGATAAGTTATAATATGGCAAAAATTCCTGGGTTTTGATTGGTCAGTGCTGACCTTTAACAGTGATGCCATCCCAGCCCAACATCACACACCTACTCAAAAAGCAACTAAAATGTTCTTTAAAAATGTAGAAATGTATTTTTTCAACTGTATTTTACAAGCAATCCATTTTAAAATTAAAATAATTCACTCCAGAGTGTATGTCACAGGGATAATGTCACATCTCAGGCGTTGGACACTTTCAGCCTGTGGCCTCATGCCCAACCACCTGAGGCATGACATTTATCCCAGCATGACACATGCCCTGTTGTACATTATTGCTTAATGAAGCAAACACTCAAGTGTGGCTTCAAATCCTGCAAATAAATGAAAACAGTTAAATTAGTCCATTCTAAGAAGGATCTAATACAAATGGCAAAAATATTGGAATAAGGACCTACTCACCACAATAGATATGTTGAATCAAAATTAGCTTGTCTTCTCTAGGGGAAGTCTGTGAAAGCAAGGAAGAGTGAATACTGCTATAGAGGAGTCTCAAATATCTGTCAGTTGTCCTGTATTATTCCCTGTAATGCAATACTATAATGTGAAGTTATTTTCATACTGTATGATACAGTAATTTAAAGATGTACTCTGTATAATACTATGTATTTTATATGTATTCAGAAATGCTTTGTTTCTGAATTTTCTTACCCTTTGTTGTATTTGTACCCCTGTCCCCGGGTTGCACCTGGAATCGAGCTTCTGCTCAGTGTTCTTTCCCAGTTACCAAATAAAATAAATAAATAAATATTTGTAACTTGATTATGGTCATAAGATGAACAAAAAATAAGTTGAAAAATACAAAGTTACTAATAAAATAATATGTAGTAAAATTACATTCAGAAGTTTAAAAATATTTAATTTTGTTTTCAAAAATCATATAATTTATACTGTTGATACCAAAAAATAGGGTTGACATGCTCTATCAGCATTTAAAATCATGTTGACATACTATATTTTTCCCCTTTTAGCTGTGTCACAGCTAAAAACATTTGTATTGATAATATTGCTGAAAAGCAGCTTCTGATAATGTGGACATACTCAAATCAAATCAACTTTATTTGTAAAAAAGTGCAGTTCCAAGTTTGTCCAAAGT
Organism: Neoceratodus forsteri; assembly: GCA_016271365.2. Lineage (NCBI taxonomy): Eukaryota > Metazoa > Chordata > Ceratodontiformes > Ceratodontidae > Neoceratodus > Neoceratodus forsteri. The sequence continues at coordinate 974,532,742 of CM057450.1, read as the reverse complement.
GCTTGTACAACATTAATAAAAACATAAATAACAATTGAAACAATCCATTTGAAACCAGCACCACAGTGTTTAAAAAGTTCATGCATTGCGTAAAAATGTTTCATAAGCTCACAGCTGATAAATTTAAATAATCATCCACAGTTCAAGAGCAATCAGGAAAGGCCAGGCTGAATAAATGTGTTTTTAGAGTGGTCACAATTGTATCACAGTTTTATTAATACATATAACCATGAATGGGGTAGTATCGAATAATTGGAAGGTAGCAGATGTAGTTCTGCTCCATGGAGGGTGGACGACACATGGAACAACAGATCTATCAGTCTTACCTCTATTGTAGGGAAGCTGATGAAGTCACTGGTCAAAGAGTACCTCAAGGAGTACTTAGAGAGCAGTGGTCTCCAGGACAGGAAGCTGCATGGATTCATGGTAGGGAGGTCTTGTCAGACTATCCTGTTAGTATTCTTTGACTGGATGATGAGGGAATCAGATAGGGGCCAGGCTGTGGATTTGTTCTACTCTGACTTCAGCAAGGCTTTCAACTCAGTACCCCACAGATGCTTGGTGAGGAAGATGGAGGATCTGGGTTAAGGTTTTAATAAACTGGGTAGGTAATGGCTAAAGGGGAGGCAGCAATAGTGGTCAACAGGGTCAAATCAGAAGAGAGGGAGGTCACGAGAGGGGTTCTACAGATATCTACCTTGGGTCTGATCCTTCCTCAACATGTTCACTAGTGACATTGGTGAGGGGATCCAGGGCAGGCTGTGTCTCTTTGCAGATGACATTAAGCTCTGTGGGAGGGTGCATAGAGATGAAGGAATAAAGGAAATGCAGAGAGACTTCCAAAATTTGAAGGGGTAGTCAAGAGTTTGACAGTTGAAATTCAGTGCCAAAAAGTGCAAGGTGAGGCACCCAGAGAACAAGAACCCCAGGATGAAGTACTGGATGGGAGGGGTGAGACTCAGTACCACGGCTGAGGAATGAGACTTGGAGTTATCATTAGCAACTCACTAAACCAATTGAGTCACTGCAACAAGGCTTATAGCAAGGCAAATAGAATGCTGGGATGTATTGGAGTGGTATTGATAACAGAAAAAGGGAGATAACACTTTACCTGTATAGATCCTTGGTGAGGCCACACCTGGAGTACTGCATCCAGTTCTGGAGACCTCACATCAGAAAGGGTAGGGATGAGCTTGAAAGTGCAGTGCAGGGTAACAAAAATGATACAGGGCCAGCAAGGCATGTACTTTGATGAGTGCCTCAAAGCACTGAGCATGTATTCACTGGAGATCAGAAAGGAGAAGGGAAATATGATACAGACCTTAAAATTCCTAAAAGGAGTTAATGGTGAACTGCAAGGAACTATTTAACTTGAATACCAGCTCATGGTCACATGGTCATGAGTGGATGCTAACAGGAGGCGAGATTCAGGAGGGACATGAGAAATATTGTTTTACAGAAAGGATGGTGGAACTGTAGAACTGGCTGCCAGCCAAAGTGGTGGGTGCAAAAACCGTTAGTAGTTTTAAGCATGGCTGGGACAGACTGAAGGGTATAATGGTTGCTCAGGGTGTCAGAACTGGGAGGAAAATATGGATGGGGTGGGAGGCTAGGACCCTGCAGGAACAGTAGGCCCCAGGGCTGAATAGGGAACTTGAGCTGACTGGCTGGACCTTTGGTCTTTTCTTCCATCATTGTTTATGTTTCTTGTTATCATGTTATAGTCCTAAAATTATGATGTGTCACAAATAAAAACATCATTTCAACATCATTTCAGAAAAGTATTTACACTGTATCACCTCTTACCATGTCCTTTTCAGGGACGCATTCTGACAAGTGGTATTACTTATGCCAGCCATGACACAGCACACCAAGAGCTCAATGCATGCCAGAAAGCTAAAAAACTTCTGGAGCCTTGCTGGCATGGTAAACAATTACCTTGCCTGAAACCCTAAAATACATTTCCCTACCTATTTTAGTACATACCCATCACGCCCTACAGGAAACACCACGTTAGGTTTTAAAATGTAAGTTTCTTGAGAAACTGACCTGCTTGCCATTTTCTATCTAACCCTCTGACTCCAGCATGGGAGGAGGTCAGCCCACCCACTTGCCCATCCGCCAGCTGGTCCACAACATCGTCTGTCCACATAACAATTCATATTTTAATGAACTTTATTTCTTGGCATTTTATAACATTAAACAAAAAATTGTAAGTTAGATTGAGGAGCCTTATGAAATTGCAGTGATCGGGAAGCCGCTTACTCAAGAAGTGTGTAGCAGAAACCACTCAGTACGATGACTGCTTAGGGACACACTCACTCCTGATCAAGCCAGCTGCTCACCTGCAGTCACACAAGATGCTCTGTTTATCAAGGCCAAAGACAACATCAATAAGAAATAAAAGTAAACAAAACAGGCTGTCTGTTTGTTTGTCGCTGGTGGGAGAGCTGGAGGAACATCAGGAGACACACTCACTCACAGTGAAACTGGCCACTCTGTTGCTCCCTGCCAAAGACACTCTGAAAAAAAAAACATAAAAAAATAATGTGTGTGTGTGGATTGTGGGGGTTGGGGGGGGCAGTGTGAGAAAGACAAACACATATCACCTCCCTGAAATGTTAAAATAAGTTTAGAAACATTCTGTAGTAAAAGGAACACATTTTTCACCCTCAAAAAAATGCAGTGAAACAAAAACATGAATAAATTACATTTTACTTTACAAACTGCACTAACTAGTTTAGACTATATTTGGAAAATTTCTAACCATTTTATAAGCAGAGTAAGACACTTCGAGGTGTGGTTTATGGCTGATAAGAGTACTTCCCAGGTGGTAAAGGCACTCAGCACAATCACCTCATGTCTCATTACATATCAGCCTATAAAGCACACCTTGCCATGTCTTATTCCATAGACAGTTAAATTCTGAAAAAAGAAACCTATTGTCTCTTCTTCACTGAAATATTATGAACTATCAGAAGAAAAGGAAGTTGATGAAGATTAGGAAATGTGTTGAACTACCTCACTTCTTAATAGTTTTAGTTCCTCCTTTATAATTTCTTTTATTACCACAGAAGCACACCTTTGGAGACCTGGGCACTTTACTAGATGTTCTTCAGAATTATTTGAAGAAGTTGACTTTCAAGAATTTTCACTTACTTCTTATCTGTTGCAGAGTATACTTTACACTTTATTCTCCATGGCTGACTGCAGCTCTTTAAATATTGCTTTGTTTGCTGCCTTATTTTGTACAATTCTTTTGCACTTCTCTTTCCTTTATTTCAGTGAGCAGAATTCTTACATGCTCCTTTGTCTAGAAAACTCTTCTGTTTTGTTGTGTTGCTGCCATTTTGATTGCACATCTATGTAGATTTTGTAAAAAGGGAAGAAATAAATAATATACATTCACAATACACTTTATCTATGATGTTACATACAAATACTCAGTAAATGTCACAATTATATATATATAAAACTATCACTGGTGTTTTCTATTACAGTTCACATCAATATGACTATGGACATACAACACAAGCTAATATTAACATTGACATACAGTATTGACACACCAGATTATTTGACTTCATGATATTGATGTAAAAACATTATTGATACCATAAATTCCACAGTGGATCCCATTCAACTTAAAATTTTATATTTCAGATAATAGAACAGTAACACTATAAGAGGTTGGTTGTTGCTAAAAATCTTGAAAGACAACAGTCCATTTTTTTTTTCTTCAAAATTGTTTTGTTTTGTTCTCTCTGATGTTTCATTCCATTCCATGGAGCATTTTCAAAGGGATTTTTTTCATTTTGAAATTCTGTAATCAGTTCAAAAATGTTTTTTACAAACTTTTTTTTACATTCTTATCACTTGTGTTATTAAGGTCACTTTGTTAAGATCAAATACTGAATGCAATTACCATCCTGAATCAAGTTCTACTGTTTAGAATTTCTTTTCATTACACTTTAATTTCAACACTTTCACTTATCTTATCTTGTTTTTAGGTAATAGTGGAACACCAAATGCTCTGATGTATTTGTGAAGTGAACCAAATATAAAGCTGTAAAAGTAACTAGGCTCTTCAAGACACAAGGTTAGTCAGGCTCTTTAAGCAGTAAACAATACATACAGTATATGAACATCTAATGGTGGAGGTGGAACAGAACTTTTCTGATTATGCAAATAATACATTTAAAGGCACATTTATTGCTATTGCAGGGGCAAGTGAAAGTGTTGAAAACAAAGTGTGAGGAAAATAAATTTTAAACAGTAGAACTTGGTTCAGGACGGTAATTGCATATAGAATGTAATACTAACAAAACGACCTTAATAACATAAATGACAAGGATGTAAAAAAACGTTTTTGTAGAAAACTTTTTTGAATTGATTACAAAACTTCAAAATGAAAAAAAGCCCTTTGAAAAAGCTTCATGGAATGGCGTGAAATGTCAGGGCAAAAGACATCAAACATTTTTGAAGAAATAACTAATGGACAGTTGTCTTTCAAGATTTTTAGCAACCCTCAACCACTTATAATGATACAGATTTTGCACCTCTGGGACACTTTATGAGCCAATCATTTCCCATGGACACACATTAAATGAATAGAACAGTAACAAAAAATTAAAAAAAAAAACTGTTAAATGGGTTTCAGTCCCTGGTATTGCTTAAAGTAACTTTTGAACTGAGGAAAACATGTAATAACTTTTAAAAAGTAAATATTCTAAGCTATTTAGTGTTGCAATAACTCACATTAGTTATTGATAATTGTATTTGTTTAATATATACATATTATTGATAATGGTACTTATTTAACATACACATACATCTGCTTAATTCAAATTGCAACAGGTGATGTTAAAAATATACAGTATTTACAGCTGTCAATAATAACATCAGACTGATGTAACATGAGCCCTGTAGTATATTCATGATAAGCACATATGTAAGATCTGAAATGATTTAACGTAACAATAATTCATTGATATATTATTAATGTCAACAGCAGAACATTAGTAACAGCTCATTCCTACTCAAAAATATATAAAGTCGGCATTACATATTTACTGTTATTTTGCTAAATATTAAATATTGGTACGTCAATTTTATTAGTGTTTTATAAACAAGGTGTACTACCATTTCAATATAATGTATATATAATGTGCATACAGTGTCTCTAATTGCTTTAACATTGAAGAAATAGTGTTGACATTATTTTTTATCTTCTGACAGGAAATTTAAATAGCATCAAACAACAAAAATTCAAGTATTATTGTCAATAATGTCTATTTGTTAATATGGTTATCAACTACAGTTTACATTTAGGTTATCTGTAAAATGCAATTTGTTGTTTCACCATTTATTCTTGCTGAAAACAATACTACTTTCAGGTGCTTGTGTGCTAATAGAAAGGAGAAACTGGTTAGTTTCTTTTTCTGAAGAGTGGGAAAAGGGTACTAGAGGCCTTAATCAGAGATATGATTCAGAGTAATGTGGGGCCCTCCCCAAAAAGGTTTGCTGTTTTATCATGTGTCACATTACTTGCAAGCATTTCTGTGATAAAAGAAAGGAGAAACTGGTTAGTTTTAAATCTGTGTCTTATTTTTTAAATGGGGAGGACTTTGTAGTGAGTGGCTGAAGAAGGTTGCAAATTATATACAAGTCTGTTGGAGAAAGGACTATGGTTTGCCATTTTTTTCTTTTTGTGGGGGTGAGTTGGGTTGACTATATAACAGTACTTACAGTGCATTTAATGGGCCTGATTCTAGTACAGTATTACCTGACATAACAGCACTTGCACCTGGTAGAATGGTGCATGTAACAACTACACCAGCAGTTGTGACATGCATGATTCACAAAGTGGCCTGTGACATGGCACATGCCACTTCGCCCAAACAGCAGTTATGCTTGCAGTTGCATCTACAAAACCCCCTGCGACATGGCACTAGGGGTTTATGGCAGCAATTGCGCCCCATTCCAGAAGGGCAGCAACAAAGTCCCCATTGTCGAGATTCTACAAGAACCCCTGAGGAGAACCAACAGTAGCAAAGTTACACCAGCTTTTAGCTGGTGTAACTTATAACCACCAGGGTCCTGTAGCCTTCAGCTGTCCAGCAGTCATTCCACAGTGTCCCTCCCCACCATGCCCGGCATACCCCATGGGTGCCCTGCATGGTACCCACCCCTGCCCCTGAATCCTTCATTAATTGCCCTGCAGGCTGCCCACACCCTCTGCCCTGAAGCCTCCTGTAACTTGCCCGCAGAAATCAGCCCACACCAAAGTAGTTCCAGAAACCCCCATAGTTATGCCCCACAGGCTGCCCACACCCTGCCCCAAATCCTCTTTGCAATATGCCCTGCAGGCTTTTCTGTATCATCCTCCAAGCCATGCCCCAACCCACAGAGTCACCCACCGCATATGCGGAAAACATCCCTACCCTGGCAGTCTAGTGAGTCCCCCAGCCATGCCAGCCCACCCCAGCACCCCCACCCATCCACAGCGCAGTGACTGGCACAGCCTACCTCTCACCACCACAGCCAGCCACCAACTGAGTGCAGTATGAGCACGTGCTGAAAAGATGCACTCAGAATTCATTTCTGAGCATGTCTTTACAGTACATGTTCATCACTGCACTCAGTGATAACTAACCATCGAGAGTGATCATGCAGCTCGCCAACTGGAAGATAGGTATTAATGCTGAGTGAACTAACATGGCTGGTGAAACTACTAGACTACCAGAAAAAGGAATTATATATTTATTATACAATGATTGTGCATTGCAGAGGGTTCCACTGGACTACCAGGAAGTGGGGTGATATTATATATTTACAATGATCGGGGGTCACTAGACTACCAGGGCTTCACTCCATATATGCTGCATTTGTGGCTGGCTACTCGGGGTTGGGGCATGGGTGGGGGTTGACTGCACCGCCCTGTGGGGCATGTTGCAGAGCTGGATTCAGGGGATGGGGTGTGGGCAGCCCTGCGGGGGTCCATCTGTACACTTCAGGGGTGGGGTTGTGGGCAGCCCTGCGGGGCACCTATGGCTTGTTGGGCATGGAGGGGGGACTTATGACCTGCGTTGCAGCTTGTGACATGCTCACCAGGTGCACCCATGGTTCGATGTGCCTGGCCGCATGTCGCAAGTCGCAGGACTCAGCTGCAATGACCCTGCCCTTTCTAGAATAGGGTGCAGGGTCAATGTCGCAGTTGCGGGTGGGGCAAGTTGCATTTGGTGGCGACTTGCACCACCCTTCCAGAATCAGGCCCAATGTACTTGGTGTCATATTGTTCAAAAGTTAGCAGTTCCACCAGTGATTGTAAGATGCTGTATGTTTAATGGAGAACTGGTAGACAGGGTTGCTGTTCTGGGTGGCATGCTGAAAAGATTTTTCACTGAAAATTGCCTTCTTTGGTAGGAGAAGTCTTGCTGCCTTGAATATGTAGACAGCTCTCTGAGCAGGATTGAGGAGCTGTCATCTTGTACAGAATGGTGAATAGATTTCTGGCCATTCTCTGACACTACTGAACTAGCTTTGGAAATCAATTTGCTCTGCTGCTGGTGGTTATTAAAGGAATAATGCCTGACATAGTGGGTGTTATGCTGGGATACCATCCCACCTTGGGTGGTTGGGCCCGACGCCACCGGCTGAGGGCTTCCAACACCCAAGAAGGATGTTATCACAGCATAACACCCACCCTGAGAGCATTATTCCTATTATACAATGTCTTGTTATTTTATACAGAATAAAAAATAATGTTAAAGAATGTTTTTGTTTGTCTGGAAAAATAATTTTGTTTCTTAGAGAAGATGCAAAAAGAGTAAGTAATGGCCATCATGGCCATCTAATCATCAACAGGGATGTTATGCCAGGATAACATCCCTGCTGTGATGGCCAACTGACCAATCAGAATCCAGGATTCTTTCTTGCCATTGTATAATTAGTGATGCAGACCAGTAGTTTTGCAGCAGTTGTTCTCATCAGTGAATAGTTATGGTCAGGATTTCTCAGGCTGCTAGGCCTCTGTCCAACAGTATATGAACAACCGTGCTGCATAGTGAGTGATTTGTGTATCAGACAGAGACTGATGCCATGACATCATTTCTCCAAGACAGTTTATTCTTATTCTTATTGGTTCTCTAGTATACCAGTAGGTTTCAAAGTGGAATATTTATTTCATTTAGGATTTGATGATTTTTGGTACTCTCATTAAAGTTGAGAGAAATGTATTTCTAGTTTTCTTCATGTGTGTTGACAGTAAAAGATTGACAAGTCAGGTTTCCAAGTCCCTCTTGACCACATCAAGCAAAGTGCATTTGGAGGTCTAACCAGACATTTCTAACAAGTAATGCTGCTGTGTTTGTTTAAATAACTGGTGAGGACCTCATTTTTTTTAAATCAGTATAATTGATTTTAGGATAATGTGAAACTTTACCATTCCCTGGTATTCTGTATTTTTTCAGGACTACTGTTAAAATGTTATTAGCAGACTTAAATTGTTCACCAGTAAAAATGCTCATATTTTTATTCAAAGAAATGCTGTTTTAGTACCTCTTGAGGCCTACTCTGAGGGCTAGGTAAGAGGCTACATTGTAAAGAGTTATTTTTCTGAAATTGTTTTTAAGTTTACAGAATTGTTTTCATCAGTCTTCCAGTCCTGTAAGATATTTACTGCAAATATTGTGTTTTAAGTATTAATTACATATTTATCAGACTATGTTTCAGTCAGTTCTGTTGCAGTAAAGTGATGTACACATAGAGTTTTTTACTTTCTGTTTCTATATGTTTACGTTTTTCTCTTTTTCTAGGAGGTAGATTTTCTTCAAAGAAGTTTTCTACCCATTCTTCAGCAGTGCTTTCTTTATGGAAGCTCAACTGTGTTACAGGTATGTTACTCATTGTTTTTGCTTTGTGAGGTGAGGTGAAAACAAGATGGTGAAGAGTTTGTTTTTCAGTGAGGAGCTGCAGTGTAGTGACACCTTTGTGGTTTCATTTGAAGAGGCCAGGTTGGAATGGAATGTAGATCCAGCACCTGAAAATACACTGCTACTATGCTAAGGCATAGTCATGTGACTGCTCTCATCCAATGAAGTTTCAAGATGTTTCTTGTCTATTTTATAAATAATGTTATGCATTTCAGATTCAAATACAAACAAGATCAGTCAGAAATATTTCAGATGTCAGGTCAGATAGACTCCAGTATATAATGCATCAAATACTGCACATGAATCTGAGCTCTTTCACTTCACAACATGCTACTCACATGACTGGTTAATAGGTCAGGGTACCTCTTTTGATATGAGTCACTGTGTGAGGGTTTGAGTGAGAGAGATTCTGACTGACCAGACTGATTATGATGACACTTCTGTTTCTCAAAAGATACCCCTCTGAAGACCTGTTATCCTATTATAACAATTCATTTAAAAATACACTGCAATATACAATAATTCTCAAAACATTGCTTTTTAAGTTCAAAAGAGTGCTCCCCTTATTAAATTGACCAATTGGTAGAGTCCCATTGGTTCTGTGATGTGAGCATGAGAGTACAGTAAATAAAGCATGTTCACAAGTTTTCATTGAACCCTCCATTCCCACATGTTTGTAATGTAATTTGTGGCTGCACAGGTACAGTATAATTTGTAACTCTGCTTGATGGATTGTAAGCTTTACATGATGGCAAAGTGGTAAAGTGACCCATTTGCACAATCTACAGTGGAGCCCACCAGGATGAAATACAATACTGCAGCACTCTGTAGCAGAATTCCTGCAGGAAACAAGGCAATTTCAATGTCAACTAATTTCTTTTGTCATGCAGTAACCTGAGACAGTGTGTTGCATCCTGGCAGGCTCCACAGAACTGTATTGCATCTCAGAATTTTGTCCTTTACATTTAGAAATGCCAGAGTACAGAAGATCCCACAAATAAGGAACCAACTAATCTGGCACAATCTAAATGAACTGATATTTGGTAAACTGCTAAGTAGCTTAGAGAATGCCTAGAACCAATGTTTTCACCAGCAAAACCTTGTTTAAAGTAGTTGTTGTTGTGAAATGTTCTCCTATTCCAGGCAACTCTAAACTCCAGATGCAAAGCAAAGGAAGTCTCAGAATATTGCTCCTGGAATGTGTAAGTAGAGCTATTCAAAATGACAATCTTTACTTTTAGTGGTAAGCAGAGATAAAGCATAATATGTATATATATATATATATATATATATATATATATATATATATAGCTAGATGTATCACAGGAAATCCTCATTCAGTTCAATTGGATTTCCTGTGATAATCTGGATATATATCTAGATATTTACTAGGATATAACTCTTGATAAAACTGTAGTACAGTCTGTGGGTGGAGACCCATGGCAGGGAAGTGACAAGGTGATAATGGAAGCTTTTTTAAACACTGCTTTATTATCATACTTTTGTCTGGATCACCAAGCAAGATGGTATCAGCTCCAATAAACAGCTAATTTAAATAGAAAATCTCATGCATCAGTGATACACCCACACTGCTGCATTAAATGTTCCAACTACTAGGGACTAACAGTGGAATAGGACCCTGGAAAATCAACAGGCTATTCAACCTTGCAGCAATGGTGAACAACATATTCAGACAGCCTGTGTGGCACAGCACAACCTTTTGTGCCAGCTACCTGGAACCCTTATACACCCACATGGGGGATCACCTGAACACAAGAGAATTACCCTAACACACTTATAAACTCCCAAAAGTACATCAAACTGGCCTTTCAAATCCACGAGCCAGACACTATTTTATTTTATTTATTTCTGTTTTACCAGGAAAGTGGACTGGATAAAAGGATCCATATTCAGCCATGCCTGGGACTAACTTTATTTTCCTTGGATATTCACAAACAAAATTCAACAAAAATTCACTGAAAAACACATCAAAACATAAAAAGCAGTAGCTGAAAGTCAGATAAAACATAGAACAAAAAATAAACCAGATCTAGCAAGAGCCAATATGGCTACAAATTAATAGTATTATCGAGCAGTAAGAAATGTGTAAACTAACAGTTTTGCACTTACCACTGAGCCACCTAACTGCATTTTCTAATTGTTGTGATACACACACACATACACACACACACACACTATAATACATAAAAAAAAATATATATATATATATATATATATATATATATATATATATATATATATATTCCAGTGTAGCATAGCAGCGCACTGTTTACACTCATTTTACAGATTTTTAAAAATACATTGAGGACTGTTTTCTTTTCTCAGGCTCCAAGGGACATGGAGGGTGGGAGGTTGCTATTAGAAATCTCATTTAAATCTGCAATAACATGCATCAGCTAAAACTGGTCTAGATAGTGGGGGAATGTAGACTAGCAATTTCTGCACTAACCACTGAGCCACCTAACTACACTTTCTAATTGTTGTGATACACATGCACTGACTAATACATATATGCATACATATTCCAGTATAATATAGCAGTACACTGTCTACACACACAGAGCATTGCCAGACACGCACACTAATATACATACACTGCCTTATATGGCATTTATTTACTTATACTGTACATCTAACCCTAACTTTTACTGTATTTATATGATAAGCACTGTGCTTTGCACTAATTCATTATACTGATCTACAGCATGACTGGGTAGCTAAGGTAGACAACCAGGGAGGTGCAGTGGATATGGCCTATCTGGACTTTACTCTGGACATTGCAGAGGGACAGGAGGGGAAGGTAGGACTCTTTGCAGATGATACAAAGGTATGCAATATGGTAGACATGCCAGGGGGGTTGAAAGAACGAGTGAAGACCTTAAAACACTGGGGAAATGGTCTGAAGAATGGCAGCTGGGATTCAATGCAAAGAAGTGAAGGATCAGTGCAGGTGTGATAATAAAATAAGTTTTGTGTAGACCGTGTCTTGATGGTAATATGAAAGAAATACATAGCATAATTGCTGTTAGATGGTAATAATGGGAAAGAGAAAACCATATAGATCAGATATTAAGTTTTGAGTGCAATACAAAGTTATAGACTGAACATGTTTAAATAGTGTAAGCTTGGATAGTCACAAATAATACTGACAAATGAACACATGGTTACAGACAGAAACATTTTACACAGTGCCAGCATTGAAAATCAATTGCAGTGTGTCTTTCAGTTCTCTAGTCTTTAAAGTAAGACTTCAACATTGGATATTTTATGACCTTGTGTATCTGCATAGCATTCCTTTTGTGGCTTTTGACCTTAACACTGCTACATCTTATCTAGCACTGTGCTTCCAACTAATTATTTCTCTATAGCAAGTGGTATTCATGTATAGAATGAATTTTTTTTGAGAAGGCCTATTATGAAATCACCTATTTTATGCATCTCAGTGCAACACAGGCAAGGTAAAAGTTAGAGAGGAGATATCAATCTCAATTACAGTTGAAAGGCTGACTAAGTGGACATATTTATGAGCTATGAATCTTTCTTGAAGAGAATTCTACCCACACTGAACAAAATAGTGTTTTCAAGATTGCTCAGCTCAAATGCTCAAATTAACACAGCAGACTGCTTGCCTCAATTAGCACTGTGATTCTACAAAACCTCTGACTTTATCTAGTCCATTGGGTATCTGGAGAGCTCCCTTTCTCTACTGTCATTGCAAGACATCTGCAGCACTATGCCCACTATAGCTGTAAAAAGCAGTAGCTGAAAACCTTAATTGGTTTTACTGCCACAGCACTGGAAGGCAGAGACAACACTTCACAGATACTGGTCACTTTAATTGCTCAGAGAGATGACTAAGCAGTCACCTACAGAACCAGAAAGTACAGTACCTCCCCCCTCAGGCTGCTCCCATGCATCTCCAGCTCTCACATTCACTCACTCACTCACTCACTCACTCACTCAATCCACCAGGACTGACACAGCAGGCTGACTATTAAATTATTGGGGTAGGATTTCTGTTCTCTACTCATGTCCATTTATGTTATTTTCATTTAAAAGAAATTGGTTGGAATGAAATCCGGCTTCATGTCTATAAATGATAATCAACTGGATCCTGATGCAAATTTGCTCCAGTTGAGGATTGTGAAATTGGTCCATATAAATGTTTGCAGACTGATACCAAAAAAACATGAACTTGAGGTCTGATTCCATGTTTAAGCATTCTTCATCCTAGCACTGAGCGAAACATAATAAACTCATGAAATGGGTGATCATGGGCCCAAATTCAAGATGGGCTGTGCCGGTGTAAGGTGGGATATGCCAATCCCCATGGCGTATCCCACAACTTACATCATGCATTATGCCCAGTGCAATTCCAGGAGACCACCTATGCCATGGCATCTGCAGGCTGTGACAATTGCAAGATATGAGTGCAGTTACACCACAGTCTGCAATGTCTGGTGCAACTGTGGGTTGTGACAGCAACTTAGCCCAATTCCAGGAGGGCCGCTGTCACGATCCGCAGTTGCTATTCCGGGACAAGCATTGGCGTAGGTATCCCCCGACAGCTCAGAGCTGTCTTAAGTGGCATCCAACAACTGGCACCATTGAATGCAGCCCTACAACACTGCAGAAATGGTACCATGCTGTCCCGCTGGCCCCCACATGCACACCCTCACCCCCAACTCCCGATCACTTGCTGCGAGTTGTGACATGCGGCTGTGATACACCATGCATGGGCTATCACCTCACGCATGGCGTATCTTGCATGTCACAAGTGCTGGGACCCTGCCACTTCTGGAATGTGGTGTAGGGTCCCTGGCATTGTGGTGGCCAGCGTAACTTGCAACAGCTTGCAAGTTACACCAGTCATCCTGGAATTGGCCCCTATGTTATTGGGACAGAGGGGTACAATACATATAGGAGAGCGCAAAATAATTATAGAGGTGGAGGACTAATTATTTATATCAGAGAAGATATTGAGGACTAGAGTGTTATAGCTAAAAACAGACAAAACAAATTGTGAAAATCTGTTTGCAGAAATAACACTAGTGAAAACAAAACAGTTATTGATAGGATATGTAGATAGCTAGATAGCTAGATAGATAGATAGATAGATAGATAGATAGATAGATAGATAGATAGATAGATAGATAGATAGACAGACAGACAGGTAGGTAGGTAGATAGATAGATAGATAGATAGATAGATAGATAGATAGATAGATAGATAGATAGATAGATAGATAGATAGATAGATAGATAGATAGATAGATAGATAGATAGATACATTGATTGATTGATTGCCAAATGTTAGGCTGAATGGTTTGGAAGCTCAGATTGAAAACAATAAGTACAAAAACCAACAGAGATAGTAATAGCAGGAGACCTGAACCTGAATTGATTTGGCCCAGAAAATTTGAAATTTAAAAACATCTTGCAAAGTATAAACGTAACTCAAATTTTAAAAAGTGCAACCAGGAAACATTAGATCGGCACAGAGACATTAATCAATTGACGCAATCAGGAAATATAAGACAGGCACAGAAACATTCTAACCATTAATAAGGTCAGATGTGTACAGTGTATGACAATGGGCTGAGCAATAGGCTTGAGAACCCCAAGGCACTCCCCATACCTGCTGTGCTGCCGGGTGGGAGGATGTTAGAGTTGGAAACCCTAACGCCACATTTCATTACTCTGTCACTGTAACCCTAACTAGTGCATTAACAGACTTTTTTGCCATAGGTATATAGATAGATAGACAGATAGATAGATAGATAGATAGATAGATAGATAGATAGAAAGATACCTGCCAGAGTCATGGCAATGTAATTGCCCAACAAAAATGTTTTAGTGCCTAAGCAGGCAAGGGAGTTGGCAGGAAAGCAGCGTGGGCACAAACAAGCAAGGAGATTGGGGTGTGTGTGTGTAAGCTTTGATGGAGTATATGTGAGGATCCCTGATAAATAGGCAGTTGTGTACATTCTCACTGCAATTAGTGTGGTTTCAAATGGTCAGTTGAGTGACTTAGATGAAATGATTGCCAGAGATAGTGTCAGTATCATGAGTGAGCGAGAGTGTGGTGGAGGGTAGTTTATTGTGTGGCCATGGGAATAGGGCAGGTGATTACTAACCTGGGAAGGACCATGTATTTAACAAAAAAAAAGAAACCGTTGCAAAAATGTGTTAAAAACACACAGTGGGTATTGCAACGAGTAACAGATTCAACAAGGACAGCCACGTATATAGGGAGAAAAAGGCCTAGGGAGAGAGGGAGCTAATCTGTGGGTGATGGTTTCTGACCGCATCTGTAAATACATAGTGTAAAATACTGTAACTAAGAAGATAACGTAAAGACAGACAGAAAAATTAAACAAAAGTTAAGAAACATTTTGGTGTAGTGATATAATGGGGCTTCAGTTTTTAAAAACTTGAAACATGAGGTGTGACTTAGCCCTGAACCAAGATGGCAGCATAAAGAAATAGCTCTGTACATACTGGGACAATATCCGACATAATCCTACTTCAGGGTGTCTCTAACAACTACATCACTAACACTGGCTAACTAGGAGGCTATTTCTGCATCTTAAAATCCAAGCATTGCCTCTCTGAACCTTACCTGTCTCCTGCTGTTCCGGATCATTTGGGGGCTGCATCCGACTCTGTAAGATGGCCTTTTCTCCTTCTGCAGCCTGTGAGCCTACAAGAATAGAAAATATGTTTGCTCAATTAACTATCGCTACCAGTCATAATAAACAGGCACTACAGTCCATGAAGCAAGGCTTTTTCAATCAGAAAGATTGATCAGCTCACATGAGTCGCTATACAAGCAACTGACCTCCACCATGTGGGAGCAAACCAGGGCCCTACGTGCTATGCAGGACAAGGTAGATGACCTGAAAATCGGAGCCGATGAAACAACCTCGATTTTTAGTCTTTCCTGAAGGCAGAACAAAGGGATGCTGTACATTTCCTGAAACAATCGTTCCCTCAACTGCTAGAACTACCCCTCCGACATCTCCCTGCAAATTGAGAAAGCACATTGCTCCCTTGGGCCCCCCCTCCCCCAGGCCTGGGGAGTGGCCTAGGCCTCTGTTAGCATGCTTCCTGGATTTCAGACAAAAAGAGATGATCACTGCCGCAGCCCAGAACAAAGATCAGTTAACTTGGAAGGGGCAGTGGATACAAATTTATCAAGACTATTCCAGGGATCTATCAGAGAGATGGAAAGCTTATACAGAATGTTGCAGTCTCCTACACAAACTAAACCTGCCCTTCTCACTACACTACCCTGCCACAATGAAGGTGATTTACAATGGCGCTCTTCTGATGTTCGCTCAACCCGAAAATTTGATGGACTTTCTCGGCAGTACGTATCCAAGGGAGTTTTGAAGTCAAGGGAGCCCTCATGGCACTGGGAGCTACTCTCCAAGGGACAACATGTAGGTCACACAGCACACACCTTCTGTGCACCAGCCCTCTCAACCTGATGCCCAGGTCACTGCAGGATCGCTTCTTCCTAGAACCAGAAAATGGCAGACCTCCCACAGTCAGGCACAGAGATCACCCCTCTGACAGAACAAGGTCCAGTAGCCCTGGCAGTGGCAATAACTCTGCCATGGAAGAATTCTCCAATCTGCAGGCCAACCATTCCCTGAACAAATTTTCAGTCTTGCTCCCGGAACCTCCCAACTCCCCTGTTTCTGCACCAGAAGCTGTGACCACGCTGGAGCCTACTCACTGAGCAGAATCCCCGGACACTGGCAAATCTTAGGTTGAGATAGCAGTGACAGGCCTCTCACTGACCTCAGAGGTCATGGGTGGATTCTCCAAGCCGACTGTCTTCCAGCATCCACGGGCCAGGCTGACTCTGTATCAGATAAGTGCCAAATCTAATTTAAAGGTGGCATTTGGCTGACCGAAGGGGGGTTGAGATGCTTAGGGGTGAATACCGTGATGACTTGACTCTGTATTACCGCAGCCTTTCCTCCCTTCATGCCCCCAACCATACCACATTGGACCTGGCCCCTGATTTCCTGGCCATCTGGCAAATACCTGTCTCCAACTGAAGTGTGCTGCTATTTATAGTGGTGGAGGCTTGGGCCATTACCTTAACTGCCTGCTTCAGGCCTGCTCCATCTTGTCTCTGGCCTATTGCGAATCTGCTAAATCCAGATTTCCTCCTCTATGTGATGCAGGATTTCAGGCAATGGGGCTATGGGGGGGACAGAGGATTCATGTGACTTATGGAGGGAACTGTTGTTAGAGATTTTGCTATGTGAAAGCCTCTTTTGATATACGCACAAACCAAGGTAACTAGAGCAGCATGAATGACGGAATGTAGGGGAAGCACAAGGGATATCACACTGTGGAGGTTGAGGGCAGCTTGCCTATGTGCCATACTCTAAAGGTGCTTTCTCTAGACATGCCTCCTTCTAGCTGCCCCCCTCATGCAGCCTCTGATATATGCCTACAACATGGCTCCTGCAGCATTCTAGCGACGAGGGGGTGCTGAGATGTAAGTGTAAGTGTAGTATTTTGCAGTATTGACATGCATATTTAGGCCCTCCACACTCCATTCCTTACATAAAACTGCAGTGACACCCTGTGGGTCGATGCAGGCATGCCCTGGCTCCTAATCCTTAGAGCACTAGCTGCATTCCAGATCTGCAGGGGATACCCCTTCTTTGCCCAGTGTTTGGATGGAGCCTGTTCATAATGGCTTGCCACGACAGGCACCATCTATTTTGGCTAGGATGCCTGAAGATGCTGCCTTACCTCCACGAGTGATAGAGGAGGCCTTGACAACTAGCTTGCCAGCCATACTCCTGTCCCTCTCGCTAGACAATCTGGCTACAGCCTCTTTAAATAGTTTATTGGTTATCATGTTGTTATACCAGGCCTTTGACCCACGGTACTAGGCCCTTATCAAGATAATGGGAGATTTAAACAGCTACACCTGAATGTTCAGGGCCTCAATAACCCGGTAAAATGTAAGCAGGTGTTATCACACTTAAAGAAGCTGTGGTCCAGCCTAGCATTCCTGCAGAAAACCAGATTAAATAAGCTGGACCACATCAAGCTAGCTAGGGACTGGGTGAGGCAGGTCATTCTTCCTCAGCCTCCACTAAGAAAAAAAGGTAGCAATCCTCTTCCACAAAACCCTTAAATGAACCACAGTGCAAACAAACATACCACCCAAGGGAGATGGGTTTTGCCTTATGGACACACCAGAAGGCACACTTTTATTGGGCAATATATATGGTCCTAACAAGGATGCTCTGAAATTTTTCATGAGGTCTCTCAAGCACTAGATTCTATCTCCAATGCTCCCATCCCAACTATTATAGGGAGGACATTAATCTCTCTGATTCTTCACATAGAGCAAAGTTCTAATTGCCAGGAGCACCACCCCAAGCCGCCTCTCCTGCAGCAGTTCATGATAGATGCTGGGCTGACAGACATATAGCGGGTCTTTCACCCCTCGAGAGAGACTATACTTTTCACTCCCTGGTAGATGGAACATCAGTTGGATTGATTACTGTATAGTTTCTGCCAGCATTGCCCAAATTTCCTCGGCTCTACAATACTGATAAGATCATTTCAGACCATGCACGGTACATCTCCATATCCTATGAGGATACCCTGCTCCTCCCTTTACAGCTTGGATACTGGTCCCATTGCTGCTCCGGGATCAGAATTCAAACCATGGCTTATATAGAGGTTTCCCAGTGTTTGGCAATCCATCCTCTGACACCACATGTGGAAATACTTGGGAGGCAATAAAGGCCTCCCTCCGGGGGGGCCATCATGGGTTTTGCTGCCTAAAGACATAAAAAATGGGAAGCTTTTAGCTGACAGGTTGAGAAAAAGACAAGCTGAATAGCACATAGGTGGACTGCAGAACCTTAATGGGAAGACACAAATGAAGCCGCAGTAAATAAACTAATGAAGCACTATTATGCCAAGTTGTATACTTCTTCTAGAAATATGGACACTGACAGAGTGCTGAGTTTTCTGTCTTCCCTTAACTTCCCCAGGCTCACTATTCAGCAAGCTGATCAACTAGAAGCACCCATATTAACCTTAGAGAACAAGTATGCCCTTTGCCATGAAATCAGGAAAGCCCCAGGAGGATCTATTCCCCTTGGAAATTTGTCATGTTGTCTCCTCTATGATATTCCCCCTGTTAAGTTCCATGTATAATGAAACCCTACTTAATGGCTCCTTCCCACTACCCTTTGTGAAGCCATTATAACTTTTCCCCAAAAAGGGGAAAGATCCCACATTACCCTCTAGCTACCAACCAATTTCCCTTATAAATAGGTTCATAGGTTCGTAGGTAATTTACATGATCGAGGGACGAGCCCATTATCATCATGCCACTTAGGCCAAGTGGGTTATGAACTTAGAGTCCTTCATGTATATATCTAGTTGAGCTTTAAATTGGGTCAAATTTACACAATTCACTACGTCATAAGGCAGAGAATTCCAAATTGGAACTATTCGTTGAGTAAAGAAGTTAGTTCTTTTTGTAGTTCGATTGATAGATAAGAATAGTTTTAGATTATGCAAGCGAGTTTGGACTGTAGTAGTGTTCCATTTCAAGTGTAATGTTTCAAACAAATATTCATCTCTGGTTGCTTTATAAAGCAAACAGAGATCCCCACGTATAGATCTATATTCCATACTATACAAATTGAGCCGTTTAAGTCTTCCTTCATAAGATAGATTGCCCATGCCCTTTATATACTTGACAAACCTCTTTGGACCTTCTCCCTGGATACTTTATCACCCATCAGAGTTGGGGCACAAAATGAGGAACAATAATCAAAATTAGCTCTTATAATACTGGAGTATAAGGGAATCATTATTGATGGTTCTCTGCTTTTAATGTTTCTAAATATGCAGTTACTCAATCTAGAACTTTTTGACAGTAAAATTTAGATGTTCAGTAAATTTTAAATTATTATTAACAATGACACCCAGGTCTCTCAGTTGTAATATCCTTTAGGGTGTGGTTCTCAATATAATAATTAGCATATAAGTTATTACTTCCAAAATGCATAACCTTACATTTATTGATATTAAATTTCAATTTGTGAAGGTTAACCCAATCTGATATATGATTTAGAGTATCTTGTAAAATAGATATAGATTCAGAGTTGTTAACAATCCCTCCCAATGTAGACAGTAAGCTATTTGCCAAAATTTCATCCACCAGACTAAACCCACTCCTACCCTTTCTTATACACTCTTCCCAAGTGGGTTTTGTTCCTGGGTAGATATAGCAGAGAACACATTCACTCCCTCATAAAACCTACTACACAGATGAAACCCCTACTCACTCCAGCGGCAGCGGTGGCAATAGATTTTGAGAAGCCCTTTGACTCCTTGGAGTGAGATTACCTTGCAGAGGTTCTCCATCATTTAGGGTTTGGGGAACATTTTACAGGTTGGATCAGGGCCCTGTATAACTTCCCAGTAGCAAAAATCCTGACCAATGCAGTTTTATCAGACCCTTTCCCATTAAGCAGAGGTATCAGACAGGGCTGTACTATCTCCCCCTTCTTGTTTGTTCTTGCAGTGGAACCCCTGGCAGCTGACATAAGGCAACATCCCAGTATACAGGGCAATCCAGTAGGAAATAGACGGTTTGCCACTCTTATGTACGTGGATGACCTACTGGTCTTATTAGAAAACATTGCTGCCTCGCTCCCCACTTTACTCAGTCTTTTGGCATATTTTAAGGAATACTCAGGGCTGAAGATGAACCACTCTAAAACCAAAGTGCTACTCCTAAATGCTCTCTGAACCCCAACGCTAGTATCCCCTTACAGACTACACTGGTCACCCAAAGAGCGGGTATACCTAGTGATTCAAATAGCCCCTGATGTTACAAAAATGTGGAACTTGAATCTGAAACCTTTGATAGTGGAGCTCAAGACAGAGCTGGAGAGGTGGATAGCCCTACACCTTACTTTTGCTGGGAACATTTTGGCAATTAAGATGATCTCAGCACCCAAGATGCTGTACGCTATCTCTAACATAGCACTGAATCTTCCCCCCAAATGGTACACGATCAGAGGCGCCATGTTTGGACACTTTTTGTGGGACCAAAAGAAACCTAGGTACACTAGAAACAAACTGCATTCACACTGGAAGATAGGTGGCTGGTGCCTTCCTTGGCTGGAGATGTACAAGTGGGCCTACCTTACAGCACAAACCCTGAATAACTTATCTCCTCTAACTCAGGAGTCCCTCAATGGCTGTACATGAAGAAGTCAGCCACCCTCACTCACAGTCTGCCCCTCCTGCTCTATAAATGTCTCCCACAGCACTTAGCTTTCCATTCAACCATAGCCCCCTCTGTTAACATTTTGGCTTAAGGTCCACAAAAAAGTAAAAACTGACCCACATGCCCCTCGCATGACCCCTAGAAGGGAGAATGCATATCTTCAGATAGATCACAAACCCTTTTTCTGGCTCCATTGGGAGGGAAAGGGCATTACTACTCTTGGTGACATATTGTCCTCAGGACGGATCCCTAAAGTCCTTTAGGGAATTGTCCCTAGGAAAAAGATACCTATTGCAGATTTTTGGCGGTACTTACAATCATGTAAGCTTCTCAATGGCTTATCTGAAAATGCCCCCTCCCTTTGACAGAGACATTTACACTGTGGTTATCCTTCCCTAGGGGTCAAGCCAGTAAGATCAATGCAGTACTGAGGGATTCTATTCCCTTGCAATCTTCAGACTCCAAAGCTAAATGGGAGAAAGTCTTACATATCCCCATATCTGATCAGCAATGGAGAGCATGTTGTAAACAGGCACACTGTGCTTATCCAGACACGAGAAGCAAGCTTATCCAAAATAATATCCTTCAACACTGGT
Organism: Neoceratodus forsteri; assembly: GCA_016271365.2. Taxonomy (NCBI): domain Eukaryota; kingdom Metazoa; phylum Chordata; order Ceratodontiformes; family Ceratodontidae; genus Neoceratodus; species Neoceratodus forsteri. The sequence continues at coordinate 974,510,892 of CM057450.1, read as the reverse complement.
ACAGGACTCCAGACTTCTTATTTAAGATCAAACTATTGGATAATAACTTGTGCTGGAGGTGCCTAACACAAGTGAGGGATTTGAATCATATTCTCTGGGACTGACCATTAACAGCCCCATTCTGGACATCTGAATGTGATCTGGCTTCTCAAATTATAGGCTCCCAGACTGAATGTGACCCACTGTTTTGGATCCTGGGCATTCCTCGCCAGAATGTTGAGCTTAACCCCCATCAAAAGAGATGGCTTTCCCTTCTCAGCATCCAAGCAAAAAGGCTCATACTTTGCCAATGGAGACCAACAGACATTCCCTCCATATCAGAGCTCCTGAACACTTTCTTAAAAATAGCCTCCATGGACCACTTGTTTCACATTATCTCAAACACTCTGACAAAGTACTATTCCTGTGTGAGCCCTTTTCTCACGTACTTGTAGCCCAGAACTGGAGTAGGGTAATTCTTTTTTGTTTTACTAAATTATATATCTTTGCTGCCTCCTTCCATGCTGGGAATAGGCTTGAGTCTTGGTAAACAGACTAGCCACACTGCTACCTTTTACGCTCGATATGTATACAACTTGCTATATCTGATTGTTTCTTGCCTGGTCCTTTGTGGTTTCTTAATTAGTTTTGTTATGCAGGCATAGAGAGTGCATTTTAGGAAGTCAAGAACGTCTGAACACTGCTTCTCTTCCAGGTGCAAACATCTTCTTCCTGGTAGGCGCCATCCTTTACTGTTACTGTACCTTACTGCCTACAACTGGAATGATGTTGCAATCTGTTTTTCCTCTTGCCTGTATGTACTGCATCTAATTTACAGTAAGTTTACAGAATGTTTTGTGATGTATATGTAAGAAACTTTAATAAAAATTAACCAAAAAAAATACAACTTGAAACATAGAAATGCAGAATTTGATGGGAAATAAGGTCCACTTTCCCTATCCAGATTGCCCATTTCTTCCTTCATACTCTATTACTGCAGACAGTGCCATATCTACAGCTGTTTCTCCATCCCTCTTCCTTTCCACTATGATTCCTGTGTGCTTATCTCATGCACTCTTGAACCCTACTGCTGTTTTTCCCCCACTACCTCTGCCGGAAGGCTGTTCCAGGAATCCACCACTCTTTCTACAAAGAAGAACTTACTCGCATCTCTTGTGAATCTACCCCCCCACCAGCTTCATAGCATGTCCTCTTGTTCTTGAGCAAGTTTTCTTCTGAAAGATACTTCCCTCTTGTACCTTATTTATCCACCTGAGGTATTTAAAGGTCTCTGTCATATCCCCCCTCTCCCTCCTCTGTTCCAGGATGTACATATTGAGGTCCTTTAATCTCTTCTCATGGGGCTTTTGATGCAGACCCTGCATCATTTTAGTTGCCCTCCTCTGGTCAGCCTCCATTCTGTCTATGTCCTTCTGGACATGTGCCCTCCAGAACTGGGCAGAGTACTTTAGGTGGGGTCTTACCAGCAATCTGTACAATAGTAACACCACCTCTCTCTCAGAGGCAACACCATCTCCGTACTTTACTATGATGATAAACAGTGTTGTTTAAAAATATTTGAAGACTTGCTCATTGATTTACTTTGGTACTGTGTCCTCATTGAAAGGACTTGTTTTCCACAATGCAGTAGGCTGATCTAAAGTATGAATATCAATCAATCAGGATGCATGATTTTCCATACCCACTTTATAATATAATCTCATTAATACATTATTATTTTTGTATTTATTACTTATTTTTATTTATGTACCCAGAAAACATGACAATAAAAGTGAATTTGTGAGTTGGGCTTGCCACTGGACTCTCTTCCCCATGTTGTTTTCAGATGCTGCAAATGACAATGAGACTGATGAGATACTCAGCATTGAATGCAAGATGATTTTTCTTTTCAAAGAACTAGAATTTACATTTCTGGATGGATCACATCTTCACATCTATACCAAGTTCTGGACATGGAAGCAGTTGAAGAAGGAATTGGGGAAAATGGCAGGCTTCTTTACTGCTCAGGACGGTTTAATCACCAGATAACCTGGCTGACTATCAAGGAAGACTGCTTGTATGGCAGGGAGTGCAACTAGTGGATTCTTAGGGTCAAATGAGTCACTTTTTTTTTTGACTATATTATTATGTTCCCAGCAGCTTTTGTACTCACAGCCCCATGGCCATGGCATACATTCCCCATAACAAAATGACCAACTTCAATCTCTAACAAAGCTCAGTGAAAACATAACTCACTCATCAGCTGAATCATTAAGAATTTATTCCACATTACTTTATTCACTACCAAGAGTCAAAGGTCAGCATTTTGTGGTGTCTCTTGAGTTCTCGTGTGGAAACACCAGAGAGAGGGAGTGTCACATTGAAGCAAGAGGCTTCATCAAGAATCAGTTCTATATTGAATGTAAAATAAGGTTAACAAAGATAAGATTACTTTATAACAAAACAAAATTGAGAGCAAACGTTCAAGAAGCTAATGGTGTATGTAGATACATCTTGGTCTTGATGGAGTGGTAGGAATGTACATCACAAAATGTTGAACTTTGATCTTTGGTAGTGAATTAAGTGATCTGGAATAAATTCTTAATGTTTCATCTGATGATGGGTTGTGTCTTCATTGAGCTTAATTGTTGAGCTTTGTAGGTGTATGGGTGGATTCCTCCCGGTTATTTGTTTTATATTCCAGGTGCATGGTGGGCTACACTGCTGCTTTGTGTATGTGCAACTTCAGTCTCCTCTACTTACAGAACTTGTGCTTAATGAAACTGGAATAGTAGAACTTTTATCTGCTCTCTTCCTCCCACCTACATCCCTTTCTACTCTTGTGCTTCTCTTAATGTTTTTTATATGCATTGTCAACACATGCAGGACAGATGATGACACAGCTCAGCCACTGGAAGCTAAAATGATGACTTACAATATTTATTTATTTAATTTATTTTACCAGTAAGGTGGACTGGATCAAGGATCCATTTTCAGCCATACCTGGGGAGTTAGGTTTTACAGTAGGTATTGGTGAAACATAGTTAATAACTCAGATTACATACAGAATAAAATATCATATTATACAAAGTTTACATTATTTTCTAAGAACTGACATAAGTAATAAATAGATAATATTTCAGATATTCATCATGTAACGTGAAAACAATTGCAAACTGTCAATATTTCTAAATGTTCCAGCATATTCTTTTTGAAAATGCCAACATTCAAAATAAAAATCAGTTCCCATTTAATATGCATTATTTATCATTACAGGACCATAATAGGCAAATTAATGTTGAACCATTTTTGATTTAATTTCAATTTCACATCTTTTTACGAATGTCTGTCAGAGATTTTGAGTTTTGTACTTTTATCAGTTTTATTTTTAGCACTGTTGGTATCCCTATATTTAGAGTTTTATGTATAAAAGTCAAAGCTGCATATCAAACCCTGTACCTTGCTGGTATAATATTTGTCAATGATTCTTAGATGCCCTTGTGGCATGCATCCTGGAGCACAGACAAACTACAGTATCATATGACTGGAAAGGTGATAAGAAAGAGTGACATCAGCAGGTCACCCTCCCCATTGATAGACCACGCACCTTGAACTTGGAGACTATGTGACTTTGGTCTCACACAGAAATCTACATTACTTTTCACTCACTGTCTGGCTCACAGGCTCACATACAGGTCAAATATAAAAAGATGGATTTCTATGCCTTGCTACACCACCAGTAGCCAGTAAAAATATTTGCCAAATAAATCCTTCAAAATCTCCTTGCTCCTTTCTCAATCTGCTAAATTCCTTCTGGTAGTATACACTACAGGCTAGAGTAACAAGCTGTGAATGAGCCTGGTACATCCAACAGACCTGGGTGTGAGTCCCACAACCTCCACTTACATCCTGTGTGACTCTGAGCAAGTCACTGAACCAGCCCAGTCTGCTCTTAGGTCACCCCTAAAAACAGGCACTTGTGCCTAGAGGGCCTTACCCGGTTACCAAAGAATAATAAAAAAAATCTGCTCTGCTCCTGCTGCATGGGAAAAAGAAATAAAAACCTAAATATGGATTTTTGTGCCCTCCTACACCACCAGTACTCAGTGAAACAATATTTGCAAAAAATATTTCAAAAATCCCCTTGCAACTTTTCCAGTCTGCTAAATACAGCTTTGGTCTACCCTGTTCCTGTTGCAAGCATTGGCTGCAGATTCCAGTGCAGCACACTCACACTGTGCATGTTCTCTTCTCCTCTTTAGCACAATTTTACCAGCCTGACTGCCTGAAACAACAGTTAAATATAATGAGAATTAGCCAACTAGAATGAAAGATATAATTCTATGATGATTAATGAAGTTTTCTGTTCAAAGTCACTCTTTTCCATACTGTTTACGAACATACAAAACTGCCAGCAGATACAGGACATATGGTCTATCAAGTCTGCTCGAGTGTGCAGCTACCAATCCCTTATACTGTAGCTGCCCTCCTCCCTCCCCCATCACAGTGACCCACCCCTATCACTTTGTCCCATCCCTTTCTAAAACTGCCCACTGACTTACAGGACACCACCTCTTTGGGCAGCACATTCCACCCTTTCTGTGAACAGTGCCTCCACATTTATTTCTTGAATCTTCCTTCTTCAATCTCAGACCATGCTCCCTCATGTCCTTCCCCCCAACTTAATAATCCCCTCTGTATCAGTCTTGTTTATACCCTTTGTGTATTTAAAGGTCTCAATCATATCTCACTTATCCCTCCTCACTTCCTGTTTAAGGATTTCCTTCCCACCACTGGTCCTTCTCCTGTGAGAGAGAGATGGAAAGAGCATGCAAAGTTCCTAATCTCTAGTATTGTTGATTGGTTGCTGTCAGTCATATGGCTTGCCAACAGCTTGGGCATGCTCTGGATGTGCTCCCTATAAAAAGTGCTGCACCATGATGTTGAATAACCAAAATCCTAATAGGAAACATAATTCTTTGGGACATGCTTAGCCAGTGTCCAAAATGCCACATTTGTAGCGTATTACCTGAATATGGATTTGGCGTCAGCACATCCTTGGTGCCATTCTCTCTTCTTATGGGAATATTGGCAACACACTTTCCTAATGAACCTTTAGTCTAAGGAGGCCATATCCCTTTGACACATTGAAGGATAGAACCCTTATTGGGTTTAAAACTTCTTAGTTTGCATGACCAAGGCCTGTGGCACTTCACATGGGTGGTAGTCACTTTGTGGGATAAATACTGTGAAAGGCAAAATCTACATTGCACAAGCAGCTTATGATACACAACTGAATTTGCCTGATGACTCCATAAACTCAAATAATGGTGATTGATAATATATTATCTTTAAAAGCACTCCATTTCAACTACCGGTATTTGTTCTTTACTTTGTCATCCAACAATGAAAAATGACTCTTCTTGGCCTTGAAGCTAGTGACACGGCAGATAATTTCATGAGAACAATTAGCAAAAAATAAAAACAAAACTATTCAGAGTGAAGAAAAGTCATACAAATAGGGACTGTTTTAATTTCTATGCAGCTAACATTCAGTTTCACACAGCACCACAGATTAGGTACATGCAGAACTTCTGTTCAATTATAAGTGGTTATTTAAGAGCATTCCAACTATACAGTGGCTAATGAAGGAAAAATGAGTTTATTCTGACCAGAGGAGATGTTTGACATGATAAGTTATAATATGGCAAGAAAAATTCCTGGGTTTTGATTGGTCAGTGCTGACCTTTAACAGTGAGATATCCCAGCCCAACATCACATCTACTCAAAAGCAACTAAAATGTTTTTAAAAAATGTAGAACTATATTTTTTCAACTGTATTTTACAAGCAAGCCATTTTATAATTAAAATAATTCACTCCAGCGTGTGTGTCATAGGGAACATGTCACAACTCAGGCGTTGGATATTTTCAACCTGTGGCCTCATGCCCAACCACCTGAGGCATGACATTTATCTCAGCATGACACATGCCCTGTTGTACATTATTGCTTAAAGAAGCAAACAGTCAAGTGTGGCCTCAACTCCTGCAAATAAATTAAAACAGTTAGATTAGTCCATTCCAAGAAGGATCTAATACGAATGGCAAAAATATTGGAACAAGGACCTACTCACCACAATAGATATGTAGAATCAAAATTAGTTTGTCTTCTCTAGGGGAAGTCTGCGAAAGCAAGGAAGAGTGAAAACTGCTATAGAGGAGTCTCAAATATCTGTCAATTGTCCTGTATTATTCCCTGTAATGCAATACTATAATATACAGTTATTTTCGTACTGTATCATACAGTAATTTAAGGATGTACTCAGTATTATACTGTGTATTTTATATGTATTCAGTATTGCTTTGTTTCTGAATTTTTGTTACCCCTTTGTTGTATTTGTACCCCTGTCCCCGGGTCACACCTGGAATCGAGCTTCTGCTGAGTGTTCCTTTCCCAGTTACCAAATAAAATAAATAAATAAATATTTGTAACTTGATTATGGTTACAAGATGAACAAAAAATAAGTTGAAAATTACAAAGTTACTAATAAAATAATATGTAGTATAATTACATTTAAAAGTTTAAAAATAGTTATTTAATTTTGTTTTCAAAAATCATATAATTTATAGTGTTGATACCAAAAAATAGTGTTGACATGCTCTATCAGCATTTAAAATCATGTTGATATTCTATATTTTTCCCTTTTTAGCTGTGTCACAACTAAAAACATTTGCATTGATAATATTGCTGAAAAGCAGCTTCTGATAATGTGGACATATTCAAATCAAATCAACTTTATTTGTAAAAAAGTGCAGTTCCAAGTTTGTCCAAAGTGCTTGAACAACATTAATAAAAACACAAAGAACAATTGAAACAATCAATTTGAAAACAGCACCACAGTGTCTAAAAGTTCATGCATTATGTAAAAATGTTTCATAAGCTCACAGCTGATAAATTTAAATAATCATTCAAAGTTCAAGAGCAATCAGGAACGGCCAGGCTGAATAAATGTGTTTTTACAGTGGTCACAATTGTATCACAGTTTTATTAATACATATAACCATGAATGGGGTAGTATCGAAGGATTGGAAGGTAGCAGATGTAGTTCTGCTCCATGGAGGGGGGGGACGACACATGGAACAACAGATCTATCAGTCTTACCTCTATTGTAGGGAAGCTGATGAAGCTGGTCAAAGAGTACCTCAAGGAGTACTTAGAGGCAGTGGTCTTCAGGACAAAGCTGCATGGATTCATGGTAGGGTGGTCTTGTCAGACTATCCTGTTAGTATTCTTTGACTGGATGATGGGGAAATCAGATAGGGGCCAGGCTGTGGATTTGTTCTACTTTGACTTCAGCAAGGCTTTCAACTCAGTACCCCACAGATGCTTGCTGAAGAAGATGGAGGATCTGGGTTAAAGTTATAATAAACTAGGTAGGTAACTGGCTGAAGGGGAGGCAGCAATAGTGGTCAACAGGGTCAAATCAGAAGAGAGGAAGGTCACGAGAGGGGGTTCTACAGGTATCCGCCTTGGGTCTGATCCTTCCTCAACATGTTCATTAGTGACATTGGTGAGGATCCAGGGCAGGCTCTGTCTCTTTGCAGATGACATTAAGCTCTGTGGGAGGGTGCATAGTGATGAAGGAATAAGAAATGCAGAGACTTCCAAAATTTGGAGGGTAGTCAAGAGTTTGACAGTTGAAATTCAGTGCCAAAAGTGCAGGTGATGCACCCAGAGACAAGAACCCCAGGATGAAGTACTGGATGGGAGGGTGAGGCTCAGTACCATGGCTAGGAATGAGACTTGAAGTTATCATTAGCAACTCACTAAACCAATTGAATCACTGCAACAAGGCTTATAGCAAGGCAAATAGAATGCTGGGATGTATTGGGGTGGTACTGATAACAGAAAAAGGGAGATAATACTTTACCTGTATAGATCCTTGGTGAGGCCACACCTGGAGAACTGCATCCAGTTCTGGAGACCTCACATCAGGAAGGGTAGGGATGGGCTCGAAAGTGCAGTGCAGGGTAACAAAAATGATACAGGGCCAGCAAGGCATGGACTTTGATGAGTGCCTCAAAGCACTGAGCATGTATTCACTGGAGATCAGAAAGGGTAAAGAAAATATGATACAGACCTTAAAATTCCTAAAAGGAGTTAACGGTGAACTGCAAGGAACTATTTAACTTGAATACCAGCTCATGGCCACATGGTCATGAGTGGAAGCTAACAGGAGCGAGATTCAGGAGGGACGTGAGAAAATACTGTTTTACAGAAAGGATGGTGGAACTGTGGAACTGGCTGCCAGCCAAAGTGGTGGGTGCAAAAACCGTTAGTAGTTTTAAGCATGGCTGGGACAGACTGAAGGGTATAATGGTTGTTCAGGGTGTCAGAACTGGAGAGGAAAATGGATGGGGGTGGGAGGGCTAGGACCCTGCAGGAACAGTAGGCCCCAGGGCTGAATAGGGAACTTGAGCTGACTGGCTGGACCTTTGGTCTTTTTCTTCCATCATTGTCTATGTTTCTATGTTATCATGTTATAGTCCTAAAATTATGGTGTGTCACAAATAAAAATATCATTTCAACATCATTGCAGAAAAGCATTTACACTGTGTCACCACTTACCATGTCCTTTTCAGGACATAGTCTGGCAAGTGGTATTACTTATGCCAGCCAGGACACAGCACACCAAGAGCTCAATGCATGCCAGAAAGCTTAAAAAAACATCTGGTAGCCTTGCTGGCATGGTAAACAATTACCTTTCCTGAAATCCTAAAATACATTTCCCTACCTATTTTAGTACATACCCATCACCACCCTACAAGAAACATCACATTAGGTTTTAAAATGTAAGTTTCTTGAGAAACTGACCTGCTTGCCATTTTTCTGTCTAACCCTCAGACTCCAGCATGGGAGGAGCTCAGCCCACCCACTTGCCCATCCATCAGCTGGTCCACAACATCTTCTGTCCACATATCAATTCATATTTTAATGAATTTTATTTCTTGGCATTTTATAACATAAAACAAAAATTGTTAGATCGAGGAGCCTGATGAAATCGCAGTGATCTGGAAACCGCTTACTACAAGTGTGTAGCAGAAACCATTCAGTACGATGGCTGCTGAGGACACACTCATTCCTGATCAAGCCAGCTGCTCACCTGCAGTCACACAAGATGCTCTGTTCATCAATGCCAAGACAACATCAATAAGAAATAAAAGTAAACAAAATAGGCTATCTGTCTGTTTGTCTCTGTTGGGAGACCTGGAGGAACATCAGAGACACACTCTCGAAACTGGCCAATCTGTTGCTCCCTGCCAAAGAAACTCTCAAAAACCCATAAAAAATAATAATGTGTGTGTGGGGGCAGTGTGAGAGACAAACACAAATCACCTCCCTGAAATTTTAAAATAAGTTTAGAAACATTCTATAGTAAAAGGAACACATTTTTCACCCTCAAAAAAAGCAGTGAAACAAAAACATGAATAAATTACATTTTACTTTTCAAACCGCACTAACTTGTTTAGACTATGTTTGGAAGATTTCTAACCATTTTATAAGCAGAGTAAGACACTTCGAGTGTGGTTTATGGCTGATAAGAGTGCTTCCCAGGTGCTAAAGGCACTCAGCACAATCACCTCATGCCTCATTACATATCAGCCTATTAAGCACACCTTGTCATGTCTTATTCCATACACAATGTTAAATTCTGAAAAAAGAAACCTATTTTCTCTTCTTCATTGAAATATGATGAACTATCAGAAGAAAAGGAAGTTGATGAAGATCAGGAAATGTGTTGAACTACCTCACTTCTTAATAGTTTTGGATTACCCTCCTTTATAATTTCTTTTATTACCACAGAGAAGCACACCTTTGGAGACCTGGGCACTTTACTAGATGTTCCTCAAAATTCTTTGAAGACGTTGACTTTCAGAAATTTTCACTTACTTCTTATCTGTTGCAGAGTATACTTTGACACTTTATTCTCCATGGCTGACTGTAGCTCTTTGAATATTGCTTTGTTTGCTGCCTTATTTTGTACAATTCTTTTGCACTTCTCTTTCCTTTATTTCTGTGAGCAGAATTCTTACATTCTCCTTTGTCTAGAGAAACTTTGGCCTTCTGTTTTGTTGTGGTTGCTGCCATTTTGATTGCACACCTATATATATTTTGTAAAAAGGGAAGAAATAAATAATATACATTCACAATACACTTTATCTATGATGTTACATACAAATACTCAGTAAATGTCACAATTATATATATATATATAAAACTATCACTGGTGCTTTCTGTTACAGTACACATCAATATGACTATAGACATACAACACAAGCTAATATTAACATTGACATACAGTATTGACACACCAGATTATTTGACTTCACGATATTGATGTAAAAACATTATTGATACCATGAATTCAGCAGTGGATCCCATTCAACTTAAAATTTTATATTTCAGATAATAGAACAGTAACAATATAAGAGGTTGGTTGTTGCGAAAAATCTTGAAAGACAACAGTCCATTGGTTTTTTCTTCAAAATTGTTTTGTTTTGTTCTCCCTGATGTTTCACTCCATTCCATGGAGCGTTTTCAAAGGGATTTATTTCATTTTGAAGTTCTGTAATCAGTTCAAAAATGTTTTTTACAAACTTTTTTTTACATTCTTATCACTTGTGTTATTAAGGTCACTTTGTTAAGATCAAATACTGAATACAATTACCATCCTGAATCAAGTTCTACTGTTTAGAATTTCTTTTCATTACACTTTAATTTCAACACTTTCACTTAACTTATCTTGTTTTTAGGTAATAGTAGAACACCAAATGCTCTGATGTATTTGTGAAGTGAACCAAATATAAAGCTGTAAAAGTAACTTCAGGCTCTTCAAGACACAAGGTTAGTCAGGCTCTTTAAGCAGTAAACAATACATACAGTATATGAACATCTAATGGTGGAGGTGGAACAGAACTTTTCTGATTATGCAAATAATACATTTAAAGGCACATTTATTGCTATTGCAGGGGCAAGTGAAAGTGTTGAAAAGAAAGTGTAAGGAAAATAAATTTTAAACAGTAGAACTTGGTTCAGGACGGTAACTGCATATAGAATTTGATACTAACAAAACGACCTTAATAACATAAATGACAAGAATGTAAAAAAAGTTTTTGTAAAAACCGTTTTTGAATTGATTACAAAACTTCAAAATGAAAAAAAGCCCTTTGAAAAAGCGTCATGGAATGGAGTGAAATGTCAGGGCAAAAAACATCAAACATTTTTGAAGAAATAACTAATGGATTGTTGTCTTTCAAGATTTTTAGCAACCCCAACCACTTATATTGATTCAGATTTTACACCTCCGGGACACATTATGAGCCAATCATTTCCCATGGACACACATTAAATGAATAGAACAGTAACAACAAATAAAAAAAAACTGTTAAATGGGTTTCAATCCCTGGTATTGCTTAAAGTAACTTTTGAACTGAGGAAAACATGTAATAACTTTTAAAAAGTAAATATTCTAAGCTTTTTAGCATTGCCATAACTCACATTAGTTATTGATAATTGCACTTGTTTAATATATATATATTATTGATAATGGCACTTATTTAACATACACATACATCTGCTTAATCCAAATTGCAACAGGTGATGTTAAAAATATACAGTATTTACAGCTGTCAATAATAACATCAGACTGATGTAACATGAGCCTATAGTATATTCATGATAAGCACATATGTAAGATCTGAAATGATTTAACGTAATAATAATTCATTGATATATTAATAATGTCAACAGCAGAACATTAATAATAGCTCATTCCTACTCAAAAATATATTAAGTCGGCATTACATATTTACTGTTATTTTGCTAAATATTAAATATTGGTACATCAACTTTATTAATGTTTTATAAACAAGATGTACTACCATTTCAATATAATGTATATATAATGTGCATACAGTGTCTCTAATTGCTTTAACATTGAAGAAATAGTGTTGACATTATTTTTTATCTTCTGACAGGAAATTTAAATAGCATCAACCAACAAAAAATCAAGTATTATCGTCAATAATGTCTATTTGTTAATATGGTTATCAACTACAGTTTACATTTAGGTTATCTGAAAAATGCAATTTATTGTTTCATTTATTCTTGCTGAAAACAACATTACTTTCAGGTGTTTGTGTGCTCATAGAAAGGAGAAACTGGTTAGTTTCTTTTTCTGAAGAGTGGGAAAAGGGTACCAGAGGCCTAATCAGAGATATGATTCAGAGTAATAGCAGCCCTCCCAAAAAGGTTTGCTGTTTTATCATGTGTCACTGTAGAAAAGCATTACTTGCAAGCATTTCTGTGATAAAAGAAAGGAGAAACTGGTTAGTTTTAAATCTGTGTCTTATTTTTTTAAATGGGGGAGGACTTTGTAGTGAGTGGCTGAAGAAGGTTGCAAATTATATGCAAGTCTGTTGGAGAAAGGACTATGGTTTGCCATTTTTTTCTTTTTGTGGGGGTGAGTTGGGTTGACTATATAACAGTACTTACAGTGCATTTAATGGGCCTGATTCTAGTACAGTAATGCCTGACATAACAGCACTTGCACCTGGTAGAATGGCGCATGTAGCAACTTATGCCAGCAGTTGTGACATGCATGCATGATTCTACAAAGTGGCCTGAGACATGGCACATACCACTTGCGCCAAACAGCAGTTATGCTCACAGTTGCGCCATAAACCCCCTGCGACATGGCACTAGGGGGTTTATGGCAGCAGTTGCGCCCCATTCCAGAAGGGCAGCAACAAAGTCCCCAATGTTGGGATTCTACAAGAACCCCTGAGGAGAGACCAGCAATGAAAGTTACACCAGCTTTTAGCTGGTGTAACTTCTCGACCACCAGGGGTCCTGTAGACCCATCTGCTGTCCAGCAGTCATTGCACAGTTTCCCTCCCCACTATGCCCGGCATACCCTATGGGTGCCCTGCAGGTTACCCACCCCTGCTCCTGAATCCTATATGAATTGCCCTGCAGGGCTGCCCACACCCCTGCCCCAAGCCTCCAGTAACTGCCCTGCAGGGCTTGCCACACCAAGTGGCCCCAGAAACCCCATAGTTATGCCCCACAGGCTGCTCCACCCCTGCCCCAAATCCTCTTTGCAATATGCCCCACAGGGTGGCACTGTCATCCCCACCCATGCCCCAACCCCGGAGTCATCCGCCACATATGCTTGGCAAACATCCCTGCCCCTGGCAGTCTGGTAGTCCCCCACCCCAGCCACCCAGCCCACCCCAGCACCCCCACCTGCTCTCCAGCCAGTGACTGGCACAGCCCACCTCTCACCACCATGGCCAGCCGCCAGCAGGTGCAGTATGACAGTGCACTGAAAAGAAGCACTCAGAAATTAATTTCTGAGCATGTCTTTACAGCGCATTCGCACTGCATTCGGTAGCATGTAGTGAGAGTGAGCTGTGCTCGAACCCGCTGGGGATGAGTGAGGTGTGCTGAGGACTGGCAGCTGGGTGAGGGTGAAAGCCACTAGACTACCAGGGAAAAGGAGTTATATATTTATTATACAATGATTGTGGATTGCAGAGGGTTCCACTGGACTACCAGGGAAGTGGGGGTGATATTTATATATTTTACAATGATCGGGGGGCACTGGACTACCAGGGCTTCGCTGGGCATATGCTGCATTTGCGGCTAGCAACTCGCAGTCGGGGCATGGGTGGGGGGTTGACTGCACCGCCCTGCAGGGCACATTGCAGAGGTGGATTCGGGGGATGGTGTGTGGGCAGCCCTGCAGGGGTCCATCTGTACACTTTTGGGGGGGTGTGGGCAGCCCTGCAGGGTGCCTATGGCTTGCTGGGCATGGAAGGGGGACTTACGACCTGCACTGTGGTTTGTGACATGCTCATCAGGTGCGCCTATGGTTCGACGTACCTGGCTGCATGTCACAAGTCACAGGATTTAGCTGCAATGACCCTGCCCCTTCTAGAATAAGGCACAGGGTCAATGTCACAGTTGTGGGTGGTGCAAGTTGCATTTGGTGGCGACTTGCGCCAACCTTCTAGAATCAGACCCAATGTACTTGGTGCCATATTGTTCAAAAGTTAACAGTTCCACCAGTGATTGTAAGATGCTGCATGTTTAATGTGGAACTGGTAGATGGGGTTGATGTTCTGGGTGGCATGCTGAAAAGATTTTTTACTGAAAATTGCCTATTTTGGTAGGAGGAGTCTTGCTGCCTTGAATATGTAGACAGCTCTCTGAGCAGGACTGAGGAGCTGTCATCTTGTACAGAATGTTGAATAGTTTTCTGGCCATTCTCTGACACTACTGAACTAGCTTTGGAAATCAATTTGCTCTGCTGCTGGTGGTTATTAAAGGAATAATGCCTGACAGGGTGGGTGTTATGCTGGGATAACATCCCACCTCAGGTGATTGGGCCCGAGGCCACCAGCCGAGGGTTTCCAACACCTGAGAAGGGATGTTATCCCAGCATAGCACTCACCCTGGAGGGCATTATTCCTATTATACAATGTCTTGTTATTTTATAAAGAATAAAAAAATCATGTTAAAGAATGTTTTTGTTTGTCTGGAAAAATATTTTTGTTTCTTAGAGAAGATGCAAAAAATAGAGTAAGTAATGGCCATCAGGGCCATCCTAATCATCAGCAGGGATGTTATGCCAGGATAACATCCCTGCTGTGATGGTCAACTGACCAATCAGAATCCAGGATTCTTTCTTGCATTGTATAATTAGTGATGCAGACCAGTAGTTTTGCAGCAGTTGTTCTCATCAGTGAATAGTTATGGTCAGGATTTCTCAGGCTGCTAGGCCTCTGTCCAACAGTATATGAACAACTGTTCTGCATAGTGAGTGATTTGTGTATCAGACAGAGACTGATGCCTCAGAAGATAGCCATGGCATCATTTCTCCAAGACAGTTTATTCTTTTTCTTATTGGTTCTCTAGTATACCAGTAGGTTTCAAAGTGGAATATTTATTTCATTTAGGATTTGATGATTTTTGGTACTCTCATTAAAGTTGAGAGAAATGTATTTCTAGTTTTCTTCACGTGTGTTGACAGTAAAAGATTGACAAGTCAGGTTTCCGAGTCCCTCTTGACCACATCAAGTAAAGTGCATTTGGAGGTCTAACCAGACATTTCTAACAAGTAATGTTGCTGTTTTTGTTTAAGTAACTGGTGAGGACCTCATTTTTTTTAAATCAGCATAATTGATTTTAGGATAATGTGCGACTTTACCATTCCCTGGTTTTCTGTAATTTTTTCAGGACTACTGTTAAAATGTTATTAGCAGGCTTAAATTGTTCACCAGTAACAATGCTCATATTTCTATTCAAAGAAATGCTGTTTTAGTGCCTGTTGAGGCCTACTCTGAGGGCTAGGTAAGAGGCTACACTGTAAAGAGCTCTTTTTCTGAAATTGTTTTTAAGTTTACGGAATTTTTTTCATCAGTCTTCCAGTCCTGTAAGATATTTACTGCAGATACTGTGTTTTAAGTATTAATTACATATTTATCAGACTATGTTTCGGTCAGTTCTTTTGCAGTAAAAGTGATGTGCCTACATACAGTTTTTTTTACTTTCTGTTTCTATATGTTTACATTTTTTCTCTCTTTTTCTAGGAGGTGGACTTTCTTCATATAAGTTTTCTACCCATTCTTCAGCAGTGCTTCCTTTATGGAAGCTCAGTTGTGTTACAGGTATGTTACTCATTGTTTTTGCTTTCTGAGGTGAGGTGAAAACAAAATGGTGAAGAGTTTGTTTTTCAGTGAGGAGCTGCAGTGTAGTGATACCTTTGTGGTTTCATTTAAAGAGGCCAGGTTGGAATGGAATGTAGATCCAGCACCTGAAAATACACTGTTACTATGCTAAGGCATAGTCATGTGACTGCTCTCATCCAGTGAAGTTTCCGGATGTTTCTTGCCTATTTTATAAATAATGTTATGCATTTTTGATTCAAATACAAACAAGATCAGTCAGAAATATTTTAGATGTCAGGTCAGATAGACTCCAGTATATAATGCATCAAATACTGCACATGAATCTGAGCTCTTTCACTTCACAACATGCTACTCACAAGACTGGTTAATAGGTCAGGGTACCTCTTTTGATATGAGTCATTGTGTGAGGTTTGAGTGAGAAGAGATTCTGATGGACCAGACTGATTATGATGACACTTCTGTTTCACAAGAGATACCCCTCTGAAGACCTGTTATCCTATTATAACAATTAATTTAAAAAATACACTGCAATATACAATAATTCTCAAAACATTGCTTTTTTAAGTTCAAAAAGAGTGCTCCCCATTGGCTAAATTGACCAATTGGTAGAGTCCCATTGGTTCTGTGATGTGAGCATGACAGAGTACTGTAAATAAAGCATTTTCACAAGTTTATACATTGAACCACTCCATTCCCACATGTTTGTAATGTAATTTGTGGCTGCACAAGTACAGTATAACTTGTAACTCTGCTCGATGGATTGTAAGCTTTACATGACGGCAAAGTGGTAAAGTGACCCATTTACACAATCTACAATGGAGCCCACCAGGATGAAATACAATACTGCAGCACTCTGTAGCAAAATTCCTGCAGGAAACAAGGCAATTTCAATGTCAACTAATTTCTTTTGTCATTCAGTAACCTGAGACAGTGTGTTGCATCCTGGCAGGCTCCACAGAGCTGTATTGCATCTCAGAATTTTGTCCTTTACATTTAGGAATGCCAGAGTACAGAAGATCCCACAAATAAGGAACCAACTAATCTGGCACAATCTAAGTGAACTGATATTTGGTAAACTGTTAAGTAGCTTAGAGAATGTCTAGAACCAATGTTTTCACCAGCAAAACCTTGTGGAAAGTAGTTTTTGTTGTGTAAATGTTCTCCTATTCCAGGCAACTCTAAATTCCAGATGCAAGGCAAAGAAAGTCTCAGAATATTGCTCCTGGAAAGTGTAAGTAGAGCTATTCAAAAATGGCAATCTTTACTTTTAGTGGTAAGCAGAGATAAAGCATAATATGTATATATATATAGCCAAATATATCACAGAAAATCCTCATTCAGTTCAATTGGATTTCCTGTGATAATCTGGATATATATCTAGATATTTACTAGGACATAACTCTTGACAAAACTGTAGTAGAGTCTGTGGGTGGAGACCCGTGGCTGGGAAGAGACAAGGTGATGACTGAAGCTTTTTTGAACACTGCTTTTTTATCATACTTTTGTCTGTATCACCAAGCAAGATGGTATCAGCGCCAATAAACAGCTAATTTAAATAGAAAAACCTCATGCATCAGGGATACACCCACACTGCTGCATTAAATGTTCCAACTACTAGGGGCTAACAGTGGAATAGGAGCCCGGAAAATCAACAGGCTCTTCAACCTTGCAGCAATGGTGAACAACATATTCAGACAGCCTGTGTGGCACAGCACAACCTTTTATGCCAGCTACCTGGAACAGACTGAATGCCAGATCTCAAGTAAACCCTTATACACCCACTCGGGGGATCACCTGAACACAAGAGAATTACCCTAACACACTTATAAACTCCCCAAAAAGTACATCAAACTGGCCTTTCAAATCCACGAGCCAGACACTATTTTATTTTATTTATTTCTATTTTACCAGAAAAGTAGACTGGATCAAAATGATCCATTTTCAGCCATGCCTGGGGACTAACTTTATATCCCTTGGATATTCACAAACAAAATTCAACACAAATTCACAGATAAAACACACATCAAAACATAAAAAAGCAGTAGCTGAAAGTCAGATAAAACACAGAACAAAAAAAAAAAAACAGATCTAGCAAGAGCCAATATGGCTACAAATTAATGGTATTGTGGGCAGTAAGAAATGTTAAATTAGCAATTTTGCTAACCACTGAAGCCACCTAACTGCATTTTCTAATTGTTGTGATACACACACACACACTAATATGTATACACTTATATATGCAAATATATATATATATATATATTCAGTGTAACATAGCAGTGCACTAATTACACACATTTTTACAGATTAAAAAAAAACATTGAGGGACTGTTTTCTTCTTTTCAGGCTCCAAGGGACATCAGAGGGTGGGAGGCTGCTATTAGAAATCTTATTTAAATTAGCAATAACATGTGTCAGCCGAAACTGATCTAGATAGTGGGAGAATGTAGACTAGCAATTTCTGCACTAACCACTGAGCACTTTCTAATTGTTGTGATACACAAACACTGACTAATACTTATACACATATATGCATATATATTCCAGTGTAATATAGCAGTACACTGTCTACACACACAGAGCATTGCCAGACACACACACTAATATACATACACTGCCTTATATGGCATTTATTTACTTATACTGTACATCTAACCCTAACTTTTACTGTATTTATGATAAGTACTGTGCTTTGCACTAATTCATTATACTGATCTACATCATGACTGGTTAGCTAAGGTAGACAATCAGGGAGGTGCAGTGGATATGGCCTATCTGGGCTTTACTCTGGACATTGCAGAGGGACAGGAGGGGAAGGTATGACTCTTTGCAGATGATACAAAGGTATGCAATATGGTGGACATGCCAGGGGGGTTGAAAGAATGAGTGAAGACCTTAAAAAACTGGGGAAATGGTCTGAAGAATGGCAGCTGGGATTCAATGCAAAGAAGTGAAGGACCAGTGCAGGTGTGATAATAAAATAAGTTTTGTTTAGACCGTGTCTTGATGGTAATATGAAAGAAATACATAGCATAATTGCTGTTAGATGGTAATAATGGGAAAGAGAAAACCATATAGATCAGATATTAAGTTTTGAGTGCAATACAAAGTTATAGACAGAACATGTTTAAATAGTGCAAGCTTGGATATTCACAAATAATACTGACAGATGAACACATAGTTACAGACAGAACATATTTACACAGTGCCAGCATTGAAAATGCAATTGCAGTGTGTCTTTCAGTTCTCTAATCTTTAAAGTAAGGCTTCGACATTGGATGTTTTTGAGCTTGTATATCTGCATAGCATTCCTTTTGTGGCTTTTGACCTTAACACTGCTACATCTTATCTGTAGTACTGTGCTTCCCAGCTAATTATTTCTCTAAAACTGTGGTATTCATGTATAGAATGACATTTTTTTGAGAAGGTCTGTTATGAAATCACCTATTTTGTGCATCACAGTGCAACACAGGCAAGATAAAAAGTTAGAGAGGAGATATCAATCTCAATTACAGTTGAAAGCTGACTAAGTGGACATATTTATGAGCACTGAATCTTTCTTGAAAGAAATTCTACCCACTGAACAAAATAATGTTTTCAAGATTGTTCAGCTCAAATTAACACAGTAGACAGCTTGCCTCAATTAGCGCAGTGATTCTACAAAACCTCTGATTTTATCTAGTCCATTGGGTATCTGGAGAGCTCCCTTTCTCTACTGTCATAGCAAGACATCTGCAGTACTATGCCCACTATAGCTGTAAAAAGCAGTAGCTGAAAACCTTAATTGGTTTTACTGCCACAGCACTGGAAGGCAGAGTGTCTGCACATATAGTGGTCACTTTAATTGCTCAGAGAGATGGCTAAGCAGTCACCTAGAGAACCAGAAAGTACAGCACCCACCCCCTCAGGCTGCTTCCATGCTTCTCCAGCTCTCACAGTCACTCACTCACTCACTCACTCCACCAGGACTGACACAGCATGCTGACTATTAAATTATTGGGAGTAGGATTTCCTGTTCTCTACTCATGTCCAGTTATGTTATTTTCATTTAAAAGAAATTAGTTGGAATGGAATCCGGGCTTCATGTCTATAAATGATAATCAGCTGGATCCTGATGCAAATTTGCTCCAGCTGAGGGGTGTGAAATTGGTCCATATAAATGTTTTCAGACTGATACCAAAAAAACATGAACTTGAGGTCTGGTTCCATGTTTAAGCATCCTTCGTCCTAGCACTGAACAAAACATAATAAACTCACCAAATGGATGATAATGGGCCTGAATCCAAGATGGGCTGTGCTGGTGTAAGGCAGGATACACCAATCCCCATGGCATATCCCACAACTTACATCATGAGTTATGCCCAGTACAATTCCAGGAGACCACCTATGCCATGGCATCTGCAGGCTGTAACAATTGCAAGATATGACTGCAGTTACACCACAGCCTGCAATGCCTGGTGCAACTGCGGGTTGTGACAGCAACTTAGCCCAATTCCAGGAGAGCCACTGTTGCAACCTGCAGTTGCTATTCCAGGACACGCAATGGCGTAGGTATCCCCGGACAGCTCGGAGCTGTCTTAAGTGGCATCCAACAACTGGCACCATCGAATGCAGTCATGCAGCACTGCAGCAATGGTACCATGCTGTCTCCCTACCCACATACACCCCACCCCAACCCCGATCATGAGGACCCCAGGATCCATTTCAGAGGTGCCCCCAGATGCCTGTGCCATCTGTCCTGGGCCCCCCAAGCCCCCTGATGTGTGCTGTGGTGGTCCAGGGTGGGGAGGGCTCTGGGGGGCCACCTGTCACTCATTGTGAGTTGCAACATGTGGCTGTGATACACCATGCATGGGCTATCACCACCACGCATAGTGTATCTTGCATGTCACAAGTGCTTGGACCCTGCAACTTCTGGAACATGGTGTAGTCCCTGGCATTGTGGTAATTGTGCTTAACTTGCAAAAGCTTGCGTTACACCAGCCATCCTGGAATTGGGGCCCCATTTTATTGGGACTGAGGGATACAATACATCTAGGAGAGTGCAAAAGAATTATAGAGGTGGAGGACTAATTATTTATATCAGAGACGTTATTGAGGGCTACAGCGTTATAGCTAAAAACAGACAAAATAAATTGTGAAAGTCTGTTTGCAGAAATAACACTAGTGAAAACAAAACAGTAATTGATAGGATATGTAGATAGATAGATAGATGAATAGATAGATAGATAGATAGATAGATAGATCGATAGATTGATTGATTGCCAAACATTAGGCTGAATGGTTTGGAAGCTCAGATTGAAAACAATAAGTACAAAAACCAACAGAGATGGTAATAGCAGGAGACCTGAACCTGAATTGATTTGGCCCAGAAAATGTAAATTTAAAACATCATGCAAAGAGATAAGCGTAACTCAAATTTTAAAAGTGCAACCAGGAAACATAAGATCGGCACAGAGACATTAATCAATTGATGCAAACAGGAAATATAAGACAGGTACAGAAACATTAATCGATCACGACTGACTAGCAATGAAAAAAACATAAGTCATTCTGGTGTAATGCCTCATTTTATTTGTGATCATGCACCAGTTTACTGTTACTAAAGCAATACAAGAATTAAGGGGCATCCAAAAAACTACTTGGCATTAACTGTACTGTACTGGATAATGTTAAGAATTTCAATATGACCTTACAATATTTTTTGGAATCCTATTTTTAAATTTCTAAATTAACATTCCCTAGTAATCCAAAATAGGGTCAGAAGTGAAAGGAATGAATGGTTGAATGGAGAAATTATTTCACGATGAAACATGGAGTTAGGGTATGGCAAGAATGTAAGTGTACTAAAAATATAACAGTATGGAATACATACAGAGAGTTACAAAATAAGTGCAAACAAATTATTAAACATGCCAAGGTAGAGTTTTTCTCAAGGGATCAGGCAAAAACATTTAAAGGGAATCCATACATTGCTGTATGACATTATTATTACGATTACTATGAGGATCCAGTATGTAAATTGCTTGGTTATATTTAGAAAATGTTTTCAGAAAGACAGAAAAATGCTTTTTAAATACAAATGTGGAGGCATCCATTTTGTGGACAGGAAGGGTGTTGTGAAGATGCCACTGCCTCACCAGTGTTAACAGTGTGCAGTGCAGCAGGTGAGGAAAGTTCAACTGTGCTGTCAGGGATTCTATTATGTTCTGAGGAACACCTAGGATTTTATGTTTGGCAGAGTGCAAGAAAAGAATCCAGTACTTCTCTTCATGATAGAACAGGGTCCCTGTCTGTAGGAGCAGTTTGTTTTAACCTGCTAAACTGCATGCTGTTAGAGTTGGTGAGGCAGTAACATAATCACAGCACCCTTCCTGTCCACAAAATGGATACCTCCACATCCCTATTTAAAAAGCATTTTCCTGTCTTACTGAAAACATTTTCTAAATATAACCAAGCAGTTTACATACTGGATCCTCATTGTAACCTTCACAATAATTTCATAAGGAAACACACGGCTTCCCTTTAAAGCAGCTTTTTGGCAACTGTCAATAACAAATCCAATGAAATTATCTAGTATGCAATTGATTAAAATAGCTGATAAAGAATATAAGGAAAATTAAGATATTGCTAATTTACTGAATGCAGCCTTTACTAATTTGGATGAATATTTATTTATTTAGTTATTGTTGACTGGGTAAGTGCACTAAACAACAACATTGTCTATTTTTAGGCACAACCCAGGAGAGTTACAGACAAAACCAGCATATTATAACAGGGGAGTTCCAGGCAGCATACAGCACAGAAAACAGTGGGGTACATGATAAACACATGGTATACAATGATTATACACAGAGTACAAGGAATTGAACAGGCAATCATCACTGTAAGGAAAAATAACACATATAAGTACAGAGGACACCATGAAACAGAGGGTGGGAAAAATTGCACCCAGGGACTAATAGAAGTCAAGGGTAAGTGGCCAGCAGCTTGGTTCTAAGAGCACTGAGCTGGGATAGGGGTCCCAGAAGTGCTAGTGAGGCATTGGGGAGAGACAAAATCAGGTCACTATGCCGCATAGTTGAGGGGCAGAGCAATTGTCCTTAATTTGTAGGTGACTTTGAGGCCATTTTAAAGATATGGTGGGACTGTGCGTGTTTCAGTTCCTTAGGAGAGAGTTTCAGAGTTTTGATCCAGACACCAAAGGCACACTTGCCCATCTTAGTGTTGCATTTGTGGATATCCAAGAGAGTTGTCCATCAAGTGCAGGAATAGTTTGGTAAGGAAGGTTTGAACAGCAAGTCATAGACTCAGGAAGGACTTCTTTGATAATTTTGTCTATGGTGCAACCAGTGGCATATGTCTGGTATGTGGGAGGGGAGAGCCAGCCAAGGTCAGTATAGAGCACAGAGTGGTGGGTGCACCTTGGCATAGATAGAGCAAAATGACAGATGCTGTTATAACAGGTCTCCCATTTGCTTAGAACAGCTTTATTTGCATCCATGTACAATAAGAGGCCATATGTGAGGCCAGGCCTTAGTACACCCTGAACGATGACTAGTCTCGCAGCGGAAGTAAGGTTGTGGTGAGTCTTATACGATGTCAAGCTGAATGTGGGCAGATTTGCATACAGTTGAGGTATGAAGGTTGAAGTCAAGAGATGGATCAAGAGGGATATCCAGATACTTGAAAGTCCAACATGTCAAGATAGGAGCCTCAGGGCCCTTATAGTAAGTGTAGAATGGCAGGCTCTGAGTCTGGGTGCTGGGCCGGAAAGCATGGTGACTTTTTTTTTCACGTTGAGAAGGAGCTTGTTGCATGAGATCTATGATTGGATGGTGGCAAAATCCAGGTTGAGTTTGTGGTTGGTGTCAGTGATGTCAGCAGCACTAATGTAGAGGACATTATCATCTGCATACAGAAGGGCTTTGCAGGAGCTAAAAGATTTGGGCAGGTTGTTGACAAATAGACAGAATAATAGCAGCCAAGGATGGACCTTTGAGAACTCCGACCTTGATGAAAGCAAGACCTGATTTGGCACCACCTACATTGACAAATTGCTGTCTACCAGACAGGTAGCTTTGAACCAAGACAGCACAGAAGAAAAGCATAGGAACATAGGAATTGTGTCTGCAGATGGGGACCACAAGATCCATCTCATCTGCCCATGTTTCTGCCCCCCTCCCTATTTAGACTGCACCCTGATATGTCCACAATGTCTATCCCATGCAAGTTTGAACTTACATACTGTCTTGGATTTCACCACCTTCTGAGGTAGGCTGTTCCATGGGTCTATGATCCTTTCTGTAAAAAAATACTTCCTGAGGTTGCATTTGAACTTGCCTCCCACCAGACGCAAGTTGTGCCCCTTATACACACATCCCTGTTTTGCTGGAAGAGGTTTCTTGCTTGTGTTGTGTTGATTCCCTTAGTGTACTTAAAAGTTTCGATCATGTCCCCTCTGTTTCTTCTCTGCTCAAGAGTGTACAGATTTAATTCTCTGAATCTTGCCTCATATGGCTCATGATGCAGTGCATGCACCATCTTTGTAGCCCTTTTCTTTACTGTCTCAGGCGATCCATGTCCTTTTGAGGTGGGGCCTCCAAACCTGACCTCAGTACTCTAAATGTGGCCTCACCAAGGACCTGTAGAGAATGATAGCCCACTTTTCTACTTGAAATTCCTACCAATGCATCCAAGGATGCCCTTGCCCTCTGTGCTGCCTTCACACTGTTTTCCAACCTTTTAACATCTGCAATGACTACTCAGGGTCTCTTTCTGTCTTTGTCTCATCTAACTGATGCTTTCCCAGTGTGTTCTTTATCCCTGGGTTTCTTTTCCTATATGCATAACCTTGCACTTCTTGGCATTAAATTTCAACTGCCAATCCCTGGAAAATTCTTCAAGTTTTTTCAGGTCTGCTTCCATACCTTTTGCTCCTTCCTGCATGTCTACTCTTTTGCAGAGTTTTGTGTCATCTGCAAATAGGCAAACCTTCCCCTTCAAGGTGTTTGCAATATCCCTGATAAATATGTTAAAGAGGATAGGTCCTATCACAGACTCCTGTGGAATGCCACTGGTTATTTTGCCTTCCCTTGATAGTGATCCATTGACAAGCACTCTCTGCATCCTATCTTGCAGCAAGTTGTTGATCCAGTTCACTATCTTATGACTGACTCCTGTATGCTCTAATTTGTTAGCTAGCCTTCTATGGGGACAGTGTTGAAGGCTTTCCCTGAAGTCCAGGTACACAATGTCCACTGCTTCTCCCTGGTCAACCGCTCAGGTGACCCAGTTGAAAAGTCAATCATATTGGTTTGACAAGAGCATCCTTCTGTGAAGCCATGTTGCCTGGGGTCCAGTCTTTCTGCTATCGTCCAGGTACTTCACTATCATCTCCTTTAGCAAAGACTCCATAATTTTTCCTACCACCGAGGTCAAACTGACCAGTCAGTAGTTTCCTGCCTCTTCCCTGCTTCTGCTCTTGTGTAATGGTACTACTGTTGCCCTTTTATAGTCCTGAGGTATTATTCCACTTTCCAGTGGCTTGCTGAAAAGCTCAGCCACTGGTGTGTGCAGTTCTTCAAGCTCCTTCAGTACCCTAGGGTGGATGCCATCGGGCCCATTGCTTTATCTACCTTGAGCCTATTCAGTTCTTCTAGGACTCTTTCCCTTAAAAAGGGTCTTGTGTCTGCCCTGTGGTGTTGGGTACTGACCTTCTTAGTGTAGGACCATTCCGCTGTCTTCTATGGTGAAGACCAAGCAAATCAATTAATATCTCTGCTTTGTCTATCTGTCTCTGCCATCTTGCCTTCCTTTGTTGCTAACCTGACTATTCCACCCTTACTCTTTATTTTTCCTGTAAATACAGTATCTGAAGAAGGTTTTGCCTCCTTCTTGACCTTCTGTGCTATTTCTCCTCCATCTGTGCTTTTGATCTTCTAACTGCCTTTCCTGCCTTGCTCAGCTTGTTTTGCATTCTTCTTTATCTAATTCACTTTTAGTTTGTTTAGATTTTGCAAAGCCCTCCTTTTTCCTTGATTTTGTTTGCTGCTTCCTTGGTAAACCAGACTGGACTTTTCTTTCTTTTGAATTTGGTAATTTGCCTAGTGCATGTAACTGTAGCTGTATTTAAAGCAGTTTTTAAGGCCTCCCAACAGTCTTCTACATCTTCTGAGTTTCTGTCGTCTAGCATGGATGTGACTATATGCTTCATTTCAGGAAAGTTAGTTCTTCTGAAATCTAGAACCTTGGTTTTAGTGTGGCTTGTATCTTCTACCTTGTTCACAGTTAGCTAGATTGTCCTGTGGTCACTGGTCCCCAAAGCAAGCAGTTTCTCTAGCAGCAGGGTGTGATCCAGCAGGTTGAATGCCTTGGTTAAGTCTATGAATGTCGCTTCCATGAGCATCCCCTTGTCCATAGGTGTTCTGATGTCAGTAGTCAGTTTTAAGAGTGTTGTAGTGGTACTGTGGCACTTCTGAAACCATGTTGGCATGGAGTAATCTGTTGGGTTTGTTGCAGGAAGCCTGTAACCTGAGAGGTGACAATTTTCTCGAGAAGTTTGTGTAACAGGTCTTATAGATATGGGTGAACAAGCTGTCAATGTTGTTCAGGACAGGCTGTGCTTCTATGTTAGAAAAATCAAATTTAAGGAAGTACCCAATGCTTAGACATTTCAAAGAGTCCAGGTCTCGATGAGGTGGAGGCCAAATATCTAAAATTGACAGCTAACTGGTAACCTGTCTTGTTAAGCTTTTAACTTACCACTTTGCTTCCAGCAAGCCCCTGATTTGTGGAAAATTGCATTTATGGTGACCACATACAAGGGCAGCTCAATGAGTCTGTTGTAAAATTACAGACCAATCTCACCACTATCTACAGCTGGCAAAATTAAGGAGCAATTATTAAATGACTAGCTGGTTAGGGCTGGCCTGTTAGCACAGTGGTAGAGCTACCACTCGCAACATTGTTGACCCAGGTTCAGGAATGAGCCAGAGTCATTAGAAGGCTGGCCATGGGGTTTGAGACGATGCTTCCAAGTGGACCTTCTCCACCTCAGTGATGGAGGAGTATGGATGCTGGTGCACTACCACCACCTGCCATCAGACCAGGGTGGGAGGACATTGAATTCACTCCAGCACATGCGCACATCTCTGTGTACACATGCGCATTGTCCTAGGGGGAAGGGAACAGAAAATTGGAAAATGTTCAACCATGGTAAGAGGACATCCACCCTGCAACACAGGCCCACACCACTGATTGTGGCACTCACTCCCAACATACCAATTGAGTCTGCATCAGGGGATGGGGCCCCAATAACTGAACCTGAGGGGTAAGCCAGGATGCTAGGGAGCTGAAGTAAGTCCTGGGGAAGGTAGATGATGGGGCTGGGTGCAGGGGTAAGGACTAATGGGAGCCAGTCAGTTTTAGGAGGGATAAGGCATATTGAATAAAAAATGACCAGCTGGTTGTACATCTGACAAAATATAGGGTTCTAATGATAGCACAGCATAGCTTCAGAGGGGACTGTAGCACCACGACTGCCTTGGTAAGGTTCATGAATGGGGAGAACAGAGAAAAGTGAACACACATGAATTGGAAAAGGTGTAATTACATGCAGACAGAAAGTGAACAACAGGTCAGTGTAAACCAAAAACTATGGATGCCAGACACCCCATGTGCATTCAGCACCTACACCTTTTTCAGGGGGTGGCCACCCCCTGAAGAAAGCATGTGTAAGTGCCAAATGAGCATGTGTTTTGGTGAGTGAAGCACCATGACAGTGTGGCTGCTGTGCCTGGAATTTTCTGTCCTTGTCAGGCTTTTGAATGACCTGCACCTAAATATGGAGCAGGGGAGGCTCACTGGTGTAATATCTGTGAACCTCACCAATACATTCGATTTGGTCTGTCACTCCTTCTTGAAGTCACGGCTTACTCAATTATTATTTGACTAACCTGCTACAGCATGGTTTGACAATTATTTGTCAGGACATAAATAAATTGTTAAAGTTAATAATGTGAAGTTGTCTACTTGCTCTGTTACATATAGAGTACTGCAGGGGTCCATTTTAGGGCCCTCTTGTTCTCCTTTTTTAAAACAATCTTCTGACAATATGCAGGGAATTAAAACTCACCCTATATGCAGATGATGTGGTGTTGTATGCAACAAAAAACATGTGGGAGAACTCTGTACAACTTTAGAATCAAATCTTAAAAGAATGCAGACTGGTTTCAGAACCATAGATTGGTCTTGAATAAAAAGAAAACAAAATCAATGGTGTGGTGGTTATCAATAAGAGCAGAGAAAGCACAGTGAGTTCTGATGGACGAGTCCTGGAGAGCAGGCACCAAAAAGGTAAATGCTCAGAAGGGCCGCCCAACAGATAAAAAGCGAAAAGAGCCGCACCATAGCCCGCTGTCCTCACAACATGGTATCTACCACGTGATGGTGCCATTGCACCTATTGCACGGTGCCCTTTATCCTGGTTGCCCTCAGTGTGTGCTCCCATTTGAAGTCGCCCTTTCGGGTCTCGCTATTTCAGAGTCACTCAAGTCACATAAAACCAATAATGTTTAGTAGAGAAAGAAAGTACAGGGCTAATATATATAGTTTTAAAGTCAGTTGAGGTTTGAAGGAAGAACTAGATGTAGTAAAAAATATAAACATCTGGGAATATATTTGGATTTCACTTTAATGTATGAACTCCATGTAAAGTACCTAACTTCCCAACTGAACAAAAACTTGGGGCATTATTTATTTTTTGGGACTACCATGCAGATAATACAAGAAAAACAATAGCAAAAAGCAACTTGCTGTCAGTCCTGTAGTATGGGAGAGGCATCACAAAATATTCAATTAAAACATAAGACCCTTTACAATTCTATTTGCCACTTTAAGAACAAAGAAGTCAAGACATCATAATGAAATGTATAGGGATCTAATGTGGCTCCCTTTAAGGGAAAAATATTTCTTCAGCCTGGGAATCTTAGCCTATAAAATGATCTGTAAAGGTGGATGAGTGACCACTTTTTGACAATCAACAGAGATATAAAAATTTGAGATCTTCAGATGCTTTGACACTGGCAGTCCCTTTGCTCAAAACCACAAGTGGTCAAATCACTTGCCTATAACACAGTTTCTAGAATTATATACCCTCAGAAATGAGACATGCAAAGTCATTGTCTCAATTTAAAATGCTTCATGAAATGCACTTGCTAGGTGTGGCAGGATGCCTATGTTTTTAATTCTGTGTTGAATGCTTGTATACATTGCATAATATACAACATATTTATGGTATATGTTTGTTTTATGATACGTTTATTGTTCGCATGTCCAGTCGTGCCTGTAATGTGGTTATAAAACCCAGTGTACTTACCTGGTTACCAAATGTATAAATACATTAAATAGCTGATTGTGTTGGACCTATGGCACCAGTGCTACCTGCTCTGCTGGCCCCATGACTGGTAGTTCCCAATGTGGAAAACAGGAAACACTGGTGAGCAGAACAGCTGGCCAACAACCTCTCCTGGTTCCTTTCATTTTTAGGCCATCTACGCTGCCTTCCTGTTGGTGGTCAAACCCAGAACATGCCTGGCAAAGCAGGGAAGCACCTGCTCATTCAGGCTGCAGGCCTTCCTTTCTGTGTGTGGCTCCACCCTGCTCCTCTACTCTCTTGGCCCCTTCCAAAGAGACCACTGACCCAAGCAAGGAGCAAAGCACATGCCATCTCTTTCACTCTGTCTCTCTGTCACCCTGCCAAGGATCCAAATGGTGAGTAGCAGGGAGCTTTAAATGGAATTAGTGTCCTTCTGAGTACCAGCTTCTCTCACTACAGTCAGGAGGGGAAGAATTCCGCACCAGGCCATAATCTCAACTACTGGTTCTCCCTAGAGAAAGAGCATTCTTTCACCTGGTTTACCTCTGCTTCATAGCTGAACAGAAAATTTGCATTTCTGTGTTGGCTACCAGGATTATACATTACCTTAAACCTAAAAGGTTGCAAAGTCAGATACCAATGCATCTCTCTTACATTTTTAATCCTTCATCTGGTTCTGATCTGTGATCAGTGTGAATTCACTTCCTAGTAAATACAGTAGTAGCTCAGTGCATTCATTGCCCACTTAACCACCAAGCACTCTTTTCTGGTAGTTGAGTACTTCTTTTCTGGGTTTAATAACTTACAGCTAATGTGTTGCACTGAATGCTCATCTTCATTCTTCACCTGACTAAGAACTGCTCCCAGACCCACCTGTAAGATGTCAGTTTGACCAGAGAACTGTTTTGCATAATCAGGACTTTTTGGGAACAGATGAGAACATGGTTGGTCATAATATCCTGAAAAGCTTGTTCACATTCCTCTGTTCAAACTTCCTGATTAGTCTAATTCATTCTCAACAGTTCTGTGAGTGTGGTCACAAATTCTGAAAATCAGGGCTCAGTCTGTTGGTAGTAACCTGCGGATCCCAGAAAGATCTAACCTATTACAGTACTTAGTTCTGGGTACCACACACCTACTACTGCCTGTACCTTCAATACCTTGGGCTTCACCTGTCTGTTACCAACAAAGGTACTTGATTTCTAATATCTCCAGGATACACTTAAAGTGACTTACCAACTTCCCACAATGTCATGTTTGCAGATCACCTTCCCTTCATTGAGTGATGCAAAGCTCAGCTGCCCTGAAGTTAAGTATTAAATATATTCAGATGCTTAGTTTTTTAACATTTTTGTGCCACAGTTGTCTGCATGTTTTTTTCTTTGTTTGAAGTTCGCACATGAGCAGTGCATCCACATGCATGAGTGACATCAGCACAGGGAAGGTGTTCCCACTGCATCTTTCTCACTGCTTGTTCATTCATCTTTCCTGGATCCAGCCTCAGTGAGTGCAGATCCAAAACTGAACTGGCAAAAATTACAGCACTGATGACTGAAACTGTTTGTTATATTGGCAGCTGAGGCGGATACTTGCTTTTGGGATTGCAGAAGTGGTAATTCTCCCGATTTTCAATTTTACTCATCTGACTAAGCTCTGTGTCCTAGGTCCATCGATTCTAGGAACATCACAATCTACATTGCTTGAGTACAGTATTACAGTTTTAGTAAGTGCTGCAAGTACATAATTATAACAACAAGTCTATATAAAAACACGTATTTAACTGAGTGGACTGTAATCTGTAATGTATTGGGACACAAAGGACAACTTTGAACTGGGCAGATCTATAAATTGCAGTAAGCTTTTCAGTATTGGTACATAGAGGTCTGTGTTAAATGGATGTTTTTTCAACAGTTCAGAATTGTAATGTGCAGTAAGAGTATAAGCACTGAGCTGCACAGTCCAGTCCCAGGAAAACAGTGCAATAAACTGTGTATTTATTAGTGCTGCTTCCAGTGTGATTGCTTCAGTAAACTGCCTCTGCTATTGCATTTCTGATTGTCACCATCATTATGGACAGTTTATATTTTTTCCTGTGCTCCTGTTTTCTTGGGCTCATTTGGTGTTCTCATGCAAGCACCATAACACTGATCACCAAAGTATGCTTAGATGTGCATGAATAAAGGGACATGGTGCACTGAATTGTTTCTCCAGCTTGCCAGCTCCTTGCTAAGTTTATAAATGAATGCCATAAAATCAGTTATATACTGTACATAGTTTACAGTGTATCTCAAAATTAAAAACACTTAGTTTTTTTAACATTTTAACATACAGTCTTTATTTATAATTAGGATTATAGCATCATTGTATGTGCTCCAGAGCATCAGCAAAAGAAGAGACTGCAGTTGCCATTATCTCCCGACACTGTGGTACCAATGTATGACTTCTATGGTGTTATATTGCAAAGTGTGCTAGTCAGTTTGGCATACTTGGGGAATAATATAACCAAAATATGGGCTACACAGCAATGAATGCAGGGAGTCTACACAATGCACCATGACATCGGTAAGGCATGGGAGACAGTATAGTGCAGCATCTGTTGTATTTGCTGTAACTTTACGCATGTGCATCAGAGATCCACTGTAATGGAAAAAATGGGAAAACACAAATGGCTTGACACAGACCGAAGTGGTAATGAAGTATGGTGACATAAGTGAGGAAGGGTGGTTCAAATACAGTCTAACACTTGAGTACCTACTGCAAGGATATGTCCCTTTTGTAGTGGACCAATCTAACGGTACTTAGGCTATCTAAACATAAATGCAGTCTCTTTCTCCATGAGAGGGTATTGGCAGTGTCATTTTAACCTTGGGGGTGGGGGACGATCACCGACTGTACTGTGTATTTTCTGCTCAATTCATAATGCACCTGGAGGCACACATATAGCGGCAATAAGCCAATGCCATGATGGTATTACAGATGATTCTGCAGACTCTAATGATAGCTGCAGTCTGTATAGTTCCTGAGCACTTAGAGGTAACACAAAGCTGGTGCGATAATTTGTAGTTTTAAATTTATAACATGCCATAAACAGGAGAACCAGTGACTTCAACATGTTGCTCAATCACTAATATCTCTAAAGGGGAAAGTACAAGCGGGCACCCCACCCCCAAACACACACATACAAAGAGAAGAAAGCTATAGCGTAGACCAGTTGGCACTAGGGCAAAGACAGACCCAAACAGTATAAATAATTTACAGATAATAAAAGTTCTTTGCTGCAGCATTTTTCTAAGTGTATGTGTGCAGCTGGGGGGTTTGGAGTGGTTGGAGTACAAGGTGCCTGCTTGTAATTTCTGCCCTGTGCTCCATCAGAGTGAGTGACTGATAAATCAATTGGTGGGAGGTCACTACTAACTAGTACCAGGTGAGGAATTTGGACGAATGGATTTGGACAATTGTGAGCCATTTATCCTGCTCAACAGCCACCAAATCGAGCCGTGCTCTCAGTGTCAAGCTGGAGTGGCCAACAACCCATTTGCATAGGGAAAGCAACCCCCCAAAAGAAGAACTATAAAACCCAGGGTACTATCACTAGCATTTGTGTGGGCAGATCGATGCTGGGAGTAACATAACATACATCATACCTTGATTTGCACAGTAAAATGACAGCAATGACGGAACCAAACCGTAGCACTAAGTAGCAAAATATAATATTAACAGTCCGTGTTGCTAAGTTTGCTCTCGCTGCTGTACTGGAATGGATCGGACTACTTCTGTGACCACCTGAGCTACTGCCCACATCATTCTGCTGCTGTCATAGGGTCATCCCTATGGGGATCTACTATGCAGCGGCTGTCAAATTGGGACACTATGTCAGTGTCCGAAAGATCACTGTTAGTGCAGGACAACATAATGCTTTCATCATCGGACCCTGAAAATGAACTGTTTGACATTGCCATTGTCATGCTGCATGCTGCGACCAAGAGCTCTGTTATCAAGACAGAATTGCTGTGACCAAGAACTTATTTTAATTGCAGAGCACAGATCTCCCTGTGGTGACATTGCAAAGGTAATGAGTGTCAAAGGTCACCAAATACAGGCTCCAATACACAAAATGAAACTTCCTGGTTTGTGAGGGTGAAAACCGGATTTAATTTGCTAAAATAGGCTATGTATCTATCAAAATACATTGCAAATCAGTTCTATATGCAGTCACCTTACAGTATATGTGTTCATATATCCAAACTTGGTAAATCGCTTTAACTGAATTCATCACATCTGCTTGACCATAAAACTTGTCTATCCAGCTCTTCCTTTTTTCTTCACTTAACCCAGTCCCTAAGTCACCAGCTGGAATTCAAACTGGTCACATTTAAATCTGCAATAGGCTTTAACAGGGATATCTTCCGCCTCATTAACAAAATGTTACTGTAGTTTCAGTTTTCAGTTCTACCCAGTGCTTCAATAAATTAACATAAATATACCTTTCCCCATTGCTTTCCTGGGGTAGCCATTTCATATTTAAATTACTTTGTATTTGTCGGTACTTTGATTGGGCTTGCTAGTTTGACAGAAGCTTGCTTTCAGTGCCTGGTAACAGCAGCAATACTCAATCCCCAGGTCTGAAGTGTCTTTGACTCTTTCATGGCATACCAACCTTTTTGTTGGGCTTGGGCCTGCTCCTAATTCTCCTGGGTCAACTGGGTATCATGTTTTCAGAATTTATTTAATCACATTTTGTCAAAGTGTAGATGGGGCCTCCCAAACCTCTTTGATTACTTCCAGTGGTCCCCTTTTCTGTTTGCCATATAAGTCTGTGAATGACTATAGCACCTACCTAAAAGCAAATAGCAGGTGGGGTAACAATTTATTTAAGGGGCAATAAGAGGCTGAATGGCACTGGCTTCAAGTTCGACTTTGTTTCCATTGAGAAGCAATCACAATCAGTTGAAAATGTACAGTATCTTCCTTTTGGTATATAGGATTAACACTTGACAGTGCCCTACCCTTTGCAGACCATGATACTATTTTGGTGAAATCATAAACATTCATCTGTGAGTATTGTGTTGTAATAGAATTAATTTGAGTCAGAATCAAGTAAGCAGTGCAGAATCTTATTTTTCTGCTAATTGATTATGGACTGCTAATGTTCACATCGCAATTGGATGAGGTCTTCTCCAGGATCAAAATGCTTTATAACTGCCTATGTTATTCTTATTGCTTATGTTTATACCCATCATTGCCATATTTATTGTGCCCCTAGATGGCGCCTTTATATTTAAGGATTCAATATTAATTTGGTTTATGCGTCTGGAAAATAAACAATAAGCTGGTTCCTCCTTCGTTGTCTAACTTTTTACCTAAATATTACCTTGTTTAAAATGTAAGCTGTCATGACCTTGAAAATTAAACCATCCCCTTTGTGAAATCTGCTTGGGGTCAAAGGGCTCTTTCTTTTTGGGTTGGTAACACATAGAATTTCATTCCTGTTAATGTTAAATTGTGTTTGTCATTTTCATCTTTTAAATGAAATGTTAGATTGTATTTAGCTAATTCAGCTGCATGTAACTGTTTTATTTATTTTTATTTTATTTATTTCATTTTACCAGGAATGTGGGCAGGATCACTGATTAATTTTCAGCCATGCCTTGGGGGTGGTGTACAATAGGAAAGACATTACATTATAACAGTACTTGTCTCATGTAAGTAAAATCCATGCAGTAAAAACCAACAAACCTTTCTACCTACATACTGTACATACAGTTGCAAAATGTTAGTACCTTATATGATAGTAATAACAATAAATGCACAAAATAAATCCCACTTTAAAGTATTATCATAGCAGTTACTCCTAGAAAATGCCCTTAGTTTTCTCTTTAAGCTCCTCTTGAATATATGTGTTTTAGAATTAAGATCAAGCCCCAAAGTTATCACTTTGTTTAATAATCTTGATCCATTGTGAGATAGGGAGAACTCTGCTATTTGTTTTTCTCAATTTTTCAATGTATGGTTTTACTGACATTTTATGAAGGAATTTTGTATTCTTGGCCTTTATCAATCTATCACTTTTGGTGTAGCATTTACTTCAGTTTTTCTTTCTGCAAAAATGTCAGTACTGAATAAGAAATCCTTTGTTGAGGAGACAGTGCACCAAACCTCAGCTATAAATCATAATGGTGTACTTATTTCCCAGTTTGTGTTGCAAGTCTAAAACTATTATTAAAAGTGAATTTTTTTCTTTTCTGTTTTCATTTGAAATGAATGAAATAATATTCTTATTGGATTGCAGCGATGGGTTGTATAAAGGGAGTCTTTTCATAATCTTTAAGAGGTTTACTACAAAAAGTTGCAATACCTTTTTTCTTGCTCTAAATGTGGGAAGTGGAATATTAGTGTAATGTTATTGAGCTAAGTGATGTGGGGGGGTAGGGCAAGTTCTAGAGTATAAATTGCATTTTTAAGCAATAAGGCATGAACAGGTGTTAGACTGACAGTATGTTAATCACCCCCTATGAGTGTAATGTGG
Organism: Neoceratodus forsteri; assembly: GCA_016271365.2. Taxonomy (NCBI): domain Eukaryota; kingdom Metazoa; phylum Chordata; order Ceratodontiformes; family Ceratodontidae; genus Neoceratodus; species Neoceratodus forsteri. The sequence continues at coordinate 974,475,255 of CM057450.1, read as the reverse complement.
CATGAGGTGCAGCTGAGTGCCTTATTACCTATAAGGGGGTGATTGACTGTTGCTATAACTCCTCGGAGTGCAACATTGCTATTATAAAAAACCTTTTCAAAAGAAATTATTAGAAGTGTTCCTTTTGAAAGTTTTCCTCATTGAGAGGGAGATTTCTAAATATAAAAAGGGTCTCAGAAATGCTGCAATCTAATTGGTTGTTAGGATTCCGACAGCCTTACATTAATCACTGTTACACTGTCATGTACAGCCTGATCACCATGGTGCATGAATTCTTCCTGCAAGCATTCCATCCTCTAGCACTGCTGAATGACTGGAATGATGCATTCTGATTCTGAACCAGCATTCTTAAACTGTTGGTGGAAGAACTATTTTATTAAAAATCTCCCTCTTGATGAGGAAAACATTCAACATGTACACTTTTGACACTTTTCTTTTGGAATAATTTTTATAATAGCAAAACAAATGAAATATATTAACTTGAACTTTGCACGTACTATGTACTCACTAGCCAAATGTAACTGTTACCTAGCTCTCCCTATATGTTAAACAGCTGATCCTGGTTGTATATGCTTACTCTGCCCTACATGTTAACTTTCACCATGTATACTCTCTCAGCCAATTTTGTGTTTTGTTTTTTATGTATTTTCTCTGATCTTGTTCATACTGTACTTATAATGTTCTTGTGTTTTTTTGTGTTTTTTCTCCCATGTTGTAGCCTCCTGGGTCGTGACTGAAAATAGTCATTTTATGGCTAGCTCACCCACCTGGTAAACAAAACCAAATAAATAAATAATATGGCACTCCCAGGAGTTAGCTTAACAGTCAGTTAATAACTCCTAGGGGCACCATGGCACCGACTGTGCCTTGTGCTACACATTCTCAAGGGGTGATTAACAGACTGTTAATCTAATCCCTGGTCATGCCTCATTGCTTATTATACAATGGCAAGAAAGAATCCTGGCTTCTGATTGGTCTGTGTTATCACAGCAGGGATGTTATCCTGGCATAACATCCCTGCTGATTTTATCATAGAGCACCTTGAGCACTGCCTGCATCGCATCTTTTCTTAAACAAATATTTTAAAACACTAAATAAAATTCTTTAAAATTATTTTTTTCTGTATAAAACAATGAGCCATTGTATAATAGGAATAATGCCCTCCAGGGTGGGTGTTATGTTGGGATAACATCCCTTCTTGGGTGTTGGACTCCCTCGGCTGGTGACCTTGGTCCCAACCACCCAAGGTGGGATGTTATCCCATCATAACACCCACCCAGTCAGGCATTATTCCTTTAATAAATAGTTCATCCAACAGCTGTTTAAGAATGCTGATTTAGAATCAGAATGCATCATTCCAGTAATTCAGCAGTGCTAGAGAATGGAATGCTGACAGAAAGAACTAATGCACCATGGTGATCAGGATATACAAGTCAGTGTAACAGAGATTATTAAAAGGGCATTTGAAGTTGATGAATTTGATTAGCCGATGTCATTCCATTAGCATTATGTTAATCTTTAATTAATATACTTCTGGGGCCTGATTATAGGAGTATTGATTTGGTATGCATTCTATTAACAGTACTCAGAGCCACCAGTAAACTGAGAGGCTAACCATGAAAAATAAAAACATCTAAACTGCTGCCAGGGGTCTTCTCTCTCTTTTGCATCACTTACTGAACAGCCACATAAGGTGAATGTAGAAGCAGGTCTTTCTGAACTTCTGAAAAGTGCTGTTATACCTCGTTCCCCTGACTGTGGCTGTCAAACAGCACCATGCCGATGAGACTCTGAAGTGTATGGTCTTACCTCTTTTAAAGTTTTTTTTCCTCTTAACCTCAGCATGGAAGTGATCCTAAACTGTTACATACAATATTTATTTCATACCAAAATAATGTCATGTTTAAAAAAAATAGTAGTTCACCAAGTACTATCGGGAATAGCGGGTGCTGACTATAGATTATCAACTATAGACAGTAGTGAGAGCTACTATGATAGTAAGAAGCACAAGAAGGTATCTGGGTTAGTGGAAAATTACCAGAATAAGCACTCAATTGCTGCAAATAAGGATCCCACATTGTAAAAGTGCAAGGAAGGAGCAGCACTGATGTCATGGTGATTCTGATCCAAGTGACATTAGCCAAGGGTCTTGCATTTATAATAAATTTACACTTTTTAGCAGCAATTCAGTGCTTATTCTAATCCTTTCCATCTAACAGTGTTTAAGAGAGCTTCCTTTCTTTATAACAGATTCATATTATTTGTGGCAAACAAGTGTATGCCCTGATCTGCTGTTCCATTGAAGCTGTGACATGCTGTGTGAGTATAAAAGTTAGTCAGCCTATGCACAGTGGTGCCACTGTTGCCATGGAGACCACCTCGAGTGCCATAGGGAAAACAATAAAACACTGATAGAAAATGGAAACTCACTTATGAAAACTACTGATTTTTATCTGTGTACACTTTACTGCATACCTCACCAACACCTTGCTTTCCATTTCTGGGTGCCATGTCATGGTCGAGTCTGTATCCATGGCAGCAGAATGTGATTGCACTAGGGTTCACAAACAGCAGCGGATGGACTATGTTACTATAAAAGTAAGTAAAACTGCTCAGAAAGATTTATAAACCGTGAAGATAAAGATGTTTTTACTAATCTCTGTTTTAATAATAGCAATAATAAACTCTGGGGGCTATGTTAATGTTCAAGTTAATCACCCCCTGAGGGCAATATTGCATTCGGCTGTGCCTCATGCCACATTACACTCCCAGGGAGTGATTAACTAGAACATTAATGTAACTCCCCCTTGTTCATTATTGCTTAATTAATTGAATGCTGTCGGAATGCTGACAACCAGTTAGAATGGAGCATCTCTGAAACCCTTTTTATATTATTCTTCAGTTATGTATAAAAAGTATATGTAAAGTGGTGAGACAAATTTCATTTCAGGACATGATTTCAGGTATGTACATGGAGTTGAGGTAGATCATTTCTTGTTTTTGTTGTCATGGGATCCCTTTTCTTAAATAAGAGACACACAAACTTTTTGGGTGCTCAGTCGGCATATTTTATTAGACCAAAACTTTACATCCTTTTTCTTTTCACCACATATACATTGCATTCACATAAACATAACTAGAGTTATTACATCACTTTATAACCATTTTCACTCGAATGCATACATGAGCCACCTATCGGCTCTCTGTCTGCAAACCTCCAACATGCCAACACATCTAGGTGCACACTCAATCCATGTTCCTTCTTTCATCCTGGTCCAGTACCCCCTTGGCCCCCTTTTTCTTTAGTAGTATAATGCAACTTATGGACTGATGGACAGAAATCTGATTGGTTGCTAGTGTTCTAGTAGGGTTACATTAACCCATGTTGCCCTATCAAGTACAGCCTCTTCATGGCTTAGGTTTTAATCATATTAATAAATGAAATCCAGCTATTTTACTGAAACTTTCACTTTTCATTTCAAAGAAATGGCTGTCCTGTATATTTTTGTCCTGTTCTTCAATCACGTAAGTGAGCCAGCATAAGAAATGGTATTTGGTAACTGTGAGGATGACAATGACAAGAACTGCCATTGTGCTGGTTGTTTACTAGTTCAAACAATAATGGCATTAATGACTGACATGCACATTGAGGAATCTCCCTTACCTGCCAGCTGACAAGCACGATACAATCAGCATCAAAACATGTAAACTGATGAATTTCATTTTTATAACTCAGTTTGTATTCATCATGGATTATCAAAGTACGTAATCATCTGTACAATTCTACATAGTTAGACTTACAAAATGAGTATTCTAAGTCTGTTTTTTTAAATGTTTTAAAAACTGGGACATTGATTACTGACATGCACACTAGATCCATCTTTGCATGCAGATTCCATAGCGCTACTGCACAATTGTATTCGGTGTTTCAGTTTAAATCTAAACATACACTTAGACTTCTTGTTTTGTAAAACTAACTGCAGAGAGCTGTGCAGATGATCATTGATCATGTACTTTCAACTTCATTAAGAATAATTCGATCATGCCAAAGCATGCGTTGAGCAGTTGTCCTCAGCCCTGTCTAGGATACTGTGCATGCTCATTATTAAAGGGACTTTTCAAGACATGCTAAACTAAACACCTTCCAAGACTCATTTCCCAAATTGCATGTCAAGCAACTGTACACACTAATCATCATTTCTACACAGAAGCTGTTATAGAACTTGTTTTAAAAATCATAACTAACATTAAACAAGTTTGTTTGCCAAGTCTATCAGTTTGGACAGTCTCATGTTCACAACTACCACACAAAATAAGGCAGAGGAACTATTTAACTGCAAAATGGGCATTTTGTTGAATAAAATGTTCTACACAAATTAAAATTAGAATTTTGTAAATTCTCAATTATTAATAGCAATAATGTGTGTGTACAGGGTTAGATTAACAGTTAGTTAATCACCCTTGAGAACAATATGTCATTTGACTGTGCCTCATGCCACATAATTCCCCAAAGGGGTGATTAACAGACTGTTAATCTAACCCCTGTACATACATTATTGCTTAATTCTGTGACTTTCCCCTCCCACCCACCTCTTTCTTATCTTTCTTCCAATTTTGACATTCCAGCCTCTCCTGGCCACTTACTGCTGTCCACCTTCAGCAGCCCCACCCCCATGGCCACCTACTCCACTTTCACCTCCCCATCCCCCCACCTACCTACTGGGTGGGAGGGAGTGCAACGTGACAAGCAAAAGAAGAAGGAGGAGCTTCCTCTCGCTCCCCTTATAAACCCCATCCTTTTTTTACAGGCTTACTTCTGACCAATCACTATCCTTCTTTGTCTCCCCACCCCTTTCTATGCCAACCTTCCTCCCAGATTCCCTAAGTAGCCCTCAAACCCTCCTCCTTCCACCCCTCCCTTTCCCTCCCCTCTGTTCCCTGATTGACTGTCTCCAAGGTCAGGTGACCCTTGACAACAGAGGTTGTCATTTAAACCAGCAACCTATTTTGTCCTGGGATCCCCTTCCATAAATAAGACACATACAAACATTTTGGGTGCTCATTCAACATATTTTATTAAACCAGTGGCTCAGCAGGTTGTATACTCACCTCTGAGGCCAGAAGATCAGAAGGCTGTGGGTTCTATCCCACACCAGGCACTTGGGTTAATCCCAATACTGACACTGTGGTGCAGCATGAGGGAGGTGCTGCACTCCTGAGGTGCGTCTTTCGGGTGAGATGTTAAACCGAGGTCCCATCTACCTGTTCTGGTGGTAGTTCAGGTGGATGTTAAAGATTCAATGGCACTTCTCAAAAGAGCTGGGGAATTTTTTATTTAAATCATAAAAACAAAATATATACAAATTAGTATTGCGTCATACAAACACATAATAAAAGAAAATCAAAAACATAAGTAAGTATTACATCATACAGTAACCCCAAACATAAGGAAGAAATGCTTTAAACAGACCCCCTTCCCCCTCCCCACTAAAAGAGTAGGGGAATGCATTGTTAATAAGTGAAACCAAAGGCAAACAACATACAAACATATTCATAACATAACAAAAAGAAGAAAGGAAAAAATAAAGATACACAAGATCAGTTAAACACCATAATAGCTAACATGCCCCCTCAAGTGAGAAAACCAAATTAAGATCAACCCCCATACTCCACCCCTCTCAGGGAAATAATACATTTCATTTGTAAAAATACCATCATAAACAAAACTCATACCTCACGCTGGATAAAACATTAATAGAAGAAAGCAAAATGTCCAATTCAATTGAATCATCATGGGGAAAGGAAAAACAGTTTAGGACCAAATACATACCCATTAAAAGGACATACTCAGTTCCAAAGTACCCCGTAGTGCGATGGACAGTGAAAATACCCTCATGGTCGGCCCGGAGTCGTGCTGGTGCAAAAAGAAAGCAGAAAAAAGGGGGGTAGGATAGAGAATTTGGGCAACAGAACATGAAATGAGGAAATCAAGTATCACATGATGGCCAAAAACCTCATACTAGCCACACCATAGCCTTCCAATATGCCCTCCAACAACTATCCTTAACCGTCCTTTTTTCATGCACCTTAATTGCAGTCAACTCATTTTGAATTATAAAAATCAATTCCTCGAGGGACATCTGTTGTTGTTGTAGAACTAGATGACACCCACCCTGCCATACCCAGAATAACATGCAGGCCAGTAGCACTCTAAGACTGCTGGCATGGTAGCCACCATACCTGAGAAATACGACCCCTATATAACAATGATGGGGTTACCTTCAAAAAATAACCCATTTTGCCAATGTAATGCCATAACAGACCAAAATTCCAAAATATATGGACAACTAATATATAAATGATCCATAGAATCTAGAAGACCATTACAACCCTCTGACAATTCCTGTCCTTGACATTGACTCTCCCATGGGCCGCCTACCAAACTACCTCTTTCATTTTAGCTGGGATCCGGGAATCCATCAAGGGATAGAACCTCTGACTACTCCACAGACCCTAGAGTATGAAAAATATTTTCTAAAACATGTGCACTCATAGCTTTATGATGAATATGCTTCCAAGGGAACAATAAAATATCTTGTACCATAATACCTGAATTCTTAATATAGTCAAAACATATAGACCATAACAGCAGCAATTTGTCCTTCCGCTTATTTTTATGGCTAAAGTGATTAGACTGCCATTGAGTAAAAATCTCCTCTAAATACGGCTTAGCCCAAAGTACCCACAACACTTGGGTGATGAGCAGCAACGGTCTAATATTGGCATAAACAAAATACTTCAGAAAAAACTATGGATTCACCATCCCCATCCCAGCTTTCGCTTAGGGAGATACAAAATGTTCCTATGGACTGGATTCAACCGGCTCCCCAGAAACAAGAAAAAAAAAACAGGCCAGCAAATCAGTTTCCATGTGTTCATGCACAGGGTATACAAAACTCAAAAATAGAAACATAGGTATCAGAAAAAATTGTATTAAAAACACCCTTTTATATTTACCCAACCTCCATGTATTCCAGATAGCCACCCTCAACCGACCCTGATCAATCAACAATTCCCAGTTATATTCGGCTAAGTCTCCTGGACCAAAAAACTCCCCCAAAACCTTACAGGGTGCATCCGCTACAGCAATTCCAGCTATAATAGTATCTAAAGAGACCTGCTCAGCTAAGGCCACACAAGCACTCTTCTGAAAATTTACTTGCGCACCTATACTATATGATAGAGCCATAAACAAAGTACATGCTACGTGCCCCGATTGTGCATCTTTAACAGTTAAAATAACATCATCTGCATCAACAGGCCATCATACATCTGAGGGTTCAATTTAACCTCAGACAAGAAACCTTGGTAAAGCTGGGCCAGTTCTACCGGAATAGTTTCCCACAATACTTTATAAATCTCCCCAAGTAACCCATCAGAACCTGGTGCCACCCCACTTTTCAGCTGGGAAATAATCCCCTCCAGTTCTTCTATAGTCACAGTAGTACATAACTGACTCTGCTGGAAATTATCCAGCTGGGAAAGGGAAGCTGCCTGTAATATTTGAGAATACACCCAGGGCTCACCTTGTATTGCTTGTTGGTGTGCCTGAACTTGTCTTTCAATTTCACCCATGATACCCTTATCATCTGAAACTATGTCCTCTGAGGGCATCACCAATGCTGCAATGTGATGTTTATGAAGACAGGACTTACAGTCCTCAAAGGGATTGTTCTGGTTCCGGCATCCTTGAGTACCAAATTTTTGCTCGGCTTCAAGGACCAAAATCTGTTGTACTGCAGGGATACTATTTTTTAATTTCCTTACCTGGCAGAGCAATCAACCCCAGTTGGGATTGACTAGAAAACAATTCATACAATCATGTCCTAGGCTTCATATAGGCATCCTGTTTATTTGCTCGTAAAATAGAAACCCATTGCAATAATTCAATTACACCCACCTTGGTATCCCCCACCATTCTAATACTGAATTATACAAAAAGAGAACAGTCCACCTATTATCCAAAAATATGCAGATCCTGTACTACAGATTCCTCAGAAAGTAAGCTAGAGTTCAGCCTCCAAAACTCTTTACCTGGAACCCCAGGAGTGGATGAGAAACCTGCATCCTTACCAAAACATGATCAGTTGTTTCAAGTGGAACTATTGCCATTGATGAAACAGGCAGTATCTGAGAAATAAACCAAAATCAATCCTTGTTGATAAATGAGCTTTAAAAAAAGTGGGAGCCAGCTTCTTGGAGAACGAGCCATGAACATCCCTTAGACGTGCTCTACTAATCAAAGACTGTAAAAAATGCGCTTCACAAAATGTTTTTTTCTTGGAAGATTTCCTATCCAAATGCAACAAGCTCACATTGAAATCACCCCCACAGAGAACTTGCCGGCCTGTAAACAAATAAGGTTGTATAGTATCAAACATTTCAATGAGAGAATCCTTTGTTTGAGGTGCATAAACATTTATCAGTCTATAATCCATGCCTTCAAATCTAATATCAAGAATCATTGCTCGGCCTGGAATCAGGTCTATCAATTTAAAAACCTGAATGGCAGCAGTTGTAAAACACACCCCTAGGCCACTACATAAATCAGACCCCATAGACCAATATGAGGCCCCATATACCCAAGCATTTTAAACAATAGACAGGTCCTAATTACAGTGTAAACGAGTATCCTGAAGGAAAAAGATATTGTAATCCAAGTCACATAAAGTAGAAAGGGTAGATATCCTTTTTAAATTCGACTTTATACTGTTAACATTGAGACTGGCCAGTCTCAGACTCTGAACATGATGAAGGGTTACGGTTTAGCCGCCAACTTCTTACTAGATCTAGTCACCCTCTGAGACCTCGTAAGAGGCAGAGATTTAGTCTTAGGAATATCCATGGGACTGTCACCTTGAGAAGAAAAAGTAGAGACATCTGAATCACCCTCGTCAACCAAGTCACCCCAGTTTTGGAAAGCATCAAATCTATTTTCCAATAGAATAGGGTCTGGTTGCTGTGGAACACCTCCTTTCACAGTATTTCTCCCTTTTGGACCCTTCTGAACTGTTTGAAAGGGGTCTGACTGTGACACAGCTGCAGAAGGTACCAGAGGTCATGAGGGGAAGGGGGGTGGGGTAGTAGGGGATGACATTCCCTGATGCCCCTGGTCACCCTCTGGGGACAGCTGTTCAATATCAGCTGTTGTAACAGTCAGGGGGAGAGGTTCAGCTGGAGCTTCCTTTTCCCGTTCTGTACACTGGGATGTATGAATGTCAGGAGAGGAAGCAGTAGGCGGAACAATGACCCCAGAATGAGGTTTAGACTCACGATAAGGCCGTTTTGCCTGTGAGAACAAGAAATCTTATTCAGCTGTGTCTGGTTCATTATGGGCAGCCCAGGGGCAGGAGGAAAATGAGTACTCATCATCTCTGCACAAGTTGCAAATGGGGGGGGGTGGCTGTACACACCCTGGCAGAATGCCTCAGGGAACCACATTCAAAGCACTTAATCTGGTCACAATCATTGCTAAGATGGGCCTGTGACCCACACCTATAGCAGGCTTTGGGTTGGTCAGGGTAAAAAAGAATACCCCTGTCCCGCACCAAGAAAAAACAATTAGGCAGGTGTTGGATACCTTTATCATTCTGCTTGAGCTTCACTCTGAATTTCCATCCCCACATCCAAAATCCCATATCATTCATAATCAGTTCAGGCCTACCCTGTATGTCACATCGCTTCTCCAACCAAAAGACAATGTCATTCACTGAAACCTCCATTCTGAAAGAGAATTGATTGTTACAGTCTTTATAGCTGGTTTAGAAATAGGAATGGCAATAAAAGGTTTCCATAAAGGAGTGTGATGGACAGTGGAATATAAGGACCAAAACCTGTCCAATAAAGCAGTAGAACAAAAACTGTTATCAAAATTATAGTCCCCAGGTGTGTGAATAAAAGCATATACTTCCACTGGGGTGAAATGTAAAGAATCTTTAATAAGGGTCTGGCCCACATGGTACCTATCAGGCACATGATTAAGGCCCCCCTAGAGTGAAGATGTACCACAATCTTCTCTTTGCAGCCTTCAACCAGCTGCCAAAAAGGCTACATATGTCCCAGCCTTCCTCTGCTCCAAACCTCTAGCTTTAATACCTGTGCTCCTCCATTCCTCTCCCCAACTGGAATGTCAGACCCCATAGTACCTGATAAGGCCAGCTCCTCCTAAAACTCAATGTCCTGTCCCAGAACTGGTGGTGCCTCAGTGGAGATATGCTCAGCAGACCCTTCCTGCGAATCCCGCAGACCATCATCACCCGATGACACATCCATCAGCTGCCCCATCACAGTGGCTAGTACTGGGGATAACACTTCCTGTACACCTGGTAAGGGAGCTGCCTGTAAGTTCTCAGAAACCACTTCCTGGTGGCGGGTCTGCGGGGATCCGGGGAGTGGAATTTTTGAATCTGGCACCCACTCCCCACCGATACACTCCCAGTCTGCCTGTTGAAGGTCCTGCTCTGGAGTCCATCCCGCAGTAGACGGAAAACTCAAGTCTCCTCCATCCATATCGGACCCATTGTGAGCCTCCTGCGAGTCACCCAGAAGTACCGCTGCACATAGGAACTTTTCCCCTGGGACTCCCGATAGATTGGCCTCACTCCTATTCCATTTCCGCTCCTCTTCCAACCTGCATTTCTCCGATTCGGATTCAGATTCAGCTTCCATCAACAAACCCAGCAGGTGAGCTTTTTTCTCTTTCAGATCCAAGCTTAATCTACATTTAGCATCTAACTGTGGTCCCAAAACAACTGGGGCCATATCCTCTGATTCCACTGACACAGGTTCCTCTGATTGAGAAACCATACCACCCGTAGCCTCCATAAGCCTTGTCAGATCTGCCAGTAACGAAGTCTCCATGAAATATGACTCTCCCATGGTTCCTTCCACTGGGTCGCAAGTCATCCCAGCCTATTATAGCCCTCCTCTAGGAGCACCTCCTTCTCCTTACATGCCATCAACCGAAATGGGCTCCTCCATCTCTCTGCAGAGCAACAGCACCCCCTGCAGATGAGAGATGGGGAATTTCCCCATTGTCCTGGCCAAATTTCCCCCATTCACTAAAAAAATACACCAACAGCTTAATCTGGTTCAATGTCAGTTTGCATCCATCTGTATTCGCCAGGATGAGGTTGAAAATAGGCAGAATTGCCTAGTCCTCCTTTCCCGGTCAACAAAAAACGAAATAAATAAAATAAATAAAAATTAACCAAAACCTTACATCCCTCTTCTTTTTACCACACATACAGTGCATTCGCATAAACATGACTAGAGTTATTACATCATTTCTTACAACCATTTGCTCTCAGATGCATACCCAAGCCACCTATCGGCCCTCTGGGCACAAACCCCCAAGGCGCCCAACATGTTCAGGTGCACGGCCAGCCCATGTTACTTCTTTTATTCCAGACTAGTACCCCTGGGCCACCTGCTTCTTTATTCTGTGACTTTTCCCCTCCTCCCACACCCTCCTCTTTCTTCCATTAGCCCATCTCCAGCTACTGTAATGGAAGATGGCCCCCTTGTGTGTAATCCGTTGTTCCATTCCTACAGAGCTCCTTCCAGCTGTAATTTGAACAGGGTCTAACCGTATATCTGAAGTCAAGCTTATGCCATCCTGCCAATGAAGCCCTGCACACTCCCAAGATGTGTCTCGATGTGTGATTATCATCCCCCTGCTTCCTTGATCATGGCTGCCAATTTTCTGTTCAATCTCTTCCTAGTCCTATCAATGGCCTTCATATCCCTTGCCTGTCGCCATACCCTCCTTGGCACCATCTCAAACCATCCAATTACCACCTTAGGCCACCACTTCCTAATTAGCTCCAAATCCTCTTTTATCTCCTGCATAATATCCACCCAAGGCCTGCCCCCACCCCCACCATATCATTGCTCCCTAAATGAATAATTAACACATCCGGCTTAGGAAGCATCACTCTCAAGTCTTGTAACAATGGCAACAGCTGGGCCCAATGCATGCCCCGAATACCCGTCCAATGCACCTTCGATGCTTCCAAACTCAGTCATAATTGTCTTCCCCCAGGCCACACTGCTACTCTTCTCTCCACCCAATAAATTAATAAGTGGCTACAAATCCAGACATTAGCCCTTCTAGTCAGTTTTAAAGGACACAGACAACATTAGTTCAATATCTTGCTGATAGAAACATAGAAACATAGATTTTGACGGCAGATAAGGACCGCTTGGCCCACCCAGTCTGCCCATTTTCCTGCCTACTGGATAAGCTGCAGATCCTAGTTAACCAGCAGCCTACTTCTTCCTACCCCCACCCCCTAGAATTGCCTTATGACTGTCCCATGCATGCTTGAATTCCACCACTGTTTTTGACTCCACAACCTCCTCCGGAAGGCCATTCAATGCATCCACAACCCTCTCTGTGAAAAAATACTTCCTTAAATTACCTCTGAGCCACCCCTTCTATCTTCAAATTGTGCCCCCTTGTTCTTGCACACCTCTTCTTTTGAAAGATGCTACCCTCTTGACTTTGTTGATTCCCTTGAGATACTTGAAAGTTTCTATCATGTCCCCTCTCTCTCCTTTCCTCGAGGCTATACATATTCAGCTCCTAAGTCTCTCTTCATTATGTCTTCTGGTGCAGGCCCTGCTCCATTTTAGATGCCCTCCTCTGGACAGCCTCCATCCTGTCTATATCCTTGCGGAGATGGGTCTCCAGAACTGCCATAATACTCCAGATGGGGTCTCACCAACTGTCTGTACAGAGGGATAATAACTTCCTGTTTTCTGCTGGTGATGCCTCTCCCTATGCATCTCAGTATCCCCCAACCCTCCCTTGCTGCCCTCTCACATTGCTTGCCCACCTTTAGGTCATCTGATATGACTACCCCAGGTCCCTTTCCATTTTTGTTGTTGTTAGTATCTCACCCCCGATTGTGTACTCTTCCCCTGGGTTTTTGTTTCCCAGGTGCATTACCTTGCACTTCTTAGCATTGAATCTAAGCTGCCATACATTTGACCATTCCTCTAACCTTGCCAAGTCCCTTCTCATCCTCTCCACCCCACCTTGTGCATCAACTCTGTTGCAGATCTTTGTGTCATCTGCAAAGAGACATACTTTTCCTTCCAGTCCCTCTGCAATGTCGCTTATAAAGACATTGAAGAGGACCGGTCCTAATATCGAACCCTGTGTGTACCCCAATTAGTAACCCCTTCTTTCAGAGTGGACTCCATTTACTATTACTTCTCTGTGTCCTATTCTCCAGCCAATTTTCTTTACCCAGGCTAGTCATCTTGGGACCCACCCCAGGCTGGCTAACTTGTATATTAATCTTTTGTGTGGGACTGTGTCAAATGCCTTGCTGAAGTCTAGGTAGGCCATGTCCACCCCTCCCTGATCTACTACTTTGGTCACCCAGTCAAAGAAATCTATCAGATTTGTCTGGCATGACCTTCCTGCTGTGAATCCATGCTGCCTTGGGCCCTGAGCCCTCCGGCCTCTAGATACTCAACAATTCTTTCCTTCAGAAGTGATTCCATCATTTTCCTACCACTGAGGTTAAACTAACAGGTCTGTAGTTTTCTGCTTCTGCCTTGCTCCCACTTTTGTGAAGGGGAATCACATCTGCCCTCCTCCAGTCCTCGGGTACCACCCCATCTTCCCATGATTTGTTAAAGAGGGTAGTCAGTGGTGTCACTAGTTCTACCCTAGTTCTTTTTAGAATTCTGGGATGAATCCCATCAGGCCCCATTGCTTTGTCCACCTTCAGTTTTAAGAGTTCTTTCAGAACCCTTCTTCTGTAAATGGGCTGGTATCAACTTCTGTATCCAGAGTGTTTCTACTGTTTGTTTTAGGTACCTCCCACTTCCTTTGTAAATACTGAGCAAAATATTTGTTTAGTATCTCTGCCTTTCACAGTCACCCTCTGCCCACCCTCCTTCCTCCTTATTAAGCCTCACTAGCCCTCCCTTGGTCTTCCTTCGATGCTCGTTTACAGCTCTCTGAGGTCCACCTTCTCACCTGCTTTACTGTTCCTGCTGATCCACCCTTGTCAGCTGTCACCCGATCAGCCCTATCCTAAATGAATGGCATGAGAACCTTGGTGCATCCTCACCCAGAATTACAAACCTTTTCTTCAAAACCACCACTAGCTGGTAACCAGTGACAGGCTCTGCATTACTGTGAACAAACAGCGGCTCTGTCTGGCTGCCCACAATTTCCACATGGCTTGCACTGTGCACACCTGTCCTCTCACTTGTTTCTTTATCATCATCATTTCCCAATTCTCTGTCTAGTCTGTCTTTGACCTGCTCAGCCACAGCTCCTCCCTATCTTCAAACCAATGTACATCCTTCCTCTTTGCCCCTTTTTTCCTCCTTGGGCTACCACCTCACTAACCCTGAATGCTCCATGAAATGTTACCAAAAAGACTGATGAAAAGATGTGTGCCTCATAGTGAGAATAGGATTTGTTCCCTGATATCTCCACTAACCTGCCAAGCAGCCACTCTGAAATTAGTGGGTGACCATCCTGGGTTTTTTCTTTTGTCCTCTGCCAACCTTACATCATCCTCCTGACCACTGGAGCTTTACAAGGTTCACCACATCCCCTCAAACTGCACACCAGCCCTAGCACTGCTAGGTAGATCCCCAAGGTAGAATGGGCTATCCCCATCTCCAACTTTTGAACGATGAACCTCATCACCTGTCCTTTCATCACTGGCCCACATACCTCCATTCCAGCCTGTTCTCTAAAGGCATGAAATGCCCACCAAGATCCCTCACATACCCTCAGTGTCCCTGCTGTCCAAGAGCTCTGGGATAACAGCTGGTCTCCTTCCAACCGATCTTCCACAAGTGGCGTGGGACCACCGTTCTCTTGATCTCTGCCCCAGGTGCGATGCCCCAGAATCTGTCCAACTGATGATGGGAAAGGCTATCAGCCACAGCGTTCCTCAACCTTTCTATCTGTCTAGCTCAAAATGACATGTTGAACCTCAGCCCCTGCAATACCAGTTGCCTCAGCACCCTGATCACAGACTCTGTTGAGGTTGTTTGTCTGTTCAAAACCTCACTACTGCAAGTGTCACACCAGGATACCATCTTCTGCTTCATCAGTTGCTCCCCTCACAACTGTAGAGGTAAGTGAAGCTGGAAAACATTGCTCTGTGGATTAATCCATACATTTTGTAGAATTTAGTAGATTCCACATGGCAGAGTTCCATCATGTATTGAAGAATTCCACCATAAAAACAGAATTTCACCCACAGATTGCAGTTTTACCCATGAATGGCAGAAATTCACCAACATTATGCACTTCACAGGAACAATTCTGCACTTTGCAGTGGAACTTCACCATTTTGAAGTTTCTGTAGGTGGGGAAAACTTCACAGAGTTCCACAGAGGCAAATTTCATCCACTTCATGACAAATTCACCCTCGAATTTAAACTTCAGCCAACATCTACACAACTGTCACTACCCATATCAGGAAGATCTCCAGGAGTGTAATATCCTGCATCAGTTCTTCCTTCTTTTACTCCTCTGGCCATTGCTCTGACATCCACCTTCCCCCAAAATGGGCCCCCATCCCGTGGGCTCTAGCCGCATCTGTATACAGCTCTAAATCTGTATTGAATACCCAATTGTCCTGCCTAAATGTGACCCCATTATACTACTGCAAAAACTTCTCCCATACCACCATATCCTCCCTCATGCCCCTGGTTATGTCCAGTCAGTGGTGGGTCCTTGTTGCTTGCACCAATCTGCACATAAATTCCTGCCTGGTGCCACTTCCCTGCACGTAGAATTCAAGTGCCCCAAAAGCTGCTACATCATTCACAGCAACACCCTTTGCTTCCCTTTCGCCATCCCCAAAGGCTTCTTCAACTTCAGGACTTTCCCCTCTGGCAGCCTAAATAATCTCCTTTCTGTGTCCACTTCTATACCCAGAGATTCTAAACTGCAGCTCAGTCCCTCTGTCTTCCCCTCTGCTAATGGAACCCCCACTCCTGCTGCACATTTCCTGAAATCAGTGCAACATTTCTTCCCCCTTCTTTTTCCCTTGTCCTATACAGAAAATCATCTAAATAATGTACCATCATCTTATAACCATACTGCTCCCCAAATGTCCACTGGAAC
Organism: Neoceratodus forsteri; assembly: GCA_016271365.2. Classification (NCBI taxonomy): domain Eukaryota; kingdom Metazoa; phylum Chordata; order Ceratodontiformes; family Ceratodontidae; genus Neoceratodus; species Neoceratodus forsteri. Next base: position 974,459,081 of record CM057450.1, on the reverse strand, counting down.
CATGTACTAAACATTTCAAGAGTACACTTTACACCACGAGAGCAGCCCATCAGCATTGCTTTGTCAAAGTAAAAACACTTCTGTATTTAAAACCCAATAACTCCCAATCCTCTGGTCAGACCAGGAGTAACCTGAATGCTGATTCAGTGTGGGCCTTTGCCAGCCAAGCTCCCTCCACCATCCTGATCAGCTCAAGCATGTGGTCCAGTGTCACGTATGACACTTCACACTGCTCTTCACTGATAAAGTCATTAACTGATTTCCCCTCTGGGTAGGACAGATGGTGGATCATGCGGTATTCCCTAGGCTGCTTTTTCAGCACCAATCCCAATGGTGATACCCTAAAGTTCAGGAAAGGTAGCACCGTGAAAGGCTCTCAACCCTGCCTACCTCTGTCTCCTTCTTTATCTTCTCTGCCATGACCGCCTCCTTACCCTTCAGTGATCCAAGGTTGTGTGCCCACATTGCTCTCCTCTACCCTTCCTACCATAGACTAAACCCCTTTATAAATCCTTCCCCCAGTATTCTGGCTGCTAGTGTATCTGGGTACCCTTCTAGCCAAACCCCAGCACCTCTTTGTTAATCAGAGCCCTAGCCAACTCAACCCCCCCCCTTCCCCCTTTTTTTCTGGCCTCATTTTCCTCCATTCCCATTCTGTCTCCTCCTCCAAAGCCAAACCCTGCCTGACCCTTCTGACCTCACCCTCCTCCCTTCAGGCTCCTGTACCCCACCTCAAAAAAGGGCTCTCCCAAAGGTTGCCCCCCAAACCTGTCTACCCCACATTTGCATCATGACACTAGGTGTGCCCTGCACATTTGGAACATGCATGCCTAAATCTGCAATTTGTCCATGTGCACTGTGCCCTGTTGTATCCCCAACACAACTTCTGCTGGTGCTCCCTTTACCTTCCCCCCTTTCCTCCCTTCCACTGTCTGTATTTTCATAGTCTCAAACCACATATCTGGATGCCTTGTGTGCCACCACACATCCCCCGGGTACCATCCTCTGATGGAACTATTGTCATACTGTAGCCAGCCGTACCTGCCCCACATATTGTACGCATTGCTCAATATCAGTGAATATGCTAACAAAGGGGTGGCTAGCTTCACTTGCTTCAGCAGCAAAATGGCACTAAAATAAGTAAACCCCATCAGCCATGCGTCCATAGTCCTTCCTTAAAACTGTTATCCTCTGAGGTTCTCCCCAGTATAGCTAACGCTGCCACCATCTCTTTCTTTACCTATTCTCTTTTCTCCTTATACTTCTTTGCCACCTCTTTGTCCACCAGTGGAAAGATATCTGCACACTCCCATTTCATATCTTCTCCTTCAGCAGTGGCATGTGACTCTCAGTGTGATCCCTGGGTGCCTTCCTCCCCTCTTTCTGCTCCCTTCTCCTTCAGATCCCATTTCTTGCCCTTTTCTGCCTCTCACACTCTTTCTCCTTGAATTCCTGCAACACCTTCTGCAGCTCCCCTAAACCCTGCTCCCCAATTGCCCCAATGATCTCCTCTATATACTCCCCCAAATTCCCCTGTAGCATGCGATCAATAGTGTCTTTCTTACTCTGGGTCCCCTTGGCTTTCTTGCCCCCTTTTTCAGGCATCCCCCTTTTAGCACCCCCTGTTCCTTTCCTCTTTGCTGTTTTCTTTTGCAGATCCTCCTTGTCCTTGGCCGTCTCCAACATCACTTGCACCTCTTTCATCATTGCCATTGCCTGCTGCACCACATCTTCCTTAGTTCTTGCCTACTGCTTTCTTGGAGCCATATCTACCAACTCAAAACAAAATACAATGATAGGCCATTAGTCACCCTTTCCCCTTTTTTTTTTAATTTGTCAATCCACTTCCATATTCCTTGGTGACTAACATGCATAACCCCTTACCACAATGATAAATAGCCCCCTCTTTCTATTGTCCATTTTTTATCTACCAGATAGCCATCCCCACAACTTGTGAGCAGCTTGACCCCAAGTCAAAACCAACTGCCGCTTCCCCCCATGTGTTCCTCTACATCAACAAATCAAGATCCCCAACCTTGTGCCCTCAGATACTATTGAAAATAGCTACTCCTGCACAGCCTTCCCCATTTTTGCTTGCATCCACCAGTCACCCCCTCATGCTGGTCTTTTTTTTTTTTGCAGGCTGTGGTCTTCCTGCCTGCTATTTTGTTCTCTCTAGCTGCATACCCGCTACCATTTTGGTTCCCATGGTCTGGGCCATGACCTTGGCCTCAAAATGGTGTCCACAGCCACGTGTCTAGGTGACCCGACCCCTCTCCACACTGCACTCTCATTTCAGCATGCAATGACCATTCATATAAGCCATTTCATGCAAGTAATATTTTATATAATTATTTTAAGTAGATTCAGATTGCTGCAATACAAAATGACCAACATGCAGATCATCAGCGTGTCACTGGATGCCTCCAACTGCTGTCTTTTGTACAATGAGACATTCTCCTGTTGCGTGAGATTCAAGGTACACACCATTTGTGTGAATTTGGATTTAAATTGAGAAACAGAAAATGCCCAGTGAATTTATTTCTTCGAACTGTGACCCATTTTCTTGTTTCATGCATCATAGGAACACACCACCCAAAATCAAGGTCACAACCCAATACCCATACTGTCCCCACAACTCCTGCCGAATCCTCACCACCCAATGAACACACCAGATAATATTGACAGGAACAAAACAACATCTGCTTATGTTAAACAATTCCTTGGGGCAGCTGTGACGTCCCACATAAAATGAAATGCACTTCCCAGAACCTACAGATACACCCTCTCTGTCTGCACAAGACCGTTCCTTTCCTACAGAATGGATCATAACAGAAGAGGTAGACAATGTCCCATTCCCTCCACCCAGTCGCAAGGTGGACTGCCACAGACAAGCCCACCAGCCCTTTCTCATACTCCTCTGCAACCCCCAAACCAGTCTGTTTGAATGCCCCACACTGCCCATGTAGTGATAGCCCCACAATAGTCCCAATGTGTTCAGTCCTCATTTATGCAGTAGCTGCCTTTTAACTGGAAAACAAACTCTTATTATTTTTTTTATAGCCCTCCTCAACCCTGTCCATGGATGGAAAAGCTGAAAATGGCCAACACCATACAGACAATACGAAAACTTTTTACCCACTTAACAAGCCTTTCATCCTTTTCCCATGCTACCACCCACCGTGCATAGTGGCAGGCAGCCCCTCTCCATCTCATCTCAGAGCCCAAAATACCCACTGACTTCACATAAATTCCTTTATTTAAAACAGGAGAGGCTATCCCAATCTCTTGGCCCTCTGCCCTGAAACCATGCTGCCCATTGTGACTCTCGTGGCCTGCCCCGGGGCCCACTGCCAATCTGGTAAGTTGCTCCCATTACCACTGCCTCTGCAGCTGAAAACTTCCCATTCTTGTCCCCACCTCCGCTATAGTTTCATCCACTCCATTCTGGTCACCTGGGCCCCACTTACCTTAGATCCTCTAATGCTAACTGATGTGTATAGTAAGTATAATTCCTCAAACTCCATCACAACTCAACCAGCAAAAGAAGAAGTAGGAGACACCTCTCACTCATCCTTTAACCCCCCTCCTTTTTGTGGGCTTTACCTGATCAGTTACTTCCTCCTTTTGTCCCCCACCCTTTCTATGTTGATCTTCCTCCCAGATTCCTTCACTAGCCCTCAACCCCTCCTCCTCTCTCTCCCATCCCCTCCATTTCCCTGACTGATTGTCTCAAGGTCAGGTGACCCCTGACAACAGAGATTATTGTTCAAACTGGCAATCCATTTTTATCTTGCCTCAATTGTCAGAATTATGAACTGTATCCACCATTAGTATATATTTATATAGGTATGCATTCTGCAATTTATTAATATATAAATAAAAAAATATGAGTTAAAAAAGTGACAACAGATCTATGCAGAACTGTTTCTGGAAGTGGGGTCCCAAAAAGACGATGCTGAATATTTGGTGAAAAAAATCTTAAAAATGGCCAAGTTATGAGTGCTCATTGAAATTTTTCTACACATGTGCAAAGCTTTGGTAATTTTCAATATTTTGAGTCCAAATTTTCAACATAGCCATTTTTCACACCACCTCATGAACAGTACAGCTGTCATTTTCATCCTGCCAAAGTGTTTTAGCACCTGTGGCATGGAATGGTATATTGCATGTTTGAACATGTTTGCCTATGGGGTTTATGAGGTGGGGTCATAAAAAGACTATGCTCAAAATTTGGGGTCAAAATATGAAAAAATCCCAAAGTTATGACAATTAGTTGAAATTTCTGTACGTTCACTCGTAACTTCAGAAATTGTAAATATTTTGACCCCAGATTTTCAACATAGCCTTCTTATTATCTGACCTCATGTATGTCACAGCTGTCAGCTGTTTTCAAATCCTGCCCAAAATGTGTTTTTGTACCTGTGGTGCAGAATGGCATTACAGTTGTGCAGGAGTATGTTTTGGCATGAGTTGACAATTTTCTGTATTGGGGTACATGATGTAGGGTAATAAGACAGTTATGCTGGCACTTTGGTCACTGTTGTCCTTATAAATGGGCCTTGGGGCGGAGGAGACCCTGCTTTCATATTCTGTCTATATGCACATCTATGGAGGATGGAGTGCAGGGTCTTCTCTGTCAGCCCTAACGGTCACCCCATTCCATAAGCGAATAATCTGAGATGGGTATACCATAGGAGAATGGTGTGAGCATTAAGGCTGATGACCTGAAGGCACCCTCCCAATGCCTAGCAGTGTCTACAGGGTGGGGATGGGGTGTTAGGGTTGGAAACCCTAACATCACATTTTCCTGCTTTTGTCACTTTAATAACAATACTAACTGATGCATTAACAAAGTTTTTTGCAATGAATATATCAGGATGAAGCACTGTGTCACAGTTTCCTGCATGACAAAAGAACTAAATCCCATTGAAATTACATTGTTTATGAAGTAACTTCGCATTTCTATATATATTATAGAGTGTTGTTGCACCCTATAGATAGGGTTGTGTAGGCACTTCAAAGTTAAATTCAAAATTTTGTACTTTAAAAACTTTGCAACTGTTCAACGGATTTGCAAGCCAATTTGCATGCACTGTTGCCCATGGTAGATCTCAGGATGTGGCAAGTTATGTTCTAGTTGGATGTGCAGTTTCAAAATCCAGAGAGGTGAAAAATAGCATTTTTCACTCATTGACTTTGCCAGGATTTTCCTTTGAACTTGCCTACAGCCCAGATGGTTTGGAATCTTGATCTGAAGTTGCTGATGGAAGGAAAAGTCCTGAGCCCTTGCAATAAAGGAAACCAAATAAACTCTGCATCCTGGAAAGGAACATCAACTCATTTTTCTGTAGGTTGCAGGTAGTCAAAGAACAAATCATTATGATTTTGGCAAACCAGGACAGGAGCCTTGCAACACTTGGTGGCTTGCCCCCTGTCCCACAACCACCACCATCATCATCATCATCACAATCTGCACAACTACCAACTGAACAACAGTGACACCACCACAAAGTGTCATTCTGAAAAGGTCAGGAGGACATAGGCATCTTGTAGGGTGCTGGTGATTCCCCCCAACAGTGGTTCAATCAGCACATACTGGCCTTCAGTGGACACCAAATTTTATATTTTCTTTCTCAGGTACACGGTATTATTACTGACTTTCAGACAAGGGACAGAAGTACCCTGCACCCAGCAAATCTAATATTTTATCTGTGATGTATGCAGTATTATTACTGATTTTCAGGCAGCACTGTAATAAATGTTATCTCCATGCACTTTTACTCCATTACAGCATTCACTAACACCAGTTTTGCCTTTTCCATGGTCTGTATTCTTCTTCTCACAAGGCAAGGCAAATGTTATTTCTAGGGCAACCTAATCCCTGAGGCTCTGGGCGCCTAACAAACATAACAATAAGATACAAATGAAAACACTGTAAAATTTTCAAGATAAACAAAATCAGAATGACAGCTATTTAAGATTAGCATTTGCTAATTAAAATGGTTAGTCTGGAGATCACTCCATGAAAGCCAGGCTAAAGAGGTGGGCCTTCAGCCTCAGCTTGAAAACATTGATTGATGGGGCCTCCTGGACTGCAGATGGCAGCGAGTTCCACAGGGTCGGCCCAGAGACACTAAAAGCTAAGTGTTGCTTATGTGTTGTCTTGGCAAACCAGTTGAGCATCCTGCTTGTAGTTTCATACATGGTAAAATACTCTGATGCTGTCTTTCCATGGCTTGGACCCTTCTATTCATGCTAATTATAAACCAAGTTTTACTTTATGTAGTCTTCATCAATGACTATGTGACCCTACTCAAGTGTCAGTACTCATCCTCCTCACTCATCATGGCTGTTACTGGAATCATAGCAAACAAGATATCTGCTTCATCCTAACCTCTGCTTCGTCCATGTTACTGGTCACAAAATGAAGTGCTGTCCTCATAGTATGTCCATCACTAAAGATGCTTTAAGAGTTACCCAAATAAGATACCTACTTCCATCTGACCTCCACGTTCCATGTGCCACTGTCCATGAAATTAAGTGCTTTCCTCACAGCACATCCATCACTAAAGATGACAGAAGAGCAATTCAAACAAGATGCCTGCTTCATCCTGACCTTAACCTCCTCTTTACCACTGCCTGTGAAATGAGTGCTTTCTGCACAGTATCCCCATTATTAAAGATGCCAAAAGAGCAATCTGGACAAGACACTTGCTTCCTCCTGCCCTCTATCTCCTCCATACCACTGCCTATAAAACATCATGCATTTCTCACAGTATTCCATCATTAACGATGTCACAAAAGCAATCTGAACAAGATGTCTACTTTCTCCTGATCGCCATTTCCTCTGTACCACTGCTTGTGAAAAGTCATGCTTTCCTCACTGTATTCAGTCATTAAAAATGCCACAAGAACTACATGTACAAGATATCTGCTTCCTCCAAACCTCCACCTCCCATTTGCCACTGTACATGATATGTGATGCTTTCCTTGTGGCATGTACATCACTAAAGTTGCCTCAGAGTAATCCAAACAAGATGCCTGCTTTCTTCCAATCTTCACCTCCTCTGTGCCACTGCCTATGAACCTGAAGTCTGATGAATGATGCTCCATCCTTATCTGATGATGGCAAAATGATACCAGTCATAAACTGATCTGCCAGTGTGAAGCACAGTGTCACAGTTTCCTGCATGACAAAAAGTACTAGCTCCCATTAAAACTGCATTGTTTCCTGCAGTAACTCTGCTGCATCATGCAGCAGAATTGGGTTTCAGCCTGGTGAGCTTCATAATACATGTTACATTTTGTAAATCCATATATGACTGCAATGTACAGTACCTTCTGCATAGTTTGCCTCACGATTTATTCCCATTATATCTTGGTAGGTACTGTATATGTCCTGTTGCTGCTGCTGTTCTTTCACCTGTCCTTCTCCATGTGTCCTCCAGCTCAAGGCTGCTCCAAGTATATTCTAACTATAAATATTTCTTTCTTTCTTTTCTTTCTTTCTTTCTTTCTTTCTTTCTTTCTTTCTTTCTTTCTTTCTTTCTCAGAAGGTTTACAACAAAGTGAACTGATGCTGCAATAAGGAAGAAAAGTCATAAAAGGAATTTTCATTTTCATTATGTGGTATACTGTTCCATTTTTTCTGTCTCATGATTTTTCCCATTATATATTTATGTGTATACTACATGCTGTGATTGCAACTCCTTCATCTCTCTTGCTGTTTAGACTATGTGTCTTCCAGGGAGATGCCACCTCTAGCATCATGCAGCAGAATTGGGTTTCAGCCTGGTGAGCTTCACAATACATGTTACATTTTGTAAATCCATATATGACTGCAATGTACAGTACCTTCTGCATAGTTTGCCTCACGATTTATTCCCATTATATCTTGGTAGGTACTGTATATGTCCTGTTGCTGCTGCTGTTCTTTCACCTGTCCTTCTCCATGTGTCCTCCAGCTCAAGGCCGCTCCAAGTATATTCTAACTATAAATATTTCTTTCTTTCTTTCTTTCTTTCTTTCTTTCTTTCTTTCTTTCTTTCTTTCTTTCTTTCTTTTCTTTCTTTCTCAGAAGGTTTACAACAAAGTGAACTGATGCTGCAATAAGGAAGAAAAGTCATAAAGATTTTCATTTTCATTATGTGGTATACTGTTCCATTTTTTCTGTCTCATGATTTTTCCCATTATATATTTATGTGTATACTACATGCTGTGATTGCAACTCTTTCATCTCTCTTGCTGTTTAGACTACTTGTCTTCCAGGAGATGCCACCTCTAGCATATGGTAAGTGAAGTATAATCAAGAAATGCTTTGCTTTCTTTACTTTAGTTTTCACATGGAAGAAAGACAGAAAAGTAATGAAAGCAGATAGATGACATTCCATAGTGCGTTTTTGTCTGATTTATTTTCACATTATGTCTTCAAAGTAATGCTGTGTGGAATTTTCAAATTCCATCAAATTACATTTTATGGAATTTTAAATTCCACCAAAATTCAAGCAGAATAAGCAGAATGGTGGAATTCTGCAGCAGAAAATGGTTGTGGAATGATTTTCTGCTGAAAAAATGCTGTTCCATGAAATGTCATTCTGTGGATCACAGCAGGTGGAAGCCCACAGAAGAATCAGTGAAATTCAGTGGAAATTCCACAGGCTGAATAGATCATTCTGTGCTAATTTTGCTGGTGGAATTCCATATTCTGACAGCACTATTTCACAGGTCTGTCAGACTGTGACTGATGCTGGCAAAGTTCACACTAATTGTGATGTTCTTTAATGTTGGAAGGGGCTGAGCAAGCTGAAGAAGATGCAACAGCTAAAGTGGTGTATGCCCAGGTAGAGGAAGGGGAGGATGAGGAGGTGGCAGCTGGGGAGGTAGCATCACTGTTTCAACTTCTGTTTTGCTCATACAAACATTCAATCATGTATACATTGGAGTTCCATGTGGTGACAGCTTCTAACTTCAGCCTGTGCAGAGACAGTTAATTCTGAATCTGCAGTGCTTACAGTTCACCCTAGGCCTTTTCTGGCCATGCAAAGTTGGCACTTTCAGTTTGAGGTGAGGAGGTGGCAGCAGAGCTGTGCTGACAACATATTTAAATTTTTGTGCAGTACACTGACAAACTGACACCAACAGCACATCACAGAGTCAGAGACACTTCTACAGATGGAGTAGAATTTGATTGATAAAACTATTCACCTAGCTCAAGTCTTGTACTTTCTAGCAAGAAATAGACTGAACTGATACATATATTTCTGTGACAAACTGATCAGAGAGAGAAAAGGACACAAGAGCCACCAAAAATGGTGGCAGTGTAAGGTGATGGTGCCAGGCTCCCTAAGGCATGTGGGAGGCTACCTGGAATACCATTCGGTGGGTAACACAATTAGGGCATCACAGTTAGGGCCATAGGAAAAGGCTGTGAGTGACAGGGGCATGCTGGATTTTGTTGCAGTTTCCACTCACAATATTTAATTGTATTTTTTTATTTTATTTTTTTATTTTTACAAGGAGGTGAATGGGCACAGCCCTTTTTCAGTCATGCCTGATGAATAAAAACAGTACATCAACAGAGACAGTTAAATTACACAAACAGTATCAGCAATGAGTAACACAAGTACATATATTATTTTTGTGATAGAAATCAGACAATACATTTTTAAAGTGCTTTACAGTTTTGGCAGTTTTAGTGATAGATGATAAACTGTTTAAGAGTGTCAGAGCATCAGAGCATACCAAGTAAAAGAACGTTGAGTCAAAGCTAACTTTGGCAAAGCTGGATAAAAAGTACATATTGTTTTGCCTAGTTAAGTATGTGCCATTATATCTAATAAACTTATTAAAATGACAGGAAGGCAGAGAGTTATGGTGGAATGTATAAGGGAGCACTGCTGCGGTATACTCAATTCACTGTACAGGGGGCAAAATATTCATTTTTGTATACAGTAGATGGTGGTGAGTCATTATTGAAGCTCTTAGTGAGAACCTGCAAATGCTATTTAATATAAACTGATATGTATTAATAAATTGAGTGTCCTGATTCACAAACAGAACTGCTCTGTAATCCAGTGCAGGCAGCAACATTTTTACAGTCGGCACTGTTCTCCTTTGGTCCACTCATGCCAGGACTTGGAGGAGATAATATTTAGTGATAGGAGTGCTGGGGCAAGCCCCATACAAAAACAACTCTTGTCTAGTGTTGTGCAAAATGAGAAAATCTAGCTATGTGAAATACTTTGTGTAATTTTCACATTATATGGAAATTTTCACCTAGAAGAAACATAATTTCCGTCTTGGATGATGATTTAAATGAGCTACTAAATTTTGCCAAATTCACATTTCGCTGATGTTTTTAAATTTCACCTTCCAATGTTTGCTCAGAAGGTGAAGTTTGCAATGTATTGTGGGAAAATAGCTGAAACACCACGTGCAGGTGGTTTCCTGAACAGTATATTGTCTGTTGAGTCAGAGAGCAGTTCAATGTGGTGCATCACAGCCAATAAACCCTTCAAGGACCTCTTTAATTGTTATTTTCAAGAGTTAATTGCTCCCAGAATCTAAAGTTTGTTCCTTGTGCTGCTATAAACATTTTCTTCTTTTGTATCTTTGGATAATACTTAGTTAAACTTAGCTAGTGTTTTCAGTTTCTCTGTATCTGTGAAGGAGTTAGAGATGTTGAAAAATTATATTTATGCGGTGAAATTCAGGTGAAATCAGTAATTTCACCATCTGAAATATTTTGCGAAATTTGAACTTCATGTGAAATATTTTGCCAGGAGCTAATTCGAATTTCACCATGTAATGTGGAAATTTTGCCTGCAGAAGGTAAGTTTCACCTGTGAAAGGTGAAATTTGCTTCCTCTGCAGGTGAAATTTCACCTCACAAGTGAATTTTATCTCCACGGTGAAATTTCGCCTACTGCAGGTGGGATTTCTTATTACGCAGGTGAAATTCTGAATTTTGCTTCCACAAAACATTTCATGAAATGGAAGAATTTCCCAAAATATTTTGTGTCATGAAATTTTCCAGTTTCACACATTTGTAGAAGGAGTCAAGTGGGGGGAGATTAGACCGTGTGAGGGGTGTGTGTGTGTGTGTGTGTGTGTGTGTGTATGTGAAACCAGAGCAGGTTAGTTCCTAATATTTGACAGATTTCTCACAAGTTGTGAGTGAGTTTATGTTATTTATTTTAAGTCTTCATATTTTCGTTGGTGTGTTACTTGTTTGAAATATATTTCTTATATATTGACCAATTTTTTGGGTCACTTTATCTGAACAGCTACTCATTCTGAGTCGTGCTATTCCTGTCACCCTTTGTTTAATCACTCTCCTGCTTTATATTTGTATTGGAGCAAGTATTCTTAGACAGTTGAACACTTGTTCATATTCAGGTACACTGCTTTGTTGAATTGCTCACAGAATTTAATACTGTGATCTAGCATCTGCACTGCAGAGTTCCTTTTTCAATTAATTTGCTCACCCTTACCCTTTCCTGTTAGCATTACATACCATTGTTGTTTACTACCTGACCTGTACTATTTAAAAACTACATCATTTTCAAGAGAGTGGTGGGCCTACAAGTTTCTTAGAGTGACTTTGTTTGTTCATTTGAAATCTTGTTGTCCCTACCATCTTATATATCTGTAAGCAAAAATTGTATTTAGTAAGTATCAATGCATTACAGTACTTGCCTTATCCAGACACCAGTTATCTTGACCTCAGGTCCGTAAATCGTATTGAGACTGTGAGGTCTTCTACGTCAGTTGCTTTTCAATTTATTTTGCATAAACCTGCCTGTACCTACCCAGTTATTATCAAGTTGTGTAATAACCATTCCATTTAAAAACTGACATTTTATTAACAACTACTGTAGTAGTTTTTCAGAGTTACTTCAGATCCTTATTGTGGTGGTGTTCTCTGTCGGTTTGGTATTTAAAGTCTTTTACTTCTGTCCTCCTGTTACCTCATGTTACTTAATTCATGTTTTTGTAACAGAAAACAATAGTGTTTTAACACTAGAACAGGCTACAGTAGCAGTTGTAGGTTGTTGTATAGACTACAGTGCTGCTACCTGTTCTGATTTATTTTGCCCTTTGCAGATAGTACTGCAGGTGTTATTGACACTTAGTAAATAGAATTACATTATCATATGCTTCCAGAGAAAGGCAAATGGAACAAGCATATGCCTGCCAAGAGATGTTGCAGTTCAGGGAAAGGTGACAGTGTGGGAGGTGGCTCAAAGAAGTCTGTTGAAAAAGTAGAAATGCAGTTCCACTTCCAGTAAGCAAATGTATTTCTGCATCAGTGCCTTCTATGGGCTCCGGTGCTGTGGCAGCCAGTGCCACTGCCAGCAAACTCAAAGTTAAACGTGGCTTCAGTGTGATTCACTTTTTAGGGCTGAATCTGTAGCTACCATGCTTGTTGGGGATGATAGTGAGACTGAGAATAAGGAAGATGCTCACACCAGTGCAGGCACAGACGTCCAGAACGAGGTGAATAAAATTGTTGGTGCCTGCTGTTCCTGTTCATGGTGCAGTTGATGGCAGTGATACTGTCCAGCTTAAGTCTGTTTCTCTGTAGAAGATTTGGAAAGTCAGCCCCTCCAGTGCAGAGATACCAGACAAGGATAAAGTTGATGTGGAAGTAGACAGTGATAGGGAGGAGGAGGAGGACATACTTGGCTGTAGGCCTGATGATGATGAAGTGTTGGATCCCTGTGGGAGCCAGAGTTGAAAAAGCTTAAAGGTGATGATGTAGCCCATTTAGATGCTGAGCCTGAGCCTACAACAAAAGTCAAGTAACAACCCCTCTAAAAGTAATACAATGGAAATCATGAAGGTGGCCAAAAGGCAGAAACTTCCACACCTTTGCCTCGCTGTCCAAGTCCCAGTATCAAGTCAAATCCAAAGGTGCAAAGTCCCTAGTTTAGGATTTTTTTGTGCTTGATGCAGCTGATGAGACTGTAGCAATATGTCAGCTGTGTCAAGTATGTGTGAGTCATGGAAAAAAGGACAGCCACATAGGCACTGGTGGCCAGCATGCCCACTGGAAAAACAAGCACCCATTGCACTGGCACCAACACCAGAAAAATGCCAGAGCGGTTGGTGGGGTTTCCCTTGTCAAGTTTAATGTTAGTAGTGACAGCAGTGCAATAGAGTAGGAGGAGGGAGGGCTGAGTGGGTCAATTGAAGATGAGTGTGAACAATCCTTTTCTCTCTTGAACAGTGGGCATAATAGCAGTGCAGCTGCCACTCCCTCGAGTCATAAAAGTACACCACCAGGCATGAAATCCACCAAAATAACCAGCTTCATACATGCTGCACATCCCAGGCCCCAAGACTCAACTGGTGCCTCAGCAAGATCAACATTAATGGCACAAGTAAAGCATGTTGGTCAACCTGTCACAAAGAAGTAGACCACATTGAAGAGTGTCTTTGAGCGGCACTCAAAGTACCCCCCCAATCATGCTGCTGCCTGGGATCTGAATGGAGCCAACGCTGAAATGCTGGCCATGAATCTGTTGCCCTTCTTTTTTGTGGAGAATTCTGGATTCCAATGTTTGATGGCCCGTGCCTGTCACAAATGGCAGGTGCCATCTTGAATGTATTTCTCAAAATGTACCATGCCAGAATTTACAGCAGAGTTTCAGAGTCCGTCCTACATGCCATGAAGTATTCTGTCTCCACATATATTCACCTTAGCATGGATATGTAGACAAATAGCAGGCAGCTCATATCTGTGCATAACAGCACAGCGGGCACAGGTACCCAGGGTGGTCATTGATTTGGGGCCTGGCAAAACCTGCACAAAGCAAAACTGTGGTGGTAGCAACACACCTGGTATTCAGCAGCATGCCACCATCACTATGCAAAGTGTTACCAGGTCTCACACTGGTGAGAAAATGCTGAATGTGCTGCTAAATCAGATTGATGAGTGGCTACATGCACATTTACTTTCAGTGGGGTTTATTGCCAGTGACAGTGGCTCCAATGTGGTGAAGTACATTACTGACGGTGATTTTTTTTTAGAGTGCCCTGTCTGGCACACTGCCTTATCTTGTTGTGCAGCAATTTTTGAACCACACTGACATCAAGGAAACTGTGTTTGCTGCCTGACACATCTGTGTGCACTTCACCCATTCTGCAATGGCCCATGACCATCTGCGTGAGCTGCAGCACACTAACCATCTGCCTCAGCACTGTATGAAGCTCTATGTTGTGACCAGGTGGAACTCCACACTGTACATGCTGGACCAGCTTTATGAGCAGTATAAGGTGGTTTCAGCTTACCTACTGCTGCACACCTCCTGGGACAGTGCTGGAGTGTCTATCGCTCTAACAACAGAGCAGTGGCGACAAATGGATGGCATAATACACATTCTGCATCCATTTGTGCATGCAGCACAGGCTGTGAGTGGGGACACTGCCTGTATAAGTCAGTCAATATCCCTCATACGTGTGCTGAGGCAGACACTTGTGAATGTCCATCACCAGATGAAGGCAAGTGGTGATCACAGTGGTGTTCATCTAATGGGTCACATGCTCCACATACTGGACTCTATAGTCAGATGAGTTTGCTATTGCTACCATGCTGGATGAATGATGCAAATGTGGCTTGCCTGCCATAATTGAAGGTGGTCATCTGCAACTGCAAAAATTGACAAAATGCCTTGTCAGATGTGTACATGGCACACAGATGAAAAAGGCAGACACACAAAGTGCACACATACCAGGTGTTGCTAGCACCATCAGCATCAGCTCACAGGGCACCAAATCAGAGAAAATTTCTAAGCTACAGCAGAAAATGGCAAGCAATCCCATTTGGGATTCTCTGTACCAGATGGGCATGAAAGAAATTGAAGACAAGGAGGAGGAGCCTGATGAGGCAGCAGGACTCAGGGCAGCACAACATATGGTGGACACCTACATGGGAGACACCAAGCATCACAGCATCACTGATGAGCCATTGGAATATTGGGGCAGCAAAAGAGTGACTGGCGCTGGCATCAGTTGCTTTTAAATACTTGAGTTGCCCATCATCCAGTGTAAGTGTGGAATGGGTGTTTCATTCTGCTGGGGCCATTGTGCATGACCAGAGGACAAATCTGTCTCTGAAGAATGTGTCCATCCTAACATTTATAAAAATGAACGAGGGTCACATTCCACAACACCATTATGTCAATGGTGTTGCCACAAGAACTGTGTGTCAGAGACAATGATGACAAAAAAGATGTCCACACTGGTAAGGCTTTTACCAGCAGGAAGGTAGATGAAGCTGCAAAATGACTTGATTTCCACCTGGTAATGACTCCAGTCTTGAAGACTATGAGGGCTGCTTCATGGGTGATGTGGCACTTGAAGAAGGCTAATGTTCTTATTACCCCCCACCCATTTCCATTGAGTATGCTCTTTTAAGTAATTGTTATACATTTTTAATTGGATTTTGATGGTTATTCTGTATTACATCCTGTTAATTCTGTTAATTTTATTACCCTAGTAACACTGTTTACTTCAGTTGTTAATTTTTTGAAAAATTCATTACCCTTGCTATGTTAACTGTAATGTCAGCAATACACAATGGCCCCATCGGGCAAAAATTACTGAACAACATATTCCCCATTTCCACATATTCCTCCTTCCTGAATGTGTGTCCAGTCTCCCATCACCAGTGTATATTCGATGTAACAACTTTGTCCGACAGTGCGCACCCAATACTAGGTTAATCAGCAATGCATGCATGCTCCAGCCCCATGTATAGATTGCAACGGCATATACTGCACCTCCTTGGCATCCATCCAAATGTGTATAACACAGACTTTAACAGTGCTGCCCAAGAAATACAGCTGAAAAGCTATCAAACTGACATGATGCATGCTCCAGCGTAAAGTCACAGTACATCAATGTTGCCTCCAAGTCCAGCTTACTCCTCCTCCAGCAGTAATCCACCAAGAAGAGCCACTCACCCATTGATGACAGCATTGCCAGCACATTTTGAGCCACTACCTCAACCAGTACGATGCAGCAGTTTCATTCCAGCAAGAACACTTGGTGTGTTTTCCCCTCCAGCCGACCAAACAGCCACTCGGAAAGCATCACAGATCATCAAGGCATAATTATATCTGTTCCTCCTCCATGGCCTGTCTTCTGGTCAAATGATTCATGGTAAGTATATTTCAGTTGTGTTCTCATCTTATTTCTTATACCTCCATTGTGCATTGCTTTGCCATTATAGGATGTCAAGGTTGCAGGAAAGACAACCCACCTTATGGAGAAATTATGTGTCAGTTATCTCATGTATTTCCATTTGACTCCATGCAGGTTTTTCCGTGAGCACTCCATGTTAGGCCAGGGATAAGCCTGATATATCCGACATGGCACCGTATGCACCTAGGCAACATTGCAAGCATCATTATGTACAGGTCAGTATCATCACCATTTACTTTTCTTCAGTCTGCAGAATTTCTGTATTCCTCACAGTTTTGAAATTCAAGGTGTGCAATTTGGCCAATGCACACAGCACGCTGCCTGCATACATGGAGGTACTGAGGTTCTGTCAATTAATGCAGAGATATACAATGTAGTGAATCAGGTTCTTTATTTCAACATGGATGCTACAACAAGTAACCTACACTTGACCAGTTTGTCCATTTTGCTTTCTCAGGACCGCCATTATATCTGTTAAAACTCCTTTTTCTCTTTATTTCATGACAGTTGTGTTCTGAGTTAGTACCGTAAACTCCACTTTTGCCTTATTATTTTTCAGTACATGAGGCTCAGCCGGGAAAAGTGTTGCTTTATTTTTTTATTTTCCATGACAGGTGTTGCTGGTGAGAAATTTTTTTCTAAGTAGTCAAGATGACATGTGTCTTGTACTGCACTGGAATCCGAAAAAAAGCATTCTACCTTATTTTTCCTTATGACATTAAAATGTTCATTCTTCCAGGTTCTCGGCATCCCTGTAGGTTTTCAGCATAGGCTCATAAGCAAGCATTTCAATCCCGGAAAATGTTAATCGACTTCGCCAACATGGATGGTAAGCATCACTACAAGTAAGTATCAATGCTAATTTGTTTCTTTCATATTCATATTTTTTATTCCACTTTTCACTGGTAACCTTGGTTCAAACAACAGCAGTCATGAGTTGCAAATTCTGGCTCCAAAGGAAATCATTCTTTATTACAGGTAACACTGTTCGTTCATAAAGCATCACAGAACAGGGAATGATTATGCTGCTGTTTAGTGTCATTTGTGGTTGTTGGATATAAGTAATATATCCTTCCTTTTCACAGTGGTTCAAGTATCTTCAGTAAGCACCGTATATGATGTCTTCAACACTGGCACTGTCCAAGTGCTTGTGAATAAAATCAAATAGCACACTTTGCAACTTCAGTAAACAGTATTAATGATATTTTTTTTTTCTCCACAGGTGTCCATTGTTGATGAAGATGTATTTCTATACTTGTTCATGGCAGCAGTGGCCCACACCTCGCCACTCAAGCACCAGGATCCCACTTCCACACACAAGCAAGATCTAGCCGTACAGACATGGGATGCCAACTGACAACAGGAAAATGAGCAAACCATCCCAATTACAGTACTGCGTACTTGGCAATGAGAGAAAACAAAGAAGACATTTTGAACATTGCTATAACTCCCACATCCCACCCATTAAAAGTGAAGAAATACTTACCTCAGGTAGTCGCCCAGAAACTTGAACAATTCCAACAAATGCAGCTCACCCTTGTGACCTGCAATATCAGGAACAGTCAGCAACATGACATGGCCAGGAAAGTTCCTGAATATTGAAAAAAATTAATGTTAAAATCAGACATGTTAACTGCAGTAATCCCAAGTCTGGGAGAATGACATAATGGGGTATTGTTTGTATTGTCTCCTAATATTCTCCTCTGTTTGTACACACCTTTCCTGGCCTGTTGCAAATGTCTGCCTAAAAGCATTTTCAGAAGGATATCCTCCGAGAACAATTACAGTATGAATGTAGCACATTCATTGAACAAAGTAACACCAGTTGCAGAGATTTGGTAAAATAGGAACATTGCCAGCCATCTTTAATGATATGAGTCATAAATTACAAAACATACACACACACACACACACTTACCTTACCTGGTGAGTGTAAACTGCTGAAATTTCACCCAGAAGGAACAAGCATTGTGCATGAAAGCCAACATCAGCAGGGTACTCATTCCCTAAAAGCACTGCGTATGTGGAAGTAAGAAAAAAAAACAAATGTTGATGATTGGTACAACTCCCCCCTCAAAAAAGACATTAAAAACTAAGAAATACTTACCATAGGGAATGGCTGTGAAACTGGAAGCTGACTTATGATTAGCAGGAGTAGGAGTAGGAGGTAGCATATGCACCAACGTGGAATTCCTGAATATTGACAAAGGCATAAATAGCTACTTTCAAAGTCAAACATGTGGACTACAGTGAACCCACTTCCCCATCAATGAAAAATGAAATATTTATTTATTTATTTAGATTTTGTTAACCAGGTAGCCACACTAGATAAAATAGATTCCTACAGTATTTTCAGGTGTGACCTGGGAGGTTACAAGGAGCTATGGAGACAATTACAAACTGGGTAAGGTTGTACATAGCTTCAGGTAAACAATAAACAGACATGTCAAGATGCAACAAGGAGACAGTTCAAAAATACATAAAGTACATATTTACTCGGTGTTTGAAAATGTATTCAAACATCCAAACCTGATTACTGGCATTCCTTGGCCTGGCATGATGATGTCATCCTTTGCTAACTGGAAAAAGATTGAAAATCTGTGTAAACATGTTAGACCTGAACTGGCCACAATAACAACTCACCCCCACAACTATCTGGCACATAGAAAAAAACATAAAATGCATGGAAATACTTACGTGTGCAGCAGCAGCAGTATGTCTGTGAGGATGATCCACGAACATTACACCAGCCAAAAACATTACTTGGTGGCAAGTTGTTGACCAGTCAGAGGAGCAGCAAGCAGCAGGCTACAGCACTCTAACATCTCATTCCCTCCACGTTGTACAAGTTAGAACCACTGCATCACCACAGCCAAGCAGGGCATTATTGACATGGGAATATTATAAATTAATCCCTCAAATCAATAGTGAAAGCAGCAGCAGGAGGCAGGAAGTATCACTAGCAGCAGCAGCATTTGTGTTCTCTCTCAGCATGGCATCATGGGCAGCACTTGTCATGTTGGCTGTTTCATAATTGCCATGATAATTGTCTTTCCCTTCTCTCACAATTTTGTCATGTGCTTGCTACAGCCTGTTTTGCAGTCTGTGCACTAGCAGCTACAGGATTCATAGTGAAATCCTTTGTAGACAGAGGCCAAAACAGCATTTTTTGATCCTGGCATTGGGGTGGTACCATAAAACTTCTGGACTGCGCTAACATTTCTGTCTAAACTTTATGTATCATTTTTCATGTAACCTTTCTGGACTCGTATGGCATGTTATCAGTGGCTCAGTAGGTAGCACACTCGCCTCTGAGGCTGGGAGATCAGAGGGCTGTGGGTTCAGTTCCCACATCTGGCACTTGGGTTAATATCCCAGTACTGACACTGTAGTGCAGCATGAGGGGGGTGCTGCACTTCTGAGGTGCCGTCTTTTGGATGAGACATTAAACCGAGGTCCCATCTGCCTGGATTGGTGGTAGTTCAGGGGGATGTTAAAGATCCCATGGCACTTATCGAAAGAGTAGGGGAATTTCCCCACTGTTCTGGCCAAATTCCCTCATTCACTAAAAATACCACCAACAGCTTAATCTGGTTCAAGGTCAGTTGGCATTCATCTGTATCACCCTCCCCGGTCATGCCTGAAAAAAAGCACCATTTGTCTAGTGCACTTATCTAGTCAACAAAAGCTAAATAAATAAATGTTCTGCACTGGCAACAACAAGATTCAGCCTAAAATCCTTTGTAAACAGTGGACCAAACAACATGTTTTGGTCTGGGTGCATGGGGGCACCATTTAACATCATGACTGAGACCAGATTTCTGTCGATTTTATCAAACATTTTTCATGTAACACCATGTTTGGTCCAGGCAGATGGGGCACCATATCACATCATGACTAGGCACATTATGGACCAGGTGGTGCTGGTGGTGGTGGTGGTGGTGGGGCTTTATAAAAATCATCATGATGACTGGAGGGGGGAGAGAGGGACACAAAGTTAACATTTGTAGGTCCTCCTGCTGGACCTACAGTGCCCCCTAGGCCATCAACTGCCTTTCTCCTGCTGATTGCCCCCCTCCCCTTGCTCATCACTACCTTCTGCTGCAGCCTCTTGTCATTTTGTGAGCCGCTCTGCAGCATTGTGATGCAGCAGGTGGCTCCTTTGTCTACCAGTCCCAAAGTGGGACCCTTGTTTTCCCTTCCTTACATTGCTACCACAAAGGCTGCAGATGACAACAGTGTCATCTCCAGCCTTTGTAGTAAAAAAATGACCACACTGTTGAGACTCAGTGGGGGCAGAGCACCAGCTGATGGGAGCATCAATAACATCCTTCTGCCCTTGCTGGGGAGGCAGGGGACACATGCTCCTGCACATGTTCCTGCTGCTGTGGAGGGGCAATGGGCTCCTGCAGCTGCTGGGGCTGAGGGTACATGCTGCTGCTGAGTGGGGCAAGGTGCTCCTGCTGCTGAGGGGCTGGGGGAACCTGCTGCTGCTGGGAGAAATGTGCTCCTACTGCTGGGGCAGGAGCACAAGCTCCAGCTGGGGGCCTGTCTTGCAGACAGAAATGCCGCCTGTTAAGGCCAACATTAGATCCACCAGTTCCTGCCACTCCTGCCTTGTTCTGCCCAGTCCACCTCCATCCTCCAATCCATTTTAGGCACAAAAATATTTTCTTAAAGGGCACCTAAACAACATTTGCCAACAAACTATTCACAAATTCAATTTTTCATAAGAGGCTAAAGAAAGGCTGCTGTTTACATTGAGGCTAACATTGCATTTATATGAATAACAAATAGTTTATACCATCTGAAAAAGTAAGCATCAGCTTTCCAATAAAAAAAACTGCTCTACCCATTCCCTAAAATGTGTGACAAATGTGTGAAGTGATGACATCATTGGATCTAGTAGAGAGCTACATGGCTCTCTATAGTGCTAACTAGTTCTGTTTTTCCCCTCTGTTTAGAATTGTTTCACCAAAATAATTAAAACCATGACTTAACACATGGATTATTTTGATCAAGACGCAGGTTAGGCTATGATTTTGTTCATTTTGTTTACGTTAATATGCCGGTATGTTGTGTAATCAACCGACTTTCTTTTGGAAAACTGCAGTACAGTACAACTTTTCAAATACCTAGTGGTCTAATGGTTATGTAATGTCACAATGGCTGTAGTAAGTTCTGGTCTGGTCCAATACCAATGATCATGCTTTATTGGTAATCCAGAAATATACTTCTGTTATAGTCTTCTTTCTTATGACTCCCCATAGTAGCCCACCAGCCATCAAACAGTCCAGCAGTCACACTTTGTCCTTAGTACTGCCTGGGGTTGCATTTGAGCTTCCCAGTCCCACAAAGAGAATATCATGCTCAGATCGTAATCTTGTGCCTCAGACAGTAGTGCACAGCTATATCGGTACACTTCATTGACTGGCACTGTTAAATGATGCCTCCCAAATCACTCTCTGATCCTCTTTCATCAATGTTTCACTTCTGCTACCACAATAAACATTGGGTGTGTCACCACCATTTTGCATAATGAAGGAAGTACATACAGTCCCCCATTTCTTTTCTGCCTCACTGACTAACAACTACGTCTTCCTGGAGAGCCAAGCAATAGGTACCGGAACTCACCAGAAAAAATGCTGTTCATATCCTCATAAGGGCTGGACTTACTGTGGATAACAACATTATTATGCAGGGGAGACGTGCTAATGTCTTGTTCAAATTCTTCTAACCTCCAGCATTGGTCTACCCCCTTACCTGTGATCAGCAGAACATGGCAGAACAGTCCTCAGTAAACCTGTTGCAGTCCTTGTCAATGCCTTCCTCCACAACACTAGTTGTCTAGCTCACCATTCTTTTGAATCTTGAATGTGGTATACACAGTCTCCTCAATATCGCCTCAACAAAAATTGACAGTCCCCCGAAGGTAATCTCCCCACACTGAGCCCAGTTACTCATTTTGGCACCACAGTGCCACTCCGAGTATTTGTCATCGCTGGCTGCTCTCTTCCATGGTCAGGTAGCAATCATGGTGCTGGTAGCCTCACATCTCAGATCTCCCAATGATCTGCTCACCTTCCCACCTGTCTTCACCCATCCCTGAATATAGCAGTACCCTACAGGAATGGCCTCCTCAGTACCACTCTGGCATTCATTCTTTTCTCTTGCTTCCCATAGCAAAAACTGGTGAGCTCACCACCCTTGTACATCATGAATGCTGTTAGTACAGTCCCCTGTTTGTTTGTTTTTTGACATATCAAAAAGAAACATGATCATTCCAGTAAGCTAGGCTGACAGCAGCAGGGCACAAGGGGGAAAAATGGGCTTTTTTTACCCTTATAAGATCTAGGCTACCTTTGATTAGGCAATTTTAAATGACCAGTGCACACATCATTATGCACATCATTTAATAGTCCCTAATCATAGGTTGCCTAGACCTTATAAGGGTAGGAAAGCCTATTTCCCCCCTTGTGTCCTGCTATGATCAGCCTGACTTACTGGAAAGATCATGTTCATTATTGAGATGACAAAAACTCTGGGAGACTGTACTAACTGTATTCATGATGTAGAAGGGCAGTGCACTCACCAGTTTTTTTTTAATTGAACATGCTTTATTTATTTATATAAAATAACACAAAATAACAGGACAAGGCATAAACAAAGTCTATTAGTAAAATATACTGGAAGGGAAATATTTACAAGGAAAAGAAAACAGTCGGAGAACATAATAATTAATACTTACTTTAACAAACCTAACTACTTCCCCCCTCCCCCCTCCCCACCCCATTCCGTGGTTCACTTAACACTAGCCTATTATGGCTATGCTAAATGAAAACCTGAATGATTAGCAATTATGTAAGAAAAGAGAACACGGAAAGGCTAGTGAAACAAAAGGAACTCAAAAAGGAAAAGAAAAGGAAAAACAAGAAAAAAGGGGGTGAGAGACGTTGTGGAAAAGCCAAACCACCTGTCAAGACAAATAGAGGGCATATAATTTCCTCATTTTTATTAAAAGATGATTGACAATGGCATATTCAGCATGGAGTGCAAAGAATATTTCATGCAGCCATCCTGTATAAGAAATAGGGCTTGATCCATCCAGTGTCTAAGCACTAGTTTTTGACCGCTAGTGAGATTAGAGCCATATGGTATCTTCTCTCCTTCACCAAGATTCTAGAGTAATCTCCCGAATACATATGGAGGGGAGAAAAGATCTTGCAGCCCCAACAGCAGATCTAAAGTTGTTTCAATTTGTTTCCACAAGGGAGATACTTTTTCACATGTCCACAATATATGCAAGAGCGAACCTTCCTCTTTATTGCATCTAGAACAAATGCTAGGAGGGAGGCATTTCATTTGAGCCAGTTTAATGGGGGTATAAAACATATTATTTAAGATACAATATTGCATTACCCAATAACAATCTTAAGTGTGATATATATACAAATCCTTCCATAAACGTTGCCAATTAATATCTTCCTCAGGAAAAAAACCTTGCTAGATCTTAGAGCAGACTGCTGATGTAGAGGCCAGATTAAAAGGCAACCTGGGGCCCTAGGCCCAAGAGAAATGTGGGGCCCCCCTCACTGCAACCATGACCCTTCACCATGACTGTGCTCCTTTGCTGTAACTGCACCCCTGGGCCACTGCATATCAGTTACTGAAACTTAAAGAAAAATAGAAACATAGTAACATAGAAGTCAGCAGAGAAGGACCTCTTAGCCCACCTAGTCTGCCTTATTTTCCCTACCTTTTTTTTTTTGAAATTCAAGTTTATTAAATTTCCAAAAGGAGAAACAACATCTACATGGGATGCAATAACCTAATTATCTATACCTGGTACAAAGTAAGAAAAGAAAAAAAATAAACAAAACCCTAACCCCTCCCCCACCCCTCCACCCACCCACCCATACCACCCCCTCCTCCCACCCCTCAACCCAAGTGTGCCAAGTAACCTAGTATTATTACAGATGTTACACCAGGAGAACAACTCCTAAAAGTGCAAAGGATATAAATACAAAGAGAACAAGGAAGAAACTTCCATGGCAGCAAGGAAAGCCAAGAGGTCATCGGTGTAAATACAGAGCATATAATTTACCACCTTTTCTGGAATAGATCCATATGGTATCAGCACACTGGCAGAAAGCCTTTCAACATTCAGACATGCTGAAAGCTCAGTCAACCACTCCAGATAAGTCAGGACAGTTGGAGTCCAGTGTCTATGGACTAGTTCTTAATCAGCATCAGACACAAGGGCTATGTGATATCGACGCTCAACACAATTGATAGTACTATAGTCCCCAAAATACAAATTTCAGGAGTGAAAAAGGGAGCAAGGCCCAATAGGGGTCCAAATTGTCACGGATAGCTGTCCAGAGCAGGGCAACTTTACTACAATGCCAGAAAATATGAAGGGGATTTCCTTCCTCCTGCAAACACCTGGTACATTGGGAGAGAGCTAATCTATTGAGCCGAGAAAGTTTCTTAGGCGTATAATACAAATTATTCAAAATATAATATTGGATAAGTTTAAGTCTGTCCTGAGTATGGTATCTGTGCAGGTCCCTCCAAACATGGGACCAATTCAAGGCAGCCTCGGGAAGTAGAGAGAGCCAGATACCAGATCCCGCAACAGGCTTAGGAAACTTATAGTCCAGTAAAAAGGAATATATTGCCGAGAGAGAATGTGGTTTAGAAGCAAGGGTAGAGATGTGAGATAGGAAGGGCTGAACCATGGTTTCTCTGAATTGAGTGCCAAACTTCTCAGCAATGAGGTGCCTTAATTGATATATTTTGAAGACTCTGCCTTGGGAATACCAAATTTGGTAAGAATATCGGAGGACAGAGAAGGCGCCTGGTGAGTATTGGTCCAGACTGGTATTTTTAACATGAGGAAGCCAATCAGGGGCAATCACTGAGTTGCCCAACTTAATGTTAGGATTAAGAACAGTGGGCTGTCCAAGATCCAGTTTGGATGGGATCCTTAAGAACTGCAAACACTGAGAGAGGGATTTAAGAGACGTAAGCATTGTTTGATCCGTTATCCACTGTGAGAGAAGAGAGATGGGAGTATAGTAAATGGCCATAGGATCTAACTTGGACTCCGAGAGGATCAGTTTCTCAATTTGGAGCCAAATCGGGGGAGAGGAATCAGGATTAGACGAGATCCATCTCCCGATTTTGGATAAGTGAGTGGACCAATAGTATAGTAGAAGATTGGGAAGCTGAAGCCCCCCTTTATCCTTAGGGAGAGAAAGCTTGAGAAAGGAATGTCTGGCCCCTTTCCCACACCAGAGGAATTCCGAGAAAACCACGTGGAACTGTTGCAAGTACGAGAGCGGTAACCACAGACCCAATAGGTTAAGCGGGTAGAAGATACGGGAAGGACATTCATCTTAATGATATTAATCCTACCCCAAAGAGAGATGGGAAGATTGGACCATCTAGTAAATCCTGCTGAATTTGAGATTTAATAGTATCCAAATTAAGCTTTTAGCAGGGTTAAGTCAGGTGAAAATGAATACCTAAATATTTAATCAACTTTGGGGCCCAAGCATTCCAAACTTAATAAAGTCCTGCTTATATGTATAAGCATTTAAGGGAAAGATTTCAGACTTAGCTATATTCAATTTGTACTGGGAAAAGTTCCCAAACTGATTAATGAGCAGAATTGCTTGCTCTAGAGAAGTGACCGGGTGAGAAACGTAGAAGTATGTCGGGTCTGTGATACGTTGAGAGGGATGTCCTGCTGGCATACTCACAACCTTTAATAAGGGGAAGACTTGAGTTCAATAAGAAGAGGCTCCAGATATAAATTAAAAGGAAAGGTGATAGGGACAGCCCTGTCTGGTTCCAGTAAACAATTGAAACTTTGAAGAGAAACCCGTTACAGTATATCTTAGCCGAAGGGAATCATATAAAACCTGGATCCATTTAAGAAAGAAACTGGAATCCCATCTTGACAATGTAGCCCAGAGAAAGGACCAGCCATCGCTGTCAAAAGCTTTCTGCATCAAAACGCAGATCAGGGCCATAGGGAGGTGGATGATTGAGCTAGATGAGAAATATGAGAAAGGGTCTGGAGGTGATCCGAAGACGAGCGAGAATGAACAAACCCAACTTGCTCAGGACTAAGAAGATGGAGCCATATTTTCTTAATCCGCTCCGCTGAAACCTTGGCCAGAATTTTCATGTCGCAATTCTGAAGGGATATAGCCGGTAGCTCGCGCGGTTCCGGGGACTTTTGTCCCGCTTAAGAATTAGGACAATAGTAGTCTCAAGTAGGTCAATCGCATTAGCAGAAAAAGATACTGATAAAGCTTGAGGAGTATTGGGGCAAGCTCCTTGGAGAATGTCCTATAAAATTAGTAGGAACCCATCTGGGCTGGGAGCTTTATCCAGAGCCATAGAGGCAATAACAGCCTCAATTTCAGAAAGTGAGATAAGGCGATCAGAGTAGTTATGTGCGAGGGCAGAAGTTTCGAATATCAATACCATCTAGGTAGGCTAGTATGTCAGATAGAGGCGTAGGAGAGGAAGCTGCACTGTAAAGGTTTGTGTAAAATTCCTCAAAACCTTTGCAATCTCCCTGGGAGAAGTTACCATAGAGCCAGAAGAAGACTGCATGCAGCCGGATCAGTCTGAACTTTCCAATGAACGAAGTCTCAGGGCCAAAAGCTTACCCGCTTCGCCACGCTCAATATACCTGGCTTGAGTCTTAATGAGACAGTACTCAGCTTTTTCCCCAGAAGATCAGCATATTCACTTTTGGCTGCCGTGGAGCTTAAAGGATGGTAAGGAGAAGGGGGAAACAAGAGTTCTCCAATTCTAATTTTAGCCATGGAAGATGCCGAGATAGTTGAGCCCTTTTCCTTGCTGAAGCAATCTTAATCAGCTCGCCCCTAAGATAGCATTTTAGAGAACCCCAAATACAATCAAATCTGGTGTGGATCCAAGATTATTCTCCAGGAAAGACGTAAATAAGGGTCTTGATCTGAGTTACGATACGGTGTCTTTTAGAAGCTGGGTGTTGAACTTCCAGACCGTGTCCCTTTGAAATTAAGCCTGGGGATATTTTGCCCACACAATTGCATGGTCGGAGAGAATAATCGGTTCAATGCCAGATAGGAGATGGTTCGGAAAGAGAGTTTTGCTAACCAGAATATAGTCTATCCTAGACCAAGAGCCATGGGGCTGAGAAAAACGAGAAGGGCGAAGAGATGGGTTTGAAAGATGCCAGGAATCACAGAGGCCAAGCATATGGGTAAATCTAACAACGCTCTTTGAGCCGGAGGGTGGAAGATTTGATTTGGGATCCTATCTAACAAATGAGAGGAAGAAGGTTCAATCTCACCCAACACAATTTGGGAAGGGAGCATAGCACTAATTTTTGTCCATGGGGCCATAAAGAACACGGACTACCCCTATTGGGCCATACACAGATCCTAGAACAATATTATCTCCATTTAGAGAACTTTAATCAGTACATATCTCCTCTGGGGAGATATGTACTGTTATATTATTAACCAAGAAATTGACATATTTTTTGATAAGTATCACACCCCCCACTTAGAGTTAGAACCACCTGCAACGAATACCTGCAAGAACCTGGATCGAACCAGCCATTTCGATTCAGCTTTGGTTAGATGGGTTTCTTGTAAGAACAGAATATCTACCTGAAAAAATTCACAGTGTTTGAAAACCTGAGCTCTCTTGGCTTTCTCTCTGAGCCCACGCACATTCCACGATGCAAATTTGGTAACCATTAAAGCCATTTCAAATATAAACCAAAAGCAAAATCAAACAGGTATATACTAATACAACAGGCACACTTGACCCCCCCAGTTCCAGCCACCCATAGACTATCAAAATAGGTTTGCAAGAGTAGATGCACCCTAGACAAATACACCCTAACTAACTCTAAAAAAACCAGACATGTATCCCAGTAGGCTGGAACGACCCCCCCCTTAACACTCCCAAAAAAACATACCCAACTATGTACAAGTTGGCCCCAGACATGTACAGACCCAAAACAAATGTAGGAACAGCGACAGCCTGGCAGCCAATTCCCCATGCAAACCCACATCCCATCAGGCTGTAAGGGACCAGAAAACTGGAGAACAGACAGAATTCAGTAAGCCACAGCGGAAGGACAACCCACCACCTCAGAAAACAATGTCCCCAAACCAGGGAATGGATGTGCAAACCCCTCCATCAGCGCACAATGCAGCTGCGAGCAAATGCAAGAGGCTCAGGAGTATCCCCACCAACCAGCTACCGGTTAGGATACAGGAAAACAGCAAGTATCCGAACTAGCCCCAGCGCCACTGCCACAATGGAAAATATGAAAGCCAGAGGAAAGGCTGACTCACCATCGGCAACGGCAGGAGCAAGGGGTGAGGAAGCAGAAAAATTGCAGCGCAACACCCACAACATCATCGTGGTGTGGACAAGATGTTTCCGGGGAATCAAAAAGCTCTAGGACCAGTCTGGTCCGACAAAAAGTACACGAGCAACATCTTGCCGAGACCGAATAAGTAACTTTCAAGAAAAAAGCACAGACAGAATAGTTCAGCCGTAACACAGTCTCGGTCCAACCTAGCGACCACAAGAGCAGCCAAAACAGGTAAGGCCGACCCAGACAGCTACCGATCACACTACTGGGGAAGAAAAAGGGAAAGTGAAAAGGGAAAGGAAATAAATGACATAATATAACCGGCCCTAAACAGCCAGAAACCACAAACTACTTAATTCAGAGACACCAATTCAGCCATTTGCAGTAAAGAGGTTAGGCATTTTGACAGTCGGGTCTTTAAGAGTCAAGTCCGGGGGCTTCATAGGTCTGAGGACCTCCATCGACTGTAACCTTTAGGGTGGCTGGGTAAAGCATGCGAAAGGGAGTGCCACAGCGACCAGCAGCCCTTTTCACTCTGACTTCTTTCGGTAAATCTTAAGTGATTCGTAGTTTAGAAGTCCCCCAGTTGATAGCCTGCAGTTCCCGAGATTTGTTGAAAACATGTTGTTGCTCGATATAGCTGAGAAACTTCACGATGATAGGTCGTGGAGGAGAGCCAGGTGGAGGTCTGGGCCTGAGAGCCCGATGAGCCCGCTCCAGATGGTAGTAAGGATTGAGGGGCGAAGGGGCCAACTATCTTCACCAGAAACTTTTGAAGAAACATCATGAGGTCTGCTCCTTCCTCGAGCTCCGGAAGGCCCAGGATCACTAAATTATTTCTCCGGCTGTGACCCTCCAGATCCATTGTTTTGGCCTGCAGCTTCCTGACCTGCTGGGCCAAAGAGACCATCTCGGCCTCCGAGGTAAGCTTACACTGCTCCAGTGAGTAAAGCCTAGCCTCCGAGTCGGATACCCTAGTAGTGAGCGCTGAGAGATCCCCCCGAATAGACTTTAGATCGGTCGTGATTGACAGCAGCACCTCTTTAACGGGGCGATCTCCAGCAGGAATCTTTCTTCGGTAAGAGGGCTGGTTGTTTGATTCTTATCTCCAGACCTATCAGAGGCTGGCCCTGGCTGATTCCGCGATTTTTTAGGGAGCTTTTCCGGCGTGGTCGGTGGTGTATGCCTAATTACGGCCTGCTTTTTGTCCGCCTCCATCCCACGACAAACTACGGGATGCACTTCCAAAAACGCCCAAGAACCGACAGGCGGAGTGCACTCTTGCCGGTAATATAACAATTAGATGCCAAACTAGTCGGAAAATTACAAAATAAACATTAATTTGTTGGCAGGAAGGGAGAGCTCCAAACTCCTGCTGCCGCTCAGCCAGCAGACATCACGTGACCCCTTATTTTCCCTACCTACTGTGCCACCGCAGACCCTACTCGCCCTTTGGTATTCACCCCCTTGTGTTATATCTAAGGTCTCCTATGTGTCTAGTACCTTTTTAATACCTGCAAGATATTTGAATGTTTCTATCATGCACCCCCCTTTCCTCCATTCCTCTAGAGAGTACATATTTAATTCCTTGAGTCTTTCCTCATAGGGCTTCTGACGCAGGACCTGCACCATTTCAGCTGCCCTCTTCTATACTGCCTCCACCCTATCTATGTTCTTTTGGAGATGGGGCCTCCCAAACTGGACACAGTACTTGAGGTGGGACCTCACCATCGATCTATTCAGGATAACACTACCTCTGTCTTTCTGCTGGTTATGCCCCTCCCTGTGTTCTTACTGTTCCCTAAAAGTGGCATAAAACATAAATAACCTAACTAATATGCTTCAGAATTAATGAAACTAATAATATCAGTATGGAAAAAGAACAATAGTCTGAATTTTGATCATTTAGAGAACATAATTACTAATTGGCCTGGTAAAAAGAGTTTTTGGATATGAATTGTCATGATGTGCACTTCTCCAAAGCCCCCCCCTCCCCCACCAAACACACATGTATGTGCTTGCAGTCTGGGTGTTATCATTTTGTCCTATCAGGTAAGATCCAGAATAGTGTAGCACTCTACGGTAACCCCTTGGACCATAAAACCACAGATAGTGCTGTGAACTTGAATACAAAATAAATGTTTTGAAATTTCATCTACAGTTGGTTGAATATTTTCAACTGTTACTGCAGAGTTCTACACTGTTCTGGAACTTGTTAAGCATTTGGGCTGGACGCCTATTTGTGTGTGCACCACCTTATCCCTTCAAGTCGCAGCAGCTGCTTCTTTGGACTTTGTCCTGTCAGGTATTATGAACCAGGATGTGGGGCTTTTGTGGGGTAGGATAAAGACCCATCTCTAAAAGAGGCTAGGTCCTCAAGTGGCGTACTAGAGGAGTCATGAACTTTAGAGATTATATTTCAAAGTGAGTGATTGTTGGAAGAAATCATTCCCAGGATCAAACATTTCTGTTATTGATAAGTAAGCCAGGATCAATAAATGGCAAGATTTACTGATGGGATTCTGAAATATGTTCATTTTATTCACCCTGAAAACAGAGCTATATAAGGGTCAGAATTTCAATATGAGTGAGATGAGGAATTAAAAATACAATTTTTAATTGTACCACTGAAATCTTTGTTGAGTTCTTAATTTTAGGAAAGAGATTAAATATAAAGCATACCCACTGAATTGTACTGTTAATCTATTATATATTTAAGAGTAAGACTTGATTCTAAGTGGGGTTGGGAGACAAAGAAAGGAAATGGGCCTGTTCATACCTTTAAAGGTCAGCCTGACCAGGGCCCTTAAACTATCCTCTGCACTTAACAACTAATTAGGAGGTGAGAGTCATGTCACAGTTCAGCCACTGTCTTGCTCAGATTTCTCGGTGGCTGAGTCCTTTACAAAGCAAAAAAACAAACAATGCAGCTCAGCCAAAAGGCATATAATAGTAAATATATGTTAGGGGGATTGCTGGGGGCCCCCCTGGCAGGCTGGGGCCCTAGGCCTGTGCCTATGCTGCCTATGCCTTAATCCGGCCCTGTGCTGATGGAGGTTGTGGGCATGTAGGAAGCAATTTATTAAGAGTAGAAATGCCATGTGGTTTAATTGCTGGGATGGTAATTTGTTGAAGAAAAGTACCTATATAGGAGGGTTTAGGTTCCCTGCCAAATATTTTAATTAGAAGATGCTTAAGTTGAAGAATTTGAAAGGCTGCCAATCGTGATAAACGAAATTTGGCTAAAATCTCTTGTGTGGACAAATTAGAGTCCTGTGAGTAAAAGTCAGTAACAGTATGTTCAGGAAATATTGGTAACCAGCTTCTAGTTATGGGAACTCCTCCTATTTTGAGATTTAAGTTAGCACAGATTGGTTGAGAAAAATCAGAAGTCGGAGATACCTTACAATAACTAAACAATTAAAATATAACTTTTAATGAAATACCAATCAGAAGAGACTGCAAGGCCTTTGGTATGTTCTTCATTGGCATGTAAAGAGTGAGGTTAGGGCTAGTTGTGGGAAGCAAACATGTCCGATTCAATTTACAACCATATTGGGACATTGTCATGATGAGTAAGAAGTTCAGGTAAGGACAGCCATTTCACATTTATACAAGTGGCTGGCCCAGTAATAAAGTAGAAAGTTAGGAGTCGCAGCTCCTAGCTCCTTAGGGTTGGGACAATTTGAGATAAGATCTTCTAATTGCCTTGTCCTCCAAATAAATGAGTTAACATCTGAGTGACTATGTTGAAAGAAGGATACAGGTAACCATATATCCAACATATTTAATGGGTAAAACAGTCTAGGCAGGACATTCATCTTGACAATATTAGTTCTGCTCCACAACGAAAGTGGGAGATTTTTCCATCTTATTAGGTCCTGTTGAATGTTGTGCCATAAGTCCTCTAAATTAAGCTTCCACGATAACAATAGGTCAGAGGTAACATAGATGCCTAGATATTTGATAGACCGGGGGGTCCATTTCATACCAAATTTATTTAGAGCCGAACTATATGTTAAATGATTAAGGAGATAAATTTCGGTTTTACTGAGATTGAGTTTATAGTTCGAGAGTTTCCCAAAAGTGTCAATAATTTCCAGTGCCTCTGTTAAGGAAGAGGCCAGATCCGAAAGGTGAAGCAATATGTCATCTGCATAGACCGAAAGCAGTGGGTCTCTGTTACCTACGGGTATACCAATAACTAAAGGAGAAGATTTCAATCGTCTGATAAGGGGTTCAAGATATAAGTTGAAGAGAAAGGGAGAGAGCGGACACCCTTGCCACGTACCTGAGAAAAGACGAAAAACATCTGAGAGTACACCATTACGGTGTATCTTGGCCAAAGGGGAGAAATATAAAGCTTACATAGATACATAGACAGTGTAGGCAGAAAAGGGCCTATGGCCCACCCAGTCTGCCCATTTGAGCTTGTAAGCTTGAATCCATTTAATAAAGTCACTGGGGAAACCCATTACCTGTAACGTTGCCCACAAGAAATTCCAGTCCACCCTATCAAAGGCCTTTTCTGCATCTAAAGAAATTAATGCCATTGGGGTAGGGGAAGTTTTTGCTGACTGAATAAGATACGACAGTTTACGGAGGTGATCTGCTGGGGTTCTGCCGGATACAAATCCTATTTGTTCTGGGCTAAGAAGGTGAGTCCAGATTTATTCAATTCTACTAGTGAGTATTTTGGCTAGAATTTTAATATCACAATTTAACAGGGAGACTGGACCGGTAGCTCACTGGGGAATGGGGTGGTTTGTCTGCTTAAGGAGAAGAATAATTGAGGCCTCTAATAGGGATGGGTCCTGAATTGCCCGAAAGCATATATTGATACAGGCATCACAAGCTAGGTGCAAGGTCTTAGCAAAGACTTTTGTAAAAATTTGAAGGCAAGACATGTGGGCCTGGAGCTTTGTCCATTGCTAAATTATTGATAGCTGATATTACTTGAAGAGAGATAGAGATAGGAGTGGATAAAAGGACTGGTGTGCAGGTGAAAGAGTTGGTACTGATGAGGCAGTCAAATATTCAAATAACTCACTTTGTGTCTGGGACAAAGAACGTTTATTGTAGAGGAAAGAATAGAATTGTTTAAAAATAAGTGCAATGTCTCTGGGATGAGTTTTAATGGTCCCATCAGGGGCATTAATGGCAGAAATTATCCTTGACACCTTCAGTTTCCTCAGACGCAAAGCTAGAAGGTGACCTGCTTTCTCCCCATGCTCTATATATTTTGCCTGAGTTCTTAATATGGCAAATTCCACTTTTTCTTGTAATAGGGAAGAATATTGGTTCCTTAACTGTAATAATGTTCTTAATAGGTCAGGAGACGAGGAGGAGGAGAGGGATTGTTCGAGTGAGCGAATCTGAGCCAAAAGTGATGTGATAGTAGCTTCCCTTTTCCATTTATGGGTGGAGGTGAGCTAATAAACTCTCCTCTCAAAAAGCACTTCAAGGCGCACCATTCATGGGCCATTCTCTCGACTGAGCCATGGTTATTAGTAACGAATGATTTAATCAAATCGGAGATTCTGGTGATAACATAATCTTCCTTTAAAAATTGTGTATTTAGACGCCATACTGGGTCTCTTTGGAACTTATGGTCTAACAAAACGGTGACCCAGGCAACAGCATGATCTGATATAACTATCGGTTCTGTGGCACAATCATTTAAGCCGTGTATAAGTGAACGACTGAGTAAAATGTAGTCCAGACGGTACCAGGAAGAGTGCACCGTGGATTGAAAAGAGAAAATACGGGCTGTGGGATTCTGTAGTCTCCATGGGTCGCACAATCCAGCAGAGTCAAGGAATTCAGATAACGCTTTCTGGGCATTGGAGAGGGGCTTAAGCAGGGAGTTGGAACGATCCAAATCCTGGTTGGGTGGTAAGTTCCAATCACCACCAAGTATTAATGGGAAAGATGAAAATGATTGCAGTTTACTCAGCAGGTCTAGAAAAAATTCAGGGTTCCCCCTCACCGGCCCATACACACTCCCAAGGACTAGTTCAGTACGATCTAATAGACCATGAACCCACACATATATCCCTTGTGGATCTATGATTGTTGTCTTTGGTTGAAAGGCTATTGAACGGTGGATCAGGGTGGCAGTCCTCCCACTAGCCGTCGACATGCCAGATGCACAGACTTGCCCAACCTCCTGCCTACACAAACTAATAGCTTCCCAAGGGAGGAGATGGGTCTCTTGGATAAAAGAGATATTGGCATGCAATACTGATAAATGTTTGAGAATCTGGAATCTTTTGTTAGGTTCATAAGCCCCTCTAACATTTCAAGTTATAAATTTTTTAATACCACTAGCCATTAACTCTATGAGCCTTCATATATAGCCAGTTTCTTGTACGGTAAAAGTGCACCACGGACTTCCCTCTATGAAAATATTCCCTCAAAAAAATAGTTCTTGGGTTCCCCCAGACCCAACAAACAGGTAGCAGTAACTCAAACCGCCAAACATTTACAGCACATCTAATTCGTAACTCACTAAATTTAAGGGATTATGGAACACAGTAATTATTAATAAACCTCACCCCCCCATAAACCATACCACTTACAACTATTTACAGTTAATTCTCTACCAAGTGCCAATATCTGCTGGCATGTAACAATGTCATTGATAGGTAGAGATCCCTCATGTACCCTAATATGACTACCCCCCATAAACACATCTAAACATATATAGCAAGGATTGAGTGATCCGTACATATTATAATGCACTAAACATGAATTAACCACAAGAAGATTCCACCCTAATGCCCACAATATGAAACAAGAAGTGGCATGAATCATAATAATATTCCTGAGGGTAGCTAGGGTACTCCCTCCCACACACCAGTACATGTGGTTGGCTATTTCTAAGCTAATACTATCCCTCTACCCCCCTCCCCCAGGAACCCAACCAACAAGTAACAACAATATCATAAACATGAATAAAACGTAATGCAATTGTAAAAAGAACCAACCATATAATAGTTATGATACCTGACCTGTTACCAGCTTAGTATCAAATGGGATGCCTTGCAGAAGCTCTGGGTTAAGAACAGATTAGAAAAGGAAATAAAAAGCTAGGGAAATAGCCATAGATGTAGTATAATTGTAGGCAGGAAACTCTAGTATAGAAAGAGGCAAGAAAACTTAGAAAATAAGAGGAGGAAACAGAAGTCATGGAGTGAAATAAAATGTAAGAACTAACTAGGAATGTAGGACTATAGCCCAGACATCATTTGCCAGCATGTCAAAACTAAAAAGATAGCCGGAGAAAGATATATAAAGCAAATAAAACCCAATAGCAAGAGTGAAGGAGGAAAAGGGTATTTTTAAATGAGACTGACTCTAGCCAAACTGATGTGACATACGACCCAGCATGGGAGTAGATGTTTCCAAGGGGAACCATAATGTCAGCGCACTTGCGCACGCAGAAAAACAAACCCCAGGGAAATAGCAGACTGGAAAAAAGGTCCTCAGGATTAACAACACGGTGAAGCGCGAGTTCCCCCAGAACCAGAGGCCATGGGTCATCTCCTTCTGGATCCACCAATGCCAGAGGCCCCTTCCCATCATGCAGGCTCCATACAAACTGGTCACATCCAAGGTAGGCAACTGAAAACATTAACCAGGGAACTCCAGGGCTTCTAGCATTGTAACCCACACCATGGGGATTTAAACAATGAAGGGAGCTTCTTGCCCAATTCTGCCTCAGCTTGAGCAGCAGATTCAAAGGAGAGCCATGATCCATCTACCAACACCTGTAGTCGAGCTGGGTAGGCCATCTGAAATTTAATACTGGCTGCAATCCGTTTACTGACTGTGGAGTGAAAAGCGGCTCTCTTCTGGCGGGTTTCTAAAGGCAGGTCTTGGGTGATACAAAGTCGCTTGCCCTCCCATTGAAAGGCATGCTGCTTTTCTAAATAATTAAGCATTCAGATAATCATCGGGCAGGGGCGAACTCTCAGTTTCAAGGCATAAGGACCTGTGCCCTTTCAATTAGATAGGGGTTATGTGGAGAGGGGCCTACGATCTTGTTAAACAGTTTCTGGATGAATATAATAGCAGAGGAACCCTCCTCCTCTTCTGGTAATCCAAATATTAGGATATTGTTTCTTCTGCTATGTCTCTCTAGATCTTCTGTCTTGAGTTGCAGTTTTATTATTTGTTGTTTGAGCTTTATTATATCAGGATCTGTCTTGTCTCCCAAGTTTCAAGAGAGTGATGCGTGCTTGGTATCTGCCACTGCTTTAAGATCAGCCATTCCACTTATATTTTTAAGATCTGCAGCTATGTCCTGTAGCGTTTCTTTGAGCAGTTGCAGCTCTTGCAGGAATCGTTCTTCCGACAGTGGAACAGAAGCTGAAAGAGTGCTCAGTTGTTTAGCAGAGGGACTGCTGTTGAGACTTGGCTTTCTTGGCCTGCTTATCAGGCGAGACCGGGGCGTATGTCTGGGTAAGGTTGTTTTCATTTCTGCCTCCATCT
The DNA here is from genome assembly GCA_016271365.2 of Neoceratodus forsteri. Taxonomy (NCBI): domain Eukaryota; kingdom Metazoa; phylum Chordata; order Ceratodontiformes; family Ceratodontidae; genus Neoceratodus; species Neoceratodus forsteri. The sequence continues at coordinate 974,421,973 of CM057450.1, read as the reverse complement.
CGGTTTAATTGCCTGTAGAAACACTAGAAAATTGGTCAAATGGTCTCCTCAAGTATGCAGGAACAATATCAATGAGGCAATCGCTGCAAAACTGACCCAATATAAGTTGATTAAAGTGGATTTCCGAAGGGGGGAAGCAGGAGCCCAAGGAACAGCAGCTAGCAAGCCAGACCCATCACGTGATCTCCCCACACTCACCAGTTTTTGATGTAGGGAGAAGGAGTTATGAACAATTGCCAGAGGTGACTGAGGAGACCATTCCTGCAGGGTACAGCTATATTCAGGGTAGGGGGAAGACAGGAGGCGGGAAAGTCAAACAAGATCATTGTGAGATTTGAGATGTGGGGCTGCCAGTGCTGTGGTCACTACCTGACCATGGATGAGAGCAGACAGCAATGGCTAACACTTGGAGTGGCAGGATAACACCTAAATTGTTTCATGGATTCAGTGTAGGGAGATTACCCTTGAGGGGTTTGTCGAGGTTTGTTGTGACAGTATCGAGGGGACTGTGTATACAGCATTCAAGATTCAGAAGAGTGGTGAGCCAGCCAACTCACACTGTGAAGAAGGGTGCAGAAAAGGACTGGAGGAGGATTACTGAGAACTGTCTTGTGGGGTTCTGCAAATCACAGGTAAGGGAGCAGACTGACACTAGATGTTGGGTGGATTCAATCAAGGCATTAGTATGCCTCCTGCCTAATTAATGTTGTTATCCATAGCAAGTCCAGCCCTAATGAGGGTATGAAAACAGTTTTCCCAGTGCGTCTGAATGCTTCTTTCTTGGCTACCCAGAAAGACCTGGTTGTTGGTTAATGAGGTGGGAACACGTTAAAACATGGGGACTGTACATACTGCCTTCTTTGTGCATAAGGGTGGTGATCCATCTGATGTTTATTGCAGGAGCAGAAGTGAAACACTGATGAAAGAAGACTGGAGATTGATTTGGGAGGCATAATTTAACAGAGTCAGTCAATGAAGCATATCGGTATAGATGTGCACTACACTCTGAGGTACAAGATTACGACCTGAAGTGTGATAATTCTCTTTGCGGAACTAGGAAGCTCATATGCAGCCCCAGGCAGTAATAAGGACAGGGTGTGAACAGTGGACTGTTTGATGGCTGGTGGGCAAGGTGCGGTGGGGGGGGGTCATAACAAAGAAGAAGACTACATGTGAAGCGTATTTTTTGATTAGCAAGAAAGTATGAACTTTGGCATTGACCAGACCAGAACTTTGCTACAAACATCAGGACAGTACAAACCATTAGACCACCAGGTATTTGAAGAGGTTTACTGTACTGCAGTTTGCCAAAGAGAAAGTCAGTTGGAATACAACACAATTTCAGCATGTTAAAGTAAACAAAATGAGCAAAATCATAATCTAACATGAGTGTTGATCAAAATAATCCACATGTTAAGTCACGGTTTTGATAATTTTGGTGAAACAATTTCAAACAAAGGGGAAAAACAGAACTAGTTAGCACTATAGAGAGCCATCTAGCTCTCCTCCTCTAGCTCCAATGATGTCATCACTTCACACATTTGGCAGCCATTTTATGGAACAGACAGAGCAGGTTTTCAGAACTGGAAGGCTGAAGCTTACTTTTTCAGATGCTACAAAACTGCATTTATGTTATTCAGATAAATGCAGTGTTAGTATCAATGTAAACAGCAGCCTTTCCTTCACCTCTCTATGAAGCCAGGTTTTTAAATTGTTTCTTTCTAAAAATAGGTTGTTTAGGTGTCCTTTAATAGAAAACCAAATACATGAAAAAAAAAAAAGAGAGAGAGAGAGAGAGAGAGTCAAACAAACATACACACACTCACATACACAAACTAACTATGAAGGTAGAAAAATATAGCACAACAGAAAATGCCCTACAACAGAAAGGCTACTTTTTTTTAAATAAAGAAATTGGGGAAGAAAACAGATGCAAACTACAACAATTAAAAGGTTCTCCTCAGCAAATTGCAGTCTTTTTTTTTACTTTGTTTTATTAAAATTTCCAATATTCATACTAGAAAATACAGAAACATTCTCAATACAGAATGATACAAGATATGTGTTTCCAGATAACTGAGAATACAGTATAGGCACAGCTCACAAATAAACAGACACTATCACTTAGATATATCCAAAAGTAAGAAAGCAAAATGAATGAGGTGAGTTACAACATCCTTGCAGGAGCTGGGGAAATGGTTGGGGAGATCCCCCCAAACTATATATATATTCACTAGTGTAATTATTTCTGGCACTGCATTCACAACCTGAAATAGATTCACCCCAAGTACCCCATAAACCATGTCTGGAGGGGTAAACTTGCAGAAATAACAATCAAAATAACACTCTGTGAAACCACAGCGAGTGCAGTAGTACACTCATTATCAAACACAATGCATATTTAACATTAGCCAGAAAAATAAGAGTCTAACAGCAAAGAAAAGCATATAAATTTAAGTATAAAAAGTTTGAGACCTGCTCACAGGATGTACTGAACAAGCAAGATTATGCTCCCCTCATACTGTAAAACATCAATAATTTTATAGCCAGCAGAACAGACATTTAAGATTCATGTGAGATGTCCATAAGCTCTAGATATCTCAAGTTATTAAAATTACAATCCGTTAACATGGGCCTTAAAAATCGATACGTGTAAGTCCAGACACTTACGTCATCTGGGTCCTGTTCCTCCCTGGGAGATAAAGTCTCTAAAAACGGAAACTGCTTCAGCTTCTGTGAAAATATAAGGTTTGCCTTTATAGGTGAAACAGAGGCGTGCAAGGAAAACAGAGTTAGCAAAATTCCATATTCACCTAGATGTCGTTTCAGCTGGAGGAGAGCTTTGCTTCTGTTTGGGTGTCCCCAGACTGCAGCTGTCTCTATATCCCTGTCAGCTGCCAGCACTGTTAGGCGTTCTTCTAGGGAATCCAATGTTACGAAAGCACTGCTGATGATCAAGGCCACCCTTCAGTAGATCTCCTATGTAGCGTGAGTCGAAAAATACATTTAACATGCACTGACTCTCCGGACAGGCCCAATACAGTAGTAAATATCGATTCCAAGACAGATTTAAAATCTTTAGGAGTTACTGAGGAGAGAGCCCCACGCTCTTATATTAGCTGCCCTGAGCTGATTTTCAAGGGTTCCATTTTATTCTCAAGGAATTTGGAGTCCTTAAGCTGGGCCTCGGCGTAGCACTCCTGATGACTATTGAGATCTGTGATAGCCTTGGAGTTCTCCTCAACTCCTGCTTCCAGCTTCAAAACACACTGATCCATAGCAGACAGTCATTGACTTTCTCCTCTATTTTTTGTAGAATAGCAAAAATCCTGTCTGTATTCGGGTCCTTCGGCATTAGAGTAGATGCGGCCTTCTGAGGGCCTGGTTTAGGGAGCATATATTCGTCCACAGATTTAGAGTGGGAAGCTGCATACTAGTCAGCTTTTTTTGGTCCCATTATATACCAATCTGCTACCCGGTCACAAACGAGAATAAATATGCCATATGATGATCGGATATTAGTGAATTTTAGATAAAATAACTCGAGCTTTGTGAGAGCTAATCTAAGGCACATCTGTTCAGCTTGCCGGCTAGCTCTGCCCCCACCGCAAATTGCAATCTTACTCCCAGCAAATTCAGACCATAGCACCCACCAAAAACAGATGGATATCAAAGGTCAAATATTTTTTGCCATTTATTATAAAAAGCAGTACAAAAAATACATTTTAAATGTGAGAAAAAAAAAGAACTAACGTTTCACAAGGACAACGCCCAGCTTCATCAGAGTTAATCTCATTACACTTCCACCACAGTACATATATATATATACACCCCAATCAATGCAATTAAGAAAGCAGCACATATAATGTTACTTATTAAAATTACTTGACATTAATCAATTAAGCCATGAACAAAAAACAACATTAACAATCTTTTTTCAGGCAAGCTCTAGTTCACTGAAGCAGTACATCCCTACTGCCAGTGCAGTCCAGAAAAGATTGACAATGTGTTGTCACCATAATATGTCACCTTCAAGGTTGGTCTTTTGACCTATAAATCCCTGCACAGACAGGGTCGGGGCTACCTGCAAGAGCTCCTGAACCCTTACTGTCCTGGCTGTCCACTCCCAGGGTACAGTTGAAAACTTCTAGTTCTCATGCCTTTATGTTCGCAGCCCCAACCCTGTGGAATTCTCTACCTCATCAGATTCAAGAGTGCTGGACTGTGGGGAGCTTTAAGACAGCTTTGAATACTTACTTGTTCTGACAGGCTTTCGGGGATCTTATATAATATGCTGCTTCCACCAATCTTTTTATTTTATTGAGAGAATTTTAATTGTTTGTTGTTTTGTTTTGTTTTAAAGATTTGTACAGCACTTTGGTTTTGGATAGTGTGCTTGATAAGTAAAGTTTATTATTATTATACTACTATGATTTATAGTAAGATTTGTAGAAGTCAAGTAGGCTACATGCCCATAAACGACTCATCCACTAATTAGAGTGGAAGTGCAGATGGTTTCAATTGACTGAGATAAATTTATCCAGCCTGCTCTTGAATTCTTGCTTATTTTTACTTATAATTATTTCAATAGGCAGTTTGTTCTATGCAGACATCACTCACTGCATATGCAGACATTACTGTCTGTGTATGATGACATTTTATTTATCAGCTTTAAAGACCACCCCCAATCTGGAGTGAATGACCTCCAGTACCTGCAGTATCTTCTAAAATTCAGTACCTAATGCATTCATGAGCTCAGGACCTTGCAGAATATAATATAATAATAAGTATCACACCTCAGTTTTGAGTTTGTAAGGTTATTAAGTTAAATGTATTTAATATATTTATACAGGAAAGCTCTTCCTGTCTATTTATAACCTTAGTTGCTCTCCTTTGAACACCTTCTATGTTATTTATTTTTATTGATATTGTGTTGTCTATATGGAAGCCAAAATTGTGTAACACAGTCCAAATGGTGATGAACATAGGCTCTGACGAGAGGTGCAAAATTATGTTCCTGTCTCCTACAAATGCTACATTTAATTGCCCGTAGGCTCCTATATACCTTTGAAATGGCCTCCATACATTGCCTAGTAACAGTTTGTGAATTTGTTATATATGTGCGAAATTCTTTGTCATGAGTTGACACTTTCAGTTTAACTCCTTGTAAGAAATGAGTATGTTTACTATTGCAGGTGCCAAAATGCAGTACTGAGCATTTGTCATGGTTGAACTACATTCACAATCAAAACTAATTTTAAAGGTTCTAAGATGTATGCCCTTATGATTTTCAAGAGATGAGCCAATATCAGGTCCAGACCTGGAGAGCTAAGAGACTTTAAGTTCTTTATCCTTGTGCCAGTTTCCTTTATCGTAATATTGACTGCATTTGGAATAGACTTTATACTGTACTGTTTTAGTTGTACAATTTGGAGGTAAAAATATCAAGCAAAAGTATTTGTTAAAAACCTCCATATGTCCTGGGGTGAAATGGAAGTTAACTCATTGAGGCGTAAAGGTCTTACCTGAACATTTTTTTTTAGGGAATATATGTAACTTAAAAATTGTTTGCTGTTAGACTTACTTGCATTTTTTTGCAATTGAAAGTTCCATGTTTTTTGACCTTCCTTACTGACTTTCAAAGCCCTACATGATCAGGGTCCAGCCTACCTGAAAGAACGTTTGGTTTCTTACTGCCCCAGTCGATCGCTTCGCTCGGCCGACGAGGGGTTGCTAGAGATTCCAAGAGTGAGTCTTAAATCATCAGGTTGTAGAGCTTTTCCTTACACCACACCCACTCTTTGGAATTCTCTACCACGCCAGTTATGAGAGTGCGCCTCCGTGGAGGAATTTAAGAGGGGCTTAAAAATCAATTTTTATCAAATAACCTATTTGGAAACTGATTTTATTTGAAATTGCTGATTATATTGTGATTTTATTGTGTTTTATATTGAATTTTATTATCTGTGTTGTTCTATTTTGTATAGCTTGATAATCAGAAAGGCGCTTTATAAATAAATTTATTATTATTATTATTTTAGTTTTTCTTATGGAGATTTATAGATGTCCCATTCCTTTGATTTATATAGATTTATAGATGTTCCATTCCTCTGAAGTTTTATGTTTTAAGTACTGTAAGGTCTGGAGCAAGGGGACCAGGCGGCTGTTGCCCACAAAGGAAGGAGGAAGAAAGCTGCAGAGGAAGTCAGAAGGAGCTGGCTCAGAAAAGGCAGAGGGAGCTGTGTTTTTTGTGCAGTTGGCTACTGAACTCCTGCACTGAGCTGCAGCCTTCCAGCTACAGGATGGGGCCAATCCATGGGCAGAGAGTACAGCCTATCCAATAGAAGGAATAGCAAGACGTAGGCTCCTGGAGGAGCCAGTCAATGAAGGAGGAGCAAGTTTTGAGTGGAGCGGCTGACTTTAAAAAGCCTGCCAGCCACTGCTTACTTCACTTTAAGGTCCAGGGAGCAAGGGGACCAGGTGGCCATTGCCACACAAAGGAAGGAGGGAGGAAGCTGCAGAGGGAGTTGGCAGGAGCCAGCTTAGAAGAGGAAGGGGGAGCTGTGTTTTTTGTCCCACCCTCCGACATCTATTAGATACCCAATAAAGGGATGACCACTACCCGAGAGGACTGGTCATTGGAGAATGACAAGAGGAGGAGTAACTATCAGGTAACAGCAGCTGGAGGAGCTCAACAGAGAGGGTGACCCCAAGGTGAGCTGTGGAATAGGGACTCAACCAACTGAAGGAACCCAGTTTTTAGATAAGGTATTGTGACTTCCATTTCTTAAAGAAGCAGTGCAATAAACAGACATGTTTTATATTTCATTTCTGATTAGTTGTTTCTAAATGAATATGACATCTATGTTTCATTTTTACATGTGGTGCATGTCAAAATATAGTTGGTGAGTAGTCGGGTCAGATCTTGTCTTTACGACTTACATATATCCGCCAGGTTGCCATTTTAAAAACATGAGCTCGTACCGCTCCCAATTTCTATGCATTTTGAATATGTGGTGTCCATTCTGATTGCATGCAAGGAGGATGTTGTTAGATCTGTGTGCTAGTGTCCACATGAACGAGAACATGTGGCACGTTCTGTGACCGCATACTGTTAGAACTGTTGACAGAGTGTGAATTTGTCAGAAGCTGTCGACGGCGTATATTTAAAGCAGCAGTGCAAGGAACTATCAATAAAACCATTGTTACCCCATTTTAACACTATTACAATTAGTTCGCTTCAGGTATTGGATATCCACAGTCGGCACACGTATCTAAATACAATATTTCGTTGTAGTGCCTCTATTTTCTGACAGCTATTATAGCATATGCACGAATACAGTCATGAATAGCAGCACATATTCAAGTGATTCATCTGAGTCACGGTGATTTACCAATACCTTTTTAAATATTAGACATTTTGGGTGTGAAAAGTGATTTATTCTCTTTGCTCTTATTTTTGAAAGTGGAATAAATGACAGCACACCTAACATGAAAACAAAATGTAATGACATATGGGAAATATTGAACATAACAGACCATGGAGAATGGGGGGAATGAATGTAAGAAGGATAAGTGATGTATATTGTATGTGTGAGTGGCATTAACAGGCATTCAGTTTTGGCATAGATGCGGCCATCAATGTGTAGTGTCCTAAGCTGGCTGAGTTAGTGGTTGTAAGATTGAAGTGAGGATGGGAGGTGGGATGTTCTGTTCAATATATGTACTGTTTATTATTCTGTATTAATACTTCAACTGTTGTTCTACTAGTAGATATCTGATTGGAGGGCACATATTTAGAATGATACACTTGTGCTGTGAGTTGGGGTGCCATCATTATTTGCACATAGAAACATAGTCTTTGGCGGCAGATAATGATCACATGGCCTACCTAGACAGCCCATATCCCGAAGTACTGGATATGCTGTAGGCCATGTTTAAGTAACAGCCCTTTTTGTTTTTTAACCCCACAAGCATGCATTCCTGAATTCCCCATCTGTTTTGGACCCCAAGACATTCTCAGGAAGAACGTTCAATGCGTGTCCCCCCCCTCCCAGTTGTGTTCTCTTCCTCTGGGATTTTTGTTTCCCAGGTGTATTGCTTTGCATTATTTTACACTGAATCTAAGCAGCCATACTTCTGACCATTCCGCTTACATTGCCATGTCAATTATCATCATTCTTACCCCCACCACCTTGTGTAAACTCTGTTCCAGAATGTTGTGTTGAATGCAAAGAGGTATACTTTTTCTTCCAGTCCCTCTGCACCTTTTCACCTCTTCCTGTACATGTCCCAGCACCTGTTTTATCCTAACACTGTGGTCACCTCTACTGTAACCTCGGGTAGTACATTCCATAGTTGTACCACATTCTCCATAAAGTATTTTCCTTTTTGCTTTTAGTTTATGTCAGTCGGGTAGGTTCAGTAGGCTGATCCTGCCTATTTTCAGGAACGATCTGGTCAAGGGGGATACAGATGAATGGTAACTTACCATTGATCAGATTAAGATGTTGGTGGTGTTTTTAACAGGTGGGGGATCTTAAGGCGCTGGGGAAATGCTCTTACTCTTTTAGATAAGTGCCATGGGATCTTTAACATGCAAGCTGAAGTACCACCTGCACAGGCAGATGGGACCTCAGTTTAACGTCTAACGCGAATGACTGCACCTCAGAGTGCAGCACCCACATCTCATGCTGCACTACAATGTCTGTATTTTGATAATAACCCAAGTGCCTGATGTGTGGATAGAGGCAACAGCCTTCTGATCCCATGGCCACAGAAGCAAGTGTGCTACCTGCTGAGACACTAACACTGCTTCTCTCAACCAGGAGTATCCTGATCTCTAGCCACCAACTCGCCCACTGGAGGCCCTCCCTTCACCTTCATTTGAAATGCCTGATTTAAGCATACCCCATCTACCCCTTTGAAATACTTGAATACCTCAATCATGTCCATTTGTATATCCTCTTCTCAAGCAAGTGCAGTCTGAGCTCTTGTACTCTCTCCACCTGTGACATATTCCCCAGGTAGGTGGTCAGAAGCCTGAAAAGTTGGGGTTCACTGCACAAATTTTTTAAAATGGCTAATATGTCAGCTAGGTGGCAGTATGGCGCATTGGTTTAAGGCTCTGAGCTGCAAACCTGGATATCAAGGTTTGAATCCCACACCTCCCACTTGCATACTGTGTGACCCTGAGCAAGTCACTTAACTTCCTTGTGCTCACAGGTCATCCCTGTAATCAAGCTTCAACTTAGTTTGCCTCTCCTGACTAAACAATTTTCCCCTTCCCTTTGCTAGATTGCATAATATACTCAAGTTACTGCCAAGTCTCATCAGCACAGTGGTACTCTGCCCTGCATGATACGTAAAAGTGAAGCATTTCTTGCCTATTTTATTGTGTGTCAGGCAGTCGATTAAAAAAAAAAAAAATACTGGCAGATACATTTATTTATTTTATTTTGCAATCAGTTTACAACCTTTGAGCCAGAGGCTCATTTCCAAAGTACCTCGTCCAGTGTGGTAGAAACAGAAGAGAACATAATACATAAAGATGCAGGCATACATGGATCCAGGGTATAGGTTACACAGTTTGCATTACAAGTGCAGATTCAGGTATTGTGAACAAAAGGAAGGTTACAGAGTTTAGCAGCATAAGTGAATGATACTTGCAAAAGAAACATGCATAACAAGTTCCATGGTACAGGTTACAGAGTTAGCGGAGCATGTGACCAGGCCAACACAGCAGATAGTTTGATTTGGATACAGTAGCGCATTCTAGTAGGACAATTTAGCAAGCAGTATATTAGGATTCTAGCATACATAGTACATTCTTGAAAACTGAGAGAAGGTAGGCAGTCGGATATGGTAGTAATGTCGAGGAGGTAGGATTAAGGTGGTACGGCGAGGGTGCAGCCCAGTGGGCATTGTCACGAAAAGGGTGTTGTACACTGCTATGCACAGATGCAGCAACGATGTTGATTAGATCGCTTTTGAGCGCAGTTTTGAACTTGGAGATAGTGGGGATTTCCGCGATGGAGAGAGGGAGTGTGTTGTACCAAGAAGGGGGTCTATGGTGGAAAGACCTCTGTCCATGCAAGGTCCTAGATCGAGGAACCAGGAAGGTGGCCTTGCAGGAGGTCCGAGTACTGACTAGGGGTTGGGCTAGGAGGAGGGAGGCTGTCAGTCCGGGTGGTGACAGTCCTAGCAGGGTTTTTTTAGCTATAAGGCAAGTTTGATATTGCAGCCGTTCGTCAAGGTTTAGTACTGTTGCCATGTCATAAAGCTGACACGTATGTGTGAGCCTAGGGGCCCCTGTGATTAGCCTGCATGCCTTATTTAGGACGAGGTGGATTTTGTTTAGGGCAGTCGTGTTGGCAGCACCGTAGACAGGTAGCCCATAGTCAACTAGGGATAATATGGAGGATGTAACTGCAAGCCGGAGGGCATCGGGGAGACAGTTTTTGTGAGCGTTTAAGATACCGAGCCGTATATTGATAGCAGAGGCAAGTGCATCAATGTGGGTGTGAGAGGTGAGGGCTGAGTCAAAGGAGATCCCTAGGTACTTATAGGGTGGACTTGCTCAGTTGCTGTTTGGGTAGGAGAGGATACGGAGAGGGGATTTAAAGCTTTGTTTTGGGGGTGGGCAAAGAGCATGGTTTTAGTTTTTTTAAGATTTATGACCAGTCTATGCTCTTTAAACCAGGTTTCAGTGTCATTATAGGAACGTTGCAGGGAATCCTGGAGGGAGGAGGGGTTATGGTTGGTGGCGAAGATGACGGCATCATCTGCATACAGCAGAATTTTCCCAGTGCATGCACTGGGCAGGGTATTAAGGTATAGCGAGAAGAGTAGGGGTCCCAGGATGGAGCCCTGTGGAACCCAGAGAGGATAGGGACATGGATTGGAAAGTGTCCCACCAATATTGACACATTGGGAGCTTATGGATAGGTAGCTGGAGCACCAGGCAAGTGGCCCAGTGGTGAAGCCTGAGTGACAGAGGGCTTCCAGCAGGAGGGGTGTGAGACCATGTCGAAGGCCTTTGAGAGGTCGAGAACACGCCCCAGCTAGGAGCCTGTGTCCATGGAGGAGTGTAGGAATGATGAGAATTCAACAAGAGCTGTGCTAGTACTGTGTCCTGCACGGTATCCATGCTGTTCAGGGCAGAGGATGTTGTGTTTGGTCAGGTATTCAGTGATTTGCATGGCAACCAGTTTTCAAGGTTTTGGAGGGGGTGGGAGTTTGGAGATGGTGGGTGGTTCCCAGCTAAGGACCTGTCACCCTTTATGGATAGGAGTAACAGTGGCAGTTTTCCATGTAGTGGGAATTGTCCCAGGCAGAGGGATTTGTTGAGAAGGCTGGTGAGTGGGGTAAGACCTGATCCAGTACCAGCCTGAGAATTCTGTGGTCCAGGGAGTTGTCACCAGGACTGTTGCCTTTTTAGTGCACAGGTCAGGTGCGGTCTGACTTCTGGGCGGTAACCCTTGAGTAGAAGCTAGGGCGTTGGAGGGCAGGGGCAGATTTGGAGGGTGGTTGGTCAAAGAAGTTACAGGGAGGATAGGGCTAAGGTCAGTAAAGGAGGTGTTTAGGAGGTTTGCAATGTCTGCAGGGTCCGTTATGGTGGTGTTGTCAGTAATAATCTGGGATGGGGAAGAGGGCGGTGTTCCCACTCAATTGTTTGACGTTATCCCAGAAAGTACGGGAGCACCCCCAGGAGGCGGTGAGGGTGGCCTGATAGTGGTCGGCCTTGGCTTTCCTGATTGCCCATGTGCACTTATTCCGAGCAGCGTTGTAGGCCTGTCTGTCTGCTTGTCACCTAGTTTCTATGGCAAGGTGCCATAAATTATCCCTATGCCTGAGCAGCTGTAAAAGGGCAGGAGTAATCCAGGGCAGGTTATGTTTTTTGGTTTGGATGGCTGAGAGGGGAGCAAAGAGGTCACAGGCTTTACTAAAGGTTTGGGTAAAGAAGGCAAGGGCAGTGTCTATATCAGGAGCGTGGTGAATGGGGGACCAGTCTTGTTGGGCAAGATATTGTTTAAGGTTTTTCAGACCACACAGTCTGAAACGTCGGCGGGGCGTGCACTGGGCAGTGGGTCTTGGTGAGGTGGCCATCCAGCAGAACAGCACAGGAGAATGGTCACTGAGTGAATCAGGGAGGACTTGGATGTCCAGAATTTTTTGGGGGCGGGTTTGTGATGATGACATCTAGGAGGGTGGTGGTACATACAAGTAGTTAAAGTCTGTTAGAAATGCCTGCAGCTGCCACATCAATAGCAAAAGCAGAGGTGCAATCAGTTAAGAAATTCCTCACTGCTGTTGTACATTTTAGACACACGTGCCTTTTTTATGCCTTCATACATGTCTTTCTTCATTTGTCAGGTCAGTCTCCTGTTAGAATTAAGAAGGCAATTCTCCTTTCTTATATCATCATGATGCTTCATGAATAATACTATTTTATTTTAAAAAGATGTGCTACACAATCCTTGCTAAGTGTTATGCAGTTAAGCGATAATGCACAACATGGTGTGTGTTATTGCTGAATTTACCCACCACTTCACCATTAAAAATAGTTTGCAATACGTGGCCAACACTGCTGTTCGCATGTCATGAAGAGCCGTCCATGACATACTAACATGAAGGTTTAGGACCCAAATCTTGCCCTGTTGCGGCACCAGTTACCGCGACAGCATCCACATCCATGTTCCTATCAGCCGTCATTGACTGAAGCTCAGACATCTTGTTGCTCAAGGTAATAGCATGTATCATGCAAACATACAAACATACGTAGCAGCCAGCAGAGGAAGGCCATTTGGTCTATCAAGTATTGCATGGTCCACAGGTTGAGTGCATTCCAAGTGTCCACTACCCTATCTGTAAAGAAGTGCTTCCTGACCTCCCTCATAACACCTCCTACACTTCATCTTAAGACTGTGCATCTTCGTGATAAGGTTGCCACTCAGATTAAAGAGACTCTCCTTATCAACCTTATTTATCCCTTTAAATTACTTTAAGGTCCCAATCATGTCCTCTCTCTCTCTCTCTCCTGTCCTTCAAGGACTACATGTTCAGTGCACTCAACATCTCCTTGTATGCCTTGCCCTACTGACTGGCTATCATCTTTGTAGCCCTCCACTGGACGTTCTCCAGCTGGTTAATGTCCTTTTTTTGAGGTGTGGGCTCCAGTACTGAACTTCATACTCTGGATGCAGCCTTACTAGTGACCTGTACAAGGGCAGTATGATTTCCTCTCTCCTAATATTGATCTCACTAGTTATGCATCCCAGCATCTTGTTTGCCTTTGCTGCTGCTTTCTTGCACTGTGCAGATTGCTTCGGTCACTAGTGATCATCAATCCCATGTCCCCTAGCTTCACACCACACCATGAGCCATACTTATTACATACATCTTGTATACATATGACAGTATAACATGGGTTAATGTAAGGCTGTTTTTTCTTCTATTTATACGCCCACATCCCCAGGCATCCTTCAGGAGTGCCCACTGGAATCCACCCTAACTCCCAGCCTGAACCACCGCATCTCCAGAATCTCATCCCCGTATGACCACAGGCAGGCCCAACCACCGTATCACCCTCTGGGCTGGTTCCACCCTCCCCTGGAGGTTGGCTCCTAAGTGTGAGGTGCCTTACCTACAGACAAAGTCTCTAACAGAGATTTGTTTCAGGTAAAATGGAGGCCGGGGAGGGGCGCCCTGAGGTTCAGGGCAGGAGTTTGGGATGGGAGTGGAGGCAGGCAGTTCGGAGAACAGACAGTTGAGTGCTGAGGCTATGGTCTGGGGGTTGTTACAGTTGGCCCCCCCTACATTCATGTAGATGACCGAGTGCTTGGTGGACACACCGACCATATTTTTGATGTTTTGCCAGAAGCACCAGGGGTTGTAGGCCGATTGGAGCATGGCTGATTTGCAGAACTCACTCTTGGCGGCACGTATTGCGGCCTTGCAAGAGTTCCTGAGCCGTCGATACTCAAGGTGGTCATGTGTTTCACTGGAAATTTTGTAGTTGATCCAACTCTTGTCTCTCTGCTTCATGAGATCGAGTAGTCCACCATGGAGCTACTTGGTGACAGTACCCCTCACCCCTCCTTTTTGTGAGGGGAGCGTGCCTGTTCTGCAGGGGGATGAGAATCTCAAGGAAGTGGTCCAGTCCTATGGTAGGGTCATTGGTGCTGAGAACCCTAGACCAGTCGGTACGATGTAGGCCATCCAAGTAGTCATGAAGGATAAGCTTGGAGTAATCCCTCATCTGAATCACTCTACTAGGAATTTTGGGGGCGGTGGATCCCCAGATGCAGTAGATGGGAGAGTGATCCGATATGGCGTCCAGGAGGGTGCCAGATTGGATGATTTTATTCAGTCAGTTGCACAGTAGCCAGTCAATAAGTGACCCCTTGTCCCCCTGGGAGGAGGTCCTAGTGGGTACTGTGATGGTCTGATTGAGGGCGAGGCCAGACAGAAGTGGCTCATAAAGTTTGGTATTAGGCCCCAGCCAGTTGAGGTTGAAATCCCCCAGGATAAGCACCTCATTAGACCCAACCTTGCCTTTAAGGTGGTCAAGTAGAGAGGAGAGTCCTGGTAAGCCTCCCTTAGGCGGATTGTAGACACAGACCAGGTGCAACTTTTTTGTGTTACCGAGCAGTAGGATGGAGTGAATGAATTCACAACCTGTAGAGTCGGGCGGAGAAAGTGCCACAACGGATATGTTTAGGTGCCCCCTGAAGTATAGGAGTACACCCCCCCCACGTTTACTGCCAGTCCTATCCAGCCTGATGAGGCTGTAACCCAGAATGGCACATGCGGTGTCAGGAATATCAGGCTTCAGCCATGTTTCCGTGATACCCATGATGTCAGGCCCGTACAGGGTTACCCATGCAGTCAGTTCTGCTATGTTATGTAGGATACTGCGGATATTTAGATGAGCTATTTTTAGGCCTTTTTTAGACAGCCATGCTGGGGGTGGCTTGGGTGGGTATGGAGTTGCTGGGGGACCAGGATAGGAGGGTGTGTTGGCCGGCTGCACGAGAGGATCCATAGCCTGGTCTATCTGGGCTGCAAGGTAACCCTGGGCTTTAGGTGCAGTGTCCAGAGAACCAGTTCACAATAGGAGTAAACCTAACAGAGCCCCAGGGGCAACTGTAAGAGTGAAAAGGTGTCAAGGTGTCATAGGTGGGGCTGAGACTGGGGCAGTGGTTAAGGCAAGGAGAGGAGTCAAGGGACAGCTCTTCACCTGTGGTATAGTGCCTTAAAAAGAGCACAGGAAGCCAGAGTCACAAAATAATGTGCCTAGGAGACGCACATAAAGCAGTCAGCCGGGCACACACACATATAGAGAAAATGCCAGCAGCCCTCTAGTGGCGAACAGCTATAGCCTGCAGATGGTAAAGTGGGCTGATAGGATAAATCAGCCCATGTGATGAGAGCTATAAAGCTCCGTGTCGACCACGGGTGGTGGTGGGGGTGGTGGGGCAGCTGGCGGAGCCGGTGGGGCTAGTCCTACGCAGTAGCGCAAGAGAAAAGACAGCGTGGCGTTCTCCGCATGGGTCCAAGACAAAGGCAGGTGCAAGGGCGAACACAGAGTCACAGAAATGCTCAGGTAAGCCGCGACTCCTCTCAGTAGGGTGAAAAATGCACTGTGAAGAATGCCCTGGAGTAAGGAGGAGTGGAATTAGCAGAATTTACCTTGATCGGCTGGGGCTCGCTTCGGGGGGTGGGGAGAGCAGCAACGGCTACCCTCGCGACTGGGAGGTCCCTCAAACAACGGCAGCATCCCTGTAGAGAGAAAAGCAATCAGGGTGAGCCATTATATCGCCGAGGAGTGCGGAGGGGGACCACAGAGAGACAGGAGTGCTGGGGGGCAACGGGAGAAAGGCAGGGCGGGGGTTGAGAGGGGTCACACTGCTGTGGAGGTTGTGCGAGAATAGGCGAGTCAGGCGCTAATTATACTACAAAATTGTGGCAACAGGTTAGTATCCCAGCAGCATGTGTTGTTAGCAAATGAACAGCTATGCTTAATACAAGAGCGTTTTCAACAGTTAAGGCAACAGGTTGTATTAAAGCAAACAGTATAGTAAATGAACAAAAGCATCACATGGTATGGTAGCCCAATTTAAGGTAACAGATAGGAATGCTAAAAATGCAGACAAAAGGCACAAAATGGCTAACAGAAACCAATCAGCATATATATGCCGATTTGACTTTAAAGTTCAAAGATGGCGCTAGAGTCCTTGTCCCACGAAAGCAGCTTGAGAGAAAAGACAGCGTATGTGCTTCTGCATGGCTCCAAGACAGCGGTAGGTGCAAGGGTGAACACAGAGTCACAGGAATGCTCAGGTAAGCTGCGACTCCTCTCAGTAGGGTGAAATGCATGGTGAAGAATGCCCTGGAGTAAGGAGGAGTGGAATTAGCAGAATTTACCTTGATCGGCTCGGGCTCGCTTGGGAGAGCAGCATGCTACTCCTCATGACCGGGAGGTCCTCAAACAACGGCAGCATCCTCTGATGTTACAAAAATGTGGAACTTAAATCTGAAACTTTGATAGCTAAGCTCAAGACAGAGCTGGAGAGGTGGATAGTTCTGCATCTTACTTTTGCTGGGAAAATTTTAGCAATTAAGATGATCTCAGCACCCAAGCTGCTGTATGCTATCTCTAACATAACACTGAATCTTCCCCAAATGGTACCAGATCATCGGCGCCATGTTTGGAAACTTTTTATGGGACCAAAAGAAACCTAGGTACACTAGAAACAAATGGCATGCACACTGGAAGGAAGGTGGCTGGTGCCTTCCTTGGCTGGAGATGTACAAGTGGGCCTACCTTACAGCACAAACCCAGAATAACTTATCCCCTCTAACCCAGGAGTCCCCTCAATGGCTGTACATGAAGAAGCCAACTGCCCTGGATCACAGTCTGCCCCTCCTGCCCTATAATCATCTCCCACGGCAGTTAGCTTTCCATCCAGCCATAGCATCCTCTGTTAAATTTTGGCTTAATGTCCACAAAAAACTAAAAACTGACTCACATGCCCCTCGCTTGACCCCTAGAAGGGAGAATGCATATATTCAGATAGATCACAAACCCTTTTTCTGGCTCCATTGGGAGGGAAAGGGCATTACTATTCTTGGTGACATATTGTCCTCAGACGGATCCCTAAAGTCCTTTCAGGAATTGTCCCTAGAGAAAAAGATACCTATGTCAGATTTTTGGTGGTACTTACAACTGTAAAGCTCTCAATGGCTTATCTGAAAAATGCCACCCCCCTCCCCTTGACAGAGACATTTACACTGTGGTTATCCTTCCCTAGGGGGCAAGCCAGTAAGATCAATGCAGTACTGAGGGATTCTATTCCCTTGCAATCTTCAGACTCCAAAGCTAAATGGGAGAAAGTCTTACATACCCCCATATTGATCAGCAATGGAGATCATGTTGGAAAGAGGCACACTGTGCTTATCCAGACACGAGACGCAAGCTTATCCAAAATAAAATCCTTCAACACTGGTACAGGACTCCAGACTTCTTATTTAAGATCAAACTATTGGATAATAACTTGTGCTGGAGGTGCCTAACACAAGTGGGGGATTTGAATCATATTCTCTGGGACTGACCATTAATAACCCATTCTGGACATCTGTATGTGATCTGGCTTCTCAAATTATAGGCTCCCAGACTGCATGTGACCCACTGTTTTGGATCCTGGGCATTCCTCGCCAGAATGTTGAGCTTAACCCCCATCAAAGAGATGGCTTTCCTTCTCAGTATCCAAGCAAAAGGCTCATACTTTGCCAATGTAGACCAACAGACATTCCCTCCATATCAGAGCTCCTGAACACTTTCTCAAAAATAGCCTCCGTGGACCACTTGTCTCACATTACCTCAAACACTCTTACAGAGTACTATTCCTGCATGAGCCCTTTTCTCATGTACTTGAAACCCAGAACTGGAGTAGGGTAATTCTCACTAGTTTTACTAAATTATATATCTTTGCTGCCTCTTCCTTGCTGGGAATAGGCTTTGTGTCTTAGTAAACAGACTAGCCACACTGCTACCTTTTACGCCGATATGTATATAACCTTGCTATATCTGATTGTTTCTTGCCTGGTCCTTTGTGGTTTCTTAATTAGTTTTGTTATGCAGGCATAGAGGTGCATTTTAGGAAGTCAAGCTCTGAACACTGCTTCTCTTCCAGATGCATACATCTTCTTCCTGGTAGGTGCCATCCTTTACTGTTACTGTACCTTACTGCCTACAACTGGAATTATGTTGTAATCTGTTTTTCCTCTTGCCTGTATGTACTGCATTTAATTTACAGTAAGTTTACAGAATGTTTTGTGATGTATATGTATGAAACTTTAATAAAAATTATTAACCAAAAAAAATACAACTTGAAACATAGAAATGCAGAATCTGATGGGAAATAAGGACCACTTTCCCTATCCAGATTGCCCATGCAGACAGTGCCCGATCTACAGCTGTTTCTCCTTCCCCCATCCTTTCCACTATGATTCCTGTGTGCTTATCCCATGCACTCTTGAACCCTACTGCTGTTTTTCCCCCACTACCTCTGCTGGAAGGCTGTTCTAGGAATCCACCACTCTTTCTACAAAGAAGTACTTCCTCGCATCTCTTGTGAATCTACCCCCCTCCAGTTTCATAGCATGTCCCCTTGTTCTTGAGCAAGTTTTCTTCTGAAAAATACTTCCCTTCTGTACCTTATTTATCCACCTGAGGTATTTAAAGGTCTCTGTCATATCCCCCCTCTCCCTCCTCTGTTCCAGGATGTACATATTGAGGTCCTTTAATCTCTTCTCATGGAGCTTTTCATGCAGACCCTGCATCATTTTAGTTGCCCTCCTCTGGACAGCCTCCATTCTGTCTATGGCCTTCTGGACATGTGCCTTCCAGAACTGGGCAGAGTACTCTAGGTGGGGTCTTACCAGCATCTGTACAGTAGTAACACCACCTCCCCTTTCTCTGCTGGTGATCAGAGGCAACACCACCTCCCTTTCAGAGGCAACACCATCTGCGTACTTTACTATGATGATGAACAGTGTTGTTTAAAAATATTTGAAGACTTGCTCATTGATTTACTTTGATACTGTGTCCTGGTTGGAAGGACTTGTTTTCCCCAATGCAGTAGGCTGATCTAAAGTGTGAATATCAATCAATCAGGATGCATGATTTTCCATACCCACTTTATAATATAATCTCATTAATACATTATTATTTTTGCATTTATTACTTATTCTTTTTATTTACGTGCCCAGAAAACATGAACAATAAAACTGCATTTATGAGTTGGGTTTGCCACTGGACTTTCTTCCTCGTGTTGCTTTCAGATGCTGCAAATGACAATGGTGGGGGAGGCATTGAGGAGCTGGTGTTAAATGCAAGATTATTTTTCTTTTCAAAGAACTAGAATTTACATTTCTGGATGAATCACATCTTCACATCTATACCAAGTTCTGAACCAGGAAGCAGTTGAAGAAGGAATTGGGGAAAATGGCAGGCTTCTTTGCTGCTCAGGATGGTTTAATCACCAGATAAACTAGCTGACTATCAGGGAAGGCTGCTTGCATGGCAGTAGGAGTGCAACTAGTGGATTCTTGGGGTCAAATGAGTCACTTTTTTTTTTGACTATATTATCATAGAAACATAGACTTTGACGGCAGATAAGGACTGCTTGGTCCACCTAGTCTGCCCATTTCCCTACCTAGAGGATAAGCTGCAGATCCTATTTAACCAACAGCCTATTTCTTCCTACCCACCACAAAAATTGCCTTATGTCTGTCCCATGTATTCTTGAATTCTCCACAGTTTTAGACCCC
This sequence comes from Neoceratodus forsteri, assembly GCA_016271365.2. Classification (NCBI taxonomy): domain Eukaryota; kingdom Metazoa; phylum Chordata; order Ceratodontiformes; family Ceratodontidae; genus Neoceratodus; species Neoceratodus forsteri. The sequence goes on along the minus strand of CM057450.1, from coordinate 974,402,137 downwards.
ACAACCTCCTCAGGAAGGCTGTTCCATGAGTCCACCACCCTCTCTGTGAAAAATACTTCCTCACACCCCTTGTTCTTGCAGATCTCTTTTCTGAAAGATGCTACCCTCTTGGACTTTGTTGATTCCACTGAGGTACTTAAATGTTTCTATCATGTCCCCCTTCTCCCTCCTTTCCTCAAGGGTATACATATTAAGCTCCTTTAGCCTCTCCTCGTATGGCTTCTCTTGCAGACCCTGCACCATTTTAGTTGCCCTCCTCTATCATGTTCATGTTCATTATCATGTTCCCAGCAGCCTTTGTACTCACAGCCCATAGCCATGGCGCACATTCCCCATCCCAAAATGACCAACTTCAATCTCTAACAAAACTCATTGGAAACATAACCCACTCATCAGCTGAATCATTAAGAATTTATTCCACATTACTTTATTCACTATCAAGGGTCAAAGGTCAACATTTTGTGGTGTCTGTTGAGTTCTCGTGGGGAAACACCAGAGAGAGAGAGGGGAGAGGGTCACATTGAAGCAAGAGGCTTCATCAAGAAGCAGTTCTATACTGAATGTAAAATAAGGTAAAAAAATAAGGTTACTTTATAACAAAACAAAATTGAGAGCAAACATTCAAGAAGCTAATGGTGTATGTAGATACATCTTGGTCTCGACGGAGTGGTAGGAATGTACACCACAAAATGTTGAACTTTGATCTTTGGTAGTGAATTAAGTGATGTGGAATACATTCTTAATGTTTCATCTGATGAGTGGGTTCTGTCTTCATTCAGCTTAATTGTTGAGCTTTGTAGGTGTATGGAGTGGATTCCTCCCGGTTATTTGTTTTATATTCCAGGTGCATGGTGGGCTACACTGCTGCTTTGTGTATGTGCAGCTTCAGTCTCCTCTACTTACAGAACTTGTGCTTAATGAAACTGGAATGGTAGAACATTTATCTGCTCTCTTACTCCCACCTACATCCCTTTCTACTCTTGTGCTTCTCTTAATGTTTTTTATATGCATTGTCAACACATGCAGGACAGATGATGACACAGCTCAGCCACTGGAAGCTAAAATGATGACTTACGATATTTATTTATTTAATTTATTTTACCAGTAAGGTGGACTGGATCAAGAATCCATTTTCAGCCATACCTGGGGAGTTAGGTTTTACAGTAGGTATTGGTGAAACATAGTTAATAACTCACATTACATACAGAATAAAATATCATATCATACAAAGTTTACATTATTTCCTAAGAACTGACATAAGTAATAAATAGATAATATTTCAGATATTCATCATGTAACATGAAAACAATTACAAACTGTCAATATTTCTAAATGTTCCAGCATATTCTTTTTGAAAATGCCAACATTCAAAATAAAAATCAGTTCCCATTTAATATGCATTATTTATCATTACAGGACCATAATAGGCAAATTAATGTTGAGCCATTTTTGATTTAATTTGAATTTCACATCTTTTTACGAATGTCTGTCAGAGATTTTGTTTTGTACTTTTACCAGTTTTATTTTAGCACTGTTGGTATCCTACTGTATATATAGAGTTTTATGTATAAAAGTCAAAGCTGCATATTAAACCCTGTACCTTGTGGTATAATATTTGTCAATGACTCTTAGATGCTCTTGTGGCATGCACCCTGGAGCACAGACAAACTACAATGTCATATGACTGGAAAGGTGATAAGAAAGAAAGACATCAGCGGGTCACCCTCCCCCATTGATAGACCACGCACCTTCGAACTTGGAGACTATGTGACTTTGGTCTCACACAGAAATCTACATTACTTTTCACCCACTGTCTGGCTGGCAGGCTCACACATGCAGGTCAAATATAAAAAGATGGATTTCTATGCTTTGCTACACCACCAGTAGCCAGTAAAAATATTTGCCAAATAAATCCCTCAAAATCTCCTTGCACATTTCTCAACCTGCTTAATTCCTTCTGGTAGTATAGATTACAGGCTAGAGTAACAAGCTGTGAATGAGCCTGATACATCCAGCAGACCTGGGTTTGAGTACCACAACCTCCACTTGCATCCTGTGTGACTCTAAGCAAGTCACTTAACCAGCCCAGTGTGCTCTTGGGTCACCCCTAAAAACAGGCACTTGTGCCTAGAGGGCCTTACCTGGTTACCAAAGAATAATAAAAAAATCTGCTCTGCTCTTGCTGCAGGGGAGAAAGAAATAAAAACCTAAATATAGATTTTTGTGCCCTCTACACCACCAGTACTCAATGAAACAATATTTGCCAAAAAATATTTCAAAAATCCCCCTTGCAACTTTATCCAGCATGCTAAATACAGCTTTGGTCTACCCTGTTCCTGCTACAAGCATGGCCTGCAGATTCCAGTGCAGCACACTCACACTGTGCATGTTCTCTTCTCCTCTTTAGCACAATTTCACCAGCCTGACTCCCTGAAACAACAGTTAAATATAATGAGAATTAGCCAACTAGAATGACAGATATAATTCTATGATGATTTATGAAGTTTTCTGCTCAAAAGTCACTCTTTTTCCATACTGTTTATGAACATACAAAACTGCCAGCAGATACAGGCCATATGGTCTATCAAGTCTGCTCGAGTGTGCAGCTACCAATCCCTTATACTGTAGCTGCCCCTCCTCCCTCCCATCCCCCATCACAGTGACCCACCCCTATCACTTTGTCCCATCCTTTTAAAACTGCCTGTTGACTTACAGGACACCACCTCTTTGGGCAGCACATTCCACCCTTTCTGTGAAACAGTGCCTCCACATTTATTTCTTGAATCTTCTTTCTTAAATCTCAGACCATGCCCCCTCATGTCCTTCCCCAACTAAAAATTCCCCTCTGTATCAGTCTTGTTTATACCCTTTGTGTATTTAAAGGTCTCTATCATATCTCCCTTATCCCTTCTCACTTCCTGTTTAAGGATTTCCTTCCCACCACTGGTCCTTCTCCTGTGAGAGAGAGAGATGGAAAGAGAATGCAAAGTTCCTAATCTCTAGTATTGTTGATTGGTTACTGTCGGTCATATGGCTTGCCAACAGCTTGGGCATGCTCCGGATGTGCTCCCTATAAAAAGTGCTGCACCATGATGTTGAATTACCAAAATCCTAATAGAAAACAGAATTCTTTGGGACCTGCTTAGCCAGTGTCCTAAATGCCACATTTGTAGCGTATTACCTGAATATGGATTTGGCATCAGCACATCCTTAGTGCCATTCTCTCTTCTTATCGGAATATTGGCAACACACTTTCCTAATGAACCTTTAGTCTAAGGGGGCCATATCCCTTTGACACATTGAAGAGTAGAACCCTTATTGGGTTTAAAACTTCTTTGTTTGCATGACCAAGCCCTGTGGCACTTCACATGGGTGGTAGTCACTTTGTGGATAAATACTGTGAAAGGCAAAATCTACATTGCACAAGCAGCTTATGTTACACACCTGAATTTGCCTGATGATTCCATTAACTCAAATAATGGTGATGGATAATATATTATCTTTAAAAGCACTCCATTTCAATTACTGGTATTTGCTGTTTACTTTGTCATCCAACAATGAAAAATGACACTTCTCGGCCTTGAAGCTAGTGGCACAGCAGATAATTTCATGAGAACAATTAGCAAAAATAAAAACAAAACTATTCAGAGTGAAGAAAGTCATACAGATAGGGTTGTTTTAATATCTATGCAGCTAACATTCTGTTTCACAGCACCACTGATTAGGTACATGAGAACTTCTGTTCAATTATAAGTGGTTATTTAAGAGCATTCAGACTATACAGTGGCTAATGAAGGCAAAATGAGTTTGTTCTAACCAGAGGAGCTGTTTGACATGATAAGTTATAATATGGCAAGAAAAATTCCTGGGTTTTGATTGGTCAGTGCTGAATGATAAGTTATAATATGGCAAAAATTCCTGGGTTTTGATTGGTCAGTGCTGACCTTTAACAGTGATGCCATCCCAGCCCAACATCACACACCTACTCAAAAAGCAACTAAAATGTTCTTTAAAAATGTAGAAATGTATTTTTTCAACTGTATTTTACAAGCAATCCATTTTAAAATTAAAATAATTCACTCCAGAGTGTATGTCACAGGGATAATGTCACATCTCAGGCGTTGGACACTTTCAGCCTGTGGCCTCATGCCCAACCACCTGAGGCATGACATTTATCCCAGCATGACACATGCCCTGTTGTACATTATTGCTTAATGAAGCAAACACTCAAGTGTGGCTTCAAATCCTGCAAATAAATGAAAACAGTTAAATTAGTCCATTCTAGGATCTAATACAAATGGCAAAAATATTGGAATAAGGACCTACTCACCACAATAGATATGTTGAATCAAAATTAGCTTGTCTTCTCTAGGAAGTCTGTGAAAGCAAGGAAGAGTGAATACTGCTATAGAGGAGTCTCAAATATCTGTCAGTTGTCCTGTATTATTCCCTGTAATGCAATACTATAATGTGAAGTTATTTTCATACTGTATGATACAGTAATTTAAAGATGTACTCTGTATAATACTATGTATTTTATATGTATTCAGAAATGCTTTGTTTCTGAATTTTTCTTACCCCTTTGTTGTATTTGTACCCCTGTCCCCGGGTTGCACCTGGAATCGAGCTTCTGCTCAGTGTTTCTTTCCCAGTTACCAAATAAAATAAATAAATAAATATTTGTAACTTGATTATGGTCATAAGATGAACAAAAAATAAGTTGAAAAATACAAAGTTACTAATAAAATAATATGTAGTAAAATTACATTCAGAAGTTTAAAAATATTTAATTTTGTTTTCAAAAATCATATAATTTATACTGTTGATACCAAAAAATAGGGTTGACATGCTCTATCAGCATTTAAAATCATGTTGACATACTATATTTTCCCCTTTTAGCTGTATGCAGCTAAAACATTGTATTGATAATATTGCTGAAAAGCAGCTTCTGATAATGTGGACATATTCAAATCAAATCAACTTTATTTGTAAAAAGTGCAGTTCAAGTTTGTCCAAAGTGCTTGTACAACATTAATAAAACATAAATAACAATTGAAACAATCCATTTGAAACCAGCACCACAGTGTTTAAAAAGTTCATGCATTACGTAAAAATGTTTCATAAGCTCACAGCTGATAAATTTAAATAATCATCCACAGTTCAAGAGCAATCAGGAAAGGCCAGGCTGAATAAATGTGTTTTTAGAGTGGTCACAATTGTATCACAGTTTTATTAATACATATAACCATGAATGGGGTAGTATCGAATAATTGGAAGGTAGCAGATGTAGTTCTGCTCCATGGGGGGTGGACGACACATGGGACAACAGATCTGTCAGTCTTACCTCTATTGTAGGGAAGCTGATGAAGTCACTGGTCAAAGAGTACCTCAAGGAGTACTTAGAGAGCAGTGGTCTCCAGGACAGGAAGCTGCATGGATTCATGGTAGGGAGGTCTTGTCAGACTATCCTGTTAGTATTCTTTGACTGGATGATGGGGAATCAGATAGGGGCCAGGCTGTGGATTTGTTCTCTCTGACTTCAGCAAGGCTTTCAACTCAGTACCCACAGATGCTTGGTGAGGAAGATGGAGGATCTGGGTTAAGGTTTTAATAAACTGGGTAGGTAATGGCTAAAGGAGGCAGCAATAGTGGTCAACAGGGTCAAATCAGAAGAGAGGAGGTCACGAGAGGGTTCTACAGATATCTACCTTGGGTCTGATCCTTCCTCAACATGTTCACTAGTGACATTGGTGAGGGGATCCAGGGCAGGCTGTGTCTCTTTGCAGATGACATTAAGCTCTGTGGGAGGGTGCATAGAGATGAAGGAATAAAGGAAATGCAGAGAGACTTCCAAAATTTGGAGGGGTAGTCAAGAGTTTGACAGTTGAAATTCAGTGCCAAAAAGTGCAAGGTGAGGCACCCAGAGAACAAGAACCCCAGGATGAAGTACTGGATGGGAGGGGTGAGACTCAGTACCACGGCTGAGGAATGAGACTTGGAGTTATCATTAGCAACTCACTAAACCAATTGAGTCACTGCAACAAGGCTTATAGCAAGGCAAATAGAATGCTGGGATGTATTGGATGGTGTGATAACAGAAAAGGGAGATAACACTTTACCTGTATAGATCCTTGGTGAGGCCACACCTGGAGTACTGCATCCAGTTCTGGAACCTCACATCAGAAAGGGTAGGGATGAGCTTGAAAGTGCAGTGCAGGGTAACAAAATGATACAGGGCCAGCAAGGCATGTACTTTGATGAGTGCCTCAAAGCACTGAGCATGTATTCACTGGAGATCAGAAAGGAGAAGGGAAATATGATACAGACCTTAAAATTCCTAAAAGGAGTTAATGGTGAACTGCAAGGAACTATTTAACTTGAATACCAGCTCATGGTCACATGGTCATGAGTGGATGCTAACAGGAGCGAGATTCAGGAGGGACATGAGAAATATTGTTTTACAGAAAGGATGGTGGAACTGTAGAACTGGCTGCCAGCCAAAGTGGTGGGTGCAAAAACCGTTAGTAGTTTTAAGCATGGCTGGGACAGACTGAAGGGTATAATGGTTGCTCAGGGTGTCAGAACTGGGGAGGAAAATGGATGGGGTTGGGAGGGCTAGGACCCTGCAGGAACAGTAGGCCCCAGGGCTGAATAGGGAACTTGAGCTGACTGGCTGGACCTTTGGTCTTTTTCTTCCATCATTGTTTATGTTTCTTGTTATCATGTTATAGTCCTAAAATTATGATGTGTCACAAATAAAAACATCATTTCAACATCATTTCAGAAAAGTATTTACACTGTATCACCTCTTACCATGTCCTTTTCAGGACGCATTCTGGCAAGTGGTATTACTTATGCCAGCCATGACACAGCACACCAAGAGCTCAATGCATGCCAGAAAGCTTAAAAAAACTTCTGGCAGCCTTGCTGGCATGGTAAACAATTACCTTGCCTGAAACCCTAAAATACATTTCCCTACCTATTTTAGTACATACCCATCACCGCCCTACAAGGAAACACCACGTTAGGTTTTAAAATGTAAGTTTCTTGAGAAACTGACCTGCTTGCCATTTTTCTATCTAACCCTCTGACTCCAGCATGGGAGGAGGTCAGCCCACCCACTTGCCCATCCGCCAGCTGGTCCACAACATCGTCTGTCCACATAACAATTCATATTTTAATGAACTTTATTTCTTGGCATTTTATAACATTAAACAAAAAATTGTAAGTTAGATTGAGGAGCCTTATGAAATTGCAGTGATCGGGAAGCCGCTTTACCAAGAAGTGTGTAGCAGAAACCACTCAGTACGATGACTGCTTAGGACACACTCACTCCTGATCAAGCCAGCTGCTCACCTGCAGTCACACAAGATGCTCTGTTTATCAAGGCCAAAGACAACATCAATAAGAAATAAAAGTAAACAAAACAGGCTGTCTGTTTGTTTGTCGCGTGGGAGAGCTGGAGGAACATCAGGAGACACACTCACTCACAGTGAAACTGGCCACTCTGTTGCTCCTGCCAAAGACACTCTGAAAAAAAACATAAAAAATAATGTGTGTGTGTGGATTGTGGGGTGGGGGGCAGTGTGAGAAAGACAAACACATATCACCTCCCTGAAATGTTAAAATAAGTTTAGAAACATTCTGTAGTAAAAGGAACACATTTTTCACCCTCAAAAAAATGCAGTGAAACAAAAACATGAATAAATTACATTTTACTTTACAAACTGCACTAACTAGTTTAGACTATATTTGGAAAATTTCTAACCATTTTATAAGCAGAGTAAGACACTTCGAGGTGTGGTTTATGGCTGATAAGAGTACTTCCCAGGTGGTAAAGGCACTCAGCACAATCACCTCATGTCTCATTACATATCAGCCTATAAAGCACACCTTGCCATGTCTTATTCCATAGACAGTTAAATTCTGAAAAAAGAAACCTATTGTCTCTTCTTCACTGAAATATTATGAACTATCAGAAGAAAAGGAAGTTGATGAAGATTAGGAAATGTGTTGAACTACCTCACTTCTTAATAGTTTTGGATTTCCCTCCTTTATAATTTCTTTTATTACCACAGAGAAGCACACCTTTGGAGACCTGGGCACTTTACTAGATGTTCTTCAGAATTATTTGAAGAAGTTGACTTTCAGGAATTTTCACTTACTTCTTATCTGTTGCAGAGTATACTTTACACTTTATTCTCCATGGCTGACTGCAGCTCTTTAAATATTGCTTTGTTTGCTGCCTTATTTTGTACAATTCTTTTTGCACTTCTCTTTCCTTTATTTCAGTGAGCAGAATTCTTACATGCTCCTTTGTCTAGAGAAACTCTTCTGTTTTGTTGTGGTTGCTGCCATTTTGATTGCACATCTATGTAGATTTTGTAAAAAGGGAAGAAATAAATAATATACATTCACAATACACTTTATCTATGATGTTACATACAAATACTCAGTAAATGTCACAATTATATATATATAAAACTATCACTGGTGTTTTCTATTACAGTTCACATCAATATGACTATGGACATACAACACAAGCTAATATTAACATTGACATACAGTATTGACACACCAGATTATTTGACTTCATGATATTGATGTAAAAACATTATTGATACCATAAATTCACAGTGGATCCCATTCAACTTAAAATTTTATATTTCAGATAATAGAACAGTAACACTATAAGAGGTTGGTTGTTGCTAAAAATCTTGAAAGACAACAGTCCATTTTTTTCTTCAAAATTGTTTTGTTTTGTTCTCTCTGATGTTTCATTCCATTCCATGGAGCATTTTCAAAGATTTTTCATTTTGAAATTCTGTAATCAGTTCAAAATGTTTTTACAAACTTTTTTACATTCTTATCACTTGTGTTATTAAGGTCACTTTGTTAAGATCAAATACTGAATGCAATTACCATCCTGAATCAAGTTCTACTGTTTAGAATTTCTTTTCATTACACTTTAATTTCAACACTTTCACTTATCTTATCTTGTTTTTAGGTAATAGTGGAACACCAAATGCTCTGATGTATTTGTGAAGTGAACCAAATATAAAGCTGTAAAAGTAACTTCAGGCTCTTCAAGACACAAGGTTAGTCAGGCTCTTTAAGCAGTAAACAATACATACAGTATATGAACATCTAATGGTGGAGGTGGAACAGAACTTTTCTGATTATGCAAATAATACATTTAAAGGCACATTTATTGCTATTGCAGGGCAAGTGAAAGTGTTGAAAACAAAGTGTGAGGAAAATAAATTTTAAACAGTAGAACTTGGTTCAGGGCCGGTAATGCATATAGAGATATAATACTAACAAAACGACCTTAATAACATAAATGACAAGGATGTAAAAAACGTTTTGTGAAAACTTTTTGAATTGATTACAAACTTCAAAATGAAAAAAGCCCTTTGAAAAGCTTCATGGAATGGCGTGAAATGTCAGGGCAAAAGACATCAAACATTTTGAAGAAATAACTAATGGACAGTTGTCTTTCAAGATTTTTAGCAACCCTCAACCACTTATAATGATACAGATTTTGCACCTCTGGGACACTTTATGAGCCAATCATTTCCCATGGACACATTAAATGAATAGAACAGTAACAAAAATTAAAAAAAAACTGTTAAATGGGTTTCAGTCCCTGGTATTGCTTAAAGTAACTTTTGAACTGAGGAAAACATGTAATAACTTTTAAAAAGTAAATATTCTAAGTTATTTAGTGTTGCAATAACTCACATTAGTTATTGATAATTGTATTTGTTTAATATATACATATTATTGATAATGGTACTTATTTAACATACACATACATCTGCTTAATTCAAATTGCAACAGGTGATGTTAAAAATATACAGTATTTACAGCTGTCAATAATAACATCAGACTGATGTAACATGAGCCCTGTAGTATATTCATGATAAGACATATGTAAGATCTGAAATGATTTAACGTAATAATAATTCATTGATATATTATTAATGTCAACAGCAGAACATTAGTAATAGCTCATTCCTACTCAAAATATATAAAGTCGGCATTACATATTTACTGTTATTTTGCTAAATATTAAATATTAGTACGTCAATTTTATTAGTGTTTTATAAACAAGGTGTACTACCATTTCAATATAATGTATATATAATGTGCATACAGTGTCTCTAATTGCTTTAACATTGAAGAAATAGTGTTGACATTATTTTTTATCTTCTGACAGGAAATTTAAATAGCATCAAACAACAAAAATTCAAGTATTATTGTCAATAATGTCTATTTGTTAATATGGTTATCAACTACAGTTTACATTTAGGTTATCTGTAAAATGCAATTTGTTGTTTCACCATTTATTCTTGCTGAAAACAATACTACTTTCAGGTGCTTGTGTGCTAATAGAAAGGAGAAACTGGTTAGTTTCTTTTTCTGAAGAGTGGGAAAGGGGTACTAGAGGCCTTATCAGAGAGATATGATTCAGAGTAATGTGGGAGCCCTCCCCCCCAAAAAGGTTTGCTGTTTTATCATGTGTCACATTACTTGCAAGCATTTCTGTGATAAAAGAAAGGAGAAACTGGTTAGTTTTAAATCTGTGTCTTATTTTTTTAAATGGGGGAGGACTTTGTAGTGAGCGGCTGAAGAAGGTTGCAAATTATATGCAAGTCTGTTGGAGAAAGGACTGAGGTTTGGAATTTTTTTCTTTTTGTGGGGGGAGTTGGGTTGACTATATAACAGTACTTACAGTGCATTTAATGGGCCCAATTCTAGTACAGTAACGTCTGGCATAACAGCACTTGCACCAAGTAGAATGGTGCATGTAGCAACTTACACCAGCAGTTGTGACATGCATGATTCCACAAAGTGGCCTGTGACATGGCACATGCCACTTGCGCCAAACAGCAGTTATGCTTGCAGTTGCACCATAAACCCCCTGCGACATGGCACTAGGGGGTTTATGGCAGCAATTGCGCCCCATTCCAGAAGGGCAGCAACAAAGTCCCCATTGTCGGGATTCTACAAGAACCCCCTGAGGAGAACCAGCAATGTAAGTTACACCAGCTTTTAGCTGGTGTAACTTATGGCCACCCCGGTCCTGTAGCCCCTTCAGCTGTCCAGCAGTCATTCCACAGTGTCCCTCCCCCACCATGCCCGGCATACCCCATGGGTGCCCTGCATGGCTACCCACCCCCTGCCCCTGAATCCTTCATTAATTGCCCTGCAGGGCTGCCCACACCCTCTGCCCCTGAAGCCTCCTGTAACTGCCCCGCAGGGCTGACCACACCAAGTGGCCCCAGAAACCCCCATAGTTATGCCCCACAGGGCTGCCCACACCCCCTGCCCCAAATCCTCTTTGCAATATGCCCTGCAGGGCGGCACTGTCATCCTCCAAGCCATGCCCCAACCCACGAGTCACCCACCGCATATGCGAAAATATCTGCTCTGGTAGTCTAGTGGTTTCCATGTTAAAGCCATTTAGCACTTCTATTTCCATCCACAGCCGGTGAATGTACAGTATTGTCTTCACTACACAGTCATCACTGAGTGCAGTATGAGCACGTGCATTGAAAAGATGCACTCAGAAATTCATTTCTGAGCATGTCTTTTCAGTACATGTTCATACTGCACTCAGTCGGTGGCTGGCCATGGTGGTGAGAGGTGGGCTGTGCCAGTCGCCAGCTGGAGATGGGTGTGGGGGTGCTGGGTGGACTGGCATGGCTGGGTGGGGGGCTACTAGACTACCAGGGAAAAGGGAGTTATATATTTATTATACAATGATTGTGCATTGCAGAGGGGTTCCACTGGACTACCAGGGAAGTGGGGGTGATATTTATATATTTTACAATGATCGGGGGGGGTCACTAGACTACCAGGGCTTCACTCCATATATGCTGCATTTGTGGCTGGCTACTGGGGTTGGGGCATGGGTGGGGTTGACTGCACCGCCCTGTGGGGCATGTTGCAGAGCTGGATTCAGGGGATGGGGTGTGGGCAGCCCTGCACGAGTCCATCTGTACACTTCAGGGGTGGGGTTGTGGGCAGCCCTGCCCAGGCACCTATGGCTTGTTGGGCATGGAAGGGACTTACGACCTGCACTGTGGTTTTGTGACATGCTCATCACAGGTGCGCCTATGGTTGACGTGCCTGGCTGCATGTCACAAGTCACAGGATTTAGCTGCAATGACCCTGCCCCTTCTAGAATAAGGCACAGGGTCAATGTCACAGTTGTGGGTGGTGCAAGTTGCATTTGGTGGCGACTTGCGCCAACCTTCCAGAATCAGGCCCAATGTACTTGGTGCCATATTGTTCAAAAGTTAGCAGTTCCACCAGTGATTGTAAGATGCTGTATGTTTAATGGAGAACTGGTAGACAGGGTTGCTGTTCTGGGTGGCATGCTGAAAAGATTTTTCACTGAAAATTGCCTTCTTTGGTAGGAGAAGTCTTGCTGCCTTGAATATGTAGACAGCTCTCTGAGCAGGATTGAGGAGCTGTCATCTTGTACAGAATGGTGAATAGATTTCTGGCCATTCTCTGACACTACTGAACTAGCTTTGGAAATCAATTTGCTCTGCTGCTGGTGGTTATTAAAGGAATAATGCCTGACATAGTGGGTGTTATGCTGGGATACCATCCACCTTCAGGTGGTTGGGCCAGGCCACCGGCTGAGGGCTTCCAACACCCAAGAAGGGATGTTATCCCAGCATAACACCCACCCTGGAGGGCATTATTCCTATTATACAATGTCTTGTTATTTTATACAGAATAAAAAAATAATGTTAAAGAATGTTTTTGTTTGTCTGGAAAAATAATTTTGTTTCTTAGAGAAGATGCAAAAAAAGAGTAAGTAATGGCCATCATGGCCATCCTAATCATCAGCAGGGATGTTATGCCAGGATAACATCCCTGCTGTGATGGCCAACTGACCAATCAGAATCCAGGATTCTTTCTTGCCATTGTATAATTAGTGATGCAGACCAGTAGTTTTGCAGCAGTTGTTCTCATCAGTGAATAGTTATGGTCAGGATTTCTGAGGCTGCTAGGCCTCTGTCCAACAGTATATGAACAACCGTGCTGCATAGTGAGTGATTTGTGTTCAGACAGAGACTGATGCCATGACATCATTTCTCCAAGACAGTTTATTCTTATTCTTATTGGTTCTCTAGTATACCAGTAGGTTTCAAAGTGGAATATTTATTTCATTTAGGATTTGATGATTTTTGGTACTCTCATTAAAGTTGAGAGAAATGTATTTCTAGTTTTCTTCATGTGTGTTGACAGTAAAGATTGACAAGTCAGGTTTCCAAGTCCTCTTGACCACATCAAGCAAAGTGCATTTGGAGGTCTAACCAGACATTTCTAACAAGTAATGCTGCTGTGTTTGTTTAAATAACTGGTGAGGACCTCATTTTTTTTAAATCAGTATAATTGATTTTAGGATAATGTGAAACTTTACCATTCCCTGGTATTCTGTATTTTTTCAGGACTACTGTTAAAATGTTATTAGCAGACTTAAATCGTTCACCAGTAAAAATGCTCATATTTTTATTCAAAGAAATGCTGTTTTAGTACCTCTTGAGGCCTACTCTGAGGGCTAGGTAAGAGGCTACATTGTAAAGAGTTATTTTTCTGAAATTGTTTTTAAGTTTACAGAATTGTTTTCATCAGTCTTCCAGTCCTGTAAGATATTTACTGCAAATATTGTGTTTTAAGTATTAATTACATATTTATCAGACTATGTTTCAGTCAGTTCTGTTGCAGTAAAAGTGATGTACTTACATAGAGTTTTTTTTTACTTTCTGTTTCTATATGTTTACGTTTTTTCTCTCTTTTTCTAGGAGGTAGATTTTCTTCAAAGAAGTTTTCTACCCATTCTTCAGCAGTGCTTTCTTTATGGAAGCTCAACTGTGTTACAGGTATGTTACTCATTGTTTTTGCTTTGTGAGGTGAGGTGAAAACAAGATGGTGAAGAGTTTGTTTTTCAGTGAGGAGCTGCAGTGTAGTGACACCTTTGTGGTTTCATTTGAAGAGGCCAGGTTGGAATGGAATGTAGATCCAGCACCTGAAAATACACTGCTACTATGCTAAGGCATAGTCATGTGACTGCTCTCATCCAATGAAGTTTCAAGATGTTTCTTGTCTATTTTATAAATAATGTTATGCATTTCAGATTCAAATACAAACAAGATCAGTCAGAAATATTTCAGATGTCAGGTCAGATAGACTCCAGTATATAATGCATCAAATACTGCACATGAATCTGAGCTCTTTCACTTCACAACATGCTACTCACATGACTGGTTAATAGGTCAGGGTACCTCTTTTGATATGAGTCACTGTGTGAGGTTTGAGTGAGAAGAGATTCTGACTGACCAGACTGATTATGATGACACTTCTGTTTCTCAAAAGATACCCCTCTGAAGACCTGTTATCCTATTATAACAATTCATTTAAAAAATACACTGCAATATACAATAATTCTCAAAACATTGCTTTTTTAAGTTCAAAAAGAGTGCTCCCCCTTGGCTAAATTGACCAATTGGTAGAGTCCCATTGGTTCTGTGATGTGAGCATGAGAGAGTACAGTAAATAAAGCATGTTCACAAGTTTATGCATTGAACCACTCCATTCCCACATGTTTGTAATGTAATTTGTGGCTGCACAGGTACAGTATAATTTGTAACTCTGCTTGATGGATTGTAAGCTTTACATGATGGCAAAGTGGTAAAGTGACCCATTTGCACAATCTACAGTGGAGCCCACCAGGATGAAATACAATACTGCAGCACTCTGTAGCAGAATTCCTGCAGGAAACAAGGCAATTTCAATGTCAACTAATTTCTTTTGTCATGCAGTAACCTGAGACAGTGTGTTGCATCCTGGCAGGCTCCACAGAACTGTATTGCATCTCAGAATTTTGTCCTTTACATTTAGAAATGCCAGAGTACAGAAGATCCCACAAATAAGGAACCAACTAATCTGGCACAATCTAAATGAACTGATATTTGGTAAACTGCTAAGTAGCTTAGAGAATGCCTAGAACCAATGTTTTCACCAGCAAAACCTTGTTTAAAGTAGTTGTTGTTGTGTAAATGTTCTCCTATTCCAGGCAACTCTAAACTCCAGATGCAAGGCAAAGGAAGTCTCAGAATATTGCTCCTGGAATGTGTAAGTAGAGCTATTCAAAAATGACAATCTTTACTTTTAGTGGTAAGCAGAGATAAAGCATAATATGTGTATATATATATATATATATATATATATATATATATATATATATAGCTAGATGTATCACAGGAAATCCTCATTCAGTTCAATTGGATTTCCTGTGATAATCTGGATATATATCTAGATATTTACTAGGATATAACTCTTGATAAAACTGTAGTACAGTCTGTGGGTGGAGACCCATGGCAGGAAGTGACAAGGTGATAATGGAAGCTTTTTAAACACTGCTTTATTATCATACTTTTGTCTGGATCACCAAGCAAGATGGTATCAGCTCCAATAAACAGCTAATTTAAATAGAAAATCTCATGCATCAGTGATACACCCACACTGCTGCATTAAATGTTCCAACTACTAGGACTAACAGTGAATAGGACCCTGGAAAATCAACAGGCTATTCAACCTTGCAGCAATGGTGAACAACATATTCAGACAGCCTGTGTGGCACAGCACAACCTTTTGTGCCAGCTACCTGGAACCCTTATACACCCACATGGGGGATCACCTGAACACAAGAGAATTACCCTAACACACTTATAAACTCCCCAAAAAGTACATCAAACTGGCCTTTCAAATCCACGAGCCAGACACTATTTTATTTTATTTATTTCTGTTTTACCAGGAAAGTGGACTGGATAAAAAGGATCCATATTCAGCCATGCCTGGGGACTAACTTTATTTTCCTTGGATATTCACAAACAAAATTCAACAAAAATTCACTGAAAAAACACACATCAAAACATAAAAAAGCAGTAGCTGAAAGTCAGATAAAACATAGAACAAAAAAATAAACCAGATCTAGCAAGAGCCAATATGGCTACAAATTAATGGTATTGTCGACAGTAAGAAATGTGTAAACTAACAGTTTTTGCACTTACCACTGAGCCACCTAACTGCATTTTCTAATTGTTGTGATACACACACACATACACACACACACACACACTAATACATATACACATATATATGCAAAAAAAAAAAAAATATATGTATATATATATATATATATATATATATATATATATATATATATTCAGTGTAGCATAGCAGCGCACTGTTTACACTCATTTTTACAGATTTTTTAAAAAATACATTGAGGGACTGTTTTCTTTTTTCAGGCTCCAAGGGACATCGGAGGGTGGGAGGTTGCTATTAGAAATCTCATTTAAATCTGCAATAACATGCATCAGCTAAAACTGGTCTAGATAGTGGGGGAATGTAGACTAGCAATTTCTGCACTAACCACTGAGCCACCTAACTACACTTTCTAATTGTTGTGATACACATGCACTGACTAATACACATATATGCATACATATTCCAGTATAATATAGCAGTACACTGTCTACACACACAGAGCATTGCCAGACACGCACACTAATATACATACACTGCCTTATATGGCATTTATTTACTTATACTGTACATCTAACCCTAACTTTTACTGTATTTATATGATAAGCACTGTGCTTTGCACTAATTCATTATACTGATCTACAGCATGACTGGGTAGCTAAGGTAGACAACCAGGGAGGTGCAGTGGATATGGCCTATCTGGACTTTACTCTGGACATTGCAGAGGGACAGGAGGGAAGGTAGGACTCTTTGCAGATGATACAAGAGGTATGCAATATGGTAGACATGCCAGGGGTTGAAAGAACGAGTGAAGACCTTAAAACACTGGGGAAATGGTCTGAAGAATGGCAGCTGGGATTCAATGCAAAGAAGTGAAGGATCAGTGCAGGTGTGATAATAAAATAAGTTTTGTGTAGACCGTGTCTTGATGGTAATATGAAAGAAATACATAGCATAATTGCTGTTAGATGGTAATAATGGGAAAGAGAAAACCATATAGATCAGATATTAAGTTTTGAGTGCAATACAAAGTTATAGACTGAACATGTTTAAATAGTGTAAGCTTGGATAGTCACAAATAATACTGACAAATGAACACATGGTTACAGACAGAAACATTTTTACACAGTGCCAGCATTGAAAATGCAATTGCAGTGTGTCTTTCAGTTTCTCTAGTCTTTAAAGTAAGACTTCAACATTGGATATTTTATGACCTTGTGTATCTGCATAGCATTCCTTTTGTGGCTTTTTGACCTTAACACTGCTACATCTTATCTGTAGCACTGTGCTTCCCAGCTAATTATTTCTCTATAACGGTGGTATTCATGTATAGAATGAATTTTTTTTTTGAGAAGGCCTATTATGAAATCACCTATTTTATGCATCTCAGTGCAACACAGGCAAGGTAAAAAGTTAGAGAGGGAGATATCAATCTCAATTACAGTTGAAAGGCTGACTAAGTGGACATATTTATGAGCTATGAATCTTTCTTGAAAGAGAATTCTACCCACACTGAACAAAATAGTGTTTTCAAGATTGCTCAGCTCAAATGCTCAAATTAACACAGCAGACTGCTTGCCTCAATTAGCACAGTGATTCTACAAAACCTCTGACTTTATCTAGTCCATTGGGTATCTGGAGAGCTCCCTTTCTCTACTGTCATTGCAAGACATCTGCAGCACTATGCCCACTATAGCTGTAAAAAGCAGTAGCTGAAAACCTTAATTGGTTTTACTGCCACAGCACTGGAAGGCAGAGACAACACTTCACAGATACTGGTCACTTTAATTGCTCAGAGAGATGACTAAGCAGTCACCTACAGAACCAGAAAGTACAGTACCTCCCCCCTCAGGCTGCTCCCATGCATCTCCAGCTCTCACATTCACTCACTCACTCACTCACTCACTCACTCACTCAATCCACCAGGACTGACACAGCAGGCTGACTATTAAATTATTGGGGGGTAGGATTTCCTGTTCTCTACTCATGTCCATTTATGTTATTTTCATTTAAAAGAAATTGGTTGGAATGAAATCCGGGCTTCATGTCTATAAATGATAATCAACTGGATCCTGATGCAAATTTGCTCCAGTTGAGGATTGTGAAATTGGTCCATATAAATGTTTGCAGACTGATACCAAAAAAACATGAACTTGAGGTCTGATTCCATGTTTAAGCATTCTTCATCCTAGCACTGAGCGAAACATAATAAACTCATGAAATGGGTGATCATGGGCCCAAATTCAAGATGGCTGTGCGGTGTAAGGTGGATATGCCAATCCCATGCTGATCCCACAACTTACATCATGCATTATGCCCAGTGCAATTCCAGGAGACCACCTATGCCATGGCATCTGCAGGCTGTGGCAATTGCAAGATATGAGTGCAGTTACACCACAGTCTGCAATGTCTGGTGCAACTGTGGGTTGTGACAGCAACTTAGCCCATCCAGGAGGGCCGCTGTCACGATCCGCAGTTGCTATTCCGGACAAGCATTGTATGAATCCCCGACAGCTCAGAGCTGTCTTAAGTGGCATCCAACAACTGGCACCATTGAATGCAGCCCTACAACACTGCAGAAATGGTACCATGCTGTCCCCCTGGCCCCACATGCACACCCTCACCCCCAACTCCCGACACTTGCTGCGAGTTGTGACATGCGGCTGTGATACACCATGCATGAGGCTATCACCTCACGCATGGCGTATCTTGCATGTCACAAGTGCTGGGACCCTGCCACTTCTGGAATGTGGTGTAGGGTCCCTGGCATTGTGGTGGCCAGCGTAACTTGCAACAGCTTGCAAGTTACACCAGTCATCCTGGAATTGGCCCCTATGTTATTGGGACAGAGGGGTACAATACATATAGGAGAGCGCAAAATAATTATAGAGGTGGAGGACTAATTATTTATATCAGAGAAGATATTGAGGACTAGAGTGTTATAGCTAAAAACAGACAAAACAAATTGTGAAAATCTGTTTGCAGAAATAACACTAGTGAAAACAAAACAGTTATTGATAGGATATGTAGATAGCTAGATAGCTAGATAGATAGATAGATAGATAGATAGATAGATAGATAGATAGATAGATAGATAGATAGATAGATAGATAGATAGATAGATAGACAGACAGACAGGTAGGTAGGTAGATAGATAGATAGATAGATAGATAGATAGATAGATAGATAGATAGATAGATAGATACATTGATTGATTGATTGCCAAATGTTAGGCTGAATGGTTTGGAAGCTCAGATTGAAAACAATAAGTACAAAACCAACAGAGATAGTAATAGCAGGAGACCTGAACCTGAATTGATTTGGCCCAGAAAATTTGAAATTTAAAACATCTTGCAAAGTATAAGCGTAACTCAAATTTTAAAAAGTGCAACCAGGAAACATTAGATCGGCACAGAGACATTAATCAATTGAGCGTCAATCAGGAAATATAAGACAGGCACAGAAACATTCTAACCATTAATAAGGTCAGATGTGTACAGTGTATGACAATGGGCTGAGCAATAGGCTTGAGAACCCCAAGGCACTCCCCATACCTGCTGTGCTGCCGGGTGGGAGGATGTTAGAGTTGGAAACCCTAACGCCACATTTCATTACTCTGTCACTGTAACCCTAACTAGTGCATTAACAGACTTTTTTGCCATAGGTATATAGATAGATAGACAGATAGATAGATAGATAGATAGATAGATAGATAGATAGATAGATAGAAAGATACCTGCCAGAGTCATGGCAATGTAATTGCCCAACAAAAATGTTTTAGTGCCTAAGCAGGCAAGGGAGTTGGCAGGAAAGCAGCGTGGGCACAAACAAGCAAGGAGATTGGGGTGTGTGTGTGTAAGCTTTGATGGAGTATATGTGAGGATCCCTGATAAATAGGCAGTTGTGTACATTCTCACTGCAATTAGTGTGGTTTCAAATGGTCAGTTGAGTGACTTAGATGAAATGATTGCCAGAGATAGTGTCAGTATCATGAGTGAGCGAGAGTGTGGTGGAGGGTAGTTTATTGTGTGGCCATGGGAATAGGGCAGGTGATTACTAACCTGGGAAGGACCATGTATTTAACAAAAAAAAAGAAACCGTTGCAAAAATGTGTTAAAAACACACAGTGGGTATTGCAACGAGTAACAGATTCAACAAGGACAGCCACGTATATAGGGAGAAAAAGGCCTAGGGAGAGAGGGAGCTAATCTGTGGGTGATGGTTTCTGACCGCATCTGTAAATACATAGTGTAAAATACTGTAACTAAGAAGATAACGTAAAAGACAGACAGAAAAAATTAAACAAAAGTTAAGAAACATTTTGGTGTAGTGATATAATGGGGGCTTCAGTTTTAAAAAACTTGAAACATGGGGGTGTGACTTAGCCCTGAACCAAGATGGCAGCATAAAGAAATAGCTCTGTACATACTGGGACAATATCCGACATAATCCTACTTCAGGGTGTCTCTAACAACTACATCACTAACACTGGCTAACTAGGAGGCTATTTCTGCATCTTAAAATCCAAGCATTGCCTCTCTGAACCTTACCTGTCTCCTGCTGTTCCGGATCATTTGGGGGCTGCATCCGACTCTGTAAGATGGCCTTTTCTCCTTCTGCAGCCTGTGAGCCTACAAGAATAGAAAATATGTTTGCTCAATTAACTATCGCTACCAGTCATAATAAACAGGCACTACAGTCCATCGAAGCAAGGCTTTTTCAATCAGAAAGATTGATCAGCTCACATGAGGTCGCTATACAGCAACTGACCTCCACCATGTGGGAGCAAACCAGGGCCCTACATGCTATGCAGGACAAGGTAGATGACCTTGAAAATCGGAGTCGATGAAACAACCTCTGATTTTTAGTCTTTCCTGAAGGGGCAGAACAAAGGGATGCTGTACATTTCCTGAAACAATCGTTCCCTCAACTGCTAGAACTACCCCTCCGACATCTCCCTGCAAATTGAGAAAGCACATTGCTCCCTTGGGCCCCCCCTCCCCCAGGCCTGGGGAGTGGCCTAGGCCTCTGTTAGCATGCTTCCTGGATTTCAGACAAAAAGAGATGATCACTGCCGCAGCCCAGAACAAAGATCAGTTAACTTGGAAGGGGCAGTGGATACAAATTTATCAAGACTATTCCAGGGATCTATCAGAGAGATGGAAAGCTTATACAGAATGTTGCAGTCTCCTACACAAACTAAACCTGCCCTTCTCACTACACTACCCTGCCACAATGAAGGTGATTTACAATGGCGCTCTTCTGATGTTCGCTCAACCCGAAAATTTGATGGACTTTCTCGGCAGTACGTATCCAAGGGAGTTTTGAAGTCAAGGGAGCCCTCATGGCACTGGGAGCTACTCTCCAAGGGACAACATGTAGGTCACACAGCACACACCTTCTGTGCACCAGCCCTCTCAACCTGATGCCCAGGTCACTGCAGGATCGCTTCTTCCTAGAACCAGAAAATGGCAGACCTCCCACAGTCAGGCACAGAGAGATCACCCCTCTGACAGAACAAGGTCCAGTAGCCCTGGCAGTGGCAATAACTCTGCCATGGAAGAATTCTCCAATCTGCAGGCCAACCATTCCCTGAACAAATTTTCAGTCTTGCTCCCGGAACCTCCCAACTCCCCTGTTTCTGCACCAGAAGCTGTGACCACGCTGGAGCCTACTCACTGAGCAGAATCCCCGGACACTGGCAAATCTTAGGTTGAGATAGCAGTGACAGGCCTCTCACTGACCTCAGAGGTCATGGGTGGATTCTCCGAAGGCCAACGACTGTCTTCCAGCATCCACGGGCCCAGGCTGACTCTGTATCAGATAAGTGCCAAATCTAATTTAAAGGTGGCATTTGGCTGACCGAATGGGGGGGTTGAGATGCTTAGGGGTGAATACCGTGATGACTTGACTCTGTATTACCGCAGCCTTTCCTCCCTTCATGCCCCCCCAACCATACCACATTGGACCTGGCCCCCTGATTTCCTGGCCATCTGGCAAATACCTGTCTCCAACTGAAGTGTGCTGCTATTTATAGTGGTGGAGGCTTGGGCCATTAACTTAACTGCCTGCTTCAGGCCTGCTCCATCTTGTCTCTGGCCTATTGCGAATCTGCTAAATCCAGATTTCCTCCTCTATGTGATGCAGGATTTCAGGCAATGGGGCTATGGGGGGGACAGAGGATTCATGTGACTTATGGAGGAACTGTTGTTAGAGATTTTGCTATGTGAAAGCCTCTTTTGATATATGCACAAACCAAGGTAACTAGAGCAGCATGAATGACGGAATGTCAGGGAAGCACAAGGATATCACACTGTGGAGGTCGAGGGCAGCTTGCCTATGTGCCATACTCTAAAGGTGCTTTCTCTAGACATGCCTCCTTCTAGCTGCCCCCCTCATGCAGCCTCTGATATACCTACAACATGGCTCCTGCAGCATTCTAGCGACGAGGGGGTGCTGAGATGTAAGTGTAAGTGTAGTATTTTGCAGTATTGACATGCATATTTAGGCCCTCCACACTCCATTCCTTACATAAAACTGCAGTGACACCCTGTGGGTCGATGCAGGCATGCCCTGGCTCCCTAATCCTTAGAGCACTAGCTGCATTCCAGATCTGCAGGGGATACCCCTTCTTTGCCCAGTGTTTGGATGGAGCCTGTTCATAATGGCTTGCCACGACAGGCACCATCTATTTTGGCTAGGATGCCTGAAGATGCTGCCTTACCTCCACGAGTGATAGAGGAGGCCTTGACAACTAGCTTGCCAGCCATACTCCTGTCCTACGCTAGACAATCTGCTCGGCTCTTTAAATAGTTTATTGGTTATCATGTTGTTATACCAGGCCTTGACCCACGGTACTAGGCCCTTATCAAGATAATGGGAGATTTAAACAGCTACACCTGAATGTTCAGGGCCTCAATAACCCGGTAAAATGTAAGCAGGTGTTATCACACTTAAAGAAGCTGTGGTCCAGCCTAGCATTCCTGCAGAAAACCAGATTAAATAAGCTGGACCACATCAAGCTAGCTAGGGACTGGGTGAGGCAGGTCATTTCTTCCTCAGCCTCCACTAAGAAAAAGGGAGTGGCAATCCTCTTCCACAAAACCCTTAAATGAACCACAGTGCAAACAAAACATACCACCCAAGGGAGATGGGTTTTTGCCTTATGGACACACCAGAAGGCACACTTTTATTGGGCAATATATATGGTCCTAACAAGGATGCTCTGAAATTTTTTCATGAGGTCTCTCAAGCACTAGATTCTATCTCCAATGCTCCCATCCCAACTATTATAGGGAGGACATTAATCTCTCTCTGATTCTTCACATAGAGCAAAGTTCTAATTGCCAGGAGCACCACCCCAAAGCCCGCCTCTCCCTGCAGCAGTTCATGATAGATGCTGGGCTGACAGACATATGGCGGGTCTTTCATCCCCTCGAGAGAGACTATACTTTTCACTCCCTGGTAGATGGAACATCAGTTGGATTGATTACTGTATAGTTTCTGCCAGCATTGCCCAAATTTCACTCGGCTCTACAATACTGCTCAGAATCATTTCAGACCATGCACCGGTACATCTCCATATCCTATGAGGATACCCTGCTCCTCCCTTTACAGCTTGGATACTGGTCCCATTGCTGCTCCGGGATCCAGAATTCAAACCATGGCTTATTATAGAGGTTTCCCAGTGTTTAGCCGAAAATCCATCCTCTGACACCACATGTGGAAATACTTGGGAGGCAATAAAGGCCTCCCTCCGGGGGGGCCATCATGGGTTTTGCTGCCTAAAGACATAAAAAATGGGAAGCTTTTAGCTGACAGGTTGAGAAAAAGACAAGCTGAATAGCACATAGGTGGACTGCAGAACCTTAATGGGAAGACACAAATGAAGCCGCAGTAAATAAACTAATGAAGCACTATTATGCCAAGTTGTATACTTCTTCTAGAAATATGGACACTGACAGAGTGCTGAGTTTTCTGTCTTCCCTTAACTTCCCCAGGCTCACTATTCAGCAAGCTGATCAACTAGAAGCACCCATATTAACCTTAGAGAACAAGTATGCCCTTTACGCCATGAAATCCAGGAAAGCCCCAGGAGGAGATCTATTCCCCTTGGAAATTTGTCATGTTGTCTCCTCTATGATATTCCCCCTGTTAAGTTCCATGTATAATGAAACCCTACTTAATGGCTCCTTCCCACTACCCTTTGTGAAGCCATTATAACTTTTCCCCAAAAAGGGGAAAGATCCCACATTACCCTCTAGCTACCAACTAATTTCCCTTATAAATAGGTTCATAGGTTCGTAGGTAATTTACATGATCGAGGGACGAGCCCATTATCATCATGCCACTTAGGCCAAGTGGGTTATGAACTTAGAGTCCTTCATGTATATATCTAGTTGAGCTTTAAATTGGGTCAAATTTACACAATTCACTACGTCATAAGGCAGAGAATTCCAAATTGGAACTATTCGTTGAGTAAAGAAGTTAGTTCTTTTCGTAGTTCGATTGATAGATAAGAATAGTTTTAGATTATGCGAGCGAGTTTGGACTGTAGTAGTGTTCCATTTCAAGTGTAATGTTTCAAACAAATATTCATCTCTGGTTGCTTTATAAAGCAAACAGAGATCCCCTATGATGAGATCTATATTCCATACTATACAAATTGAGCCGTTTAAGTCTTCCTTCATAAGATAGATTGCCCATGCCCTTTATATACTTGACAAACCTCTTTTGGACCTTCTCCCTGGATACTTTATCACCCATCAGAGTTGGGGCACAAAATGAGGAACAATAATCAAAATTAGCTCTTATAATACTGGAGTATAAGGGAATCATTATTGATGGTTCTCTGCTTTTAATGTTTCTAAATATGCAGTTACTCAATCTAGAACTTTTTTTGACAGTAAAATTTAGATGTTCAGTAAATTTTAAATTATTGTTAACAATGACACCCAGGTCTCTCTCAGTTGTAATATCCTTTAGGGTGTGGTTCTCAATATAATAATTAGCATATAAGTTATTACTTCCAAAATGCATAACCTTACATTTATTGATATTAAATTTCAATTTGTGAAGGTTAACCCAATCTGATATATGATTTAGAGTATCTTGTAAAATAGATATAGATTCAGAGTTGTTAACAATCCCTCCCAATGTAGACAGTAAGCTATTTGCCAAAATTTCATCCACCAGACTAAACCCACTCCTACCCTTTCTTATACACTCTTCCCAAGTGGGTTTTGTTCCTGGGTAGTATAGCAGAGAACACATTCACTCCCTCATAAACCTACTACACAGGCCAAACCCCTACTCACTCCAGCGGCAGCGGTGGCAATAGATTTTGAGAAGCCCTTTGACTCCTTGGAGTGAGATTACCTTGCAGAGGTTCTCCATCATTTAGGGTTTGGGGAACATTTTACAGGTTGGATCAGGGCCCTGTATAACTTCCAGTAGCAAAATCCTGACCAATGCAGTTTTATCAGACCCTTTCCATTAAGCAGAGGTATCAGACAGGGCTGTACTATCTCCCCTTCTTGTTTGTTCTTGCAGTGGAACCCCTGGCAGCTGACATAAGGCAACATCCCAGTATACAGGGCAATCCAGTAGGAAATAGACGGTTTGCCACTCTTATGTACGTGGATGACCTACTGGTCTTATTAGAAAACATTGCTGCCTCGCTCCCCACTTTACTCAGTCTTTTGGCATATTTTAAGGAATACTCAGGGCTGAAGATGAACCACTCTAAAACCAAAGTGCTACTCCTAAATGCTCTCTGAACCCCAACGCTAGTATCCCCTTACAGACTACACTGGTCACCCAAAGAGCGGGTATACCTAGTGATTCAAATAGCCCCTGATGTTACAAAAATGTGGAACTTGAATCTGAAACCTTTGATAGTGGAGCTCAAGACAGAGCTGGAGAGGTGGATAGCCTACACCTTACTTTTGCTGGGAACATTTGTGCAATTAAGATGATCTCAGCACCCAAGATGCTGTCACGCTATCTCTAACATAGCACTGAATCTTCCCCAAATGGTACACGATCAGAGGCGCCATGTTTGGACACTTTTTGTGGGACCAAAAGAAACCTAGGTACACTAGAAACAAACTGCATTCACACTGGAAGATAGGTGGCTGGTGCCTTCCTTGGCTGGAGATGTACAAGTGGGCCTACCTTACAGCACAAACCCTGAATAACTTATCTCCTCTAACCCAGGAGTCCCCTCAATGGCTGTACATGAAGAAGTCAGCCACCCTCACTCACAGTCTGCCCCTCCTGCTCTATAAATGTCTCCCACAGCACTTAGCTTTCCATTCAACCATAGCCCCCTCTGTTAACATTTTGGCTTAAGGTCCACAAAAAAGTAAAAACTGACCCACATGCCCCTCGCATGACCCCTAGAAGGGAGAATGCATATCTTCAGATAGATCACAAACCCTTTTTCTGGCTCCATTGGGAGGGAAAGGGCATTACTACTCTTGGTGACATATTGTCCTCAGACGGATCCCTAAAGTCCTTTTGGGAATTGTCCCTAGGGAAAAAGATACCTATGTCAGATTTTTGGCGGTACTTACAACTGCGAAGCTTCTCAATGGCTTATCTGAAAAATGCCACCCCCCCTCCCCTTGACAGAGACATTTACACTGTGGTTATCCTTCCCTAGGGGCAAGCCAGTAAGATCAATGCAGTACTGAGGATTCTATTCCTTGCAATCTTCAGACTCCAAAGCTAAATGGGAGAAAGTCTTACATATCCCCATATCTGATCAGCAATGGAGAGCATGTTGTAAACAGGCACACTGTGCTTATCCAGACACGAGAAGCAAGCTTATCCAAAATAATATCCTTCAACACTGGTACAGGACTCCAGACTTCTTATTTAAGATCAAACTATTGGATAATAACTTGTGCTGGAGGTGCCTAACACAAGTGAGGGATTTGAATCATATTCTCTGGGACTGACCATTAACAGCCCCATTCTGGACATCTGAATGTGATCTGGCTTCTCAAATTATAGGCTCCCAGACTGAATGTGACCCACTGTTTTGGATCCTGGGCATTCCTCGCCAGAATGTTGAGCTTAACCCCCATCAAAAGAGATGGCTTTCCCTTCTCAGCATCCAAGCAAAAAGGCTCATACTTTGCCAATGGAGACCAACAGACATTCCCTCCATATCAGAGCTCCTGAACACTTTCTTAAAAATAGCCTCCATGGACCACTTGTTTCACATTATCTCAAACACTCTGACAAAGTACTATTCCTGTGTGAGCCCTTTTCTCACGTACTTGTAGCCCAGAACTGGAGTAGGGTAATTCTTTTTTGTTTTACTAAATTATATATCTTTGCTGCCTCCTTCCATGCTGGGAATAGGCTTGAGTCTTGGTAAACAGACTAGCCACACTGCTACCTTTTACGCTCGATATGTATACAACCTTGCTATATCTGATTGTTTCTTGCCTGGTCCTTTGTGGTTTCTTAATTAGTTTTGTTATGCAGGCATAGAGAGTGCATTTTAGGAAGTCAAGTGAAGCCAGGCTCTGAACACTGCTTCTCTTCCAGGTGCAAACATCTTCTTCCTGGTAGGCGCCATCCTTTACTGTTACTGTACCTTACTGCCTACAACTGGAATGATGTTGCAATCTGTTTTTCCTCTTGCCTGTATGTACTGCATCTAATTTACAGTAAGTTTACAGAATGTTTTGTGATGTATATGTAAGAAACTTTAATAAAAATTAACCAAAAAAAATACAACTTGAAACATAGAAATGCAGAATTTGATGGGAAATAAGGTCCACTTTCCTATCCAGATTGCCCATTTCTTCCTTCATACTCTATTACTGCAGACAGTGCCATATCTACAGCTGTTTCTCCATCCCTCTTCCTTTCCACTATGATTCCTGTGTGCTTATCCCATGCACTCTTGAACCCTACTGCTGTTTTCCCCACTACCTCTGCCGGAAGGCTGTTCCAGGAATCCACCACTCTTTCTACAAGAAGAACTTACTGCATCTCTTGTGAATCTACCCCCCACCAGCTTCATAGCATGTCCTCTTGTTCTTGAGCAAGTTTTCTTCTGAAAGATACTTCCTCTTGTACCTTATTTATCCACCTGAGGTATTTAAAGGTCTCTGTCATATCCCCCCTCTCCCTCCTCTGTTCCAGGATGTACATATTGAGGTCCTTTAATCTCTTCTCATGGGGCTTTTGATGCAGACCCTGCATCATTTATTGCCCTCCTCTGGTCAGCCTCCATTCTGTCTATGTCCTTCTGGACATGTGCCCTCCAGAACTGGGCAGAGTACTTTAGGTGGGGTCTTACCAGCAATCTGTACAATAGTAACACCACCTCTCTCTCAGAGGCAACACCATCTCCGTACTTTACTATGATGATAAACAGTGTTGTTTAAAAATATTTGAAGACTTGCTCATTGATTTACTTTGGTACTGTGTCCTCATTGAAAGGACTTGTTTTCCCCAATGCAGTAGGCTGATCTAAAGTATGAATATCAATCAATCAGGATGCATGATTTTCCATACCCACTTTATAATATAATCTCATTAATACATTATTATTTTTGTATTTATTACTTATTTTTTTATTTATGTACCCAGAAAACATGAACAATAAAAGTGAATTTGTGAGTTGGGCTTGCCACTGGACTCTCTTCCCCCATGTTGTTTTCAGATGCTGCAAATGACAATGGGGGGGGGGGGAGCATTGAGATACTCAGCATTGAATGCAAGATGATTTTTCTTTTCAAAGAACTAGAATTTACATTTCTGGATGGATCACATCTTCACATCTATACCAAGTTCTGGACATGGAAGCAGTTGAAGAAGGAATTGGGGGAAAATGGCAGGCTTCTTTACTGCTCAGGACGGTTTAATCACCAGATAACCTGGCTGACTATCAAGGAAGACTGCTTGTATGGCAGTGGGAGTGCAACTAGTGGATTCTTAGGGTCAAATGAGTCACTTTTTTTTTTGACTATATTATTATGTTCCCAGCAGCTTTTGTACTCACAGCCCCATGGCCATGGCATACATTCCCCATAACAAAATGACCAACTTCAATCTCTAACAAAGCTCAGTGAAAACATAACTCACTCATCAGCTGAATCATTAAGAATTTATTCCACATTACTTTATTCACTACCAAGAGTCAAGGTCAGCATTTTGTGGTGTCTCTTGAGTTCTCGTGTGGAAACACCAGAGAGAGGTGTCACTTGAAGCAAGAGGCTTCATCAAGAATCAGTTCTATATTGAATGTAAAATAAGGTTAACAAAGATAAGATTACTTTATAACAAAACAAAATTGAGAGCAAACGTTCAAGAAGCTAATGGTGTATGTAGATACATCTTGGTCTTGATGGAGTGGTAGGAATGTACATCACAAAATGTTGAACTTTGATCTTTGGTAGTGAATTAAGTGATCTGGAATAAATTCTTAATGTTTCATCTGATGAGTGGGTTGTGTCTTCATTGAGCTTAATTGTTGAGCTTTGTAGGTGTATGGAGTGGATTCCTCCCGGTTATTTGTTTTATATTCCAGGTGCATGGTGGGCTACACTGCTGCTTTGTGTATGTGCAACTTCAGTCTCCTCTACTTACAGAACTTGTGCTTAATGAAACTGGAATAGTAGAACTTTTATCTGCTCTCTTCCTCCCACCTACATCCCTTTCTACTCTTGTGCTTCTCTTAATGTTTTTATATGCATTGTCAACACATGCAGGACAGATGATGACACAGCTCAGCCACTGGAAGCTAAAATGATGACTTACAATATTTATTTATTTAATTTATTTTACCAGTAAGGTGGACTGGATCAAGGATCCATTTTCAGCCATACCTGGGAGTTAGGTTTACAGTAGGTATTGGTGAAACATAGTTAATAACTCAGATTACATACAGAATAAAATATCATATTATACAAAGTTTACATTATTTTCTAAGAACTGACATAAGTAATAAATAGATAATATTTCAGATATTCATCATGTAACGTGAAAACAATTGCAAACTGTCAATATTTCTAAATGTTCCAGCATATTCTTTTTGAAAATGCCAACATTCAAAATAAAAATCAGTTCCCATTTAATATGCATTATTTATCATTACAGGACCATAATAGGCAAATTAATGTTGAACCATTTTTGATTTAATTTCAATTTCACATCTTTTTACGAATGTCTGTCAGAGATTTTGAGTTTTGTACTTTTATCAGTTTTATTTTTAGCACTGTTGGTATCCCTATATTTAGAGTTTTATGTATAAAAGTCAAAGCTGCATATCAAACCCTGTACCTTGCTGGTATAATATTTGTCAATGATTCTTAGATGCCCTTGTGGCATGCATCCTGGAGCACAGACAAACTACAGTATCATATGACTGGAAAGGTGATAAGAAAGAGTGACATCAGCAGGTCACCCTCCCCCCATTGATAGACCACGCACCTTCGAACTTGGAGACTATGTGACTTTGGTCTCACACAGAAATCTACATTACTTTTCACTCACTGTCTGGCTCACAGGCTCACACATGCAGGTCAAATATAAAAAGATGGATTTCTATGCCTTGCTACACCACCAGTAGCCAGTAAAAATATTTGCCAAATAAATCCTTCAAAATCTCCTTGCTCCTTTCTCAATCTGCTAAATTCCTTCTGGTAGTATACACTACAGGCTAGAGTAACAAGCTGTGAATGAGCCTGGTACATCCAACAGACCTGGGTTGAGTACCACAACCTCCACTTGCATCCTGTGTGACTCTAAGCAAGTCATTAACCAGCCCAGTGTGCTCTTGGGTCACCCCTAAAAACAGGCACTTGTGCCTAGAGAGCCTACCGGTTACCAAAGAATAATAAAAAAAATCTGCTCTGCTCCTGCTGCATGGGAAAAAGAAATAAAAACCTAAATATGGATTTTTGTGCCCTCTACACCACCAGTACTCAGTGAAACAATATTTGCCAAAAAATATTTCAAAATTCCCCCTTGCAACTTTTTCCAGTCTGCTAAATACAGCTTTGGTCTACCCTGTTCCTGTTGCAAGCATTGGCTGCAGATTCCAGTGCAGCACACTCACACTGTGCATGTTCTCTTCTCCTCTTTAGCACAATTTTACCAGCCTGACTGCCTGAAACAACAGTTAAATATAATGAGAATTAGCCAACTAGAATGAAAGATATAATTCTATGATGATTAATGAAGTTTTCTGTTCAAAAGTCACTCTTTTTCCATACTGTTTACGAACATACAAAACTGCCAGCAGATACAGGACATATGGTCTATCAAGTCTGCTCGAGTGTGCAGCTACCAATCCCTTATACTGTAGCTGCCCTTCCCTCCCCTCCCCCATCACAGTGACCCACCCCCTATCACTTTGTCCCATCCCTTTCTAAAACTGCCCACTGACTTACAGGACACCACCTCTTTGGGCAGCACATTCCACCCTTTCTGTGAACAGTGCCTCCACATTTATTTCTTGAATCTTCCTTCTTCAATCTCAGACCATGCTCCCTCATGTCCTTCCCCCAACTAATAATCCCTCTGTATCAGTCTTGTTTATACCCTTTGTGTATTTAAAGGTCTCAATCATATCTCACTTATCCCTCCTCACTTCCTGTTTAGGATTTCCTTCCCCACTGGTCCTTCTCCTGTGAGAGAGAGATGGAAAGAGCATGCAAAGTTCCTAATCTCTAGTATTGTTGATTGGTTGCTGTCAGTCATATGGCTTGCCAACAGCTTGGGCATGCTCTGGATGTGCTCCTATAAAAGTGCTGCACCATGATGTTGAATAACCAAAATCCTAATAGGAAACATAATTCTTTGGGACATGCTTAGCCAGTGTCAAAATGCCACATTTAGCGTATTACCTGAATATGGATTTGGCGTCAGCACATCCTTGGTGCCATTCTCTCTTCTTATGGGAATATTGGCAACACACTTTCCTAATGAACCTTTAGTCTAAGGAGGCCATATCCCTTTGACACATTGAAGGATAGAACCCTTATTGGGTTTAAAACTTCTTAGTTTGCATGACCAAGGCCTGTGGCACTTCACATGGGTGGTAGTCACTGTGGGATAAATACTGTGAAAGGCAAAATCTACATTGCACAAGCAGCTTATGATACACAACTGAATTTGCCTGATGACTCCATAAACTCAAATAATGGTGATTGATAATATATTATCTTTAAAAGCACTCCATTTCAACTACCGGTATTTGTTCTTTACTTTGTCATCCAACAATGAAAAATGACTCTTCTTGGCCTTGAAGCTAGTGACACGGCAGATAATTTCATGAGAACAATTAGCAAAAAATAAAAACAAAACTATTCAGAGTGAAGAAAAGTCATACAAATAGGGACTGTTTTAATTTCTATGCAGCTAACATTCAGTTTCACACAGCACCACAGATTAGGTACATGCAGAACTTCTGTTCAATTATAAGTGGTTATTTAAGAGCATTCCAACTATACAGTGGCTAATGAAGGAAAAATGAGTTTATTCTGACCAGAGGAGATGTTTGACATGATAAGTTATAATATGGCAAGAAAAATTCCTGGGTTTTGATTGGTCAGTGCTGACCTTTAACAGTGATGCCATCCCAGCCCAACATCACATCTACTCAAAAAGCAACTAAAATGTTTTTAAAAAATGTAGAACTATATTTTTTCAACTGTATTTTACAAGCAAGCCATTTTATAATTAAAATAATTCACTCCAGCGTGTGTGTCATAGGGAACATGTCACAACTCAGGCGTTGGATATTTTCAACCTGTGGCCTCATGCCCAACCACCTGAGGCATGACATTTATCTCAGCATGACACATGCCCTGTTGTACATTATTGCTTAAAGAAGCAAACAGTCAAGTGTGGCCTCAACTCCTGCAAATAAATTAAAACAGTTAGATTAGTCCATTCCAAGAAGGATCTAATACGAATGGCAAAAATATTGGAACAAGGACCTACTCACCACAATAGATATGTAGAATCAAAATTAGTTTGTCTTCTCTAGGGGAAGTCTGCGAAAGCAAGGAAGAGTGAAAACTGCTATAGAGGAGTCTCAAATATCTGTCAATTGTCCTGTATTATTCCCTGTAATGCAATACTATAATATACAGTTATTTTCGTACTGTATCATACAGTAATTTAAGGATGTACTCAGTATTATACTGTGTATTTTATATGTATTCAGTATTGCTTTGTTTCTGAATTTTTGTTACCCTTTGTTGTATTTGTACCCTGTCCCAGGGTCACACCTGGAATCGAGCTTCTGCTAGTGTTCCTTTCCCAGTTACCAAATAAAATAAATAAATAAATATTTGTAACTTGATTATGGTTACAAGATGAACAAAAATAAGTTGAAAATTACAAAGTTACTAATAAAATAATATGTAGTATAATTACATTTAAAAGTTTAAAATAGTTATTTAATTTTGTTTTCAAAATCATATAATTTATACTGTTGATACCAAAAATAGGGTTGACATGCTCTATCAGCATTTAAAATCATGTTGACATACTATATTTTCCCCTTTTAGCTGTGTCAGACTAAAAACATTATTGATATATGTGCTGAAAAGCAGCTTCTGATAATGTGGACATATTCAAATCAAATCAACTTTATTTGTAAAAAGTGCAGTTCCAAGTTTGTCCAAAGTGCTTGAACAACATTAATAAAACACAAAGAACAATTGAAACAATCAATTTGAAAACAGCACCACAGTGTCTAAAAGTTCATGCATTATGTAAAATGTTTCATAAGCTCACAGCTGATAAATTTAAATAATCATTCAAAGTTCAAGAGCAATCAGGAACAGCCAGGCTGAATAAATGTGTTTTTACAGTGGTCACAATTGTATCACAGTTTTATTAATACATATAACCATGAATGGGGTAGTATCGAAGGATTGGAAGGTAGCAGATGTAGTTCTGCTCCATGGAGGGGGGGGGACGACACATGGAACAACAGATCTATCAGTCTTACCTCTATTGTAGGGAAGCTGATGAAGTCACTGGTCAAAGAGTACCTCATGGAGTACTTAGAGAGCAGTGGTCTTCAGGACAGAAAGCTGCATGGATTCATGGTAGGGTGGTCTTGTCAGACTATCCTGTTAGTATTCTTTGACTGGATGATGGGGAAATCAGATAGGGGCCAGGCTGTGGATTTGTTCTACTTTGACTTCAGCAAGGCTTTCAACTCAGTACCCCACAGATGCTTGCTGAAGAAGATGGAGGATCTGGGTTAAAGTTATAATAAACTAGGTAGGTAACTGGCTGAAGGGGAGGCAGCAATAGTGGTCAACAGGGTCAAATCAGAAGAGAGGAAGGTCACGAGAGGGGGTTCTACAGGTATCCGCCTTGGGTCTGATCCTTCCTCAACATGTTCATTAGTGACATTGGTGAGGGATCCAGGGCAGGCTCTGTCTCTTTGCAGATGACATTAAGCTCTGTGGGAGGGTGCATAGTGATGAGGGAATAAAGGAAATGCAGAGAGACTTCCAAAATTTGGAGGGGTGGTCAAGAGTTTGACAGTTGAAATTCAGTGCCAAAAAGTGCAAGGTGATGCACCCAGAGAACAAGAACCCCAGGATGAAGTACTGGATGGGAGGGGTGAGGCTCAGTACCATGGCTGAGGAATGAGACTTGAAGTTATCATTAGCAACTCACTAAACCAATTGAATCACTGCAACAAGGCTTATAGCAAGGCAAATAGAATGCTGGGATGTATTGGGGTGGTACTGATAACAGAAAAAGGGAGATAATACTTTACCTGTATAGATCCTTGGTGAGGCCACACCTGGAGAACTGCATCCAGTTCTGGAGACCTCACATCAGGAAGGGTAGGGATGGGCTCGAAAGTGCAGTGCAGGGTAACAAAAATGATACAGGGCCAGCAAGGCATGGACTTTGATGAGTGCCTCAAAGCACTGAGCATGTATTCACTGGAGATCAGAAAGGGTAAAGAAAATGATACAGACCTTAAAATTCCTAAAAGGAGTTAACGGTGAACTGCAAGGAACTATTTAACTTGAATACCAGCTCATGGTCACATGGTCATGAGTGGATGCTAACAGGGCCGAGATTCAGGAGGGACGTGAGAAATACTGTTTTACAGAAAGGATGGTGGAACTGTGGAACTGGCTGCCAGCCAAAGTGGTGGTGCAAAAACCGTTAGTAGTTTTAAGCATGGCTGGGACAGACTGAAGGGTATAATGGTTGTTCAGGGTGTCAGAACTGGAGAGGAAAATGGATGGGGGTGGGAGGGCTAGGACCCTGCAGGAACAGTAGGCCCCAGGGCTGAATAGGGAACTTGAGCTGACTGGCTGGACCTTTGGTCTTTTTCTTCCATCATTGTCTATGTTTCTATGTTATCATGTTATAGTCCTAAAATTATGGTGTGTCACAAATAAAAATATCATTTCAACATCATTGCAGAAAAGCATTTACACTGTGTCACCACTTACCATGTCCTTTTCAGGACATAGTCTGAGCAAGTGGTATTACTTATGCCAGCCAGGACACAGCACACCAAGAGCTCAATGCATGCCAGAAAGCTTAAAAACATCTGGTAGCCTTGCTGGCATGGTAAACAATTACCTTTCTGAAATCCTAAAATACATTTCCCTACCTATTTTAGTACATACCCATCACCACCCTACAGAAACATCACATTAGGTTTTAAAATGTAAGTTTCTTGAGAAACTGACCTGCTTGCCATTTTTCTGTCTAACCCTCAGACTCCAGCATGGGAGGAGCTCAGCCCACCCACTTGCCCATCCATCAGCTGGTCCACAACATCTTCTGTCCACATATCAATTCATATTTTAATGAATTTTATTTCTTGGCATTTTATAACATAAAACAAAAAATTGTTAGATCGAGGAGCCTGATGAAATCGCAGTGATCTGGAAACCGCTTACTCAAGAAGTGTGTAGCAGAAACCATTCAGTACGATGGCTGCTGAGGGACACACTCATTCCTGATCAAGCCAGCTGCTCACCTGCAGTCACACAAGATGCTCTGTTCATCAATGCCAAAGACAACATCAATAAGAAATAAAAGTAAACAAAATAGGCTATCTGTCTGTTTGTCTCTGTTGGGAGACCTGGAGGAACATCAGGAGACACACTCCTGAAACTGGCCAATCTGTTGCTCCCTGCCAAAGAAACTCTCAAAAACCCATAAAAAATAATGTGTGTGTGGGGGGCAGTGTGAGAGACAAACACAAATCACCTCCTGAAATTTTAAAATAAGTTTAGAAACATTCTATAGTAAAAGGAACACATTTTCACCCTCAAAAAGCAGTGAAACAAAAACATGAATAAATTACATTTTACTTTACAAACGCACTTAACTTGTTTAGACTATATTTGGAAGATTTCTAACCATTTTATAAGCAGAGTAAGACACTTGAGTGTGGTTTATGGCTGATAAAAGTGCTTCCCAGGTGCTAAAGGCACTCAGCACAATCACCTCATGCCTCATTACATATCAGCCTATTAAGCACACCTTGTCATGTCTTATTCCATACACAATGTTAAATTCTGAAAAAAGAAACCTATTTTCTCTTCTTCATTGAAATATGATGAACTATCAGAAGAAAAGGAAGTTGATGAAGATCAGGAAATGTGTTGAACTACCTCACTTCTTAATAGTTTTGGATTACCCTCCTTTATAATTTCTTTTATTACCACAGAGAAGCACACCTTTGGAGACCTGGGCACTTTACTAGATGTTCCTCAAAATTCTTTGAAGACGTTGACTTTCAGAAATTTTCACTTACTTCTTATCTGTTGCAGAGTATACTTTGACACTTTATTCTCCATGGCTGACTGTAGCTCTTTGAATATTGCTTTGTTTGCTGCCTTATTTTGTACAATTCTTTTTGCACTTCTCTTTCCTTTATTTCTGTGAGCAGAATTCTTACATTCTCCTTTGTCTAGAGAAACTTTGGCCTTCTGTTTTGTTGTGGTTGCTGCCATTTTGATTGCACACCTATATATATTTTGTAAAAAGGGAAGAAATAAATAATATACATTCACAATACACTTTATCTATGATGTTACATACAAATACTCAGTAAATGTCACAATTATATATATATAAAACTATCACTGGTGTTTTCTATTACAGTACACATCAATATGACTATAGACATACAACACAAGCTAATATTAACATTGACATACAGTATTGACACACCAGATTATTTGACTTCATGATATTGATGTAAAAACATTATTGATACCATAATTCCGATGGATCCCATTCAACTTAAAATTTTATATTTCAGATAATAGAACAGTAACAATATAAGAGGTTGGTTGTTGCGAAAAATCTTGAAAGACAACAGTCCATTGGTTTTTCTTCAAAATTGTTTTGTTTTGTTCTCCTGATGTTTCACTCCATTCCATGGAGGCGTTTTCAAAGGATTTATTTCATTTTGAAGTTCTGTAATCAGTTCAAAATGTTTTTACAAACTTTTTACATTCTTATCACTTGTGTTATTAAGGTCACTTTGTTAAGATCAAATACTGAATACAATTACCATCCTGAATCAAGTTCTACTGTTTAGAATTTCTTTTCATTACACTTTAATTTCAACACTTTCACTTAACTTATCTTGTTTTTAGGTAATAGTAGAACACCAAATGCTCTGATGTATTTGTGAAGTGAACCAAATATAAAGCTGTAAAAGTAACTTCAGGCTCTTCAAGACACAAGGTTAGTCAGGCTCTTTAAGCAGTAAACAATACATACAGTATATGAACATCTAATGGTGGAGGTGGAACAGAACTTTTCTGATTATGCAAATAATACATTTAAAGGCACATTTATTGCTATTGCAGGGGCAAGTGAAAGTGTTGAAAACAAAGTGTGAGGAAAATAAATTTTAAACAGTAGAACTTGGTTCAGGGCCGGTAGTGCATATAGAGATATAATACTAACAAAACGACCTTAATAACATAAATGACAAGGATGTAAAAAGCGTTTTGTGAAAACTTTTTGAATTGATTACAAAACTTCAAAATGAAAAAAGCCCTTTGAAAGCGTCATGGAATGGAGTGAAATGTCAGGGCAAAAACATCAAACATTTTGAAGAAATAACTAATGGATTAGTTGTCTTTCAAGATTTTTAGCAACCCCAACCACTTATATTGATTCAGATTTTACACCTCGGGACACATTATGAGCCAATCATTTCCCATGGACACACATTAAATGAATAGAACAGTAACAACAAATAAAAAAACTGTTAAATGGGTTTCAATCCCTGGTATTGCTTAAAGTAACTTTTGAACTGAGGAAAACATGTAATAACTTTTAAAAAGTAAATATTCTAAGCTTTTTAGCATTGCCATAACTCACATTAGTTATTGATAATTGCACTTGTTTAATATATATATATTATTGATAATGGCACTTATTTAACATACACATACATCTGCTTAATCCAAATTGCAACAGGTGATGTTAAAAATATACAGTATTTACAGCTGTCAATAATAACATCAGACTGATGTGGCATGAGCCCTATAACATATTCATGATAAGCACATATGTAAGGTCTGAAATGATTTAACGTAATAATAATTCATTGATATATTAATAATGTCAACAGCAGAACATTAATAATAGCTCATTCCTACTCAAAAATATATTAAGTCGGCATTACATATTTACTGTTATTTTGCTAAATATTAAATATTGGTACATCAACTTTATTAATGTTTTATAAACAAGGTGTACTACCATTTCAATATAATGTATATATAATGTGCATACAGTGTCTCTAATTGCTTTAACATTGAAGAAATAGTGTTGACATTATTTTTTATCTTCTGACAGGAAATTTAAATAGCATCAACCAACAAAAAATCAAGTATTATCGTCAATAATGTCTATTTGTTAATATGGTTATCAACTACAGTTTACATTTAGGTTATCTGAAAAATGCAATTTATTGTTTCATTTATTCTTGCTGAAAACAACATTACTTTCAGGTGTTTGTGTGCTCATAGAAAGGAGAAACTGGTTAGTTTCTTTTTCTGAAGAGTGGGAAAAGGGTACCAGAGGCCTAATCAGAGAGATATGATTCAGAGTAATGTGCGAGCCCTCCCCCCAAAAAAGGTTTGCTGTTTTATCATGTGTCACTGTAGAAAAGCATTACTTGCAAGCATTTCTGTGATAAAAGAAAGGAGAAACTGGTTAGTTTTAAATCTGTGTCTTATTTTTTTAAATGGGGGAGGACTTTGTAGTGAGTGGCTGAAGAAGGTTGCAAATTATATGCAAGTCTGTTGGAGAAAGGACTATGGTTTGCCATTTTTTTCTTTTTGTGGGGGTGAGTTGGGTTGACTATATAACAGTACTTACAGTGCATTTAATGGGCCTGATTCTAGTACAGTAATGCCTGACATAACAGCACTTGCACCTGGTAGAATGGCGCATGTAGCAACTTATGCCAGCAGTTGTGACATGCATGCATGATTCTACAAAGTGGCCTGAGACATGGCACATACCACTTGCGCCAAACAGCAGTTATGCTCACAGTTGCGCCATAAACCCCCTGCGACATGGCACTAGGGGGTTTATGGCAGCAGTTGCGCCCCATTCCAGAAGGGCAGCAACAAAGTCCCCAATGTTGGGATTCTACAAGAACCCCTAGAGGAGAACCAGCAATGTAAGTTACACCAGCTTTTAGCTGGTATAACTTACGGCCACCCCCAGGGGTCCTGTAGACCCATCTGCTGTCCAGCAGTCATTGCACAGTTTCCCTCCCCCACTATGCCCGGCATACCCCTATGGGTGCCCTGCAGGGTTACCCACCCCCTGCTCCTGAATCCTATATGAATTGCCCTGCAGGACTGCCCACACCCCCTGCCCCCGAAGCCTCCAGTAACTGCCCTGCAGGGCTTGCCACACCAAGTGGCCCCAGAAACCCCATAGTTATGCCCCACAGGGCTGCTCCACCCCTGCCCCAAATCCTCTTTGCAATATGCCCCACAGGGTGGCACTGTCATCCCCACCCATGCCCCCAACCCCGGAGTCATCCGCCACATATGCTTGGCAAACATCCCTGCCCCTGGCAGTCTGGTAGTCCCCCACCCCAGCCGCCCAGCCCACCCAGCACCCCCCACCTATCTCCAGCCAGTGACTGGCACAGCCCACCTCTCACCACCATGGCCAGCCGCCAACTGAGTGCAGTATGACAGTGTACTGAAAAGAAGCACTCAGAAATTAATTTCTGAGCATGTCTTTACAGCACGCATTCATACTGCATTCAGTCGGTGGCTGCCCATGGTAGTGAGAGGTGAGCGTGCCAGTTGCCGCTGGAGATGGGTGAGGAGTAATGGACTGGCATGGCTGGGATGAAGGCCACTAGACTACCAGGAAAAGGATTATATATTTATTATACAATGATTGTGGATTGCAGAGGTTCACTGGACTACCAGGAAGTGGGGTGATATTATATATTTTACAATGATCGGGGCACTGGACTACCAGGGCCTCGCTGGGCATATGCTGCATTTGGCTAGCAACTTCGCAGTCGGGGCATGGGTGGGGGTTGACTGCACCGCCCTGCAGGGCACATTGCAGAGGTGGATTCGGGGATGGTGTGTGGGCAGCCCTGCGGGTCCATCTGTACACTTTGGGGTGTGGGCAGCCTGCAGGGTGCCTATGGCTTGCTGGGCATGGAAGGGGACTTACGACCTGCACTGTGGTTTTGTGACATGCTCATCAGGTGCGCCTATGGTTGACGTGCCTGGCTGCATGTCACAAGTCACAGGATTAGCTACAATGACCCTGCCCCTTCTAGAATAAGGCACAGGGTCAATGTCACAATTGTGGGTGGTGCAAGTTGCATTTGGTGGCGACTTGCGCCAACCTTCAGAATCAGACCCAATGTACTTGGTGCCATATTGTTCAAAAGTTAACAGTTCCACCAGTGATTGTAAGATGCTGCATGTTTAATGTGGAACTGGTAGATGGGAGTTGATGTTCTGGGTGGCATGCTGAAAAGATTTTTTACTGAAAATTGCCTATTTGGTAGGAGAAGTCTTGCTGCCTTGAATATGTAGACAGCTCTCTGAGCAGGACTGAGGAGCTGTCATCTTGTACAGAATGGTGAATAGTTTCTGGCCATTCTCTGACACTACTGAACTAGCTTTGGAAATCAATTTGCTCTGCTGCTGGTGGTTATTAAAGGAATAATGCCTGACAGGGTGGGTGTTATGCTGGGATAACATCCCACTCAGGTGATTGGGCCGAGGCCACCAGCCGAGGGTTTCAACACCTGAGAAGGGATGTTATCCCAGCATAGCACTCACCCTGGAGGGCATTATTCCTATTATACAATGTCTTGTTATTTTATAAAGAATAAAAAAATCATGTTAAAGAATGTTTTTGTTTGTCTGGAAAAATATTTTTGTTTCTTAGAGAAGATGCAAAAAATAGAGTAAGTAATGGCCATCAGGGCCATCCTAATCATCAGCAGGGATGTTATGCCAGGATAACATCCCTGCTGTGATGGCCAACTGACCAATCAGAATCCAGGATTCTTTCTTGCATTGTATAATTAGTGATGCAGACCAGTAGTTTTGCAGCAGTTGTTCTCATCAGTGAATAGTTATGGTCAGGATTTCTCAGGCTGCTAGGCCTCTGTCCAACAGTATATGAACAACTGTTCTGCATAGTGAGTGATTTGTGTATCAGACAGAGACTGATGCCTCAGAAGATAGCCATGGCATCATTTCTCCAAGACAGTTTATTCTCTTATTGGTTCTCTAGTATACCAGTAGGTTTCAAAGTGGAATATTTATTTCATTTAGGATTTGATGATTTTGGTACTCTCATTAAAGTTGAGAGAAATGTATTTCTAGTTTTCTTCACGTGTGTTGACAGTAAAAGATTGACAAGTCAGGTTTCCGAGTCCTCTTGACCACATCAAGTAAAGTGCATTTGGAGGTCTAACCAGACATTTCTAACAAGTAATGTTGCTGTTTTTGTTTAAGTAACTGGTGAGGACCTCATTTTTTTTAAATCAGCATAATTGATTTTAGGATAATGTGCGACTTTACCATTCCCTGGTTTTCTGTAATTTTTTCAGGACTACTGTTAAAATGTTATTAGCAGGCTTAAATTGTTCACCAGTAACAATGCTCATATTTCTATTCAAAGAAATGCTGTTTTAGTGCCTGTTGAGGCCTACTCTGAGGGCTAGGTAAGAGGCTACACTGTAAAGAGCTCTTTTTCTGAAATTGTTTTTAAGTTTACGGAATTTTTTTCATCAGTCTTCCAGTCCTGTAAGATATTTACTGCAAATATTGTGTTTTAAGTATTAATTACATATTTATCAGACTATGTTTCAGTCAGTTCTTTGCAGTAAAAGTGATGTGCCTACATACAGTTTTTTACTTTCTGTTTCTATATGTTTACATTTTTCTCTCTTTTCTAGGAGGTGGACTTTCTTCATATAAGTTTTCTACCCATTCTTCAGCAGTGCTTCCTTTATGGAAGCTCAGTTTG
Organism: Neoceratodus forsteri; assembly: GCA_016271365.2. Taxonomy (NCBI): domain Eukaryota; kingdom Metazoa; phylum Chordata; order Ceratodontiformes; family Ceratodontidae; genus Neoceratodus; species Neoceratodus forsteri. Next base: position 974,359,528 of record CM057450.1, on the reverse strand, counting down.
TTACAGGTATGTTACTCATTGTTTTGCTTTCTGAGGTGAGGTGAAAACAAAATGGTGAAGAGTTTGTTTTCAGTGAGGAGCTGCAGTGTAGTGATACCTTTGTGGTTTCATTTAAAGAGGCCAGGTTGGAATGGAATGTAGATCCAGCACCTGAAAATACACTGTTACTATGCTAAGGCATAGTCATGTGACTGCTCTCATCCAGTGAAGTTTCCGGATGTTTCTTGCCTATTTTATAAATAATGTTATGCATTTTTGATTCAAATACAAACAAGATCAGTCAGAAATATTTTAGATGTCAGGTCAGATAGACTCCAGTATATAATGCATCAAATACTGCACATGAATCTGAGCTCTTTCACTTCACAACATGCTACTCACAAGACTGGTTAATAGGTCAGGGTACCTCTTTTGATATGAGTCATTGTGTGAGGGTTTGAGTGAAGAGAATTCTGATGGACCAGACTGATTATGATGACACTTCTGTTTCACAAGAGATACCCCTCTGAAGACCTGTTATCCTATTATAACAATTAATTTAAAAAATACACTGCAATATACAATAATTCTCAAAACATTGCTTTTTTAAGTTCAAAAAGAGTGCTCCCCATTGGCTAAATTGACCAATTGGTAGAGTCCCATTGGTTCTGTGATGTGAGCATGACAGAGTACTGTAAATAAAGCATTTTCACAAGTTTATACATTGAACCACTCCATTCCCACATGTTTGTAATGTAATTTGTGGCTGCACAAGTACAGTATAACTTGTAACTCTGCTCGATGGATTGTAAGCTTTACATGACGGCAAAGTGGTAAAGTGACCCATTTACACAATCTACAATGGAGCCCACCAGGATGAAATACAATACTGCAGCACTCTGTAGCAAAATTCCTGCAGGAAACAAGGCAATTTCAATGTCAACTAATTTCTTTTGTCATTCAGTAACCTGAGACAGTGTGTTGCATCCTGGCAGGCTCCACAGAGCTGTATTGCATCTCAGAATTTTGTCCTTTACATTTAGGAATGCGAGTACAGAAGATCCCACAAATAAGGAACCAACTAATCTGGCACAATCTAAGTGAACTGATATTTGGTAAACTGTTAAGTAGCTTAGAGAATGTCTAGAACCAATGTTTTCACCAGCAAAACCTTGTGGAAAGTAGTTTTTGTTGTGTAAATGTTCTCCTATTCCAGGCAACTCTAAATTCCAGATGCAAGGCAAAGGAAGTCTCAGAATATTGCTCCTGGAAAGTGTAAGTAGAGCTATTCAAAAATGGCAATCTTTACTTTTAGTGGTAAGCAGAGATAAAGCATAATATGTATATATATATAGCCAAATATATCACAGAAAATCCTCATTCAGTTCAATTGGATTTCCTGTGATAATCTGGATATATATCTAGATATTTACTAGGACATAACTCTTGACAAAACTGTAGTAGAGTCTGTGGGTGGAGACCCGTGGCTGGGAAGAGACAAGGTGATGACTGAAGCTTTTTTGAACACTGCTTTTTTATCATACTTTTGTCTGTATCACCAAGCAAGATGGTATCAGCGCCAATAAACAGCTAATTTAAATAGAAAAACCTCATGCATCAGGGATACACCCACACTGCTGCATTAAATGTTCCAACTACTAGGGGCTAACAGTGGAATAGGAGCCGGAAAATCAACAGGCTCTTCAACCTTGCAGCAATGGTGAACAACATATTCAGACAGCCTGTGGCACAGCACAACCTTTTATGCCAGCTACCTGGAACAGACTGAATGCCAGATCTCAAGTAAACCCTTATACACCCACTGGGATCACCTGAACACAAGAGAATTACCTAACACACTTATAAACTCCCAAAAGTACATCAAACTGGCCTTTCAAATCCACGAGCCAGACACTATTTTATTTTATTTATTTCTATTTTACCAGAAAAGTAGACTGGATCAAAATGATCCATTTTCAGCCATGCCTGGGGACTAACTTTATATCCCTTGGATATTCACAAACAAAATTCAACACAAATTCACAGATAAAACACACATCAAAACATAAAAAAGCAGTAGCTGAAAGTCAGATAAAACACAGAACAAAAAAAAAAAAACAGATCTAGCAAGAGCCAATATGGCTACAAATTAATGGTATTGTGGGCAGTAAGAAATGTGTAAATTAGCAATTTTTGCGCTAACCACTGAGCCACCTAACTGCATTTTCTAATTGTTGTGATACACACACACACACTAATATGTATACACTTATATATGCAAATATATATATATATATATATTCCAGTGTAACATAGCAGTGCACTAATTACACACATTTTTACAGATTAAAAAAAAACATTGAGGGACTGTTTTCTTCTTTTCAGGCTCCAAGGGACATCAGAGGGTGGGAGGCTGCTATTAGAAATCTTATTTAAATTAGCAATAACATGTGTCAGCGAAACTGATCTAGATAGTGGGAGAATGTAGACTAGCAATTTCTGCACTAACCACTGAGCACTTTCTAATTGTTGTGATACACAAACACTGACTAATACTTATACACATATATGCATATATATTCCAGTGTAATATAGCAGTACACTGTCTACACACACAGAGCATTGCCAGACACACACTAATATACATACACTTCATATGGCATTTATTTACTTATACTGTACATCTAACCCTAACTTTTACTGTATTTATGATAAGTACTGTGCTTTGCACTAATTCATTATACTGATCTACATCATGACTGGTTAGCTAAGGTAGACAATCAGGGAGGTGCAGTGGATATGGCCTATCTGGGCTTTACTCTGGACATTGCAGAGGGACAGGAGGGGAAGGTATGACTCTTTGCAGATGATACAAAGGTATGCAATATGGTGGACATGCCAGGGGGGTTGAAAGAATGAGTGAAGACCTTAAAAAACTGGGAAATGGTCTGAAGAATGGCAGCTGGGATTCAATGCAAAGTAAGAAGGACCAGTGCAGGTGTGATAATAAAATAAGTTTTGTTTAGACCGTGTCTTGATGGTAATATGAAAGAAATACATAGCATAATTGCTGTTAGATGGTAATAATGGGAAAGAGAAAACCATATAGATCAGATATTAAGTTTTGAGTGCAATACAAAGTTATAGACAGAACATGTTTAAATAGTGCAAGCTTGGATATTCACAAATAATACTGACAGATGAACACATAGTTACAGACAGAAACATATTTACACAGTGCCAGCATTGAAAATGCAATTGCAGTGTGTCTTTCAGTTTCTCTAATCTTTAAAGTAAGGCTTCGACATTGGATGTTTTTTGAGCTTGTATATCTGCATAGCATTCCTTTTGTGGCTTTTTGACCTTAACACTGCTACATCTTATCTGTAGTACTGTGCTTCCCAGCTAATTATTTCTCTAAAACTGTGGTATTCATGTATAGAATGACATTTTTTTTTGAGAAGGTCTGTTATGAAATCACCTATTTTGTGCATCACAGTGCAACACAGGCAAGATAAAAAGTTAGAGAGGGAGATATCAATCTCAATTACAGTTGAAACGCTGACTAAGTGGACATATTTATGAGCACTGAATCTTTCTTGAAAGAGAATTCTACCCACACTGAACAAAATAATGTTTTCAAGATTGTTCAGCTCAAATTAACACAGTAGACAGCTTGCCTCAATTAGCGCAGTGATTCTACAAAACCTCTGATTTTATCTAGTCCATTGGGTATCTGGAGAGCTCCCTTTCTCTACTGTCATAGCAAGACATCTGCAGTACTATGCCCACTATAGCTGTAAAAAGCAGTAGCTGAAAACCTTAATTGGTTTTACTGCCACAGCACTGGAAGGCAGAGTGTCTGCACATATAGTGGTCACTTTAATTGCTCAGAGAGATGGCTAAGCAGTCACCTAGAGAACCAGAAAGTACAGCACCCACCCCTCAGGCTGCTTCCATGCTTCTCCAGCTCTCACAGTCACTCACTCACTCACTCACTCCAGGACTGACACAGCATGCTGACTATTAAATTATTGGGAGTAGGATTTCCTGTTCTCTACTCATGTCCAGTTATGTTATTTTCATTTAAAAGAAATTAGTTGGAATGGAATCCGGGCTTCATGTCTATAAATGATAATCAGCTGGATCCTGATGCAAATTTGCTCCAGCTGAGGGTGTGGAAATTGGTCCATATAAATGTTTTCAGACTGATACCAAAACATGAACTTGAGGTCTGGTTCCATGTTTAAGCATCCTTAGTCCTAGCACTGAACAAAACATAATAAACTCACCAAATGGATGATAATGGGCCTGAATCGATGGGCTGTGCTGGTGTAAGGCAGGATACACCAATCCCCATGGCATATCCACAACTTACATCATGAGTTATGCCCAGTACAATTCCAGGAGACCACCTATGCCATGGCATCTGCAGGCTGTAACAATTGCAAGATATGACTGCAGTTACACCACAGCCTGCAATGCCTGGTGCAACTGCGGGTTGTGACAGCAACTTAGCCCAATTCCAGGAGAGCCACTGTTGCAACCTGCAGTTGCTATTCCAGGACACGCAATGGCGTAGGTATCCCCGGACAGCTCGGAGCTGTCTTAAGTGGCATCCAACAACTGGCACCATCGAATGCAGTCATGCAGCACTGCAGCAATGGTACCATGCTGTCTCCCTGGCCCCCACACACACCCCCACCCCAACCCCCGATCATGAGGAACCCCCAGGGATCCATTTCAGAGGTGCCCCCAGATGCCTGTGCCATCTGTCCTGGAGCCCCAAGCCCCTGATGTGTTGCTGTGGTGGTCCAGGGTGGGGAGGGCTCTGGGGGGCCACCTGTCACTCATTGTGAGTTGCAACATGTGGCTGTGATACACCATGCATGGGCTATCACCACACGCATGGTGTATCTTGCATGTCACAAGTGCTTGGACCCTGCAACTTCTGGAACATGGTGTAGGGTCCCTGGCATTGTGGCAACCAGCGTAACTTGCAAAAGCTTGCAAGTTACACCAGCCATCCTGGAATTGGGCCCTATTTTATTGGGACTGAGGGATACAATACATCTAGGAGAGTGCAAAAGAATTATAGAGGTGGAGGACTAATTATTTATATCAGAGACGTTATTGAGGGCTACAGCGTTATAGCTAAAAACAGACAAAATAAATTGTGAAAGTCTGTTTGCAGAAATAACACTAGTGAAAACAAAACAGTAATTGATAGGATATGTAGATAGATAGATAGATAGATAGATAGATAGATAGATAGATAGATAGATCGATAGATTGATTGATTGCCAAACATTAGGCTGAATGGTTTGGAAGCTCAGATTGAAAACAATAAGTACAAAAACCAACAGAGATGGTAATAGCAGGAGACCTGAACCTGAATTGATTTGGCCCAGAAAATGTAAAATTTAAAAACATCATGCAAAGGGTAAACGTAACTCAAATTTTAAAAAGTGCAACCAGGAAACATAAGATCGGCACAGAGACATTAATCAATTGATGCAAACAGGAAATATAAGACAGGTACAGAAACATTAATCGATCACGTACTGACTAGCAATGAAAAAAAAAACATAAGTCATTCTGGTGTAATGCCTCATTTTATTTGTGATCATGCACCAGTTTACTGTTACTAAAGCAATACAAGAATTAAGGGGCATCCAAAAAACTACTTGGCATTAACTGTACTGTACTGGATAATGTTAAGAATTTCAATATGACCTTACAATATTTTTTGGAATCCTATTTTAAATTTCTAAATTAACATTCCTAGTAATCAAAATAGGGTCAAGTGAAAAGAATGAATGGTTGAATGGAGAAATTATTTCACGATGAAACATGGAGTTAGGTATGGCAAGAATGTAAGTGTACTAAAAATATAACAGTATGGAATACATACAGAGAGTTACAAAATAAGTGCAAACAAATTATTAAACATGCCAAGGTAGAGTTTTTCTCAAGGGATCAGGCAAAAACATTTAAAGGGAATCCATACATTGCTGTATGACATTATTATTACGATTACTATGAGGATCCAGTATGTAAATTGCTTGGTTATATTTAGAAAATGTTTTCAGAAAGACAGAAAAATGCTTTTTAAATACAAATGTGGAGGCATCCATTTTGTGGACAGGAAGGGTGTTGTGAAGATGCCACTGCCTCACCAGTGTTAACAGTGTGCAGTGCAGCAGGTGAGGAAAGTTCAACTGTGCTGTCAGGGATTCTATTATGTTCTGAGGAACACCTAGGATTTTATGTTTGGCAGAGTGCAAGAAAAGAATCCAGTACTTCTCTTCATGATAGAACAGGGTCCCTGTCTGTAGGAGCAGTTTGTTTTAACCTGCTAAACTGCATGCTGTTAGAGTTGGTGAGGCAGTAACATAATCACAGCACCCTTCCTGTCCACAAAATGGATACCTCCACATCCCTATTTAAAAAGCATTTTCCTGTCTTACTGAAAACATTTTCTAAATATAACCAAGCAGTTTACATACTGGATCCTCATTGTAACCTTCACAATAATTTCATAAGGAAACACACGGCTTCCCTTTAAAGCAGCTTTTTGGCAACTGTCAATAACAAATCCAATGAAATTATCTAGTATGCAATTGATTAAAATAGCTGATAAAGAATATAAGGAAAATTAAGATATTGCTAATTTACTGAATGCAGCCTTTACTAATTTGGATGAATATTTATTTATTTAGTTATTGTTGACTGGGTAAGTGCACTAAACAACAACATTGTCTATTTTTAGGCACAACCCAGGAGAGTTACAGACAAAACCAGCATATTATAACAGGGGAGTTCCAGGCAGCATACAGCACAGAAAACAGTGGGGTACATGATAAACACATGGTATACAATGATTATACACAGAGAGTACAAGGAATTGAACAGGCAATCATCACTGTAAGGAGCAAAATAACACATGTAAGTACAGAGGACACCATGAAACAGAGGGTGGGAAAAATTACCCAGGGGACTAATAGGGGAGTCAAGGGTAAGTGGCCAGCAGCTTGGTTCTAAGAGCACTGAGCTGGGATAGGGGAGTCCCAGAAGTGCTAGTGAGGCATTGGGGAGAGACAAAAATCAGGTCACTATGCCGTATAGTTGAGGGGCAAGAGCAATTGTCCTTAATTTGTAGGTGACTTTTGAGGCCATTTTTAAAGATATGGTGGGACTGTGCGTGTTTCAGTTCCTTAGGGAGAGAGTTTCAGAGTTTTGATCCAGACACCACAAAGGCACACTTGCCCATCTTAGTGTTGCATTTGTGGATATCCAGTAGAGAGTTGTCCATCAAGTGCAGGGAATAGTTTGGTAAGGAAGGTTTGAACAGCAAGTCATAGACTCAGGAAGGACTTCTTTGATAATTTTGTCTATGGTGCAACCAGTGGCATATGTCTGGTATGTGGGAGGGGAGAGCCAGCCAAGGTCAGTATAGAGCACAGAGTGGTGGGTGCACTTGGCATAGATAGAACAAAATGACAGATGCTGTTATAACAGGTCTCCCATTTGCTTAGAACAGCTTTATTTGCATCCATGTACAATAAGAGGCCATATGTGAGGCCAGGCCTTAGTACACCCTGAACGATGACTAGTCTCGCAGCGGAAGTAAGGTTGTGGTGAGTCTTATACACGATGTCAAGCTGAATGTGGGCAGATTTGCATACAGTTGAGGTATGAAGGTTGAAGTCAAGAGATGGATCAAGAGGGATATCCAGATACTTGAAAGAGTCCAACATGTCAAGATAGGAGCCTCCAGGGCCCCTTATAGTAAGTGTAGAATGGCAGGCTCTGAGTCTGGGTGCTGGGCCAGAAAGCATGGTGACTTTTTTTTTCACGTTGAGAAGGAGCTTGTTGCATGAGATCTATGATTGGATGGTGGCAAAATCCAGGTTGAGTTTGTGGTTGGTGTCAGTGATGTCAGCAGCACTAATGTAGAGGACATTATCATCTGCATACAGAAGGGCTTTGCAGGAGCTAAAAGATTTGGGCAGGTTGTTGACAAATAGACAGAATAATAGCAGCCCAAGGATGGACCTTTCGGGAACTCCGACCTTGATGAAAGCAAGACCTGATTTGGCACCACTTACATTGACAAATTGCTGTCTACCAGACAGGTAGCTTTTGAACCAAGACAGCACAGAAGAAGAAAGCATAGGAACATAGGAATTGTGTCTGCAGATGGGGACCACAAGATCCATCTCATCTGCCCATGTTTCTGCCCCCTTCCCTATTTAGACTGCACCCTGATATGTCCACAATGTCTATCCCATGCAAGTTTGAACTTACATACTGTCTTGGATTTCACCACCTTCTGAGGTAGGCTGTTCCATGGGTCTATGATCCTTTCTGTAAAAAATACTTCCTGAGGTTGCATTTGAACTTGCCTCCACCAGGCATAAGTTGTGCCCCTTATACACACATCCCTGTTTTGCTGGAAGAGGTTTCTTGCTTGTGTTGTGTTGATTCCCTTAGTGTACTTAAAAGTTTCGATCATGTCCCCTCTGTTTCTTCTCTGCTCAAGAGTGTACAGATTTAATTCTCTGAATCTTGCCTCATATGGCTCATGATGCAGTGCATGCACCATCTTTGTAGCCCTTTTCTTTACTGTCTCCAGGCGATCCATGTCCTTTTTGAGGTGGGGCCTCCAAACCTGACCTCAGTACTCTAAATGTGGCCTCACCAAGGACCTGTAGAGAGGAATGATAGCCCCACTTTTTCTACTTGAAATTCCCCTACCAATGCATCCAAGGATGCCCCTTGCCCTCTGTGCTGCCTTTTCACACTGTTTTCCAACCTTTTTAACATCTGCGATGACTACTCCGAGGTCTCTTTCTGTCTTTGTCTCATCTAACTGATGCTTTCCCAGTGTGTTCTTTATCCCTGGGTTTCTTTTTCCTATATGCATAACCTTGCACTTCTTGGCATTAAATTTCAACTGCCAATCCCTGGAAAATTCTTCAAGTTTTTTCAGGTCTGCTTCCATACCTTTTGCTCCTTCCTGCATGTCTACTCTTTTGCAGAGTTTTGTGTCATCTGCAAATAGGCAAACCTTCCCCTTCAAGGTGTTTGCAATATCCCTGATAAATATGTTAAAGAGGATAGGTCCTATCACAGACTCCTGTGGAATGCCACTGGTTATTTTGCCTTCCCTTGATAGTGATCCATTGACAAGCACTCTCTGCATCCTATCTTGCAGCAAGTTGTTGATCCAGTTCACTATCTTATGACTGACTCCTGTATGCTCTAATTTGTTAGCTAGCCTTCTATGGGGGACAGTGTTGAAGGCTTTCCTGAAGTCCAGGTACACAATGTCCACTGCTTCTCCCTGGTCAACCGCTCAGGTGACCCAGTTGAAAAAGTCAATCATATTGGTTTGACAAGAGCATCCTTCTGTGAAGCCATGTTGCCTGGGGTCAGTCTTTCTGCTATCGTCCAGGTACTTCACTATCATCTCCTTTAGCAAAGACTCCATAATTTTTCCTACCACCGAGGTCAAACTGACCAGTCAGTAGTTTCCTGCCTCTTCCCTGCTTCTGCTCTTGTGTAATGGTACTACTGTTGCCCTTTTATAGTCCTGAGGTATTATTCCACTTTCCAGTGGCTTGCTGAAGAGCTCAGCCACTGGTGTGGCGAGTTCTTCCCGAAGCTCCTTCAGTACCCTAGGGTGGATGCCATCGGGCCCCATTGCTTTATCTACCTTGAGCCTATTCAGTTCTTCTAGGACTCTTTCCCTTAAAAAGGGTCTTGTGTCTGCCCCTGTGGTGTTGGGTACTGACCTTCTTAGTGTAGGACCATTCCCGCTGTCTTCTATGGTGAAGACCAAGCAAATCAATTAGTATCTCTGCTTTGTCTATCTGTCTCTGCCATCTTGCCTTCCTTTGTTGCTAACCTGACTATTCCACCCCTTACTCTTTATTTTTTCCTGTAAATACAGTATCTGAAGAAGGTTTTGCCTCCCTTCTTGACCTTCTGTGCTATTTTCTCCTCCATCTGTGCTTTTGATCTTCTAACTGCCTTTCCTGCCTTGCTCAGCTTGTTTTTGCATTCTTCTTTATCTAATTCACTTTTAGTTTGTTTAGATTTTGCAAAAGCCCTCCTTTTTTCCTTGATTTTGTTTGCTGCTTCCTTGGTAAACCAGACTGGACTTTTCTTTCTTTTGAATTTGGTAATTTGCCTAGTGCATGTAACTGTAGCTGTATTTAAAGCAGTTTTTAAGGCCTCCCAACAGTCTTCTACATCTTCTGAGTTTCTGTCGTCTAGCATGGATGTGACTATATGCTTCATTTCAGGAAAGTTAGTTCTTCTGAAATCTAGAACCTTGGTTTTAGTGTGGCTTGTATCTTCTACCTTGTTCACAGTTAGCTAGATTGTCCTGTGGTCACTGGTCCCCAAAGCAAGCAGTTTCTCTAGCAGCAGGGTGTGATCCAGCAGGTTGAATGCCTTGGTTAAGTCTATGAATGTCGCTTCCATGAGCATCCCCTTGTCCATAGGTGTTCTGATGTCAGTAGTCAGTTTTAAGAGTGTTGTAGTGGTACTGTGGCCACTTCTGAAACCATGTTGGCATGGAGTAATCTGTTGGGTTTGTTGCAGGAAGCCTGTAACCTGAGAGGTGACAATTTTCTCGAGAAGTTTGTGTAACAGGTCTTATAGATATGGGTGAACAAGCTGTCAATGTTGTTCAGGACAGGCTGTGCTTCTATGTTAGAAAAATCAAATTTAAGGAAGTACCCAATGCTTAGACATTTCAAAGAGTCCAGGTCTCGATGAGGTGGAGGCCAAATATCTAAAATTGACAGCTAACTGGTAACCTGTCTTGTTAAGCTTTTAACTTACCACTTTGCTTCCAGCAAGCCCCTGATTTGTGGAAAATTGCATTTATGGTGACCACATACAAGGGCAGCTCAATGAGTCTGTTGTAAAATTACAGACCAATCTCACCACTATCTACAGCTGGCAAAATTAAGGAGCAATTATTAAATGACTAGCTGGTTAGGGCTGGCCTGTTAGCACAGTGGTAGAGCTACCACTCGCAACATTGTTGACCCAGGTTCAGGAATGAGCCAGAGTCATTAGAAGGCTGGCCATGGGGTTTGAGACGTGCTTCCAAGTGGACCTTCTCCACCTCAGTGATGGAGGAGTATGGATGCTGGTGCACTACCACCACCTGCCATCAGACCAGGGTGGGAGGACATTGAATTCACTCCAGCACATGCGCACATCTCTGTGTACACATGCGCATTGTCCTAGGGGGAAGGGAACAGAAAATTGGAAAATGTTCAACCATGGTAAGAGGACATCCACCCTGCAACACAGGCCCCACACCACTGATTGTGGCACTCACTCCCAACATACCAATTGAGTCTGCATCAGGGGATGGGGCCCCAATGGCCCAGACCTGAGGGGTAAGCCAGGATGCTAGGGAGCTGAAGTAAGTCCTGGGGAAGGTAGATGATGGGGCTGGGTGCAGGGGTAAGGACTAATGGGAGCCAGTCAGTTTTAGGAGGGATAAGGCATATTGAATAAAAAAATGACCAGCTGGTTGTACATCTGACAAAATATAGGGTTCTAATGATAGCACAGCATAGCTTCAGAGGGGACTGTAGCACCACGACTGCCTTGGTAAGGTTCATGAATGGGGAGAACAGAGAAAAGTGAACACACATGAATTGGAAAAGGTGTAATTACATGCAGACAGAAAGTGAACAACAGGTCAGTGTAAACCAAAAACTATGGATGCCAGACACCCCATGTGCATTCAGCACCTACACCTTTTTCAGGGGGTGGCCACCCCCTGAAGAAAGCATGTGTAAGTGCCAAATGAGCATGTGTTTGGTGAGTGAAGCACCATGACAGTGTGGCTGCTGTGCCTGGAATTTTCTGTCCTTGTCAGGCTTTTGAATGACCTGCACCTAAATATGGAGCAGGGGAGGCTCACTGGTGTAATATCTGTGAACCTCACCAATACATTCGATTTGGTCTGTCACTCCTTCTTGAAGTCACGGCTTACTCAATTATTATTTGACTAACCTGCTACAGCATGGTTTGACAATTATTTGTCAGGACATAAATAAATTGTTAAAGTTAATAATGTGAAGTTGTCTACTTGCTCTGTTACATATAGAGTACTGCAGGGGTCCATTTTAGGGCCCTCTTGTTCTCCTTTTTTAAAACAATCTTCTGACAATATGCAGGGAATTAAAACTCACCCTATATGCAGATGATGTGGTGTTGTATGCAACAAAAAACATGTGGGAGAACTCTGTACAACTTTAGAATCAAATCTTAAAAGAATGCAGACTGGTTTCAGAACCATAGATTGGTCTTGAATAAAAAGAAAACAAAATCAATGGTGTGGTGGTTATCAATAAGAGCAGAGAAAGCACAGTGAGTTCTGATGGACGAGTCCTGGAGAGCAGGCACCAAAAAGGTAAATGCTCAGAAGGGCCGCCCAACAGATAAAAGCAAAGAGCACACCATAGCCGCTGTCCTCACAACATGGTATCTACCACGTGATGGTGCCATTGCACCTATTGCACGGTGCCCTTTATCCTGGTTGCCCTCAGTGTGTGCTCCCATTTGAAGTCGCCCTTCGGTCTCGCTATTTCAGAGTCACCCAAGTCACATAAAACCAATAATGTTTAGTAGAGAAAGTACAGGGCTAATATATATAGTTTTAAAGTCAGTTGAGGTTTGAAGGAAGAACTAGATGTAGTAAAAAATATAAACATCTGGGAATATATTTGGATTTCACTTTAATGTATGAACTCCATGTAAAGTACCTAACTTCCCAACTGAACAAAAACTTGGGGCATTATTTATTTTTTGGGACTACCATGCAGATAATACAAGAAAAACAATAGCAAAAAGCAACTTGCTGTCAGTCCTGTAGTATGGGAGAGGCATCACAAAATATTCAATTAAAACATAAGACCCTTTACAATTCTATTTGCCACTTTAAGAACAAAGAAGTCAAGACATCATAATGAAATGTATAGGGATCTAATGTGGCTCCCTTTAAGGGAAAAATATTTCTTCAGCCTGGGAATCTTAGCCTATAAAATGATCTGTAAAGGTGGATGAGTGACCACTTTTTGACAATCAACAGAGATATAAAAATTTGAGATCTTCAGATGCTTTGACACTGGCAGTCCCTTTGCTCAAAACCACAAGTGGTCAAATCACTTGCCTATAACACAGTTTCTAGAATTATATACCCTCAGAAATGAGACATGCAAAGTCATTGTCTCAATTTAAAATGCTTCATGAAATGCACTTGCTAGGTGTGGCAGGATGCCTATGTTTTTAATTCTGTGTTGAATGCTTGTATACATTGCATAATATACAACATATTTATGGTATATGTTTGTTTTATGATACGTTTATTGTTCGCATGTCCAGTCGTGCCTGTAATGTGGTTATAAAACCCAGTGTACTTACCTGGTTACCAAATGTATAAATACATTAAATAGCTGATTGTGTTGGACCTATGGCACCAGTGCTACCTGCTCTGCTGGCCCCATGACTGGTAGTTCCCAATGTGGAAAACAGGAAACACTGGTGAGCAGAACAGCTGGCCAACAACCTCTCCTGGTTCCTTTCATTTTTTAGGCCATCTACGCTGCCTTCCCTGTTGGTGGTCAAACCCAGAACATGCCTGGCAAAGCAGGGAAGCACCTGCTCATTCAGGCTGCAGGCCTTCCTTTCTGTGTGGCTCCACTCCTGCTCCTCTACTCTCTTGGCCCCTTCAAAGAGACCACTGACCCAAGCAAGGAGCAAAGCACATGCCATCTCTTTCACTCTGTCTCTCTGTCACCCTGCCAAGGATCCAAATGGTGAGTAGCAGGGAGCTTTAAATGGAATTAGTGTCCTTCTGAGTACCAGCTTCTCTCACTACAGTCAGGAGGGGAAGAATTCCGCACCAGGCCATAATCTCAACTACTGGTTCTCCCTAGAGAAGAGCATTCTTTCACCTGGTTTACCTCTGCTTCATAGCTGAACAGAAAATTTGCATTTCTGTGTTGGCTACCAGGATTATACATTACCTTAAACCTAAAAGGTTGCAAAGTCAGATACCAATGCATCTCTCTTACATTTTAATCCTTCATCTGGTTCTGATCTGTGATCAGTGTGAATTCACTTCCTAGTAAATACAGTAGTAGCTCAGTGCATTCATTGCCCACTTAACCACCAAGCACTCTTTTCTGGTAGTTGAGTACTTCTTTTCTGGGTTTAATAACTTACAGCTAATGTGTTGCACTGAATGCTCATCTTCATTCTTCACCTGACTAAGAACTGCTCCCAGACCCACCTGTAAGATGTCAGTTTGACCAGAGAACTGTTTTGCATAATCAGGACTTTTTGGGAACAGATGAGAACATGGTTGGTCATAATATCCTGAAAAGCTTGTTCACATTCCTCTGTTCAAACTTCCTGATTAGTCTAATTCATTCTCAACAGTTCTGTGAGTGTGGTCACAAATTCTGAAAATCAGGGCTCAGTCTGTTGGTAGTAACCTGCGGATCCCAGAAAAGATCTAACCTATTACAGTACTTAGTTCTGGGTACCACACACTCTACTACTGCCTGTACCTTCAATACCTTGGGCTTCACCTGTCTGTTACCAACAAAGGTACTTGATTTCTAATATCTCCAGGATACACTTAAAGTGACTTACCAACTTCCCACAATGTCATGTTTGCAGATCACCTTCCCTTCATTGAGTGATGCAAAGCTCAGCTGCCCTGAAGTTAAGTATTAAATATATTCAGATGCTTAGTTTTTTAACATTTTTGTGCCACAGTTGTCTGCATGTTTTTTTCTTTGTTTGAAGTTCGCACATGAGCAGTGCATCCACATGCATGAGTGACATCAGCACAGGGAAGGTGTTCCCACTGCATCTTTCTCACTGCTTGTTCATTCATCTTTCCTGGATCCAGCCTCAGTGAGTGCAGATCCAAAACTGAACTGGCAAAAATTACAGCACTGATGACTGAAACTGTTTGTTATATTGGCAGCTGAGGCGGATACTTGCTTTTGGGATTGCAGAAGTGGTAATTTCTCCCGATTTTCAATTTTACTCATCTGACTAAGCTCTGTGTCCTAGGTCCATCGATTCTAGGAACATCACAATCTACATTGCTTGAGTACAGTATTACAGTTTTAGTAAGTGCTGCAAGTACATAATTATAACAACAAGTCTATATAAAAAACACGTATTTAACTGAGTGGAGCTGTAATCTGTAATGTATTGGGACACAAAAGGACAACTTTTGAACTGGGCAGATCTATAAATTGCAGTAAGCTTTTCAGTATTGGTACATAGAGGTCTGTGTTAAATGGATGTTTTTTTCAACAGTTCAGAATTGTAATGTGCAGTAAGAGTATAAGCACTGAGCTGCACAGTCCAGTCCCAGGAAAACAGTGCAATAAACTGTGTATTTTTGGCAAGTGCTGCTTCCAGTGTGATTGCTTCAGTAAACTGCCTTTGCTATTGCATTTCTGATTGTCACCATCATTATGGACAGTTTATATTTTTCCTGTGCTCCTGTGTTTTCTTGGGCTCATTTGGTGTTCTCATGCAAGCACCATAACACTGATCACCAAAGTATGCTTAGATGTGCATGAATAAAGGGACATGGTGCACTGAATTGTTTCTCCAGCTTGCCAGCTCCTTGCTAAGTTTATAAATGAATGCCATAAAATCAGTTATATACTGTACATAGTTTACAGTGTATCTCAAAATTAAAAACACTTAGTTTTTTTAACATTTTAACATACAGTCTTTATTTATAATTAGGATTATAGCATCATTGTATGTGCTCCAGAGCATCAGCAAAGAAGACTGCAGTTGCCATTATCTCCGACACTGTGGTACCAATGTATGACTTCTATGGTGTTATATTGCAAAGTGTGCTAGTCAGTTTGGCATACTTGGGGAATAATATAACCAAAATATGGGCTACACAGCAATGAATGCAGGGAGTCTACACAATGCACCATGACATCGGTAAGGCATGGGAGACAGTATAGTGCAGCATCTGTTGTATTTGCTGTAAGCTTTACGCATGTGCATCAGAGATCCACTGTAATGGAAAAAATGGGAAAACACAAATGGCTTGACACAGACCGAAGTGGTAATGAAGTATGGTGACATAAGTGAGGAAGGGTGGTTCAAATACAGTCTAACACTTGAGTACCTACTGCAAGGATATGTCCCTTTTTGTAGTGGACCAATCTAACGGTACTTAGGCTATCTAAACATAAATGCAGTCTCTTTCTCCATGAGAAGGGTATTGGCAGTGTCATTTTTAACCTTGGGGGGTGGGGGACGATCACCGACTGTACTGTGTATTTTCTGCTCAATTCATAATGCACCTGGAGGCACACATGTAGCGGCAATAAGCCAATGCCATGATGGTATTACAGATGATTCTGCAGACTCTAATGATAGCTGCAGTCTGTATAGTTCCTGAGCACTTAGAGGTAACACAAAGCTGGTGCGATAATTTGTAGTTTTAAATTTATAACATGCCATAAACAGGAGAACCAGTGACTTCAACATGTTGCTCAATCACTAATATCTCTAAAGGGGAAAGTACAAGCGGGCACCCCACCCCAAACACACACATACAAAGAGAAGAAAGCTATAAGCGTGAGACCAGTTGGCACTAGGGCAAAGACAGACCCAAACAGTATAAATAATTTACAGATAATAAAAGTTCTTTGCTGCAGCATTTTTCTAAGTGTATGTGTGCAGCTGGGGGGTTTGGAGTGGTTGGAGTACAAGGTGCCTGCTTGTAATTTCTGCCCTGTGCTCCATCAGAGTGAGTGACTGATAAATCAATTGGTGGGAGGTCACTACTAACTAGTACCAGGTGAGGAATTTGGACGAATTGGATTTGGACAAATTGTGAGCCATTTATCCTGCTGCTCAAGCAATGCCACCAAATCGAGCCGTGCTCTCAGTGTCAAGCTGGAGTGGCCAACAACCCATTTGCATAGGGAAAGCAACCCCCCCCCCCAAAAAGAAGAACTATAAAAACCCAGGGTACTATCACTAGCATTTGTGTGGGCAGATCGATGCTGGGAGTAACATAACATACATCATACCTTGATTTGCACAGTAAAATGACAGCAATGACGGGGAACCAAACCGTAGCACTAAGTAGCAAAATATAATATTAACAGTCCGTGTTGCTAAGTTTGCTCTCGCTGCTGTACTGGAATGGATCGGGACTACTTCTGTGACCACCTGAGCTACTGCCCACATCATTCTCGCTGCTGTCATAGGGTCATCCCTATGGGGATCTACTATGCAGCGGCTGTCAAATTGTGGCACTATGTCAGTGTCCGAAAGATCACTGTTAGTGCAGGACAACATAATGCTTTCATCATCGGACCCTGAAAATGAACTGTTTGACATTGCCATTGTCATGCTGCATGCTGCGACCAAGAGCTCTGTTATCAAGACAGAATTGCTGTGACCAAGAACTTATTTTAATTGCAGAGCACAGATCTCCCTGTGGTGACATTGCAAAGGTAATGAGTGTCAAAGGTCACCAAATACAGGCTCCAATACACAAAATGAAACTTCCTGGTTTGTGAGGGTGAAAACCGGATTTAATTTGCTAAAATAGGCTATGTATCTATCAAAATACATTGCAAATCAGTTCTATATGCAGTCACCTTACAGTATATGTGTTCATATATCCAAACTTGGTAAATCGCTTTAACTGAATTCATCACATCTGCTTGACCATAAAACTTGTCTATCCAGCTCTTCCTTTTTTCTTCACTTAACCCAGTTCCCTAAGTCACCAGCTGGAATTCAAACTGGTCACATTTAAATCTGCAATAGGCTTTAACAGGGATATCTTCCGCCTCATTAACAAAATGTTACTGTAGTTTCAGTTTTCAGTTCTACCCAGTGCTTCAATAAATTAACATAAATATACCTTTCCCCATTGCTTTCCTGGGGTAGCCATTTCATATTTAAATTACTTTGTATTTGTCGGTACTTTGATTGGGCTTGCTAGTTTGACAGAAGCTTGCTTTCAGTGCCTGGTAACAGCAGCAATACTCAATCCCCAGGTCTGAAGTGTCTTTGACTCTTTCATGGCATACCAACCTTTTTGTTGGGCTTGGGCCTGCTCCTAATTCTCCCAATAACTGGGTATCATGTTTTCAGAATTTATTTAATCACATTTTGTCAAAGTGTAGATGGGGCCTCCCAAACCTCTTTGATTACTTCCAGTGGTCCCCTTTTCTGTTTGCCATATAAGTCTGTGAATGACTATAGCACCTACCTAAAAGCAAATAGCAGGTGGGGTAACAATTTATTTAAGGGGCAATAAGAGGCTGAATGGCACTGGCTTCAAGTTCGACTTTGTTTCCATTGAGAAGCAATCACAATCAGTTGAAAATGTACAGTATCTTCCTTTTGGTATATAGGATTAACACTTGACAGTGCCCTACCCTTTGCAGACCATGATACTATTTTGGTGAAATCAGCTAACATTCATCTGTGAGTATTGTGTTGTAATAGAATTAATTTGAGTCAGGAATCAAGTAAGCAGTGCAGAATCTTATTTTTCTGCTAATTGATTATGGACTGCTAATGTTCACATCGCAATTGGATGAGGTCTTCTCCAGGATCAAAATGCTTTATAACTGCCTATGTTATTCTTATTGCTTATGTTTATACCCATCATTGCCATATTTATTGTGCCCCTAGATGGCGCCTTTATATTTAAGGATTCAATATTAATTTGGTTTATGCGTCTGGAAAATAAACAATAAGCTGGTTCCTCCTTCGTTGTCTAACTTTTTACCTAAATATTACCTTGTTTAAAATGTAAGCTGTCATGACCTTGAAAATTAAACCATCCCCTTTGTGAAATCTGCTTGGGGTCAAAGGGCTCTTTCTTTTTGGGTTGGTAACACATAGAATTTCATTCCTGTTAATGTTAAATTGTGTTTGTCATTTTCATCTTTTAAATGAAATGTTAGATTGTATTTAGCTAATTCAGCTGCATGTAACTGTTTTATTTATTTTATTTTATTTATTTCATTTTACCAGGAATGTGGGCAGGATCACTGATTAATTTTCAGCCATGCCTTGGGGGTGGTGTACAATAGGAAAGACATTACATTATAACAGTACTTGTCTCATGTAAGTAAAATCCATGCAGTAAAACCAACAAACCTTTCTACCTACATACTGTACATACAGTTGCAAAATGTTAGTACCTTATATGATAGTAATAACAATAAATGCACAAAATAAATCCCACTTTTAAAGTATTATCATAGCAGTTACTCCTAGAAAATGCCCTTAGTTTTCTCTTTAAGCTCCTCTTGAATATATGTGTTTTAGAATTAAGATCAAGCCCCAAAGTTATCACTTTGTTTAATAATCTTGATCCATTGTGAGATAGGGAGAACTCTGCTATTTGTTTTTCTCAATTTTTCAATGTATGGTTTTACTGACATTTTATGAAGGAATTTTGTATTCTTGGCCTTTATCAATCTATCACTTTTGGTGTAGCATTTACTTCAGTTTTCTTTCTGCAAAATGTCAGTACTGAATAAGAAACTTTGTTGAGGAGACAGTGCACCAAACCTCAGCTATAAATCATAATGGTGTACTTATTTCCCAGTTTGTGTTGCAAGTCTAAAACTATTATTAAAAGTGAATTTTTTTCTTTTCTGTTTTCATTTGAAATGAATGAAATAATATTCTTATTGGATTGCAGCGATGGGTTGTATAAAGGGAGTCTTTTCATAATCTTTAAGAGGTTTACTACAAAAAGTTGCAATACCTTTTTTCTTGCTCTAAATGTGGGAAGTGGAATATTAGTGTAATGTTATTGAGCTAAGTGATGTGGGGGGGTAGGGCAAGTTCTAGAGTATAAATTGCATTTTTAAGCAATAAGGCATGAACAGGTGTTAGACTGACAGTATGTTAATCACCCCCTATGAGTGTAATGTGGCATGAGGTGCAGCTGAGTGCCTTATTACCTATAAGGGGGTGATTGATCATGTTGCTATAACTCCTCGGAGGCAACATTGCTATTATAAAAACCTTTTCAAAAGAAATTATTAGAAGTGTTCCTTTTGAAAGTTTTCCTCATTGAGAGGGAGATTTCTAAATATAAAAAGGGTCTCAGAAATGCTGCAATCTAATTGGTTGTTAGGATTCCGACAGCCTTACATTAATCACTGTTACACTGTCATGTACAGCCTGATCACCATGGTGCATGAATTCTTCCTGCAAGCATTCCATCCTCTAGCACTGCTGAATGACTGGAATGATGCATTCTGATTCTGAACCAGCATTCTTAAACTGTTGGTGGAAGAACTATTTTATTAAAATCTCCTCTTGATGAGGAAAACATTCAACATGTACTACTTTGACACTTTTCTTTGGAATAATTTTTATAATAGCAAAACAAATGAAATATATTAACTTGAACTTTGCACGCATTATGTACCTCACTAGCCAAATGTAACTGTTACCTAGCTCTCCCTATATGTTAAACAGCTGATCCTGGTTGTATATGCTACTCTGCCCTACATGTTAACTTTCACCATGTATACTCTCTCAGCCAATTTTGTGTTTTGTTTTTATGTATTTTCTCTGATCTTGTTCATACTGTACTTATAATGTTCTTGTGTTTTTTTGTGTTTTTTCTCCCATGTTGTAGCCTCCTGGGTCGTGACTGAAAATAGTCATTTTATGGCTAGCTCACCCACCTGGTAAACAAAAACCAAATAAATAAATACAATATGGCACTCCCAGGAGTTAGCTTAACAGTCAGTTAATAACCCCCTAGGGGCACTATGGCACTCGACTGTGCCTTGTGCTACATTACTCCCCTAAGGGGTGATTAACAGACTGTTAATCTAATCCCTGGTCATGCCTCATTGCTTATTATACAATGGCAAGAAAGAATCCTGGCTTCTGATTGGTCTGTCGGTCATCACAGCAGGGATGTTATCCTGGCATAACATCCCTGCTGATTTTATCATAGAGCACCTTGAGCACTGCCTGCATCGCATCTTTTCTTAAACAAATATTTTAAAACACTAAATAAAATTCTTTAAAATTATTTTTTTCTGTATAAAACAATGAGCCATTGTATAATAGGAATAATGCCCTCCAGGGTGGGTGTTATGTTGGGATAACATCCCTTCTTGGGTGTTGGACTCCCTCGGCTGGTGACCTTGGTCCCAACCACCAAGGTGGGATGTTATCCCATCATAACACCCACCCAGTCAGGCATTATTCCTTTAATAAATAGTTCATCCAACAGCTGTTTAAGAATGCTGATTTAGAATCAGAATGCATCATTCCAGTAATTCAGCAGTGCTAGAGAATGGAATGCTGACAGAAAGAACTAATGCACCATGGTGATCAGGATATACAAGTCAGTGTAACAGAGATTATTAAAAGGGCATTTGAAGTTGATGAATTTGATTAGCCGATGTCATTCCATTAGCATTATGTTAATCTTTAATTAATATACTTCTGGGGCCTGATTATAGGAGTATTGATTTAGCAGGTATGCATTCTATTAACAGTACTCAGAGCCACCAGTAAAACTGAGAGGCTAACCATGAAAAATAAAAACATCTAAACTGCTGCCAGGGGTCTGTCTCTCTCTTTTGCATCACTTACTGAACAGCCACATAAGGTGAATGTAGAAGCAGGTCTTTCTGAACTTCTGAAAAGTGCTGTTATACCTGCGTTCCCCTGACTGTGGCTGTCAAACAGCACCATGCCGATGAGACTCTGAAGTGTATGGTCTTACCTCTTTTAAAGTTTTTTTTCCTCTTAACCTCAGCATGGAAGTGATCCTAAACTGTTACATACAATATTTATTTCATACCAAAATAATGTCATGTTTAAAAAAAATAGTAGTTCACCAAGTACTATCGGGAATAGCGGGTGCTGACTATAGATTATCAACTATAGACAGTAGTGAGAGCTACTATGATAGTAAGAAGCACAAGAAGGTATCTGGGTTAGTGGAAAATTACCAGAATAAGCACTCAATTGCTGCAAATAAGGATCCCACATTGTAAAGTGCAAGGAAGGAGCAGCACTGATGTCATGGTGATTCTGATCCAAGTGACATTAGCCAAGGGGTCTTGCATTTTATAATAAATTTACACTTTTTTTAGCAGCAATTCAGTGCTTATTCTAATCCTTTCCATCTAACAGTGTTTAAGAGAGCTTCCCTTTTCTTTATAACAGATTCATATTATTTGTGGCAAACAAGTGTATGCCCTGATCTGCTGTTCCATTGAAGCTGTGACATGCTGTGTGAGTATAAAAGTTAGTCAGCCTATGCACAGTGGTGCCACTGTTGCCATGGAGACCACCTCGAGTGCCATAGGGAAAACAATAAAACACTGATAGAAAATGGAAACTCTCACTTATGAAAACTACTGATTTTTATCTGTGTACACTTTACTGCATACCTCACCAACACCTTGCTTTCCATTTCTGGGTGCCATGTCATGGTCGAGTCTGTATCCATGGCAGCAGAATGTGATTGCACTAGGGTTCACAAACAGCAGCGGATGGACTATGTTACTATAAAAGTAAGTAAAACTGCTCAGAAAGATTTATAAACCGTGAAGATAAAGATGTTTTTACTAATCTCTGTTTAATAATAGCAATAATAAACTCTGGGCTATGTTAATGTTCAAGTTAATCACCCCGAGGGAATAATATTGCATTCGGCTGTGCCTCATGCCATTACACTCCCAGGGAGTGATTAACTAGAACATTAATGTAACTCCCTTGTTCATTATTGCTTAATTAATTGAATGCTGTCGAATGCTGACAACCAGTTAGAATGGAGCATCTCTGAAACCCTTTTATATTATTCTTCAGTTATGTATAAAAAGTATATGTAAAGTGGTGAGACAAATTTCATTTCAGGACATGATTTCAGGTATGTACATGGAGTTGAGGTAGATCATTTCTTGTTTTTGTTGTCATGGGATCCCTTTTCTTAAATAAGAGACACACAAACTTTTTGGGTGCTCAGTCGGCATATTTTATTAGACCAAAACTTTACATCCTTTTTCTTTTCACCACATATACATTGCATTCACATAAACATAACTAGAGTTATTACATCACTTCTTATAACCATTTTCACTCGAATGCATACATGAGCCACCTATCGGCTCTCTGTCTGCAAACCTCCAACATGCCAACACATCTAGGTGCACACTCAATCCATGTTCCTTCTTTCATCCTGGTCCAGTACCCCCTTGGCCCCCTTTTTCTTTAGTAGTATAATGCAACTTATGGACTGATGGACAGAAATCTGATTGGTTGCTAGTGTTCTAGTAGGGTTACATTAACCCATGTTGCCCTATCAAGTACAGCCTCTTCATGGCTTAGGTTTTAATCATATTAATAAATGAAATCCCAGCTATTTTACTGAAACTTTCACTTTTCATTTCAAAGAAATGGCTGTCCTGTATATTTTTGTCCTGTTCTTCAATCACGTAAGTGAGCCAGCATAAGAAATGGTATTTGGTAACTGTGAGGATGACAATGACAAGAACTGCCATTGTGCTGGTTGTTTACTAGTTCAAACAATAATGGCATTAATGACTGACATGCACATTGAGGGAATCTCCCTTTACCTGCCAGCTGACAAGCACGATACAATCAGCATCAAAACATGTAAACTGATGAATTTCATTTTTATAACTCAGTTTGTATTCATCATGGATTATCAAAGTACGTAATCATCTGTACAATTCTACATAGTTAGACTTACAAAATGAGTATTCTAAGTCTGTTTTTTTAAATGTTTTAAAAACTGGGACATTGATTACTGACATGCACACTAGATCCATCTTTGCATGCAGATTCCATAGCGCTACTGCACAATTGTATTCGTGTTTCAGTTTAAATCTAAACATACACTTAGACTTCTTGTTTTGTAAAACTAACTGCAGAGAGCTGTGCAGATGATCATTGATCATGTACTTTCAACTTCATTAAGAATAATTCGATCATGCCAAAGCATGCGTTGAGCAGTTGTCCTCAGCCCTGTCTAGGATACTGTGCATGCTCATTATTAAAGGGACTTTTCAAGACATGCTAAACTAAACACCTTCCAAGACTCATTTCCCAAATTGCATGTCAAGCAACTGTACACACTAATCATCATTTCTACACAGAAGCTGTTATAGAACTTGTTTTAAAAATCATAACTAACATTAAACAAGTTTGTTTGCCAAGTCTATCAGTTTGGACAGTCTCATGTTCACAACTACCACACAAAATAAGGCAGAGGAACTATTTAACTGCAAAATGGGCATTTTGTTGAATAAAATGTTCTACACAAATTAAAAATTAGATTTTTGTAAATTCTCAATTATATTAATAGCAATAATGTGTGTACAGGGGTTAGATTAACAGTTAGTTAATCACCCCTTGGGGCAATATGTCATTTGACTGTGCCTCATGCCACATAATTCTCAAAGGGTGATTAACAGACTGTTAATCTAACCCTGTACATACATTATTGCTTAATTCTGTGACTTTCCTCCCACCCACCTCTTTCTTTATCTTTTCTTCCAATTTTGACATTCCAGCCTCTCCTGGCCACTCTCTACTGCTGTCCACCTTCAGCAGCCCCACCCCCATGGCTACCTTACTCCACCTCACCTCCCCATCCCCCCACCTACCTACTGGGTGGGAGGGAGTGCAACGTGACAAGCAAAAGAAGAAGGAGGAGCTTCCTCTCGCTCCCCTTATAAACCCCATCCTTTTTTTACAGGCTTACTTCTGACCAATCACTATCCTTCTTTTGTCTCCCCACCCCTTTCTATGCCAACCTTCCTCCCAGATTCCCTAAGTAGCCCTCAAACCCTCCTCCTTCCACCCCCTCCCTTTCCCTCCCCCTCTGTTCCCTGATTGACTGTCTCCAAGGTCAGGTGACCCTTGACAACAGAGGTTGTCATTTAAACCAGCAACCTATTTTGTCCTGGGATCCCCTTCCATAAATAAGACACATACAAACATTTTGGGTGCTCATTCAACATATTTTATTAAACCAGTGGCTCAGCAGGTTGTATACTCACCTCTGAGGCCAGAAGATCAGAAGGCTGTGGTTCTATCCCACACCAGGCACTGGGTTAATCCCAATACTGACACTGTGGTGCAGCATGAGGAGGTGCTGCACTCCGAGTCGTCTTTCGGTGAGATGTTAAACCGAGGTCCCATCTACCTGTTCTGGTGGTAGTTCAGGTGGATGTTAAAGATTCAATGGCACTTCTCAAAGAGCTGGGAATTTTTATTTAAATCATAAAAACAAAATATATACAAATTAGTATTACGTCATACAAACACATAATAAAAAAAATCAAAACATAAGTAAGTATTACATCATACAGTAACCCCAAACATAAGGAAGAAATGCTTTAAACAGACCCCTCCCCTCCACTAAAAGAGTAGGGGAATGCATTGTTAATAAGTGAAACCAAAGGCAAACAACATACAAACATATTCATAACATAACAAAAGAAGAAAGGAAAAATAAAGATACACAAGATCAGTTAAACACCATAATAGCTAACATGCCCCTCAAGTAGAAAACCAAATTAAAGATCAACCCATACTCCACCCTCTCAGGAAATAATACATTTCATTTGTAAAATACCATCATAAACAAAACTCATACCTCACGCTGGATAAAACATTAATAGAAGAAAGCAAAATGTCCAATTCAATTGAATCATCATGGGAAAGGAAAACAGTTTAGGACCAAATACATACCCATTAAAAGGACATACTCAGTTCCAAAGTACCCGTAGTGCGATGGACAGTGAAAATACCTCATGGTCGGCCCGGTCGTGTTGGTGCAAAAAAAGCAGAAAAAGGGGGTAGGATAGAGAATTTGGGCAACAGAACATGAAATGAGGAAATCAAGTATCACATGATGGCCAAAAACCTCATACTAGCCACACCATAGCCTTCCAATATGCCCTCCAACAACTATCCTTAACCGTCCTTTTTTCATGCACCTTAATTGCAGTCAACTCATTTTGAATTATAAAAATCAATTCCTCGAGGGACATCTGTTGTTGTTGTAGAACTAGATGACACCCACCCTGCCATACCCAGAATAACATGCAGGCCAGTAGCACTCTAAGACTGCTGGCATGGTAGCCACCCATACCTGAGAAATACGACCCCTATATAACAATGATGGGGTTACCTTCAAAAATAACCCATTTTGCCAATGTAATGCCATAACAGACCAAAATTCCAAAATATATGGACAACTAATATATAAATGATCCATAGAATCTAGAAGACCATTACAACCCTCCCTTGGACAATTCCTGTCCTTGACATTGACTCTCCCATGGGCCGCCTACCAAACTACCTCTTTCATTTTAGCTGGGATCCGGGAATCCATCAAGGGATAGAACCTCTGACTACTCCACAGACCCTAGAGTATGAAAAATATTTTCTAAAACATGTGCACTCATAGCTTTATGATGAATATGCTTCCAAGGGAACAATAAAATATCTTGTACCATAATACCTGAATTCTTAATATAGTCAAAACATATAGACCATAACAGCAGCAATTTGTCCTTCCGCTTATTTTTATGGCTAAAGTGATTAGACTGCCATTGAGTAAAAATCTCCTCTAAATACGGCTTAGCCCAAAGTACCCACAACACTTGGGTGATGAGCAGCAACGGTCTAATATTGGCATAAACAAAAATACTTCAGAAAAAAACTATGGGATTCACCATCCCCATCCCAGCTTTCGCTTAGGGGAGATACAAAATGTTCCTATGGACTGGATTCAACCGGCTCCCCCAGAAACAAGAAAAAAAAAACAGGCCAGCAAATCAGTTTCCATGTGTTCATGCACAGGGTATACAAAACTCAAAAATAGAAACATAGGTATCAGAAAAAATTGTATTAAAAACACCCTTTTATATTTACCCAACCTCCATGTATTCCAGATAGCCACCCTCAACCGACCCTGATCAATCAACAATTCCCAGTTATATTCGCTAAGTCTCCTGGACCAAAACTCCCCAAAACCTTACAGGGTGCATCCGCTACAGCAATTCCAGCTATAATAGTATCTAAAGAGACCTGCTCAGCTAAGGCCACACAAGCACTCTTCTGAAAATTTACTTCATACCTATACTATATGATAGAGCCATAAACAAAGTACATGCTAATGTGCTCGATTGTGCATCTTTAACAGTTAAAATAACATCATCTGCATCAACAGGCCATCATACATCTGAGGGTTCAATTTAACCTCAGACAAGAAACCTTAGTAAAGCTGGGCCAGTTCTACGGAATAGTTTCCCACAATACTTTATAAATCTCCCCAAGTAACCCATCAGAACCTGGTGCCACCCCACTTTTCAGCTGAGAATAATCCTCCAGTTCTTCTATAGTCACAGTAGTACATAACTGACTCTGCTGGAAATTATCCAGCTGGGAAAGGGAAGCTGCCTGTAATATTTGAGAATACACCCAGGGCTCACCTTGTATTGCTTGTTGGTGTGCCTGAACTTGTCTTTCAATTTCACCCATGATACCCTTATCATCTGAAACTATGTCCTCTGAGGGCATCACCAATGCTGCAATGTGATGTTTATGAAGACAGGACTTACAGTCCTCAAAGGGATTGTTCTGGTTCCGGCATCCTTGAGTACCAAATTTTTGCTCGGCTTCCAAGGACCAAAATCTGTTGTACTGCAGGGATACTATTTTTGCCTTAATTTCCCTTACCCGGGCAGAGCAATCAACCCCCAGTTGGGATTGACTAGAAAACAATTCATACAATCATGTCCTAGGCTTCATATAGGCATCCTGTTTATTTGCTCGTAAAATAGAAACCCATTGCAATAATTCAATTACACCCACCTTGGTATCCTCCCACCATTCTAATACTGAATTATACAAAAAGAGAACAGTCCACCTATTATCCAAAAAAAATATGCAGATCCTGTACTACAGATTCCTCAGAAAGTAAGCTAGAGTTCAGCCTCCAAAACTCTTTACCTGGAACCCCAGGAGTGGATGAGGAAACCTGCATCCTTACCAAAACATGATCAGTTGTTTCAAGTGGAACTATTGCCATTGATGAAACAGGCAGTATCTGAGAAATAAACCAAAAATCAATCCTTGTTGATAAATGAGCTTTAAAAAAAGTGGGAGCCAGCTTCTTGGAGAACGAGCCATGAACATCCCTTAGACGTGCTCTACTAATCAAAGACTGTAAAAATTGCGCTTCACAAAATGTTTTTTTCTTGGAAGATTTCCTATCCAAATGCAACAAGCTCACATTGAAATCACCCCCACAGAGAACTTGCCGGCCTGTAAACAAATAAGGTTGTATAGTATCAAACATTTCAATGAGAGAATCCTTTGTTTGAGGTGCATAAACATTTATCAGTCTATAATCCATGCCTTCAAATCTAATATCAAGAATCATTGCTCGGCCTGGAATCAGGTCTATCAATTTAAAAACCTGAATGGCAGCAGTTGTAAAACACACCCCTAGGCCACTACATAAATCAGACCCCATAGACCAATATGAGGCCCCATATACCCAAGCATTTTAAACAATAGACAGGTCCTAATTACAGTGTAAACGAGTATCCTGAAGGAAAAAGATATTGTAATCCAAGTCACATAAAGTAGAAAGGGTAGATATCCTTTTAAATTGACTTTATACTGTTAACATTGAGACTGGCCAGTCTCAGACTCTGAACATGATGAAGGGTTACGGTTTAGCAGCCAACTTCTTACTAGATCTAGTCACCCTCTGAGACCTCGTAAGAGGCAGAGATTTAGTCTTAGGAATATCCATGGGACTGTCACCTTGAGAAGAAAAGTAGAGACATCTGAATCACCCTCGTCAACCAAGTCACCCCAGTTTTGGAAAGCATCAAATCTATTTTCCAATAGAATAGGGTCTGGTTGCTGTGGAACACCTCCTTTCACAGTATTTCTCCCTTTTGGACCCTTCTGAACTGTTTGAAAGGGGTCTGACTGTGACACAGCTGCAGAAGGTACCAGAGGTCATGAGGGGAAGGGGGGTGGGGTAGTAGGGGATGACATTCCCTGATGCCCCTGGTCACCCTCTGGGGACAGCTGTTCAATATCAGCTGTTGTAACAGTCAGGGGGAGAGGTTCAGCTGGAGCTTCCTTTTCCCGTTCTGTACACTGGGATGTAGAATGTCAGGAGAGGAAGCAGTAGTGGAACAATGACCCCAGAATGAGGTTTAGACTCACGATAAGGCCGCTTTTGCCTGTGAGAACAAGAAATCTTATTCAGCTGTGTCTGGTTCATTATGGGCAGCCCAGGGGCAGGAGAAAATGAGTACTCATCATCTCTGCACAAGTTGCAAATGGGGGCTGTACACACCTGGCAGAATGCCTCAGGGAACCACATTCAAAGCACTTAATCTGGTCACAATCATTGCTAAGATGGGCCTGTGACCCACACCTATAACAGCTTTGGGTTGGTCAGGGTAAAAAAGAATACCCCTGTCCCGCACCAAGAAAAAACAATTAGGCAGGTGTTGGATACCTTTATCATTCTGCTTGAGCTTCACTCTGAATTTCCATCCCCACATCCAAAATCCCATATCATTCATAATCAGTTCAGGCCTACCCTGTATGTCACATCGCTTCTCCAACCAAAAGACAATGTCATTCACTGAAACCTCCATTCTGAAAGAGAATTGATTGTTACAGTCTTTATAGCTGGTTTAGAAATAGGAATGGCAATAAAAGGTTTCCATAAAGGAGTGTGATGGACAGTGGAATATAAGGACCAAAACCTGTCCAATAAAGCAGTAGAACAAAAACTGTTATCAAAATTATAGTCCCCAGGTGTGTGAATAAAAGCATATACTTCCACTGGGGTGAAATGTAAAGAATCTTTAATAAGGGTCTGGCCCACATGGTACCTATCAGGCACATGATTAAGGCCCCCCTAGAGTGAAGATGTACCACAAATCGCCTCTTTGCAGCTTCAACCAGCTGCCAAAAAAGGCTACATATGTCCCAGCCTTCCTCTGCTCCAAACCTCTAGCTTTAATACCTGTGCTCCTCCATTCCTCTCCCCAACTGGAATGTCAGACCCCATAGTACCTGATAAGGCCAGCTCCTCCTAAAACTCAATGTCCTGTCCCAGAACTGGTGGTGCCTCAGTGGAGATATGCTCAGCAGACCCTTCCCTGAATCCGCAGACCATCATCACCCGATGACACATCCATCAGCTGCCCCATCACAGTGGCTAGTACTGGGATAACACTTCCTGTACACCTGGTAAGGGAGCTGCCTGTAAGTTCTCAGAAACCACTTCCTGGTGGCGGGTCTGGGGATCCGGGGAGTGGAATTTTTGAATCTGGCACCCCTCCCCACCGATACACTCCCAGTCTGCCTGTTGAAGGTCCTGCTCTGGAGTCCATCCCGCAGAGGAAAACTCAAGTCTCCTCCATCCATATCGGACCCATTGTGAGCCTCCTGCGAGTCACCCAGAAGTACCGCTGCACATAGGAACTTTTCCCTGGGACTCCTGATAGATTGGCCTCACTCCTATTCCATTTCCGCTCCTCTTCCAACCTGCATTTCTCCGATTGGATTCAGATTCAGCTTCCATCAACAAACCCAGCAGGTGAGCTTTTTCTCTTTCAGATCCAAGCTTAATCTACATTTAGCATCTAACTGTGGTCCCAAAACAACTGGGGCCATATCCTCTGATTCCACTGACACAGGTTCCTCTGATTGAGAAACCATACCACCCGTAGCCTCCATAAGCCTTGTCAGATCTGCCAGTAACGAAGTCTCCATGAAATATGACTCTCCCATGGTTCCTTCCACTGGGTCGCAAGTCATCCCAGCCTATTATAGCCCTCCTCTAGGAGCACCTCCTTCTCCTTACATGCCATCAACCGAAATGGGCTCCTCCATCTCTCTGCAGAGCAACAGCACCCCCTGCAGATGAGAGATGGGGAATTTCCCCATTGTCCTGGCCAAATTTCCCCATTCACTAAAAAAAATACACCAACAGCTATCTGGTTCAATGTCAGTTTGCATCCATCTGTATTCGCCAGGATGAGGTTGAAAATAGGCAGAATTGTCTAGTCCTCCTTTCCAGTCAACAAAAAGAAATAAATAAAATAAATAAAAATTCAAACCTTACATCCCTCTTCTTTTACCACACATACAGTGCATTAGCATAAACATGACTAGAGTTATTACATCATTTCTTACAACCATTTGCTCTCAGATGCATACCAAACCACCATCGCCCTCTGGGCACAAACCCCCAAGGCGCCAACATGTTCAGGTGCACGGCCAGCCCATGTTACTTCTTTTATTCCAGACTAGTACCCCTGGGCCACCTGCTTCTTTATTCTGTGACTTTTCCCCTCCCTCCCACACCTCCTCTTTCTTCCATTAGCCCATCTCCAGCTACTGTAATGGAAGATGGCCCCCCCGTGTGTAATCCGTTGTTCCATTCCTACAGAGCTCCTTCCAGCTGTAATTTGAACAGGTTCTAACCGTATATCTGCAATGTGTATGCCATCCTGCCAATGAAGCCCTGCACACTCCCAAGATGTGTCTCGATGTGTGATTATCATCCCCTGCTTCCTTGATCATGGCTGCCAATTTTCTGTTCAATCTCTTCCTAGTCCTATCAATGGCCTTCATATCCCTTGCCTGTCGCCATACCCTCCTTGGCACCATCTCAAACCATCCAATTACCACCTTAGGCCACCACTTCCTAATTAGCTCCAAATCCTCTTTTATCTCCTGCATAATATCCACCCAAGGCCTGCCCCCACCCCCACCATATCATTGCTCCCTAAATGAATAATTAACACATCCGGCTTAGGAAGCATCACTCTCAAGTCTTGTAACAATGGCAACAGCTGGGCCCAATGCATGCCCCGAATACCCGTCCAATGCACCTTCGATGCTTCCAAACTCAGTCATAATTGTCTTCCCCCAGGCCACACTGCTACTCTTCTCTCCACCCAATAAATTAATAAGTGGCTACAAATCCAGACATTAGCCCTTCTAGTCAGTTTTAAAGGACACAGACAACATTAGTTCAATATCTTGCTGATAGAAACATAGAAACATAGATTTTGACGCAGATAAGGACCGCTTGGCCCACCCAGTCTGCCCATTCTCCTGACTTGGATAAGTTGCAGATCCTAGTTAACCAGCAGCTCACTTCTTCCTACCCCCACCCTCTAGAATTGCTCTCATGACTGTCCCATGCATGCTTGAATTCCACCACTGTTTTTGACTCCACAACCTCCTCCGAAGGCCATTCAATGCATCCACAACCCTCTGTGAAAAATACTTCCTTAAATTACCTCTGAGCCAATCCCCTCTATCTTCACATTGTGCCCCTTGTTCGTACACCTCTTCTTTTGAAAGATGCTACCCCTTGGACTTTGTTGATTCCCTTGAGATACTTGAAAGTTTCTATCATGTCCCCCTCTCTCTCCTTTCCTCGAGGCTATACATATTCAGCTCCTTAAGTCTCTCTTCATATGTCTTCCGGTGCAGACCCTGCACCATTTTAGTTGCCCTCCTCTGGACAGCCTCCATCCTGTCTATATCCTTGCGGAGATTGGGTCTCCAGAACTGCACGCAGTACTCCAGATGGGGTCTCACCAACTGTCTGTACAGAGGGATAATAACTTCCTGTTTTCTGCTGGTGATGCCTCTCCCTATGCATCTCAGTATCCCCCCAGCCCTCCTTGCTGCCCTCTCACATTGCTTTCCCACCTTTAGGTCATCTGATATGACTACCCCCAGGTCCCTTTCCATTTTTGTTGTTGTTAGTATCTCACCCCGATTGTGTACTCTTCCCCTGGGTTTTTGTTTCCCAGGTGCATTACCTTGCACTTCTTAGCATTGAATCTAAGCTGCCATACATTTGACCATTCCTCTAACCTTGCCAAGTCCCTTCTCATCCTCTCCACCCCACCTTGTGCATCAACTCTGTTGCAGATCTTTGTGTCATCTGCAAAGAGACATACTTTTCCTTCCAGTCCCTCTGCAATGTCGCTTATAAAGACATTGAAGAGGACCGGTCCTAATACTGAACCCTGTGGTACCCCACTAGTAACCCCTTTTTTCAGAGTGGACTCCATTTACTATTACTTCTCTGTGTCCTATTCTCCAGCCAATTCTTTACCCAGGCTGTCATCTTGGGACCCACCCCAGGCTGGCTAACTTGTATATTAATCTTTTGTGTGGGACTGTGTCAAATGCCTTGCTGAAGTCTAGGTAGGCCATGTCCACAGCCCTCCCTGATCTACTACTTTGGTCACCCAGTCAAAGAAATCTATCAGATTTGTCTGGCATGACCTTCCTGCTGTGAATCCATGCTGCTTTGGGCCCTGAGCCCTCCGACCTCTAGATACTCAACAATTCTTTCCTTCAGAAGTGATTCCATCATTTTCCTACCACTGAGGTTAAACTAACAGGTCTGTAGTTTTCTGCTTCTGCCTTGCTCCCACTTTTGTGAAGGGGAATCACATCTGCCCTCCTCCAGTCCTCGGTACCACCCCATCTTCCCATGATTTGTTAAAGAGGGTAGTCAGTGGTGTCACTAGTTCTACCCTTAGTTCTTTTTAGAATTCTGGGATGAATCCCATCAGGCCCCATTGCTTTGTCCACCTTCAGTTTTAAGAGTTCTTTCAGAACCCTTCTTCTGTAAATGGGCTGGTATCAACTTCTGTATCCAGAGTGTTTCTACTGTTTGTTTTAGGTACCTCCCCCACTTCCTTTGTAAATACTGAGCAAAAATATTTGTTTAGTATCTCTGCCTTTTCACAGTCACCCTCTGCCCACCCTCCTTCCTCCTTATTAAGCCTCACTAGCCCTCCCTTGGTCTTCCTTCGATATATGTTTTACAGCTCTCTGAGGTCCACCTTCTCACCTGCTTTACTGTTCCTGCTGATCCACCCTTGTCAGCTGTCACCGATCTAGCCCCTATCCTAAATGAATGGCATGAGAACCTTGGTGCATCCTCACCCAGGAATTGCAAACCTTTCTTCAAAACCACCACTAGCTGGTAACCAGTGACAGGCTCTGCATTACTGTGAACAAACAGCGGCTCTGTCTGGCTGCCCACAATTTCCACATGGCTTGCACTGTGCACACCTGTCCTCTCACTTGTTTCTTTATCATCATCATTTCCCCATTCTCTGTCTAGTCTGTCTTTGACCTGCTCAGCCATTGCAGCTCCTCCCTATCTTCAAACCAATGTACATCCTTCCTCTTTGCCTTTTTTCCTCCTTGGGCTACCACCTCACTAACCCTGAATGCTCCATGAAATGTTACCAAAAAAGACTGATGAAAAGATGTGTGCCTCATAGTGAGAATAGGATTTGTTCCTGATATCTCCACTTAACCTGCCAAGCAGCCACTCTTGAAATTATTAGTGGTGACCATCCTGGGTTTTTTCTTTTGTCCTCTGCCAACCTTACATCATCCTCCTGACCACTGGAGCTTTAAAAGGTTCACCACATCCCCTCAAACTGCACACCAGCCCTAGCACTGCTAGGTAGATCCCCAAGGTAGAATGGGCTATCCCCATCTCCAACTTTTGAACGATGAACCTCATCACCTGTCCTTTCATCACTGGCCCACATACCTCCATTCCAGCCTGTTCTCTAAAGGCATGAAATGCCCACCAAGATCCCTCACATACCCTCAGTGTCCCTGCTGTCCAAGAGCTCTGGGATAACAGCTGGTCTCCTTCCAACCGATCTTCCACAAGTGGCGTGGGACCACGTTCTCTTGATCTCTGCCCCAGGTGCGATGCCCCAGAATCTGTCCAACTGATGATGGGAAAGGCTATCAGCCACAGCGTTCCTCAACCTTTCTATCTGTCTAGCTCAAAATGACATGTTGAACCTCAGCCCCTGCAATACCAGTTGCCTCAGCACCCTGATCACAGACTCTGTTGAGGTTGTTTGTCTGTTCAAAACCTCCACTACTGCACAATTGTCACACCAGGATACCATCTTCTGCTTCATCAGTTGCTCCCCCTCACAACTGTAGAGGTAAGTGAAGCTGGAAAACATTGCTCTGTGGATTAATCCATACATTTTGTAGAATTTAGTGAATTCCACATGGCGAAGTTCCATCATGTATTGAAGAATTCCACCCTCAAAAAACAGAATTTCACCCACGAATTGCAGTTTTACCCATGAATGGCAGAAATTCACCAACATTATGCACTTCACAGGAACAATTCTGCACTTTGCAGTGGAACTTCACCATTTTGAAGTTTCTGTAGGTGGGGAAAACTTCACAGAGTTCCACAGAGGCAAATTTCATCCACTTCATGACAAATTCACCCTCGAATTTAAACTTCAGCCAACATCTACACAACTGTCACTACCCATATCAGGAAGATCTCCAGGGTGTAATATCCTGCATCAGTTCTTCCTTCTTTACTCCTCTGGCCATTGCTCTGACATCCACCTTCCCAAATGGGCCCCCATCCCTGTGGGCTCTAGCCGCATCTGTATACAGCTCTAAATCTGTATTGAATACCCAATTGTCCTGCCTAAATGTGACCCCATTATACTACTGCAAAAACTTCTCCCATACCACCATATCCTCCCTCATGCCCCTGGTTATGTCCAGTCAGTGGTGGGTCCTTGTTGCTTGCACCAATCTGCACATAAATTCCTGCCTGGTGCCACTTCCCTGCACGTGAGAATTCAAGTGCCCCAAAAGCTGCTACATCATTCACAGCAACACCCTTTGCTTCCTTCGCCATCCCCAAAGGCTTCTTCAACTTCAGGACTTTCCCCTCTGGCAGCCTAAATAATCTCCTTTCTGTGTCCACTTCTATACCCAGAGATTCTAAACTGCAGCTCAGTCCCTCTGTCTTCCCCTCTGCTAATGGAACCCCCACTCCTGCTGCACATTTCCTGAAATCAGTGCAACATTTCTTCCCCCTTCTTTTTCCCTTGTCCTATACACAGAAAATCATCTAAATAATGTACCATCATCTTATAACCATACTGCTCCCCAAATGTCCACTGGAACCATGTACTAAACATTTCAAAGGTACCGCACACCACCGAGCAGCCCATCAGCATTGCTTTGTCAAAGTAAAAAACACTTCTGTATTTAAAACCCAATAACTCCCAATCCTCTGGTCAGACCAGGAGTAACCTGAATGCTGATTCAGTGTGGGCCTTTGCCAGCCAAGCTCCCTCCACCATCCTGATCAGCTCAAGCATGTGGTCCAGTGTCACGTATGACACTTCACACTGCTCTTCACTGATAAAGTCATTAACTGATTTCCTCTGGGTAGGACAGATGGTGGATCATGCTGTATTCCCTAGGCTGCTTTTCAGCACCAATCCCAATGGTGATACCCTAAAGTTCAGGAAAGGTAGCACCGTGAAAGGCTCTCAACCCTGCCTACCTCTGTCTCCTTCTTTATCTTCTCTGCCATGACCGCCTCCTTGCCTTCAGTGATCCAGGTTGTGTGCCCACATTGCTCTCCTCTGCCTCTTCTACCATAGACTAAACCCTTTATAAATCCTTTCCCCAGTATTCTGGCTGCTAGTGTGTCTGGGTACCCTTCTAGCCAAACCCCAGCACCTCTTTGTTAATCAGAGCCCTAGCCACTCAACCCCACCCCTTCCCCCTTTTTTCTGGCCCTCATTTTCCTCCATTCCCCATTCTGTCTCCTCCTCCAAAGCCAAAACCCCTGCCTCGACCCTTCTGACCTCACCCTCCTCCCTTCAGGCTCCTGTACCCCACCTCAAAAGGGCTCTCCCAAAGGTTGCCCCCCCAAACCTGTCTACCCCACATTTGCATCATGACACTAGGTGTGGCCCTGCACATTTGGAACATGCATGCCTAAATCTGCAATTTGTCCATGTGCACTGTGCCCTGTTGTATCCCCAACACAACTTCTGCTGGTGCTCCCTTTACCTTCCCCCCTTTCCTCCCTTCCACTGTCTGTATTTTCATAGTCTCAAACCACATATCTGGATGCCTTGTGTGCCACCACACATCCCCCGGGTACCATCCTCTGATGGAACTATTGTCATACTGTAGCCAGCCGTACCTGCCCCACATATTGTACGCATTGCTCAATATCAGTGAATATGCTAACAAAGGGGTGGCTAGCTTCACTTGCTTCAGCAGCAAAATGGCACTAAAATAAGTAAACCCCATCAGCCATGCGTCCATAGTCCTTCCCTTAAAACTGTTATCCTCCTGAGTTCTCCCCAGTATAGCTAACGCTGCCACCATCTCTTTCTTTACCTATTCTCTTTTTCTCCTTATACTTCTTTGCCACCTCTTTGTCCACCAGTGGAAAGATATCTGCACACTCCCATTTCCATATCTTCTCCTTCAGCAGCAGTGGCATGTGATCTCCCAGTGTGATCCCTGGGGTGCCTTCCTCCCCTCTTTTCTGCTCCCTTCTCCTTCAGATCCCATTTCTTGCCCCTTTTTCTGCCTCTCACACTCTTTCTCCTTGAATTCCTGCAACACCTTCTGCAGCTCCCCTAAACCCTGCTCCCCAATTGCCCCAATGATCTCCTCTATATACTCCCCCAAATTCCCCTGTAGCATGCGATCAATAGTGTCTTTCTTACTCTGGGTCCCCTTGGCTTTCTTGCCCCCTTTTTCAGGCATCCCCCTTTTAGCACCCCCTGTTCCTTTCCTCTTTGCTGTTTTCTTTTGCAGATCCTCCTTGTCCTTGGCCGTCTCCAACATCACTTGCACCTCTTTCATCATTGCCATTGCCTGCTGCACCACATCTTCTTAGTTCTTGCCTACTCTGCTTTCTTGAGCCATATCTACCAACTCAAAACAAAATACAATGATAGGCCATTAGTCACCTTTCCCCTTTTTTTTTAATTTGTCAATCCACTTCCATATTCCTTGGTGACTAACATGCATAACCCCTTACCACAATGATAAATAGCCCCTCTTTCTATTGTCCATTTTTATCTACCAGATAGCCATCCCCACAACTTGTGAGCAGCTTGACCCCAAGTCAAAACCAACTGCCGCTTCCCCCCATGTGTTCCTCTACATCAACAAATCAAGATCCCCAACCTTGTGCCCTCAGATACTATTGAAAATAGCTACTCCTGCACAGCCTTCCCCATTTTTGCTTGCATCCACCAGTCACCCCCTCATGCTGGTCTTTTTTTTTTTTTGCAGGCTGGCCAGTCTTCCTGCCTGCTATTTTGTTCTCTCTAGTGCGAGCATACCCCGCTACCATTTTGGTTCCCATGGTCTGGGCCATGACCTTGGCCTCAAAATGGTGTCCACAGCCACGTGTCTAGGTGACCCCGACCCCTCTCTCCCACACTGCACTCTCATTTCAGCATGCAATGACCATTCATATAAGCCATTTCATGCAAAGTAATATTTTATATATAATTATTTTAAGTAGATTCAGATTGCTGCAATACAAAATGACCAACATGCAGATCATCAGCGTGTCACTGGATGCCTCCAACTGCTGTCTTTTGTACAATGAGACATTCTCCTGTTGCGTGAGATTCAAGGTACACACCATTTGTGTGAATTTGGATTTAAATTGAGAAACAGAAAATGCCCAGTGAATTTATTTCTTCGAACTGTGACCCATTTTCTTGTTTCATGCATCATAGGAACACACCACCCAAAATCAAGGTCACAACCCAATACCCATACTGTCCCCACAACTCCTGCCGAATCCTCACCACCCAATGAACACACCAGATAATATTGACAGGAACAAAACAACATCTGCTTATGTTAAACAATTCCTTGGGGCAGCTGTGACGTCCACATAAAATGAAATGTACTTCCCAGAACCACAGATACCTCTCTGTCTGCACAAGACCGTTCCTTTCCTACAGAATGATCATAACAGAAGAGGTAGACAATGTCCCATTCCCTCCACCCAGTCAGGTGGACTGCCACAGACAAGCCCACCAGCCCTTTCTCATACTCCTCTGCAACCCCCAAACCAGTCTGTTTGAATGCCCCACCTGCCCATGTAGTGATAGCCCCACAATAGTCCCAATGTGTTCAGTCCTCATTTATGCAGTAGCTGCCTTTTAACTGGAAAACAAACTCTTATTATTTTTTTTATAGCCCTCCTCAACCCTGTCCATGGATGGAAAAGCTGAAAATGGCCAACACCATACAGACAATACGAAAACTTTTTACCCACCTAACAAGCCTTTCATCCTTTTCCCATGCTACCACCCACCGTGCATAGTGGCAGGCAGCCCCTGCCCTCTCCATCTCATCTCAGAGCCCAAAATACCCACTGACTTCACATAAATTCCTTTATTTAAAACAGGAGAGAGGCTATCCCCAATCTCTTAGCCCTCTACCCTGGAACCATGCTGCCCATTGTGACTCTCGTGGCCTGCCCCTCCCCGGGGCCCACTGCCAATCTGCGGTAAGTTGCTCCCATTACCACTGCCTCTGCAGCTGAAAAACTTCCCCATTCTTGTCCCCCACACCTCCGCTATAGTTTCATCCACTCCATTCTGGTCACCTGGGCCCCACTTACCTTAGATCCTCTAATGCTAACTGATGTGATAGTAAGTATAATTCCTCAAACTCCACTACAACTCAACCAGCAAAAGAAGAAGTAGGAGACACCTCTCACTCATCCTTTTAACCCCCCTCCTTTTTTGTGGGCTTAACCCTGATCAGTTACTTCCCTCCTTTTGTCCCCCAACCCCTTTCTATGTTGATCTTCCTCCCAGATTCCTTCACTAGCCCTCAACCCCTCCTCCTCTCTCTCCCTCCCATCCCCCTCCATTCCCTGACTGATTGTCTCCAAGGTCAGGTGACCCCTGACAACAGAGATTATTGTTCAAACTGGCAATCCATTTTTATCTTGCCTCAATTGTCAGAATTATGAACTGTATCCACCATTAGTATATATTTATATAGGTATGCATTCTGCAATTTATTAATATATAAATAAAAAAATATGAGTTAAAAAAGTGACAACAGATCTATGCAGAACTGTTTCTGAAGTGGGGTCCCAAAAAGACGATGCTGAATATTTGGTGAAAAAAATCTTAAAAATGGCCAAGTTATGAGTGCTCATTGAAATTTTTCTACACATGTGCAAAGCTTTGGTAATTTTCAATATTTTGAGTCCAAATTTTCAACATAGCCATTTTTTCACACCACCTCATGAACAGTACAGCTGTCATTTTTCACATCCTGCCCAAAGCGTGTTTTCGCACCTGTGGCATGGAATGGTATATTGGCATGTATTTGAACATGTTTGCCTATGGGGTTTATGAGGTGGGGTCATAAAAAGACTATGCTCAAAATTTGGGGTCAAAATATGAAAAAATCCCAAAGTTATGACAATTAGTTGAAATTTCTGTACGTTCACTCGTAACTTCAGAAATTGTAAATATTTTGACCCCAGATTTTCAACATAGCCTTCTTATTATCTGACCTCATGTATGTCACAGCTGTCAGCTGTTTTCAAATCCTGCCCAAAATGTGTTTTTGTACCTGTGGTGCAGAATGGCATTACAGTTGTGCAGAATTATGTTTTGGCATGAATTTGACAATTTTCTGTATTGGGGTACATGATGTAGGGTAATAAGACAGTTATGCTGGCACTTTGGTCACTGTTGTCATATAAATGGAAGCGCAGGGCCCGGAGGGCCCTGTGCTTTCATGACTACATACATATGCACATCTATGGAGGGATGGGAGTGCAGGGCCTTCTGTCAGCCCTAACGGTCACCCCATTCCATAAGCGAATAATCTGAGATGGGTATACCATAGGAGAATGGTGTGAGCATTAAGGCTGATGACCTGAAGGCACCCTCCCAATGCCTAGCAGTGTCTACAGGGTGGGGATGGGGTGTTAGGGTTGGAAACCCTAACATCACATTTTCCTGCTTTTGTCACTTTAATAACAATACTAACTGATGCATTAACAAAGTTTTTTGCAATGAATATATCAGGATGAAGCACTGTGTCACAGTTTCCTGCATGACAAAAGAACTAAATCCCATTGAAATTACATTGTTTATGAAGTAACTCGCATTTCTATATATATTATAGAGGTGTTGTTGCACCCCTATAGATAGGGTTGTGTAGGCACTTCAAAGTTAAATTCAAAATTTTGTACTTTAAAAACTTTGCAACTGTTCAACGGATTTGCAAGCCAATTTGCATGCACTGTTGCCCATGGTAGATCTCAGGATGTGGCAAGTTATGTTCTAGTTGGATGTGCAGTTTCCAAAATCCAGAGAGGTGAAAAAATAGCATTTTTTCACTCATTGACTTTGCCAGGATTTTCCTTTGAACTTGCCTACAGCCCAGATGGTTTGGAATCTTGATCTGAAGTTGCTGATGGAAGGAAAAGTCCTGAGCCCTTGCAATAAAGGAAACCAAATAAACTCTGCATCCTGGAAAGGAACATCAACTCATTTTTCTGTAGGTTGCAGGTAGTCAAAGAACAAATCATTATGATTTTGGCAAACCAGGACAGGAGCCTTGCAACACTTGGTGGCTTGCCCCCTGTCCCACAACCACCACCATCATCATCATCACACAATCTGCACAACTACCAACTGAACAACAGTGACACCACCACAAAGTGTCATTCTGAAAAGGTCAGGAGGACATAGGCATCTTGTAGGGTGCTGGTGATTCCCCCCAACAGTGGTTCAATCAGCACATACTGGCCTTCAGTGGACACCAAATTTTATATTTTCTTTCTCAGGTACACGGTATTATTACTGACTTTCAGACAAGGGACAGAAGTACCCTGCACCCAGCAAATCTAATATTTTATCTGTGATGTATGCAGTATTATTACTGATTTTCAGGCAGCACTGTAATAAAATGTTATCTCCATGTATGCACTTTTACTCCGTACAGCATTCACCTAACACCAGTTTTGCCTTTTCCATGGTCTGTATTCTTCTTCTCACAAGGCAAGGCAAATGTTATTTCTAGGGCACCCAATCCCTGAGGCTCTGGGCGCCTAACAAACATAACAATAAGATACAAATGAAAACACTGTAAAATTTTCAAGATAAACAAAATCAGAATGACAGCTATTTAAGATTAGCATTTGCTAATTAAAATGGTTGGTCTGGGAGATCACTCCATGAAAGCCAGGCTAAAGAGGTGGGCCTTCAGCCTCAGCTTGAAAACATTGATTGATGGGGCCTCCTGGACTGCAGATGGCAGCGAGTTCCACAGGGTCGGCCCCGAGACACTAAAAGCTAAGTGTTGCTTATGTGTTGTCTTGGCAAACCAGTTGAGCATCCTGCTTGTAGTTTCATACATGGTAAAATACTCTGATGCTGTCTTTCCATGGCTTGGACCCTTCTATTCATGCTAACTATAAACCAAGTTTTACTTTATGTAGTCTTCATCAATGACTATGTGACCCTACTCAAGTGTCAGTACTCATCCTCCTCACTCATCATGGCTGTTACTGGAATCATAGCAAACAAGATATCTGCTTC
The DNA here is from genome assembly GCA_016271365.2 of Neoceratodus forsteri. Taxonomy (NCBI): domain Eukaryota; kingdom Metazoa; phylum Chordata; order Ceratodontiformes; family Ceratodontidae; genus Neoceratodus; species Neoceratodus forsteri. Next base: position 974,316,956 of record CM057450.1, on the reverse strand, counting down.
ATCCTAACCTCTGCTTCGTCCATGTTACTGGCCACAAAATGAAGTGCTCTCCTCATAGTATGTCCATCACTAAAGATGCTTTAAGAGTTACCTAAATAAGATACCTACTTCCATCTGACCTCCACGTTCCATGTGCCACTGTCCATGAAATTAAGTGCTTTCCTCACAGCACATCCATCACTAAAGATGACAGAAGAGCAATTCAACAAGATGCCTGCTTCATCCTGACCTTAACCTCCTCTTTACCACTGCCTGTGAAATGAGTGCTTTCTGCACAGTATCCCCATTATTAAAGATGCCAAAAGAGCAATCTGGACAAGACACTTGCTTCCTCCTGCCCTCTATCTCCTCCATACCACTGCCTATAAAACATCATGCATTTCTCACAGTATTCCATCATTAACGATGTCACAAAAGCAATCTGAACAAGATGTCTACTTTCTCCTGATCGCCATTTCCTCTGTACCACTGCTTGTGAAAAGTCATGCTTTCCTCACTGTATTCAGTCATTAAAAATGCCACAAGAACTACATGTACAAGATATCTGCTTCCTCCAAACCTCCACCTCCCATTTGCCACTGTACATGATATGTGATGCTTTCCTTGTGGCATGTACATCACTAAAGTTGCCTCAAGAGTAATCCAAACAAGATGCCTGCTTTCTTCCAATCTTCACCTCCTCTGTGCCACTGCCTATGAACCTGAAGTCTGATGAATGATGCTCCATCCTTATCTGATGATGGCAAAATGATACCAGTCATAAACTGATCTGCCAGTGTGAAGCACAGTGTCACAGTTTCCTGCATGACAAAAAGTACTAGCTCCCATTAAAACTGCATTGTTTCTGCAGTAACTCTGCTGCATCATGCAGCAGAATTGGTTTCAGCCTGGTGAGCTTCATAATACATGTTACATTTGTAAATCCATATATGACTGACAATGTCAGTACCTTCTGCATAGTTTGCCTCACGATTTATTCCCATTATATCTTGGTAGGTACTGTATATGTCCTGTTGCTGCTGCTGTTCTTTCACCTGTCCTTCTCCATGTGTCCTCCAGCTCAAGGCTGCTCCAAGTATATTCTAACTATAAATATTTCTTTCTTTCTTTCTTTCTTTCTTTCTTTCTTTCTTTCTTTCTTTCTTTCTTTCTTTCTTTCTTTCTTTCTTTCTCAGAAGGTTTACAACAAAGTGAACTGATGCTGCAATAAGGAAGAAAAGTCATAAAAGGAATTTTCATTTTCATTATGTGGTATACTGTTCCATTTTTTCTGTCTCATGATTTTTCCCATTATATATTTATGTGTATACTACATGCTGTGATTGCAACTCCTTCATCTCTCTTGCTGTTTAGACTATGTGTCTTCCAGGGAGATGCCACCTCTAGCATCATGCAGCAGAATTGGGTTTCAGCCTGGTGAGCTTCCCAATACATTACATTTTGTAAATCCATATATGACTGCAATGTACAGTACCTTCTGCATAGTTTGCCTCACGATTTATTCCCATTATATCTTGGTAGGTACTGTATATGTCCTGTTGCTGCTGCTGTTCTTTCACCTGTCCTTCTCCATGTGTCCTCCAGCTCAAGGCCGCTCCAAGTATATTCTAACTATAAATATTTCTTTCTTTCTTTCTTTCTTTCTTTCTTTCTTTCTTTCTTTCTTTCTTTCTTTCTTTCTTTCTTTCTTTCTTTCTCAGAAGGTTTACAACAAAGTGAACTGATGCTGCAATAAGGAAGAAAAGTCATAAAAGGAATTTTCATTTTCATTATGTGGTATACTGTTCCATTTTTTCTGTCTCATGATTTTTCCCATTATATATTTATGTGTATACTACATGCTGTGATTGCAACTCTTTCATCTCTCTTGCTGTTTAGACTACTTGTCTTCCAGGGAGATGCCACCTCTAGCATATGGTAAGTAAGAAGTATAATCAAGAAATGCTTTGCTTTCTTTACTTTAGTTTTTCACATGGAAGAAAGACAGAGAAAGTAATGAAAAGCAGATAGATGACATTCCATAGTGCGTTTTTGTCTGATTTATTTTTCACATTATGTCTTCAAAGTAATGCTGTGTGGAATTTTCAAATTCCATCAGAATTACATTTTTATGGAATTTTTAAATTCCACCAAAATTCCAAGCAGAATAAGCAGAATGGTGGAATTCTGCAGCAGAAAATGGTTGTGGAATGATTTTCTGCTGAAAAAAATGCTGTTCCATGAAATGTCATTCTGTGGATCACAGCAGGTGGAAGCCCACAGAAGAATCAGTGAAATTCCAGTGGAAATTCCACAGGCTGAATGATCATTCTGTGCTAATTTTGCTGGTGGAATTCCATATTCTGCACAGCACTATTTCACAGGTCTGTCAGACTGTGACTGATGCTGGCAAAGTTCACACTAATTGTGATGTTCTTTAATGTTGGAAGGGGCTGAGCAAGCTGAAGAAGATGCAACAGCTAAAGTGGTGTATGCCCAGGTAGAGGAAGGGGAGGATGAGGAGGTGGCAGCTGGGGAGGTAGCATCACTGTTTCAACTTCTGTTTTGCTCATACAAACATTCAATCATGTATACATTGGAGTTCCATGTGGTGACAGCTTCTAACTTCAGCCTGTGCAGAGACAGTTAATTCTGAATCTGCAGTGCTTACAGTTCACCCTAGGCCTTTTCTGGCCATGCAAAGTTGGCACTTTCAGTTTGAGGTGAGGAGGTGGCAGCAGAGCTGTGCTGACAACATATTTAAATTTTTGTGCAGTACACTGACAAACTGACACCAACAGCACATCACAGAGTCAGAGACACTTCTACAGATGGAGTAGAATTTGATTGATAAAACTATTCACCTAGCTCAAGTCTTGTACTTTCTAGCAAGAAATAGACTGAACTGATACATATATTTCTGTGACAAACTGATCAGAGAGAGAAAAGGACACAAGAGCCACCAAAAATGGTGGCAGTGTAAGGTGATGGTGCCAGGCTCCCTAAGGCATGTGGGAGGCTACCTGGAATACCATTCGGTGGGTAACACAATTAGGGCATCACAGTTAGGGCCATAGGAAAAGGCTGTGAGTGACAGGGGCATGCTGGATTTTGTTGCAGTTTCCACTCACAATATTTAATTGTATTTTTTTATTTTATTTTTTAATTTTTACAAGGAGGTGAATGGGCACAGCCCTTTTTCAGTCATGCCTGATGAATAAAACAGTACATCAACAGAGACAGTTAAATTACACAAACAGTATCAGCAATGAGTAACACAAGTACATATATTATTTTTGTGATAGAAATCAGACAATACATTTTTAAAGTGCTTTACAGTTTTGGCAGTTTTAGTGATAGATGATAAACTGTTTAAGAGTGTCAGAGCATCAGAGCATACCAAGTAAAAGAACGTTGAGTCAAAGCTAACTTTGGCAAAGCTGGATAAAAAAGTACATATTGTTTTTGCCTAGTTAAGTATGTGCCATTATATCTAATAAACTTATTAAAATGACAGGAAGGCAGAGAGTTATGGTGGAATGTATAAGGGAGCACTGCTGCGGTATACTCAATTCACTGTACAGGGGGCAAAATATTCATTTTTGTATACAGTAGATGGTGGTGAGTCATTATTGAAGCTCTTAGTGAGAACCTGCAAATGCTATTTAATAAACTGATATGTATTAATAAATTGAGTGTCCTGATTCACAAACAGAACTGCTCTGTAATCCAGTGCAGGCAGCAACATTTTTACAGTCGGCACTGTTCTCCTTTGGTCCACTCATGCCAGGACTTGGAGGAGATAATATTTAGTGATGGGGGTGCTGGGGGCAAAGCCCCCTGCAAAAAACAACTCTTGTCTAGTGTTGTGCAAAATGAGAAAATCTCGCTATGTGAAATACTTTGTGTAATTTTCACATTATGTAAAATTTTTCACCTAGGCGAAACATAATTTCGTCTTGGATGATGATTTCACGTAGCTGCTAAATTTTGCCAAATTCACCAATTTCGCTGATGTTTTTTAAATTTCACCTTCCAATGTTTGCTCAGAAGGTGAAGTTTGCAATGTATTGTGGGAAAATAGCTGAAACACCACGTGCAGGTGGTTTCCTGAACAGTATATTGTCTGTTGAGTCAGAGAGCAGTTCAATGTGGTGCATCACAGCCAATAAACCCTTCAAGGACCTCTTTAATTGTTATTTTCAAGAGTTAATTGCTCCCAGAATCTAAAGTTTGTTCCTTGTGCTGCTAGCAAACATTTTCTTCTTTTTGTATCTTTGGATAATACTTAGTTAAACTTAGCTAGTGTTTTCAGTTTTCTCTGTATCTGTGAAGGAGTTAGAGATGTTGAAAAATTATATTTATGCCGGTGAAATTCAGGTGAAATCAGTAATTTCACCATGCGAAATATTTTGCGAAATTTGAACTTCATGTGAAATATTTTGCCAGGAGCTAAATTCGGAATTTCACCCGGATAATGTGAAATTTTGCCTGCAGAAGGTGAAGTTTCACCTGTGAAAGGTGAAATTTTGCCTTCTGCAGGTGAAATTTCACCTTTCATAAGCAGAATTTGCATTCCACGGGTGAAATTTCGCCTACTGCAGGTGGGATTTCTTATTACGCAGGTGAAATTCTGAATTTTGCTTCCACAAAACATTTCATGAAATGGAAGAATTTCCCAAAATATTTTGTGTCATGAAATTTTCCAGTTTCACACATTTGTAGAAGGAGTCAAGTGGGGGGAGATTAGACCGTGTGAGGGGTGTGTGTGTGTGTGTGTGTGTGTGTATGTGAAACCAGAGCAGGTTAGTTCCTAATATTTGACAGATTTCTCACAAGTTGTGAGTGAGTTTATGTTATTTATTTTAAGTCTTCATATTTTCGTTGGTGTGTTACTTGTTTGAAATATATTTCTTATATATTGACCAATTTTTTGGGTCACTTTATCTGAACAGCTACTCATTCTGAGTCGTGCTATTCCTGTCACCCTTTGTTTAATCACTCTCCTGCTTTATATTTGTATTGGAGCAAGTATTCTTAGACAGTTGAACACTTGTTCATATTCAGGTACACTGCTTTGTTGAATTGCTCACAGAATTTAATACTGTGATCTAGCATCTGCACTGCAGAGTTCCTTTTTTTCAATTTAATTTGCTCACCCTTACCCTTTCCCTGTTAGCATTACATACCATTGTTGTTTACTACCTGACCTGTACTATTTAAAAAACTACATCATTTTCAAGAGAGTGGTGGGCCCTGCAAGTTTCTTAGAGTCGACTTTGTTTGTTCATTTGAAATCTTGTTGTCCCTACCATCTTATATATCTGTAAGCAAAAATTGTATTTAGTAAGTATCAATGCATTACAGTACTTGCCTTATCCAGACACCAGTTATCTTGACCTCAGGTCCGTAAATCGTATTGAGACTGTGAGGTCTTCTACGTGGTTGCTTTTCAATTTATTTTGCATAAACCTGCCTGTACCTACCCAGTTATTATCAAGTTGTGTAATAACCATTCCATTTAAAAACTGACATTTTATTAACAACTACTGTAGTAGTTTTTCAGAGTTACTTCAGATCCTTATTGTGGTGGTGTTCTCTGTCGGTTTGGTATTTAAAGTCTTTTACTTCTGTCCTCCTGTTACCTCATGTTACTTAATTCATGTTTTTGTAACAGAAAACAATAGTGTTTTAACACTAGAACAGGCTACAGTAGCAGTTGTAGGTTGTTGTATAGACTACAGTGCTGCTACCTGTTCTGATTTATTTTGCCCTTTGCAGATAGTACTGCAGGTGTTATTGACACTTAGTAAATAGAATTACATTATCATATGCTTCCAGAGAAAGGCAAATGGAACAAGCATATGCCTGCCAAGAGATGTTGCAGTTCAGGGAAAGGTGACAGTGTGGGAGGTGGCTCAAAGAAGTCTGTTGAAAAAGTAGAAATGCAGTTCCACTTCCAGTAAGCAAATGTATTTCTGCATCAGTGCCTTCTATGGGCTCCGGTGCTGTGGCAGCCAGTGCCACTGCCAGCAAACTCAAAGTTAAACGTGGCTTCAGTGTGATTCACTTTTTTAGGGCTGAATCTGTAGCTACCATGCTTGTTGGGGATGATAGTGAGACTGAGAATAAGGAAGATGCTCACACCAGTGCAGGCACAGACGTCCAGAACGAGGTGAATAAAATTGTTGGTGTGCCTGCTGTTCCTGTTCATGGTGCAGTTGATGGCAGTGATACTGTCCAGCTTAAGTCTGTTTCTCCTGTAGAAGATTTGGAAAGTCAGCCCCCCTCCAGTGCAGAGATACCAGACAAGGATAAAGTTGATGTGGAAGTAGACAGTGATAGGGAGGAGGAGGAGGACATACTTAGCTGTAGGCCTGATGATGATGAAGTGTTGGATCCCCTGTGGGAGCCAGAGTTGAAAAAGCTTAAGGGTGATGATGTAGCCCATTTAGATGCTGAGCCTGAGCCTACAACAAAAAGTCAAGTAACAACCCCTCCTAAAAGTAATACAATGGAAATCATGAAGGTGGCCCAAAAGGCAGAAACTTCCACACCTTTGCCTCCGCTGTCCAAGTCCCAGTATCAAGTCAAATCCAAAGGTGCAAAGTCCCTAGTTTAGGATTTTTTTGTGCTTGATGCAGCTGATGAGACTGTAGCAATATGTCAGCTGTGTCAAGTATGTGAGTCATGGAAAAAGGACAGCCACATAGTAGGCACTGGTGGCCGGCATGCCCACTGGAAAACAAGCACCCATTGCACTGGCACCAACACCAGAAAATTGCCAGAGCGGTTGGTGGGGTTTCCCTTGTCAAGTTTAATGTTAGTAGTGACAGCAGTGCAATAGAGTAGGAGGAGGGAGGGCTGAGTGGGTCAATTGAAGATGAGTGTGAACAATCCTTTTCTCTCTTGAACAGTGGGCATAATAGCAGTGCAGCTGCCACTCCCTCGAGTCATAAAAGTACACCACCAGGCATGAAATCCACCAAAATAACCAGCTTCATACATGCTGCACATCCCAGGCCCCAAGACTCAACTGGTGCCTCAGCAAGATCAACATTAATGGCACAAGTAAAGCATGTTGGTCAACCTGTCACAAAGAAGTAGACCACATTGAAGAGTGTCTTTGAGCGGCACTCAAAGTACCCCCAATCATGCTGCTGCCTGGGATCTGAATGGACCACGCTGAAATGCTGGCCATGAATCTGTTGCCCTTCTTTTTGTGGAGAATTCTGGATTCCAATGTTTGATGGCCCGTGCCTGTCAAAATGGCAGGTGCCATCTTGAATGTATTTCTCAAAATGTACCATGCCAGAATTTACAGCAGAGTTTCAGAGTCCGTCCTACATGCCATGAAGTATTCTGTCTCCACATATATTCACCTTAGCATGGATATGTAGACAAATAGCAGGCAGCTCATATCTGTGCATAACAGCACAGCGGGCACAGGTACCCAGGGTGGTCATTGATTTGGGGCCTGGCAAAACCAAAACTGTGGTGGTAGCAACACACCTGGTATTCAGCAGCATGCCACCATCACTATGCAAAGTGTTACCAGGTCTCACACTGGTGAGAAAATGCTGAATGTGCTGCTAAATCAGATTGATGAGTGGCTACATGCACATTTACTTTCAGTGGGGTTTATTGCCAGTGACAGTGGCTCCAATGTGGTGAAGTACATTACTGACGGTGATTTTTTTTAGAGTGCCCTGTCTGGCACACTGCCTTATCTTGTTGTGCAGCAATTTTTGAACCACACTGACATCAAGGAAACTGTGTTTGCTGCCTGACACATCTGTGTGCACTTCACCCATTCTGCAATGGCCCATGACCATCTGCGTGAGCTGCAGCACACTAACCATCTGCCTCAGCACTGTATGAAGCTCTATGTTGTGACCAGGTGGAACTCCACACTGTACATGCTGGACCAGCTTTATGAGCAGTATAAGGTGGTTTCAGCTTACCTACTGCTGCACACCTCCTGGGACAGTGCTGGAGTGTCTATCGCTCTAACAACAGAGCAGTGGCGAACAAATGGATGGCATAATACATTTCTGCATCCATTTGTGCATGCAGCTTAGGCTGTGATGGGACACTGCCTGTATAAGTCAGTCAATATCCCTTATCGTGTGCTGAGGCAGACACTTGGAATGTCCATCACCAGATGAAGGCAAGTGGTGATCACAGTGGTGTTCATCTAATGGGTCACATGCTCCACATACTGGACTCTATAGTCAGATGAGTTTGCTATTGCTACCATGCTGGATGAATGATGCAAATGTGGCTTGCCGCCATAATTGAAGGTGGTCATCTGCAACTGCAAAATTGACAAAATGCCTTGTCAGATGTACATGGCACACAGATGAAAAAGGCAGACACACAAAGTGCACACATACCAGGTGTTGCTAGCACCATCAGCATCAGCTCACAGGGCACCAAATCAGAGAAAATTTCTGCTACAGCAGAAAATGGCAAGCAATCCCATTTGGGATTCTCTGTACCAGATGGGCATGAAAGAAATTGAAGACAAGGAGGAGGAGCCTGATGAGGCAGCAGGACTCAGGGCAGCACAACATATGGTGGACACCTACATGGGAGACACCAAGCATCACAGCATCACTGATGAGCCATTGGAATATTGGGGCAGCAAAAAGAGTGATTGGCCCGCGCTGGCATCAGTTGCTTTTAAATACTTGAGTTGCCCATCATCCAGTGTAAGTGTGGAATGGGTGTTTCATTCTGCTGGGGCCATTGTGCATGACCAGAGGACAAATCTGTCTCTGAAGAATGTGTCCATCCTAACATTTATAAAAATGAACGAGGGTCACATTCCACATAACACCATTATGTCAATGGTGTTGCCACAAGAACTGTGTGTCAGAGACAATGATGACAAAAAAGATGTCCACACTGGTAAGGCTTTTACCAGCAGGAAGGTAGATGAAGCTGCAAAATGACTTGATTTCCACCTGGTAATGACTCCAGTCTTGAAGACTATGAGGGCTGCTTCATGGGTGATGTGGCACTTGAAGAAGGCTAATGTTCTTATTACCCCCCACCCATTTCCATTGAGTATGCTCTTTTAAGTAATTGTTATACATTTTAATTGGATTTTGATGGTTATTCTGTATTACATCCTGTTAATTCTGTTAATTTTATTACCCTAGTAACACTGTTTACTTCAGTTGTTAATTTTGAAAAATTCATTACCCTTGCTATGTTAACTGTAATGTCAGCAATACACAATGGCCCCTATCGGGCAAAAATTACTGAACAACATATTCCCCATTTCCACATATTCTCTTCCTGAATGTGTGTCCAGTCTCCCATCACCAGTGTATATTCGATGTAACAACTTTGTCCGACAGTGCGCACCCAATACTAGGTTAATCAGCAATGCATGCATGCTCCAGCCCCATGTATAGATTGCAACGGCATATACTGCACCTCCTTGGCATCCATCCAAATGTGTATAACACAGACTTTAACAGTGCTGCCCAAGAAATACAGCTGAAAAGCTATCAAACTGACATGATGCATGCTCCAGCGTAAAGTCACAGTACATCAATGTTGCCTCCAAGTCCAGCTATTACTCCTCCTCCAGCAGTAATCCACCAAGAAGAGCCACTCACCCATTGATGACAGCATTGCCAGCACATTTTGAGCCACTACCTCAACCAGTACGATGCAGCAGTTTCATTCCAGCAAGAACACTTGGTGTGTTTTCCCCTCCAGCCGACCAAACAGCCACTCGGAAAGCATCACAGATCATCAAGGCATAATTATATCTGTTCCTCCTCCATGGCCTGTCTTCTGGTCAAATGATTCATGGTAAGTATATTTCAGTTGTGTTCTCATCTTATTTCTTATACCTCCATTGTGCATTGCTTTGCCATTATAGGATGTCAAGGTTGCAGGAAGACAACCCACCTTATGGAGAAATTATGTGTCAGTTATCTCATGTATTTCCATTTGACTCCATGCAGGTTTTCCGTGAGCACTCCATGTTAGGCCAGGGATAAGCCTGATATATCCGACATGGCACCGTATGCACCTAGGCAACATTGCAAGCATCATTATGTACAGGTCAGTATCATCACCATTTACTTTTCTTCAGTCTGCAGAATTTCTGTATTCCTCACAGTTTTGAAATTCAAGGTGTGCAATTTGGCCAATGCACACAGCACGCTGCCTGCATACATGGAGGTACTGAGGTTCTGTCAATTAATGCAGAGATATACAATGTAGTGAATCAGGTTCTTTATTTCAACATGGATGCTACAACAAGTAACCTACACTTGACCAGTTTGTCCATTTTGCTTTCTCAGGACCGCCATTATATCTGTTAAAACTCCTTTTTCTCTTTATTTCATGACAGTTGTGTTCTGAGTTAGTACCGTAAACTCCACTTTTGCCTTATTATTTTTCAGTACATGAGGCTCAGCCGGGAAAAGTGTTGTTTTATTTTTTTATTTTCCATGACAGGTGTTGCTGGTGAGAAATTTTTTTTTTTTCTAATTGGAGTCAAGATGACATGTGTCTTGTACTGCACTGGAATCGGAAAAAAAGCATTCTACCTTATTTTTCCTTATGACATTAAAATGTTCATTCTTCCAGGTTCTCGGCATCCCTGTAGGTTTTCAGCATAGGCTCATAAGCAAGCATTTCAATCCCGGAAAATGTTAATCGACTTCGCCAACATGGATGGTAAGCATCACTACAAGTAAGTATCAATGCTAATTTGTTTCTTTCATATTCATATTTTTTATTCCACTTTTCACTGGTAACCTTGGTTCAAACAACAGCAGTCATGAGTTGCAAATTCTGGCTCCAAAGGAAATCATTCTTTATTACAGGTAACACTGTTCGTTCATAAAGCATCACAGAACAGGGAATGATTATGCTGCTGTTTAGTGTCATTTGTGCGTTGTTGGATATAAGTAATATATCCTTCCTTTTCACAGTGGTTCAAGTATCTTCAGTAAGCACCGTATATGATGTCTTCAACACTGGCACTGTCCAAGTGCTTGTGAATAAAATCAAATAGCACACTTTGCAACTTCAGTAAACAGTATTAATGATATTTTTTTTTTCTCCACAGGTGTCCATTGTTGATGAAGATGTATTTCTATACTTGTTCATGGCAGCAGTGGCCCACACCTCGCACTCAAGCACCAGGATCCACTTCCACACACAAGCAAGATCTAGCCAGTACAGACATGGGATGCCAACTGACAACAGGAAAATGAGCAAACCATCCCAATTACAGTACTGCGTTCTTGGCAATGAGAGAAAACAAAGAAGACATTTTGAACATTGCTATAACTCCCACATCCCACCCATTAAAAGTGAAGAAATACTTACCTCAGGTAGTCGCCCAGAAACTTGAACAATTCCAACACGAAATGCAGCTCACCCCTTGTGACCTGCAATATCAGGAGCAGTCAGCAACACATGACATGGCCAGGAAAGTTCCTGAATATTGAAAAAAAATTAATGTTAAAATCAGACATGTTAACTGCAGTAATCCCAAGTCTGGGAGAATGACATAATGGGGTATTGTTTGTATTGTCTCCTAATATTCTCCTCTGTTTGTACACACCTTTCCTGGCCTGTTGCAAATGTCTGCCTAAAAAGCATTTTTCAGAAGGATATCCTCCGAGAACAATTACAGTATGAATGTAGCACATTCATTGAACAGGTAACACCAGTTGCAGAGATTTGGTAAAATAGGGAACATTGCCAGCCATCTTTAATGATATGAGTCATAAATTACAAAAACATACACACACACACACACACTTACCTTACCTGGTGAGTGTAAACTGCTGAAATTTCACCCAGAAGGAACAAGCATTGTGCATGAAAGCCAACATCAGCAGGAGTACTCATTCCCCTAAAAGCACTGCGTATGTGGAAGTAAGAGAAAAAGAAAAACAAATGTTGATGATTGGTACAACTCCCCCCTCAAAAAAGACATTAAAAACTAAGAAATACTTACCATAGGGAATGGCTGTGAAACTGGAAGCTGACTTATGATTAGCAGGAGTAGGAGTAGGAGGTAGCATATGCACCAACGTGGAATTCCTGAATATTGACAAAGGCATAAATAGCTACTTTCAAAGTCAAACATGTGGACTACAGTGAACCCACTTCCCCATCAATGAAAAATGAAATATTTATTTATTTATTTAGATTTTGTTAACCAGGTAGCCACACTAGATAAAATAGATTCCTACAGTATTTTCAGGTGTGACCTGGGAGGTTACAAGGAGCTATGGAGACAATTACAAACTGGGTAAGGTTGTACATAGCTTCAGGTAAACAATAAACAGACATGTCAAGATGCAACAAGGAGACAGTTCAAAAAATACATAAAGTACATATTTACCTTCGGTGTTTGGAAATGTGCATTCAAACATCCGAAACCTGATTACTGGCATTCCTTGGCCTGGCATGATGATGTCATCCTTTGCTAACTGGAAAAAGATTGAAAATCTGTGTAAACATGTTAGACCTGAACTGGCCACAATAACAACTCACCCCCACAACTATCTGGCACATAGAAAAACATAAAATGCATGGAAATATTTACGTAGCAGCAGCAGCAGTATGTCTGTGAGGATGATCCACGAACATTACACCAGCCAAAAACATTACTTGGTGGCAAGTTGTTGACCAGTCAGAGGAGCAGCAAGCAGCAGGCTACAGCACTCTAACATCTCATTCCCTCCACGTTGTACAAGTTAGAACCACTGCATCACCACAGCCAAGCAGGGCATTATTGACATGGGAATATTATAAATTAATCCCTCAAATCAATAGTGAAAGCAGCAGCAGGAGGCAGGAAGTATCACTAGCAGCAGCAGCATTTGTGTTCTCTCTCAGCATGGCATCATGGGCAGCACTTGTCATGTTGGCTGTTTCATAATTGCCATGATAATTGTCTTTCCCTTCTCTCACAATTTTGTCATGTGCTTGCTACAGCCTGTTTTGCAGTCTGTGCACTAGCAGCTACAGGATTCATAGTGAAATCCTTTGTAGACAGAGGCCAAAACAGCATTTTTTGATCCTGGCATTGGGGTGGTACCATAAAACTTCTGGACTGCGCTAACATTTCTGTCTAAACTTTATGTATCATTTTTCATGTAACCTTTCTGGACTCGTATGGCATGTTATCAGTGGCTCAGTAGGTAGCACACTCGCCTCTGAGGCTGGGAGATCAGAGGGCTGTGGGTTCAGTTCCCACATCTGGCACTTGGGTTAATATCCCAGTACTGACACTGTAGTGCAGCATGAGGGGGGTGCTGCTCTTCTGAGGTGTCGTCTTTTGGATGAGACGTTAGACCGAGGTCCCATCTGCCTGGATTGGTGGTAGTTCAGGTGGATGTTAAAGATCCCATGGCACTTATCGAAAAGAGTAGGGGAATTTCCCCACTGTTCTGGCCAAATTTCCCTCATTCACTAAAAATACCACCAACAGCTTAATCTGGTTCAAGGTCAGTTGGCATTCATCTGTATCACCCTCCCCCGGGTCATGCCTGAAAATAGGCACCATTTGTCTAGTGCACTTATCTAGTCAACAAAAGCTAAATAAATAAATGTTCTGCACTGGCAACAACAAGATTCAGCCTAAAATCCTTTGTAAACAGTGGACCAAACAACATGTTTTGGTCTGGGTGCATGGGGGCACCATTTAACATCATGACTGAGACCAGATTTCTGTCGGAATTTTATCAAACATTTTTCATGTAACACCATGTTTTGGTCCAGGCAGATGGGGCACCATATCACATCATGACTGAGCACATTATGGACCAGGTGGTGCTGGTGGTGGTGGTGGTGGTGGGGCTTTATAAAACATCATCATGATGACTGGAGGGGGGAGAGAGGGACACAAAGTTAACATTTGTAGGTCCTCCTGCTGGACCTACAGTGCCCCCTAGGCCATCAACTGCCTTTCTCCTGCTGATTGCCCCCCTCCCCTTGCTCATCACTACCTTCTGCTGCAGCCTCTTGTCATTTTGTGAGCCGCTCTACCCAGCATTGTGATGCAGCAGGTGGCTCCTTTGTCTACCAGTCCCAAAGTGGGACCCTTGTTTTCCCTTCCTTACATTGCTACCACAAAGGCTGCAGATGACAACAGTGTCATCTCCAGCCTTTGTAGTAAAAAAATGACCACACTGTTGAGACTCAGTGGGGGCAGAGCACCAGCTGATGGGAGCATCAATAACATCCTTCTGCCCTTGCTGGGGAGGCAGGGGACACATGCTCCTGCACATGTTCCTGCTGCTGTGGAGGGGCAATGGGCTCCTGCAGCTGCTGGGGGCTGAGGGGTACATGCTGCTGCTGAGTGGGGCAAGGTGCTCCTGCTGCTGAGGGGCTGGGGGAACCTGCTGCTGCTGGGGGGAGGAAATGTGCTCCTACTGCTGGGGGGCGGGGGCACAAGCTCCAGCTGGGGGGCCTGTCTTGCAGACAGAAATGCCCGCCTGTTAAGGCCAACATTAGATCCACCAGTTCCTGCCACTCCTGCCTTGTTCTGCCCAGTCCACCTCCATCCTCCAATCCATTTTAGGCACAAAAAATATTTTCTTAAAGGGCACCTAAACAACATTTTGCCAACAAACTATTCACAAATTCAATTTTTCATAAGAGGCTAAAGAAAAGGCTGCTGTTTACATTGAGGCTAACATTGCATTTATATGAATAACAAATAGTTTTATACCATCTGAAAAAGTAAGCATCAGCTTTCCAATAAAAAAAAACTGCTCTACCCATTCCCTAAAATGTGTGACAAATGTGTGAAGTGATGACATCATTGGATCTAGTGGCAGAGAGCTACATGGCTCTCTATAGTGCTAACTAGTTCTGTTTTTCCCCCTCTGTTTAGAATTGTTTCACCAAAATAATTAAAACCATGACTTAACACATGGATTATTTTGATCAAGACGCAGGTTAGGCTATGATTTTGTTCATTTTGTTTACGTTAATATGCCGAAATTGTGTTGTAATCCAACCGACTTTCTTTTTGGAAAACTGCAGTACAGTACAACTTTTCAAATACCTAGTGGTCTAATGGTTATGTAATGTCACAATGGCTGTAGTGAAGTTCTGGTCTGGTCCAATACCAATGATCATGCTTTATTGGTAATCCAGAAATATGCTTCTGTTATAGTCTTCTTTTTCCTTATGACTCCCCCACCCCCCGCAGCTAGCCCACCAGCCATCAAACAGTCCGCCAGTCACACTTTGTCCTTAGTACTGCCTGGGGTTGCATTTGAGCTTCCCAGTCCCACAAAGAGAATATCATGCTTCAGATCGTAATCTTGTGCCTCAGACAGTAGTGCACAGCTATATCGGTACACTTCATTGACTGGCACTGTTAAATGATGCCTCCCAAATCACTCTCTGATCCTCTTTCATCAATGTTTCACTTCTGCTACCACAATAAACATTGGGTGTGTCACCACCATTTTGCATAATGAAGGAAGTACATACAGTCCCCCATTTCTTTTCTGCCTCACTGACTAACAACTACGTCTTCCTGGAGAGCCAAGCAATAGGTACGGAACTCACCAGAAAAATGCTGTTCATATCTCATAAGGGCTGGACTTACTGTGGATAACAACATTATTATGCAGGGAGACGTGCTAATGTCTTGTTCAAATTCTTCTAACCTCCAGCATTGGTCTACCCCCTTACCTGTGATCAGCAGAACATGGCAGAACAGTCCTCAGTAAACCTGTTGCAGTCCTTGTCAATGCCTTCCTCCACAACACTAGTTGTCTAGCTCACCATTCTTTTGAATCTTGAATGTGGTATACACAGTCTCCTCAATATCGCCTCAACAAAAATTGACAGTCCCCCGAAGGTAATCTCCCCACACTGAGCCCAGTTACTCATTTTGGCACCACAGTGCCACTCCAGTATTTGTCATCGCTGGCCTCTCTTCCATGGTCAGGTAGCAATCATGGTGCTGGTAGCCTCACATCTCAGATCTCCCAATGATCTGCTCACCTTCCCACCTGTCTTCACCCATCCCTGAATATAGCAGTACCCTACAGGAATGGCCTCCTCAGTACCACTCTGGCATTCATTCTTTTCTCTTGCTTCCCATAGCAAAAACTGGTGAGCTCACCACCCTTGTACATCATGAATGCTGTTAGTACAGTCCCTGTTTGTTTGTTTTTGACATATCAAAAGAAACATGATCATTCAGTAGCTAGGCTAACAGCAACGCAGGGCACAAGGGGAAAATGGGCTTTTTACCCTTATAAGATCTAGGCTACCTTTGATTAGGCAATTTTAAATGACCAGTGCACACATCATTATGCACATCATTTAATAGTCCCTAATCATAGGTTGCCTAGACCTTATAAGGGTAGGAAACTGCTTCCCTTGTGTCCTGCTATGATCAGCCTGACTTACTGGAAAGATCATGTTCATTATTGAGATGACAAAAACTCTGGGAGACTGTACTAACTGTATTCATGATGTAGAAGGGCAGTGCACTCACCAGTTTTTTTTTAATTGAACATGCTTTATTTATTTATATAAAATAACACAAAATAACAGGACAAGGCATAAACAAAGTCTATTAGTAAAATATACTGGAAGGGAAATATTTACAAGGAAAAGAAAACAGTCGGAGAACATAATAATTAATACTTACTTTAACAAACCTAACTACTTCCCCTCCCCCCTCCCCCATTCCATGCGTGGTTCACTTAACACTAGCCTATTATGGCTATGCTAAATGAAAACCTGAATGATTAGCAATTATGTAAGAAAAGAGAACACGGAAAGGCTAAGTGAAAACAAAAGGGAACTCAAAAAAGGAAAAGAAAAGGAAAAACAAGAAAAAAAAGGGGGGAGTGAGAGGCTTGTGGAAAAGCCAAACCACCCTGTCAAGACAAATAGAGGGCATATAATTTCCCTCATTTTTTATTAAAAGATGATTGACAATGGCATATTCAGCATGGAGTGCAAAGAATATTTCATGCAGCCATCCTGTATAAGAAATAGGGGCTTGATCCATCCAGTGTCTAAGCACTAGTTTTTTGACCGCTAGTGAGATTAGAGCCATATGGTATCTTCTCTCCTTCACCAAGATTCTAGAGTAATCTCCCGGAATACATATGGCGGGGGAGAAAAGATCTTGCAGCCCCAACAGCAGATCTAAAGTTGTTTCAATTTGTTTCCACAAGGGAGATACTTTTTCACATGTCCACAATATATGCAAGAGCGAACCTTCCTCTTTATTGCATCTAGAACAAATGCTAGGAGGGAGGCATTTCATTTGAGCCAGTTTAATGGGGGTATAAAACATATTATTTAAGATACAATATTGCATTACCCAATAACAATCTTAAGTGTGATATATATACAAATCCTTCCATAAACGTTGCCAATTAATATCTTCCTCAGGAAAAAAAACCTTGCTAGATCTTAGAGCAGACTGCTGATGTAGGGCCAGATTAAGGCAACCTGGGGCCCTAGGCCCAAGAGAAATGTGGGGCCCCCCTCACTGCAACCATGACCCTTCACCATGACTGTGCTCCTTTGCTGTAACTGCACCCCTGGGCCACTGCATATCAGTTACTGAAACTTAAAGAAAAATAGAAACATAGTAACATAGAAGTCAGCAGAGAAGGACCTCTTAGCCACACCTAGTCTGCCTTATTTTCCCTACCTTTTTTTTTTGAAATTCAAGTTTATTAAATTTCCAAAAGGAGAAACAACATCTACATGGGATGCAATAACCTAATTATCTATACCTGGTACAAAGTAAGAAAAGAAACAAAATAAACAAAACCCTAACCCCTCCCCCCCCCCCTCCCACCCACCCACCCATACCACCCCTCCTCCCACCCCTCAACCCAAGTGTGCCAAGTAACCTAGTATTATTACAGATGTTACACCAGGAGAACAACTCCTAAAAGTGCAAAGGATATAAATACAAAGAGAGAACAAGGAAGAAACTTCCATGGCGAAAAGGAAAGCCAAGAGGTCATCGTGTAAATACAGAGCATATAATTACCCACCTTTTCTGGAATAGATCCATATGGTACCACACACTGGCAGAAAGCCTTTCAACATTCAGACATGCTGAAAGCTCAGTCAACCACTCCAGATAAGTCAGGGACAGTTGGAGTCCAGTGTCTAAGGACTAGCTTCTTAACCGCACCAGACACAAGGGCTATGTGATATCGACGCTCAACACAATTGATAGTACTATAGTCCCCCAAAATACAAATTTCAGGAGTGAAAAAGGGAGCAAGGCCCAATAGGGGGTCCAAATTGTCACGGATAGCTGTCCAGAGCAGGGCAACTTTACTACAATGCCAGAAAATATGAAGGGGATTTCCTTCCTCCTGCAAACACCTGGTACATTGGGAGAGAGCTAATCTATTGAGCCGAGAAAGTTTCTTAGGCGTATAATACAAATTATTCAAAATATAATATTGGATAAGTTTAAGTCTGTCCTGAGTATGGTATCTGTGCAGGTCCTCCAAACATGGGACCAATTCAAGGCAGCCTCGAAGTAGAGAGAGCCAGATACCAGATCAGTAACAGGCTTAGGAAACTTATAGTCCAGTAAAAAGGAATATATTGCCGAGAGAGAATGTGGTTTAGAAGCAAGGGTGAGATGTGAGATAGGAAGGGCTGAACCATGGTTTCTCTGAATTGAGTGCCAAACTTCTCAGCAATGAGGTGCCTTAATTGATATATTTTGAAGACTCTGCCCTTGGGAATACCAAATTTGGTAAGAATATCGGAGGACGAGAGAAGGGAGCCCTGGTCGTAGTATTGGTCCAGACTGGTATTTTTAACATGAGGAAGCCAATCAGGGGCAATCACTGAGTTGCCCAACTTAATGTTAGGATTAAGAACAGTGGGCTGTCCAAGATCCAGTTTGGATGGGATCCTTAAGAACTGCAAACACTGAGAGAGGGATTTAAGAGACGTAAGCATTGTTTGATCCGTTATCCACTGTGAGAGAAGAGAGATGGGAGTATAGTAAATGGCCATAGGATCTAACTGGACTCCGAGGATCAGTTTCTCAATTTGGAGCCAAATCGGGAGAGAATCAGGATTAGAGCGAGATCCATCTCCCGATTTTGATAAGTGAGTGGACCAATAGTATAGTAGAAGATTGGGAAGCTGAAGCCCCCCTTTATCCTTAGGGAGAGAAAGCTTGAGAAAGGAATGTCTGGCCCCTTTCCCACACCAGAGGAATTCCGAGAAAACCACGTGGAACTGTTGCAAGTACGAGAGCGGTAACCACAGACCCAATAGGTTAAGCGGGTAGAAGATACGGGGAAGGACATTCATCTTAATGATATTAATCCTACCCCAAAGAGAGATGGGAAGATTGGACCATCTTAGTAAATCCTGCTGAATTTGAGATTTAATAGTATCCAAATTAAGCTTTTTAAGTGGGTTAAGTCAGGTGAAAATGAATACCTAAATATTTAATCAACTTTGGGGCCCAGTATTCCAAACTTAATAAAGTCCTGCTTATATGTATAAGCATTTAAGGGAAAGATTTCAGACTTAGCTATATTCAATTTGTACTGGGAAAAGTTCCCAAACTGATTAATGAGCAGAATTGCTTGCTCTAGAGAAGTGACGGGTGAGAAACTGTAGAAGTATGTCGTCCGTGATACGCTGAGAGGATAGTCCTGCTGGCATACTCACAACCTTTAATAAGGGGAAGACTTGAGTTCAATAAGAAGAGGCTCCAGATATAAATTAAAAGGAAAGGTGATAGGGACAGCCCTGTCTGGTTCCAGTAAACAATTGAAACTTTGAAGAGAAACCCGTTACAGTATATCTTAGCGAAGGGGAATCATATAAAACCTGGATCCATTTAAGAAAAGAACTGGGAATCCCATCTTGGACAATGTAGCCCAGAGAAAGGACCAGCCTATCGCTGTCAAAAGCTTTCTCTGCATCAAGCGAGATCAGGGCCATAGGAGGTGGATGATTGAGCTAGATGAGAAATATGAGAAAGGGTTCGAGGTGATCCAAGACGAGCGAATGAACAAACCCAACTTGCTCAGGACTAAGAAGATGGAGCCATATTTTCTTAATCCGCTCCGCTAAAACCTTGGCCAGAATTTTCATGTCGCAATTCTGAAGGGATATAGGCGGTAGCTCGGCCGTCCGGGGGACTTTTGTCCCGCTTAAGAATTAGGACAATAGTAGTCTCAAGTAGCACGGGGTCAATCGCATTAGCAGAAAAAAGATACTGATAAAGCTTGAGGAGTATTGGGGCAAGCTCCTTGGAGAATGTCCTATAAAAATTAGCAGGGAACCCATCTGGGCTGGGAGCTTTATCCAGAGCCATAGAGGCAATAACAGCCTCAATTTCAGAAAGTGAGATAGGGGCGATCAGAGTAGTTATGTGCGAGGGCAGAAGTTTCGGAATATCAATACCATCTAGGTAGGCTAGTATGTCAGATAGAGGCGTAGGAGAGGAAGCTGCACTGTAAAGGTTTGTGTAAAATTCCTCAAAAACCTTTGCAATCTCCCTGGGA
This sequence comes from Neoceratodus forsteri, assembly GCA_016271365.2. Taxonomy (NCBI): domain Eukaryota; kingdom Metazoa; phylum Chordata; order Ceratodontiformes; family Ceratodontidae; genus Neoceratodus; species Neoceratodus forsteri. The sequence goes on along the minus strand of CM057450.1, from coordinate 974,296,434 downwards.
GAAGTTACCATAGAGCCAGAAGAAGACTGCATAGCCGGGATCAGTCTGGAACTTTCCAATGAACGAAGTCTCAGGGCCAAAAGCTTACCCGCTTTCTCGCCACGCTCAATATACCTGGCTTGAGTCTTAATGAGACAGTACTCAGCTTTTTCCCTCAGAAGATCAGCATATTCACTTTTGGCTGCCGTGAGAGCTTCAAAGGATGGTAAGGGAGAAGGGGGGGAACAAGAGTTCTCCAATTCTCTAATTTTAGCCATAAGGGAAGATGCCCGAGATAGTTGAGCCCTTTTCCTTGCTGAAGCAATCTTAATCAGCTCGCCCCTAAGATAGCATTTTAGGGAACCCCAAATACAATCAAATCTGGGTGTGGATCCAAGATTATTCTCCAGGAAAGACGAAATAAGGGTCTTGATCTGAGTTACGATACGAGTGTCTTTTAGAAGCTGGTGTTGAACTTCCAGACCGTGTCCCTTGAAAATTAAGCCCTGGGGATATTTTTGCCCACACAATTGCATGGTCGGAGAGAATAATCGGTTCAATGCCAGATAGGAGATGGTTCGGAAAGAGAGTTTTGCTAACCAGAATATAGTCTATCCTAGACCAAGAGCCATGGGGCTGAGAAAAGAACGAGAAGGAGCGAAGAGATGGGTTTGAAAGATGCCAGGAATCACAGAGGCCAAGCATATGGGTAAAATCTAACAACGCTCTTTGAGCCGGAGTGGGTGGAAGATTTGATTTGGGATCCTTATCTAACAAATGAGAGGGAAGAAGGTTCCAATCTCCACCCAACACAATTTGGGAAGGGAGCATAGCACTAATTTTGTCCGCTAGGGCCATAAAGAACACGGGACTACCCCCTATTGGGCCATACACAGATCCTAGAACAATATTATCTCCATTTAGAGAACCTTTAATCAGTACATATCTCCCCTCTGGGGAGATATGTACTGTTATATTATTAACCAAGAAATTGACATATTTTTTGATAAGTATCGCCACCCCCCACTTAGAGTTAGAACCACCTGCAACGAATACCTGCAAGAACCTGGATCGAACCAGCCATTTCGATTCAGCTTTGGTTAGATGGGTTTCTTGTAAGAACAGAATATCTACCTGAAAAAATTCACAGTGTTTGAAAACCTGAGCTCTCTTGGCTTTCTCTCTGAGCCCACGCACATTCCACGATGCAAATTTGGTAACCATTAAAGCCATTTCAAATATAAACCAAAAGCAAAATCAAACAGGTATATACTAATACAACAGGCACACTTGACCCCCCCAGTTCCAGCCACCCATAGACTATCAAAATAGGTTTGCAAGAGTAGATGCACCCTAGACAAATACACCCTAACTAACTCTAAAAAAACCAGACATGTATCCCAGTAGGCTGGAACGACCCACCCCCTTAACCCTCCCAAAAAAACATACCCAACTATGCACAAGTTGGCCCCAGACATGTACAGACCCAAAACAAATGTAGGAACAGCGACAGCCTGGCAGCCAATTCCCCCATGCAAACCCACATCCCATCAGGCTGTAAGGGACCAGAAAACTGGAGAACAGACAGAATTCAGTAAGCCACAGCGGAAGGACAACCCCCCACCACCTCAGAAAAACAATGTCCCCAAACCAGGGAATGGATGTGCAAACCCCCCCTCCATCAGCGCACAATGCAGCTGCGAGCAAATGCAAGAGGCTCAGGAGTATCCCCCCCCCCACCAACAGCTACCGGTTAGGATACAGGAAAACAGCAAGTATCCCGAACTAGCCCCAGCGCCACTGCCACAATGGAAAATATGAAAGCCAGAGGGAAAGGCTGACTCACCATCGGCAACGGCAGGAGCAAGGGGGTGAGGAAGCAGAAAAATTGCAGCGCAACACCCCAACATCATCGTGGTGTGGACAAGATGTTTCCCGGGGGAATCAAAAAGCTCTAGGACCGGTCTGGTCCGGCAAAAAACCCAGTACACCCGGAAACAGCATCTTGCCCGAGGGTTCCCGGTAAGGTAGCTTTCAAAAGAGGAAAAAGCAGACAGACACAATATGGCTAGTTCGCATCCGCCTCAGCCACTGCAGTCTCCGGTCCAACCTAGCGACCACAAGAGCAGCCAAAACAGGTAAGGCCGACCCAGACAGCTACCGATCACACTACTGGGGGAAGAAAAAGGGGAAAGTGAAAAGGGAAAGGAAATAAAATGACATAATATAACCGGCCCCAAAACAGCCAGAAACCACAAACTACTTAATTCAGAGACACCAATTCAGCCATTTGCAGTAAAGAGGTTAGGCATTTTGACAGTCGGGTCTTTAAGAGTCAAGTCCGGGGCTTCATAGGTCTGAGGACCTCCATCGACTGTAACCTTTAGGGTGGCTGGGTAAAGCATGCGAAAGGGAGTGCCACAGCGACCAGCAGCCCTTTTCACTCTGACTTCTTTCGGTAAATCTTAAGTGATTCGTAGTTTAGAAGTCCCCCAGTTGATAGCCTGCAGTTCCCGAGATTTGTTGAAAACATGTTGTTGCTCGATATAGCTGAGAAACTTCACGATGATAGGTCGTGGAGGAGAGCCAGGTGGAGGTCTGGGCCTGAGAGCCCGATGAGCCCGCTCCAGATGGTAGTAAGGATTGAGGGGCGAAGGGCCAACTATCTTCACCAGAAACTTTTGAAGAGACATCATGAGGTCTGCTCCTTCCTCGAGCTCCGGAAGGCCCAGGATCACTAAATTATTTCTCCAGCTGTGACCCTCCAGATCCACTGTTTTGGCCTGCAGCTTCCTGACCTGCTGGGCCAAAGAGACCATCTCGGCCTCCGAGGTAAGCTTCCACTGCTCCAGTGAGTAAAGCCTAGCCTCCGAGTCGGATACCCTAGTAGTGAGCGCTGAGAGATCCCCCCGAATAGACTTTAGATCGGTCGTGATTGACAGCAGCACCTCTTTAACGGGGCGATCTCCAGCAGGAATCTTTCTTCGGTAAGAGGGCTGGTTGTTTGATTCTTATCTCCAGACCTATCAGAGGCTGGCCCTGGCTGATTCCGCGATTTTTTAGGGAGCTTTTCCGGCGTGGTCGGTGGTGTATGCCTAATTACGGCCTGCTTTTTGTCCGCCTCCATCCCACGACAAACTACGGGATGCACTTCCAAAAACGCCCAAGAACCGACAGGCGGAGTGCACTCTTGCCGGTAATATAACAATTAGATGCCAAACTAGTCGGAAAATTACAAAATAAACATTAATTTGTTGGCAGGAAGGGAGAGCTCCAAACTCCTGCTGCCGCTCAGCCAGCAGACATCACGTGATTCTGTCCTACCTACTGTGCCACATGAGCCCTACTAGCCCTTTGGTATTCACCCCCTTGTGTTATATCTAAGGTCTCCTATGTGTCTAGTACCTTTTTAATACCTGCAAGATATTTGAATGTTTCTATCATGCACCCCCCTTTCCTCCATTCCTCTAGAGAGTACATATTTAATTCCTTGAGTCTTTCCTCATAGGGCTTCTGACGCAGGACCTGCACCATTTCAGCTGCCCTCTTCTATACTGCCTCCACCCTATCTATGTTCTTTTGGAGATGGGGCCTCCCAAACTGGACACAGTACTTGAGGTGGGACCTCACCATCGATCTATTCAGGATAACACTACCTCTGTCTTTCTGCTGGTTATGCCCCTCCCTGTGTTCTTACTGTTCCCTAAAAGTGGCATAAAACATAAATAACCTAACTAATATGCTTCAGAATTAATGAAACTAATAATATCAGTATGGAAAAAGAACAATAGTCTGAATTTTGATCATTTAGAGAACATAATTACTAATTGGCCTGGTAAAAAAAGTTTTTGGATATGAATTGTCATGATGTGCACTTCTCCAAAGCCCCCCCCTCCCCCACCAAACACACATGTATGTGCTTGCAGTCTGGTGTTATCATTTGTCCTATCAGGTAAGATCCAGAATAGTGTAGCACTCTCACGGTAACCCCTTGGACCATAAAACCACAGATAGTGCTGTGAACTTGAATACAAAATAAATGTTTTGAAATTTCATCTACAGTTGGTTGAATATTTTCAACTGTTACTGCAGAGTTCTACACTGTTCTGGAACTTGTTAAGCATTTGGGCTGGACGCCTATTTGTGTGTGCCACCTTATCCCTTCAAGTCGCAGCAGCCGTGCTTTGACTTTGTCCTGTCAGGTATTATGAACCAGGATGTGGGGCTTTGTGGGGTAGGATAAAGACCCATCTCTAAAAGAGGCTAGGTCCTCAAGTGGCGTACTAGAGGAGTCATGAACTTTAGAGATTATATTTCAAAGTGAGTGATTGTTGGAAGAAATCATTCCCAGGATCAAACATTTCTGTTATTGATAAGTAAGCCAGGATCAATAAATGGCAAGATTTACTGATGGGATTCTGGAAATATGTTCATTTTTATTCACCCTGAAAACAGAGCTATATAAGGGTCAGAATTTCAATATGAGTGAGATGAGGGAATTAAAAAAAAAAAGTACAATTTTTAATTGTACCACTGAAATGCTTTGTTGAGTTCTTAATTTTAGGAAAGAGATTAAATATAAAGCATACCCACTGAATTGTACTGTTAATCTATTATATTTAAGAGTAAGACTTGATTCTAAGTGGGGTTGGGAGACAAAGCAAAGGAAATGGGCCTGTTCATACCTTAAAGGTCAGCCTGACCAGGGCCCCTTAAACTATCCTCTGCACTTAACAACTAATTAGGGAGGTGAGAGTCATGTCACAGTTCAGCCACTGTCTTGCTCAGATTTCTCGGTGGCTGAGTCCTTTACAAAGCAAAAAAACAAACAATGCAGCTCAGGCAAAAAGAGCATATAATAGTAAATATATGTTGGGGATTGCTGGGGGCCCCCCTGGCAGGCTGGGGCCCTAGGCCTGTGCCTATGCTGCCTATGCCTTAATCCGGCCCTGTGCTGATGGAGGTTGTGGGCATGTAGGAAGCAATTTATTAAGAGTAGAAATGCCATGTGGTTTAATTGCTGGGATGGTAATTTGTTGAAGAAAAGTACCTATAGGAGGGTTTAGGTTCCCGCCAAATATTTTAATTAGAAGATGCTTAAGTTGAAGAATTTGAAAGGCTGCAATCGTGATAAACGAAATTTGGCTAAAATCTCTTGTGTGGACAAATTAGAGTCCTGTGAGTAAAAGTCAGTAACAGTATGTTCAGGAAATATTGGTAACCAGCTTCTAGTTATGGGAACTCCTCCTATTTTGAGATTTAAGTTAGCACAGATTGGTTGAGAAAAATCAGAAGTCGGAGATACCTTACAATAACTAAACAATTAAAATATAACTTTTAATGAAATACCAATCAGAAGAGACTGCAAGGCTTTTGGTATGTTCTTCATTGGCATGTAAAAAGAGTGAGGTTAGGGCTAGTTTGTGGGAAGCAAACATGTCCGATTCAATTTGCAACCATATTGGGACATTGTCATGATGAGTAAGAAGTTCAGGTAAGGACAGCCATTTCCCACATTTATACAAGTGGCTGGCCCAGTAATAAAGTAGAAAGTTAGGGGAGTCGCAGCCCTCCTAGCTCCTTAGGTTGGGACAATTTGAGATAAGATCTTCTAATTGCCTTGTCCCTCCAAATAAATGAGTTAACATCTGAGTGACTATGTTGAAAGAAGGATACAGGTAACCATATATCCAACATATTTAATGGGTAAAACAGTCTAGGCAGGACATTCATCTTGACAATATTAGTTCTGCTCCACAACGAAAGTGGGAGATTTTTCCATCTTATTAGGTCCTGTTGAATGTTGTGCCATAAGTCCTCTAAATTAAGCTTCCACGATAACAATAGGTCAGAGGTAACATAGATGCCTAGATATTTGATAGACCGGGGGTCCATTTCATACCAAATTTATTTAGAGCGAACTATATGTTAAATGATTAAGGAGATAAATTTCGGTTTTACTGAGATTGAGTTTATAGTTCGAGTTTCCCAAAAGTGTCAATAATTTCCAGTGCCTCTGTTAAGGAAGAGGCCAGATCCGAAAAGGTGAAGCAATATGTCATCTGCATAGACCGAAAGCAGTGGGTCTCTGTTACCTACGGGTATACCAATAACTAAAGGAGAAGATTTCAATCGTCTGATAAGGGGTTCAAGATATAAGTTGAAGAGAAAGGAAGGCGGACACCCTTGCCCGCGTACCTGAGAAAAGGCGAAAAACATCTGAGAGTACACCATTCGATTGTATCTTGTGCAGGAGAAATATAAAGCTTACATAGATACATAGACAGTGTAGGCAGAAAAGGGCCTATGGCCCACCCAGTCTGCCCATTTGAGCTTGTAAGCTTGAATCCATTTAATAAAGTCACTGGGGAAACCCATTACCTGTAACGTTGCCCACAAGAAATTCCAGTCCACCCTATCAAAGGCCTTTTCTGCATCTAAAGAAATTAATGCCATTGGGGTAGGGGAAGTTTTTGCTGACTGAATAAGATACGACAGTTTACGGAGGTGATCTGCTGGGGTTCTGCCGGATACAAATCCTATTTGTTCTGGGCTAAGAAGGTGAGTCCAGATTTATTCAATTCTACTAGTGAGTATTTTGGCTAGAATTTTAATATCACAATTTAACAGGGAGACTGGACGGTAGCTCACTGGGGAATGGGGTGGTTTGTCTGACTTAAGGAGAAGAATAATTGAGGCCTCTAATAGGGATGGGTCCTGAATTTGCCCGGAAAGCATATATTGATACAGGCATCACAAGCTAGGTGCAAGGTCTTTAGCAAAGACTTTGTAAAAATTTGAAGGCAAGACATGTGGGCCTGGAGCTTTGTCCATTGCTAAATTATTGATAGCTGATATTACTTCTTGAAGAGAGATAGAGATAGGAGTGGATAAAAAGGACTGGTGTGCAGGTGAAAGAGTTGGTACTGATGAGGCAGTCAAATATTCAAATAACTCACTTTGTGTCTGGGACAAAGAACGTTTATTGTAGAGGAAAGAATAGAATTGTTTAAAAATAAGTGCAATGTCTCTGGGATGAGTTTTAATGGTCCCATCAGGGGCATTAATGGCAGAAATATCCTTGACACCTTCAGTTTCCTCAGACGCAAAAGCTAGAAGGTGACCTGCTTCTTCCCCATGCTCTATATATTTTGCCTGAGTTCTTAATATGGCAAATTCCACTTTTCTTGTAATAGGAAGAATATTGGTTTCCTTAACTGTAATAATGTTCTTAATAGGTCAGAGCGAGGAGGAGAGGGATTGTTCGAGTGGAGCGAATCTGAGCCAAAAGTGATGTGATAGTAGCTTCCCTTTTCCATTTATGGGTGGAGGTGAGCTAATAAACTCTCCTCTCAAAAAGCACTTCAAGGCGCACCATTCATGGGCCATTCTCTCGACTGAGCCATGGTTATTAGTAACGAATGATTTAATCAAATCGGAGATTCTGGTGATAACATAATCTTCCTTTAAAAATTGTGTATTTAGACGCCATACTGGGTCTCTTTGGAACTTATGGTCTAACAAAACGGTGACCCAGGCAACAGCATGATCTGATATAACTATCGGTTCTGTGGCACAATCATTTAAGCCGTGTATAAGTGAACGACTGAGTAAAATGTAGTCCAGACGGTACCAGGAAGAGTGCACCGTGGATTGAAAAGAGAAAATACGGGCTGTGGGATTCTGTAGTCTCCATGGGTCGCACAATCCAGCAGAGTCAAGGAATTCAGATAACGCTTTCTGGGCATTGGAGAGGGGCTTAAGCAGGGAGTTGGAACGATCCAAATCCTGGGTGGGTGGTAAGTTCCAATCACCACCAAGTATTAATGGGAAAGATGAAAATGATTGCAGTTTACTCAGCAGATCTAGAAAAAATTCAGGGTTCCCCCTCACCGGCCCATACACACTCCCAAGGACTAGTTCAGTACGATCTAATAGACCATGAACCCACACATATATCCCTTGTGGATCTATGATTGTTGTCTTTGGTTGAAAGGCTATTGAACGGTGGATCAGGGTGGCAGTCCTCCCACTAGCCGTCGACATGCCAGATGCACAGACTTGCCCAACCTCCTGCCTACACAAACTAATAGCTTCCCCAGGGAGGAGATGGGTCTCTTGGATAAAAGAGATATTGGCATGCAATACTGATAAATGTTTGAGAATCTGGAATCTTTTGTTAGGTTCATAAGCCCCTCTAACATTTCAAGTTATAAATTTTTTAATACCACTAGCCATTAACTCTATGAGCCTTCATATATAGCCAGTTTCTTGTACGGTAAAAGTGCACCACGGACTTCCCTCTATGAAAATATTCCCTCAAAAAAATAGTTCTTGGGTTCCCCCAGACCCAACAAACAGGTAGCAGTAACTCAAACCGCCAAACATTTACAGCACATCTAATTCGTAACTCACTAAATTTAAGGGATTATGGAACACAGTAATTATTAATAAACCTCACCCCCCCATAAACCATACCACTTACAACTATTTACAGTTAATTCTCTACCAAGTGCCAATATCTGCTGGCATGTAACAATGTCATTGATAGGTAGAGATCCCTCATGTACCCTAATATGACTACCCCCCATAAACACATCTAAACATATATAGCAAGGATTGAGTGTAGTCCGTATTATTATAATGCACTAAACATGAATTAACCACAAGAAGATTCCACCTAATGCCCACAATATGAAACAAAGTGGCATGAATCATAATAATATTCCTGAGGGTAGCTAGGTACTCCCTCCACACACCAGTACATGTGGTTGGCTATTTCTAAGCTAATACTATCCTCTACCCCCCTCCCCCAGGAACCCAACCAACAAGTAACAACAATATCATAAACATGAATAAAACGTAATGCAATTGTAAAAGAACCAACCATATAATAGTTATGATACCTGACCTGTTACCAGCTTAGTATCAAATGGGATGCTTGCAGAAGCTCTGGGTTAAGAACAGATTAGAAAAGGAAATAAAAAGCTAGGAAATAGCCATAGATGTAGTATAATTGTAGGCAGGAAACTCTAGTATAGAAGAGGCAAGAAAACTTAGAAAATAAGAGGAGGAAACAGAAGTCATGGAGTGAAATAAAATGTAAGAACTAACTAGGAATGTAGGACTATAGCCCAGACATCATTTGCCAGCATGTCAAAACTAAAAAGATAGCCGGAGAAAGATATATAAAGCAAATAAAACCCAATAGCAAGAGTGAAGGAGGAAAAGGGTATTTTAAATGAGACTGACTCTAGCCAAACTGATGTGACATCTGACCCAGCATGGGAGTAGATGTTTCCAAGGGGAACCATAATGTCAGCGCACTTACGCACGCAGAAAAACAAACCCCAGGGAAATAGCAGACTGGAAAAAAGGTCCTCAGGATTAACAACACGGTGAAGCGCGAGTTCCCCCAGAACCAGAGGCCATGGGTCATCTCCTTCTGGATCCACCAATGCCAGAGGCCCTTCCCATCATGCAGGCTCCATACAAACTGGTCACATCCAAGGTAGGCAACTGAAAACATTAACCAGGGAACTCCAGGGCTTCTAGCATTGTAACCCCCACCATGGGGATTTAAACAATGAAGGAGCTTCTTGCCCAATTCTGCCTCAGCTTGAGCAGCAGATTCAAAGGAGAGCCATGATCCATCTACCAACACCTGTAGTCGAGCTGGGTAGGCCATCTGAAATTTAATACTGGCTGCAATCCGTTTACTGACTGTGGAGTGAAAAGCGGCTCTCTTCTGGCGGGTTTCTAAAGGCAGGTCTTGGGTGATACAAAGTCGCTTGTCCTCCCATTGAAAGGCATGCTGCTTTTCTAAATAATTAAGCATTCAGATAATCATCGGGCAGGGGGCCAGACTCCTCCAGTTTCGGGCATAAGGACCTGTGTGCCCTTTCAATTAGATAGGTGGGGTTATGTGGAGAGGGGCCTACGATCTTGTTAAACAGTTTCTGGATGAATATAATAGCAGAGGAACCCTCCGCCCTTCTGGTAATCCAAATATTAGGATATTGTTTCTTCTGCTATGTCTCTCTAGATCTTCTGTCTTGAGTTGCAGTTTTATTATTTGTTGTTTGAGCTTTATTATATCAGGATCTGTCTTGTCTCGCCAAGTTTCAAGAGAGTGAGTGCGTGCTTCGGTATCTGCCACTCGCACTTTAAGATCAGCCATCTAGCTACGTATATTTTTAAGATCTGCAGCTATGTCCTGTAGCGTTTCTTTGAACGGTTGCAGCTCTTGCAGGAATCGTTCTTCCGACAGTGGAACAGAAGCTGAAAGAGTGCTCAGTTGTTTAGCAGAGGACTGCTGTTGAGACTTGGCTTTCTTGGCCTGCTTATCAGGCGAGACCGGGGGCGTATGTCTGGGTAAGGTTGTTTTCATTTCTGCCTCCATCTCAGTTTAATTGCCTGTAGAAACACTAGAAAATTGGTCAAATGGTCTCCTCAAGTATGCAGGAACAATATCAATGAGGCAATCGCTGCAAAACTGACCCAATATAAGTTGATTAAAGTGGATTTCCGAAGGGGGGAAGCAGGAGCCCAAGGAACAGCAGCTAACAAGCCAGACCCATCCGTGATCTCCCACACTCACCAGTTTTGATGTAGGGAGAAGGAGTTATGAACAATTGCCAGAGGTGACTGAGGAGACCATTCCTGCAGGGTACAGCTATATTCAGGGTAGGGGAAGACAGGAGGCGGAAAGTCAAACAAGATCATTGTGAGATTTGAGATGGGGCTGCCAGTGCTGTGGTCACTACCTGACCATGGATGAGAGCAGACAGCAATGGCTAACACACTTGGAGTGGCAGGATAACACCTAAATTGTTTCATGGATTCAGTGTAGGGAGATTACCCTTGAGGGGTTTGTCGAGGTTTGTTGTGACAGTATCGAGGGACTGTGTATACAGCATTCAAGATTCAGAAGAGTGTGAGCCAGCCAACTCACACTGTGAAGAAGGGTGCAGAAAAGGACTGGAGGAGGATTACTGAGAACTGTCTTGTGGGGTTCTGCAAATCACAGGTAAGGGAGCAGACTGACACTAGATGTTGGGTGGATTCAATCAAGGCATTAGTATGCCTCTCCTGCCTATTAATGTTGTTATCCATAGCAAGTCCAGCCCTAATGAGGGTATGAAAAACAGTTTTCCCAGTGCGTCTGAATGCTTCTTTCTTGGCTACCCAGAAAGACCTGGTTGTTGGTTAATGAGGTGGGAACACGTTAAAACATGGGGACTGTACATACTGCCTTCTTTGTGCATAAGGGTGGTGATCCATCTGATGTTTATTGCAGGAGCAGAAGTGAAACACTGATGAAAGAAGACGGAGATTGATTTGGGAGGCATAATTTAACAGAGTCAGTCAATGAAGCATATCGGTATAGATGTGCACTACACTCTGAGTACAAGATTCGACCTGAAGTGTGATAATTCTCTTTTGGAACTAGGAAGCTCATTGCAGCCCCAGGCAGTAATAAGGACAGGGTGTGAACAGTGGACTGTTTGATGGCTGGTGGGCAAGGTGCGGTGGGGGGGGGGTCATAACAAAGAAGAAGACTACATGTGAAGCGTATTTTTGGATTAGCAAGAAAGCATGAACTTTGGCATTGGACCAGACCAGAACTTTGCTACAAACATCAGGACAGTACATAACCATTAGACCACCAGGTATTTGAAGAGGTTTACTGTACTGCAGTTTGCCAAAGAGAAAGTCAGTTGGAATACAACACAATTTCAGCATGTTAAAGTAAACAAAATGAGCAAAATCATAATCTAACATGAGTGTTGATCAAAATAATCCACATGTTAAGTCACGGTTTTGATAATTTTGGTGAAACAATTCTAAACAAAGGGGAAAAACAGAACTAGTTAGCACTATAGAGAGCCATCTAGCTCTCCTCCTCTAGCTCCAATGATGTCATCACTTCACACATTTGGCAGCCATTTTATGGAACAGACAGAGCAGGTTTTCAGAACTGGAAGGCTGAAGCTTACTTTTTCAGATGCTACAAAACTGCATTTATGTTATTCAGATAAATGCAGTGTTAGTATCAATGTAAACAGCAGCCTTTCCTTCACCTCTCTATGAAGCCAGGTTTTAAATTGTTTCTTCTAAAAATAGGTTGTTTAGGTGTCCTTTAATAGAAAACCAAATACATGAAAAGAAAAAAAAGAGAGAGAGAGAGAGAGAGAGTCAAACAAACATACACACACTCACATACACAAACTAACTATGAAGGTAGAAAAATATAGCACAACAGAAAATGCCCTACAACAGAAAGGCTACTTTTTTTAAATAAAGAAATTGGGAAGAAAACAGATGCAAACTACAACAATTAAAAGGTTCTCCTCAGCAAATTGCAGTCTTTTTTTTACTTTGTTTTATTAAAATTTCCAATATTCATACTAGAAAATACAGAAACATTCTCAATACAGAATGATACAAGATATGTGTTTCCAGATAACTGAGAATACAGTATAGGCACAGCTCACAAATAAACAGACACTATCACTTAGATATATCCAAAAGTAAGAAAGCAAAATGAATGAGGTGAGTTACAACATCCTTGCAGGAGCTGGGGAAATGGTTGGGAGATCCCCAAACTATATATATATTCACTAGTGTAATTATTTCTGGCACTGCATTCACAACCTGAAATAGATTCACCCCAAGTACCCCATAAACCATGTCTGGAGGGTAAACTTGCAGAAATAACAATCAAAATAACACTCTGTGAAACCACAGCGAGTGCAGTAGTACACTCATTATCAAACACAATGCATATTTAACATTAGCCAGAAAAATAAGAGTCTAACAGCAAAGAAAAGCATATAAATTTAAGTATAAAAAGTTTGAGACCTGCTCACAGGATGTACTGAACAAGCAAGATTATGCTCCCCTCATACTGTAAAACATCAATAATTTTTATAGCCAGCAGAACAGACATTTAAGATTCATGTGAGATGTCCATAAGCTCTAGATATCTCCAAGTTATTAAAATTACAATCCGTTAACATGGGCCTTAAAAATCGATCGTGTAAGTCCAGACACTTCGTCATCTGAGTCCTGTTCCTCCCTGGGAGATAAAGTCTCTAAAAACCGGGAAACTGCTTCAGCTTCTGTGAAAATATAAGGTTTGCCTTTATAGGTGAAACAGAGGCGTGCAAGGAAGAACAGGTTAGCCAAAATTCCATATTCACCTAGATGTCGTTTCAGCTGGAGGAGAGCTTTGCTTCTGTTTTGGGTGTCCCCCGAACTGCAGCTGTCTCATATCCCTGTCAGCTGCCAGCACTGTTAGGCGTTCTTCTAGGGAATCCAATGTTACGAGCACTGTTGATGACTGCGTCACCCCTTCAGTAGATCTCCGATGTAGCGTGAGTCGAAAAATACATTTAACATGCACTGACTCTCCGGACAGGCCCAATACAGTAGTAAATATCGATTCCAAGACAGATTTAAAATCTTTAGGAGTTACTGAGGAGGAGAGCCCCACCGCTCTTATATTAGCTGCCCTGAGCTGATTTTCAAGGGTTTCCATTTTATTCTCAAGGAATTTGGAGTCCTTAAGCTGGGCCGCGGCGTAGCACTCCTGATGACTATTGAGATCTGTGATAGCCTTGGAGTTCTCCTCAACTCCTGCTTCCAGCTTCAAAACACACTGATCCATAGCAGACAGTCATTGACTTTCTCCTCTATTTTTTGTAGAATAGCAAAAATCCTGTCTGTATTCGGGTCCTTCGGCATTAGAGTAGATGCGGCCTTCTGAGGGCCTGGTTTAGGGAGCATATATTCGTCCACAGATTTAGAGTGGGAAGCTGCATACTAGTCAGCTTTTTTTGGTCCCATTATATACCAATCTGCTACCCGGTCTCAAACGAAGACAAATATGCCATATGATGATCGGATATTAGTGAATTTTAGATAAAATAACTCGAGCTTTGTGAGAGCTAATCTAAGGCACATCTGTTCAGCTTGCCGGCTAGCTCTGCCCCCACCGCAAATTGCAATCTTACTCCCAGCAAATTCAGACCATAGCACCCACCAAAAACAGATGGATATCAAAGGTCAAATATTTTTTGCCATTTATTATAAAAAGCAGTACAAAAAATACATTTTAAATGTGAGAAAAAAAAGAACTAACGTTTCACAAGGACAAGCCCAGCTTCATCAGAGTTAATCTCATTACACTTCCACCACAGTACATATATATATACACCCCAATCAATGCAATTAAGAAAGCAGCACATATAATGTTACTTATTAAAATTACTTGACATTAATCAATTAAGCCATGAAAAAAAACAACATTAACAATCTTTTTCAGGCAAGCTCTAGTTCACTGAAGCAGTACATCCCTACTGCCAGTGCAGTCCAGAAAAAGATTGACAATGTGTTGTCACCATAATATGTCACCTTCAAGGTTGGTCTTTTGACCTATAAATCCCTGCACAGACAGGGTCGGGGCTACCTGCAAGAGCTCCTGAACCCTTACTGTCCTGGCTGTCCACTCCCAGGGTACAGTTGAAAACTTCTAGTTCTCATGCCTTTATGTTCGCAGCCCCAACCCTGTGGAATTCTCTACCTCATCAGATTCAAGAGTGCTGGACTGTGGGGAGCTTTAAGACAGCTTTGAATACTTACTTGTTCTGACAGGCTTTCGGGGATCTTATATAATATGCTGCTTCCACCAATCTTTTTATTTTATTGAGAGAATTTTAATTGTTTGTTGTTTTGTTTTGTTTTAAAGATTTGTACAGCACTTTGGTTTTGGATAGTGTGCTTGATAAGTAAAGTTTATTATTATACTACTATGATTTATAGTAAGATTTGTAGAAGTCAAGTAGGCTACATGCCCATAAACGACTCATCCACTAATTAGAGTGGAAGTGCAGATGGTTTCAATTGACTGAGATAAATTTATCCAGCCTGCTCTTGAATTCTTGCTTATTTTTACTTATAATTATTTCAATAGGCAGTTTGTTCTATGCAGACATCACTCACTGCATATGCAGACATTACTGTCTGTGTATGATGACATTTTTATTTATCAGCTTTAAAAGACCACCCCCCCCCCCAATCTGGAGTGAATGACCTCCAGTACCTGCAGTATCTTCTAAAAATTCAGTACCTAATGCATTCATGAGCTCAGGACCTTGCAGAATATAATATAATAATAAAGTATCACACCTCAGTTTTTGAGTTTGTAAGGTTATTAAGTTAAATGTATTTAATATATTTATACAGGAAAGCTCTTCCTGTCTATTTATAACCTTAGTTGCTCTCCTTTGAACACCTTCTATGTTATTTATTTTTATTGATATTGTGTTGTCTATATGGAAGCCAAAATTGTGTAACACAGTCCAAATGGTGATGAACATAGGCTCTGACGAGAGGTGCAAAATTATGTTCCTGTCTCCTACAAATGCTACATTTAATTGCCCGTAGGCTCCTATATACCTTTGAAATGGCCTCCATACATTGCCTAGTAACAGTTTGTGAATTTGTTATATATGTGCCGAAATTCTTTGTCATGAGTTGACACTTTCAGTTTAACTCCTTGTAAGAAATGAGTATGTTTACTATTGCAGGTGCCAAAATGCAGTACTGAGCATTTGTCATGGTTGAACTACATTCACAATCAAAACTAATTTTAAAGGTTCTAAGATGTATGCCCTTATGATTTTCAAGAGATGAGCCAATATCAGGTCCAGACCTGGAGAGCTAAGAGACTTTAAGTTCTTTATCCTTGTGCCAGTTTCCTTTATCGTAATATTGACTGCATTTGGAATAGACTTTATACTGTACTTTTAGTTGTACAATTTGGAGGTAAAATATCAAGCAAAAGTATTTGTTAAAACCTCCATATGTCCTGGGTGAAATGGAAGTTAACTCATTGAGGCGTAAAGGTCTTACCTGAACATTTTTTAGGGAATATATGTAACTTAAAATTGTTTGCTGTTAGACTTACTTGCATTTTTGCAATTGAAAGTTCCATGTTTTTGACCTTCCTTACTGACTTTCAAAGCCCTACATGATCAGGGTCCAGCCTACCTGAAAGAGCGTTTGGTTTCTTACTGCTCCATCGATCGCTTATTCGGCCGACGAGGGTTGCTAGAGATTCCAGAGTGAGTCTTAAATCATCAGGTTGTAGAGCTTTTCTTACACCACCCACTCTTTGGAATTCTACCACGCCAGTTATGAGAGTGCGCCTCCGTGGAGGAATTTAAGAGGGGCTTAAAAATCAATTTTTATCAAATAACCTATTTGGAAACTGATTTTATTTGAAATTGCTGATTATATTGTGATTTTATTGTGTTTTATATTGAATTTTATTATCTGTGTTGTTCTATTTTGTATAGCGCCTTGATAATCAGAAAGGCGCTTTATAAATAAATTTATTATTATTATTATTTTAGTTTTTTCTTATGGAGATTTATAGATGTCCCATTCCTTTGATTTATATAGATTTATAGATGTTCCATTCCTCTGAAGTTTTATGTTTTAAGTACTGTAAGGTCTGGAGAGCAAGGGGACCAGGCGGCTGTTGCCCACAAAGGAAGGAGGAAGAAAGCTGCAGAGGAAGTCAGAAGGAGCTGGCTCAGAAAAGGCAGAGGGAGCTGTGTTTTTTGTGCAGTTGGCTACTGAACTCCTGCACTGAGCTGCAGCCTTCCAGCTACAGGATGGGGCCAATCCATGGGCAGAGAGTACAGCCTATCCAATAGAAGGAATAGCAAGACGTAGGCTCCTGGAGGAGCCAGTCAATGAAGGAGGAGCAAGTTTTGAGTGGAGCGGCTGACTTTAAAAAGCCTGCCAGCCACTGCTTACTTCACTTTAAGGTCCAGGGAGCAAGGGGACCAGGTGGCCATTGCCACACAAAGGAAGGAGGGAGGAAGCTGCAGAGGGAGTTGGCAGGAGCCAGCTTAGAAGAGGAAGGGGAGCTGTGTTTTTGTCCCACCCTCCGACATCTATTAGATACCAATAAAGGGATGACCACTACCGAGAGGACTGGTCATTGGAGAATGACAAGAGGAGGAGTAACTATCAGGTAACAGCAGCTGGAGGAGCTCAACAGAGAGGGTGACCCCAAGGTGAGCTGTGGAATAGGACTCAACCAACTGAAGGAACCCAGTTTTTAGATAAGGTATTGTGACTTCCATTTCTTAAAGAAGCAGTGCAATAAACAGACATGTTTTATATTTCATTTCTGATTAGTTGTTTCTAAATGAATATGACATCTATGTTTCTTTTACATGTGGTGCATGTCAAAATATAGTTGGTGAGTAGTCGGGTCAGATCTTGTCTTTGCGACTTACATATATCCTCGCCCGGGTTGCCATTTTAAAAACCGCAGCTCGTACCCGCTCCCAATTTCTATGCATTTTGAATATGCGGTGGTGTCCATTCTGATTGCATGCAAGGAGGATGTTGTTAGATCTGTGTGCTAGTGTCCACATGAACGAGAACATGTGGCACGTTCTGTGACCGGCATACTGTTAGAACTGTTGACAGAGTGTGAATTTGTGTCAGAAGCTGTCGACGAGTGCATTTTAAAGCAGCAGTGCAAGGAACTATCAATAAACCATTGTAACCCCCATTTTAACACTTACAATTAGTTCGCTTCAGGTATTGGATATCCACAGTCGGCACACGTATCTAAATACAATATTTCGTTGTAGTGCCTCTATTTTCTGACAGCTATTATAGCATATGCACGAATACAGTCATGAATAGCAGCACATATTCAAGTGATTCATCTGAGTCACGGTGATTTACCAATACCTTTTTAAATATTAGACATTTTGGGTGTGAAAAGTGATTTATTCTCTTTGCTCTTATTTTTGAAAGTGGAATAAATGACAGCACACCTAACATGAAAACAAAATGTAATGACATATGGGAAATATTGAACATAACAGACCATGGAGAATGGGGGGAATGAATGTAAGAAGGATAAGTGATGTATATTGTATGTGTGAGTGGCATTAACAGGCATTCAGTTTTGGCATAGATGCGCCATCAATGTGTAGTGTCCTAAGCTGGCTGAGTTAGTGGTTGTAAGATTGAGTGAGGATGGGAGGTGGGATGTTCTGTTCAATATATGTACTGTTTATTATTCTGTATTAATACTTCAACTGTTGTTCTACTAGTAGATATCTGATTGGAGGCACATATTTAGAATGATACACTTGTGCTGTGAGTTGGGGTGCCATCATTATTTGCACATAGAAACATAGTCTTTGGCGGCAGATAATGATCACATGGCCTACCTAGACAGCCCATATCCCGAAGTACTGGATATGCTGTAGGCCATGTTTAAGTAACAGCCCTTTTTTTTTTAACCCCACAAGCATGCATTCCTGAATTCCCCATCTGTTTTGGACCCCAAGACATTCTCAGGAAGAACGTTCAATCGTGTCCCCCCCCTCAGTTGTGTTCTCTTCCTCTGGATTTTTGTTTCCCAGGTGTATTGCTTTGCATTATTTTACACTGAATCTAAGCAGCCATACTTCTGACCATTCGCTTACATTGCCATGTCAATTATCATCATTCTTACCCCCACCACCTTGTGTAAACTCTGTTCCAGAATGTTGTGTTGAATGCAAAGAGGTATACTTTTTCTTCCAGTCCCTCTGCACCTTTTCACCTCTTCCTGTACATGTCCCAGCACCTGTTTTATCCTAACACTGTGGTCACCTCTACTGTAACCTCGGGTAGTACATTCCATAGTTGTACCACATTCTCCGCAAAGTATTTTCCTTTTTTTGCTTTTAGTTTATGTCAGTCGGGTAGGTTCAGTAGGCTGATCCTGCCTATTTTCAGGAACGATCTGGTCAAGGGGGATACAGATGAATGGTAACTTACCATTGATCAGATTAAGATGTTGGTGGTGTTTTTAACAGGTGGGGGATCTTAAGGCGCTGGGGAAATGCTCTTACTCTTTTAGATAAGTGCCATGGGATCTTTAACATGCAAGCTGAAGTACCACCTGCACAGGCAGATGGGACCTCAGTTTAACGTCTAACGCGAATGACTGCACCTCAGGAGTGCAGCACCCACATCTCATGCTGCACTACAATGTCTGTATTTTGATAATAACCCAAGTGCCTGATGTGTGGATAGAGGCAACAGCCTTCTGATCCCATGGCCACAGAAGCAAGTGTGCTACCTGCTGAGACACTAACACTGCTTCTCTCAACCAGGAGTATCCTGATCTCTAGCCACCAACTGCGCCCACTGGAGGCCCTCCTTCACCTTCATTTGAAATGCCTGATTTAAGCATACCCCATCTACCCCTTTGAAATACTTGAATACCTCAATCATGTCCATTTGTATATCCTCTTCTCAAGCAAGTGCAGTCTGAGCTCTTGTACTCTCTCCACCTGTGACATATTCCCCAGGTAGGTGGTCAGAAGCCGAAAGTTGGGGTTCACTGCACCAAATTTTTTTAAAATGGCTAATATGTCAGCTAGGTGGCAGTATGGCGCATTGGTTTAAGGCTCTGAGCTGCAAACCTGGATATCAAGGTTTGAATCCCACACCTCCCACTTGCATACTGTGTGACCCTGAGCAAGTCACTTAACTTCCTTGTGCTCACAGGTCATCCCTGTAATCAAGCTTCAACTTAGTTTGCCTCTCCTGACTAAACAATTTTCCCCTTCCCTTTGCTAGATTGCATAATATACTCAAGTTACTGCCAAGTCTCATCAGCACAGTGGTACTCTGCCCTGCATGATACGTAAAAGTGAAGCATTTCTTGCCTATTTTATTGTGTGTCAGGCAGTCGATTAAAAAAAAAAAAAAAAAGAAATACTGGCAGATACATTTATTTATTTTATTTTGCAATCAGTTTACAACCTTTGAGCCAGAGGCTCATTTCCAAAGGTACCTCGTCAGGTGTGGTAGAAACAGAAGAGAACATAATACATAAAGATGCAGGCATACATGGATCCAGGGTATAGGTTACACAGTTTGCATTACAAGGTGCAGATTCAGGTATTGTAGACAAAAAGGAAGGTTACAGAGTTTAGCAGCATAAGTGAATGATACTTGCAAAAAGAAACATGCATAACAAGTTCCATGGTACAGGTTACAGAGTTAGCGGAGCATGTGACCAGGCCAACACAGCAGATAGTTTGATTTGGATACAGTAGCGCATTCTAGTAGGACAATTTAGCAAGCAGTATATTAGGATTCTAGCATACATAGTACATTCTTGAAAACTGAGAGAAGGTAGGCAGTCGGATATGGTAGTAATGTCGAGGAGGTAGGATTAAGGTGGTACGGCGAGGGTGCAGCCCAGTGGGCATTGTCACGGCAAAGGGTGTTGTACACTCGTTATGCACAGATGCAGCAACGCATGTTGATTAGATCGCTTTTGAGCGCAGTTTTGAACTTGGAGATAGTGGGGATTTCCGAGATGGAGAGAGGGAGTGTGTTGTACCAAGAAGGGGGTCTATGGTGGAAAGACCTCTGTCCATGCAAGGTCCTAGATCGAGGAACCAGGAAGGTGGCCTTGCAGGAGGTCCGAGTACTGACTAGGGGTTGGGCTAGGAGGAGGGAGGCTGTCAGTCCGGGTGGTGACAGTCCTAGCAGGGTTTTTTTAGCTATAAGGCAAGTTTGATATTGCAGCCGTTCGTCAAGGTTTAGTACTGTTGCCATGTCATAAAGCTGACACGTATGTGTGAGCCTAGGGGCCCCTGTGATTAGCCTGCATGCCTTATTTAGGACGAGGTGGATTTTGTTTAGGGCAGTCGTGTTGGCAGCACCGTAGACAGGTAGCCCATAGTCAACTAGGGATAATATGGAGGATGTAACTGCAAGCCAGAGGGCATCGGGGGGGAGACAGTTTTTGTAGCGGTTTAAGATACCGAGCCGTATATTGATAGCAGAGGCAAGTGCATCAATGTGGGTGTGAGAGGTGAGGGCTGAGTCAAAGGAGATCCCTAGGTACTTATAGGAGTGGACTTGCTCCAGTTGCTGTTTGGAGTAGGAGAGGATACGGAGAGGGGATTTAAAGCTTTGTTTTGGGGGTGGGCAAAGAGCATGGTTTTAGTTTTTTTAAGATTTATGACCAGTCTATGCTCTTTAAACCAGGTTTCAGTGTCATTATAGGAGACGTTGCAGGGAATCCTGGAGGAGGAGGGGTTATGGTTGGTGGCAAGATGACGGCATCATCTGCATACAGCAGAATTTTCCCAGTGCATGCACTGGGCAGGGTATTAAGGTATAGCGAGAAGAGTAGGGGTCCCAGGATGGAGCCCTGTGGAACCCCAGAGAGGATAGGACATGGATTGGAAAGTGTCCCACCAATATTGACACATTGGGAGCTTGCGGATAGGTAGCTGGAGCACCAGGCAAGTGGCCCAGTGGTGAAGCCTGAGTGACAGAGGGCTTCCAGCAGGAGGGGGTGTGAGACCATGTCGAAGGCCTTTGAGAGGTCGAGGAACACGGCCCCAGCTAGGGAGCCTGTGTCCATGGAGGAGTGTAGGAATGATGAGAATTCAACAAGAGCTGTGCTAGTACTGTGTCCTGCACGGTATCCATGCTGTTCAGGGCAGAGGATGTTGTGTTTGGTCAGGTATTCAGTGATTTGCATGGCAACCAGTTTTTCAAGGGTTTTGGAGAGGGGTGGGAGTTTGGAGATAGGTCGGTAGTTCCCAGCTAAGGACCTGTCACCCCCTTTATGGATAGGAGTAACAGTGGCAGTTTTCCATGTAGTGGGGAATTGTCCCAGGCAGAGGGATTTGTTGAGAAGGCTGGTGAGTGGGGTGAGGACCTGATCCAGTACCAGCCTGAGAATTCTGTGGTCCAGGGAGTTGTCACCAGGACTGTTGCCTTTTTAGTGCACAGGTCAGGTGCGGTCCTGACTTCCTGGGCAGTAACCCTACGCAGGTAGAAGCTAGGGCGTTGGAGGGCAGGGGCAGATTTGGAGGGTGGTTGGTCAAAGAAGTTACAGGGGAGGATAGGGCTAAGGTCAGTAAAGGAGGTGTTTAGGAGGTTTGCAATGTCTGCAGGGTCCGTTATGGTGGTGTTGTCAGTAATAATCTGGGATGGGGAAGAGGAGCGAGTGTTCCCACTCAATTGTTTGACGTTATCCCAGAAAGTACGGGAGCACCCCCAGGAGGCGGTGAGGGTGGCCTGATAGTGGTCGGCCTTGGCTTTCCTGATTGCCCATGTGCACTTATTCCGAGCAGCGCTTGTAGGCCTCTGTCTGTCTGCTTCGTCACCCAGTTTCTATGGCAAGGTGCCATAAATTATCCCTATGCCTGAGCAGCTGTAAAAGGGCAGAGTAATCCAGGGCAGGTTATGTTTTTGGTTTGGATGGCTGAGAGGGAGCAAAGGGGTCACAGGCTTTACTAAAGGTTTGGGTAAAGAAGGCAAGGGCAGTGTCTATATCAGGAGCGTGGTGAATGGGGACCAGTCTTGTTGGGCAAGATATTGTTTAAGGTTTTTCAGACCACACAGTCTGAAGCGTCGGTAGGCGTGCACTGGGCAGTGGGTCTTGGTGAGTGGCCATCCAGCAGAACAGCACAGGAGAATGGTCACTGAGTGAATCAGGGAGGACTTGGATGTCCAGAATTTTTGGGAGCGGTTGTGATGATGACATCTAGGAGGTGGTGGTACATACAAGTAGTTAAAGTCTGTTAGAAATGCCTGCAGCTGCCACATCAATAGCAAAAGCAGAGGTGCAATCAGTTAAGAAATTCCTCACTGCTGTTGTACATTTTAGACACACGTGCCTTTTTTATGCCTTCATACATGTCTTTCTTCATTTGTCAGGTCAGTCTCCTGTTAGAATTAAGAAGGCAATTCTCCTTTCTTATATCATCATGATGCTTCATGAATAATACTATTTTATTTTAAAAAGATGTGCTACACAATCCTTGCTAAGTGTTATGCAGTTAAGCGATAATGCACAACATGGTGTGTGTTATTGCTGAATTTACCCACCACTTCACCATTAAAAATAGTTTGCATGTAGCCAACACTGCTGTTGCATGTCATGAAGAGCCGTCCATGACATACTAACATGAAGGTTTAGGACCAAATCTTGCCCTGTTGCGGCACCAGTTACCGCGACAGCATCCACATCCATGTTCCTATCAGCCGTCATTGACTGAAGCTCAGACATCTTGTTGCTCAAGGTAATAGCATGTATCATGCAAACATACAAACATACGTAGCAGCCAGCAGAGGAAGGCCATTTGGTCTATCAAGTCTGCTCGTATTGCATGGTCCACAGGTTGAGTGCATTCCAAGTGTCCACTACCCTATCTGTAAAGAAGTGCTTCCTGACCTCCCTCATAACACCTCCTACACTTCATCTTAAGACTGTGCATCTTCGTGATAAGGTTGCCACTCAGATTAAAGAGACTCTCCTTATCAACCTTATTTATCCCTTTAAATTACTTTAAGGTCCCAATCATGTCCTCTCTCTCTCTCTCTCCTGTCCTTCAAGGACTACATGTTCAGTGCACTCAACATCTCCTTGTATGCCTTGCCCTACTGACTGGCTATCATCTTTGTAGCCCTCCACTGGACGTCTCTCCAGCTGGTTAATGTCCTTTTGAGGTGTGGGCTCCAGTACTGAACTTCATACTCTGGATGCAGCCTTACTAGTGACCTGTACAAGGGCAGTATGATTTCCTCTCTCCTAATATTGATCTCACTAGTTATGCATCCCAGCATCTTGTTTGCCTTTGCTGCTGCTTTCTTGCACTGTGCAGATTGCTTCGGTCACTAGTGATCATCAATCCCATGTCCCCTAGCTTCACACCACACCATGAGCCATACTTATTACATACATCTTGTATACATATGACAGTATAACATGGGTTAATGTAAGGCTGTTTTTTTTTTTTTCCTTCTATTTATACGCCCACATCCCCAGGCATCCTTCAGGAGTGCCCACTTGGAATCAACCCTAACTCCCAGCCTGAACCACTCGCATCTCCCAGAATCTCATCCCCCGTATGACCACAGGCAGGCCCAACCACCGGTATCACCCTCTGGGCTGGTTCCACCCTCCCCTGGAGGTTGGCTCCTAAGTGTGAGGTGCCTTACCTACAGACAATGGGTCGGATATGAGTAGAGATCCAGGCGCGTCTTGGTCGGCCATTGGGATGTGGGTGATTCCCCTGGGGCCAGCGTCATCTCACCGACGATATAGGAGGCATTTTTCCCTTGCTTTTCCTCTCAAGCGCAAGCATGCAATGGCGTCATCATGCAGGCTGCCTTCGTAGATGCCTGCTACGTTCGTCCCCTGATACTTGATCCCACGCAAGTAGTATTCCCAGTCTCCACCTGGGGCCACTAATGTGCCGGGATGACCCCTGGATCCCTTCCCAGGAGAGGAGGGCAGTCCTCCAGTCACTCGATCCAACTCCCTCCCCCACCAACCCCCATCACCCGGGCTCGCTTCCGAACCTGGGTCTCCGATGTAGCGCGAGGTTTGGCATCCAGTGCCTCAACCCTCATCGCCACCAGGCCGGCCGATGTAAGGCTGTTTGATTGCAGCATTTCTGATGACCTTTTTATAATGTTATTTTAAATACTTATTTTTCAATGCCATTTATATATTGGACTTATTTCAATATCCTAACAGTTCTTCCTCAAGCAGCCGCCTGACTAACCACCCAAGCAATGCAGCTCATTCACAGCTGGGATCTGTTCAACATAGATGCTCTCTTGGAATGTCAAGGCACGGCAGGGTATGAGTGAGAGGAGCAGTAGGTCGAGCAGCAAGTGACAGAGTAATTAGACGTACCAATTTTAGAACAGCAGCAAATTTTATACCTAATACATTGATTCCTGATCTGGCAGCAGAAATACAAGTAATTATGACTAATCAACTTTTTTTGAAGATGTATTATGTGTTACTTGGCTTATAAATTATAATTCTGATTTGCATAATTTTACTATTTCTTTTTTTTTATTGATTAAAATCTTGATTACAGCCGGCCCGGTGGTGCTGAGAGTTGAGGTGCTGGATGCCACACCTCGCATCACGCTGGCGACCCGGGTTCAGGAACGAGCTTGGGCCATTGGGGGTTGTCAGGGGAGAGAGAGGATTGAGCCTCCAGAGGACTGCTCTCCTCTCTCGGGGAGGGATTCGGGGCTGCTCAGCATCCTAATGACCCCCAGTGGAGACTGAGGGTAATACAGGCATGCCAGCCAGAAGAAGGGGTGGGAGTGCGGCAGACGTCAGCAGGGGGACCGTGCGCAGACATCAATGCATGCTGCACTCCCAAGGGGACTAGATGAGAAATACCCCTTCTCTCCTGAGTAGATGAAGGGGGTGCCAGTGACACAGCCCACATCCTGCCAGCCGGCCCATTGGTTGGAGAGCTCCAGGGCCGACCTGATTCACTCCAGATCCGATCTCCCTAATTTCAGATAGGCCATCGCGGGTGGATGGGCCCACCCCTGGAGGGTGATCCAGGGGGTTAGATCGGTCTGGGTGTTTGGGGGAGTTCTTCCAACATGGAGGGGTCAGGCTTGGGAGTAGAGGCTGGCGGTCGAGTGCACACCTCGGAAGGATGCCCAGGCGGGTAGGCAAATAAATAAAGTGTACAAAAAAAAAATCTCAATTACAATTGAGGACATCATGAGCATAAAAACGTTTCAAGTGCCAATCCAGTTTGTTCATCACTGAAACTGTGAAGCAGAACATATTAATAATTAATGCGTGCTGTTATGTATTGACATAGCGATACTCTATCTAATATGAATGAATATAGACATGCTAAACAAATGTATACACTTTCATATATAACTTTTCAATGAATCAAAATCTACAGATGTCCCCATGTATTAATGTCAAGTACGAATACTCAATGTCAAATTATTATTACTTATGAGTAATCTCACTCACCTCATCTCATATAACTCATCGATCACCCTCAAGTACTTAAACATATCTGCATGTCTATCCACTCTCCCATGTCTGAATCCACCAACCATATTATTGCAAAATCCACTCTTAACTAATACTCCAGTCCCATAACATAGATCTGTTAATCAGAATTATGCACATGCACTTCCAGTAATACATTTTATCTGAGTGATGTGCGAATATACGAATTGCTATGGCTATGATCAAATGTATTTTTACATCTACTATAACTTTTATTTAGAAAATGGGCTAATAAATCCTAGCATTCTCATTGGCTAAGACAGTATGTTTAGTGGTCGGGTATTTCTCGATAGAGCCCACTAGAAAACGAGTGCCAATTCGGGGTGCCCCATTACTTGGTATATTATTGGGCACCCCGAATTAGCAAGCTCCGTAGCCACCATTGTTTCCCCACTCACTTAACGAGCTATTTGCGACCCGCCACCCTAAAAGACAATTACTGTACAATAGATTGTCCAATCAGACACACAGTCACTAAAAAACTCACAAAATGTTAAAAAAATATACAAGTTATTGTTTTGCAGCCTCAACAAACTGCGCATACTTAGAGTCTGTTCGAGAGAGATACCATGCTGCCCACTCCCAAAAAATGGCTGATGTAGTAGAAC
Organism: Neoceratodus forsteri; assembly: GCA_016271365.2. NCBI lineage: Eukaryota > Metazoa > Chordata > Ceratodontiformes > Ceratodontidae > Neoceratodus > Neoceratodus forsteri. Next base: position 974,269,926 of record CM057450.1, on the reverse strand, counting down.
AACGGAGCCAGCAGCACGTCTCCATACCTGGGCAGAAAAGGTTGCAAGTGCTGCCACTGCTCCTTGGGCTCATCCTCCAAGCAGAACATCAAAGTAAGACCTGTTCTTGAAATCGGCTTCACCGTGAGTTGCCCCGTACTGTCCCCGCTTGCTGAACATCCCAAATGCCAGCAGCATACTATTTATTTATTTAAGAAAAAACACTTACTGACTGTTCAAGCTGTCAGGCATACTGGCTTTTCTATTTATCACTCACAGTGCCTGCAGCTCCACGAAGGCTACCTGTATAAAATAAAAGCTGTCAGTACTATCGACTTTGAGTCAGTCGCTCCCCTTGTCCTCACACTCCCACCAGCACTGGCCATTCTCTACCTTAAATGCTGAGCTTCATAAACTTACAGGACTGCAAGAGCATGGGGGGCATCACATTTCACACTGCAGCAGCACGAAGAGAGAAACAAGGTTAAAAAAGGAAAAAAAGGCTTTAAAATGTCAAGCCCAGTGAGTGTGTGTGTGTGTGTGTGGTGAGGTGGCGGGTTGGGGGGGTGAGCTAACCATGACAACCATGTAAAGAAGCTAACTCTGGGAGGTTCATTAAAACATCCTTAGGTTTAAGATGAAAAAAATCAGCACTCAAATGCTGCGGAGGAACTATTTTATTACAAAAAGCTAACACAACTAATTATTTTAACATTTAAACATATTTATTTTTTTTCCAAATGCACAGAATACAATTGCCCATTTTCTAAGTGCAATAATACCCTCCAGTGTGGGCAGTTTTGGGCAATACCGGACCTTCCAGGGGCTATAAGGCCCTCCGCCTGCAGTGTCGGGCCTCATTACGCCCCTGGGCAGTCCGGTATTGCCCAATACTGCCCACCCTGTTGGCTATTATTGCTTACATAATGTATGGGGAGCCCTTATTATGGATAGAAATCATCAAGTTTATCCTGTTTTCATGGTATTGTTGTGACATCAGCAGCTTGTTAACTGTGCCTCAGTACATCACATCAATATCATTACAACTTAGAATGATATCTGCAGCACAGTTCTGTGTTCAGAACAGTGATTGCTGCTACTATCTGCGTGCATTTTCAAAACAGTTCAATTAAAACCTGTAAGTTGGTGCAAGAGACAGCAGCAATGGAGCCTCAAAATGTGTTTTTTTTCTTTTGATAGTTCCGGATTACCTTTGTTCCCATCTGCATCTCCTCAATGGATGTCCAAATGACCATGAAGCCGCAGCTGTTAGGTCACAATGGCATGACAACACGTATTTCAAAACAGCCAACCGGATTTATTCAGCTGGACTGTGTTACAATATGTAACAGAAGGAGTCAATCATTGTAATTATTTTTATCAAGGATTTCCCCATACACTATAAAGAATAATGGATGGGAGATGGACAACAACCACGCTAAAATTGCATCTCGCAGTTTCCTTGACAACAGTAAACCTCTCAAACTGCGCTCTCAAGGTTTGCATTATTGTCAAGGAAACCGCTCAATGCGATTATAGTGCGGTTATTGTCCATCTCCCATCCATTATCCTCTATATCATATACTTGCTTGTCAATGAACTGCATTTTTTTTTGTTTTACATCATTCCTAACAAACATTCTTATAACTCAAAGAAATACACATGTCCTCCATGGACATATATGAAATGCAATTCAATGTGACTGTACATCTACTCTTCCTTATAAATCCTTTTCCTGTGTTGAAGGCATAATTCTTCTACAGAAGGTGGTTGAATTGGAGCTATTGTGCTTGCTATTGAGTTAGGGTGCCCTTCTAGTAGTATTATCAGTGTTAATAGTCTTGTAGTATCTGCCAGACGTAGGTTAACAACATCTCTTATTATGTCCGTAATGTATTTATATTCCTTCTTCACTTTCATTGGAATTGCACTCCATTGTTTCGTTCTTTTTGAAAAATGCCTTGTAAACCTGTTGATGAAATAAGACTGTAACTGTTATCTGGTGTCTTAATTTTTTTCCACATTTGTGTAACAGAATGGAATTTCCATAACAGTATTTGCAGCCCACACACTTAACTCATTACCTCCAATATGAAGTCTGAACCATCTGTTGTTTACCTGACACAAAATGGTTGCCCAGGAGATAATGAGTTAATTAATATTATACAACGGGGCTGAGAAATGGCATTTATAAAAAACATAATTAAGCACATTTAAAATGTATTTTACACATGGGTCTATTGCATACACATTGTGACACACCACACAAGGTGTGGGTAAATCCCCAAACAACCCACCCCATGACGTGTCTTATTGCTTAAACGCACAACAGGGTGTGCTATATCATTGGATTTCGTCACACTCTGGGTGGTTATGCTCGAGGCCGTGTGCCGAGTTCATTCAACCATCCGATAAATGAGTGTATCCCATGATATACTACACAATGGAGTGTATTATTGCTATTATATAAAATGGGCAAAGAAATCCCTGTGTCCTGATTGGCTAAGACTTGGTTCTAGTCAGATAAAATTGAGATTCTGGCTCCATTTCAGACCTGTGTGTGTGTCTTTGTTTGTATGCCAGTTGAGTTCTGAAGAACGACGAATTCAACCTCCACCTCCTCCTCTCTGCCCCCTTTCTTCAGAGTGGACTCCATTTGCTATTACCTATTGTGTCCTGTTGTTCAGATAATGTTTCACTCAGGATAACACACTTGGACCCACTCCCATGCTTGCTAATTTGTTTATTAATCTCTTGTGTGAGACAGTGTCAAATGCCTTGCTAAAGTCTAGGTAGGCCATGTCCACATCCCTTCCCTGGTCTACTATTTTGGTCACCCAGTTGAAAAAATATATATTAGAATCATCTGACATGACCTTTTTGCTGTAAATCCGTGCTACCTTTGGTCATGTGCCCCACTGACCTCTAGGTTCTCAACAATTATTTCCTCTAGAATTGATTCCATCATTTTCTATGCCATAGAGGTCAAAATGTCATGTCTGTAGTTTCTTGCCTCTGACTTGCTCACATCTTTGTGAAGGGGAATCACATCTGCCCTCATCCAGTCATTAGGTACCACACCATCCTCTCATGATTTGTTAAAAATTGTAGTCAGTGGTGTCACTATTTCTCCTCATAATTCTGTGGTGAATCCGTTAGGTCCAATTGCTTTGTCCATTTTGGTGTTAGAAGTGGGATCGACCCCTCCCCCTAAATGTTATAATCTATGTTAAAACAACAATGAAACTCATTTATGCAAACAGGGCCTTGCACTTCTTATAATTATACCATTCTAACCTTGTGCCTCCTATTCATTTTTAAATTATTTAATGTTATTACCGATTAACATACTTGCAATATTTCACCATTTGAATTCTTCAGAGGCTGTCTGTTAAGGTAAAGGTTATAATCTATTGCAGCCAGTTTTACACGAGTTTTGTAAGATTAGTTTCTGTTACATTGGGTTGAAAGCACAATTATTGTTACACATTTATTGTTTTATGATTAATGATTAAATGTCAGCATAACTTCATGTTATAAGTTTAGTTCAGATATAATACTTTTTATTTTCACATGTTTGTGAGTTTTGTTGATTAGCTGGCCCATCCTAGCCATGATAAATTCTAGCACTATCAACTCAAAGAGGTGTTAAAATAAGTTCAGTTATGGCTTCTCAAACATTTAAAGACTTCCACTTACTCATAAGCAAACCTTTTTGCAGCATACATCAAAGATGTGATTATGAAAGGTCTCCAATTCACTAGTGGACCTTGGTTTTTCAAATGAAAGAGGAAAACTTAATGAAACTTTATTGTTTATTTAACAGACAGCAATTAATACCTGCAGTATCATTCAATAACTAGAGGGTGACATTTCTATGATTAATATTTAGAAATTGAGTAAAAATGGCGATTAATTTAACTATATCTGTGTCAAACTAAATGTCTGCAGACTAACTGTGCAATCACAAAATATGGAGACTTATCCCGTATCCAACGGTCGTATATGACCTTGCCTAGGGCACTGTGAGCAGGGCTGTTTGGTATCAGCCACGGCTTGTCAGGATTAGTGATTTCATCATGAGCGCATCTGTCAATATCCCTGTCTTGAACAATCTGCCATTCGTTCACATTCACTTTGTGGTGGAGTACACCATGCCACATGCTCTTTGAAGAATACGAAAGAACAAATATTAAATGTTTATCCGTGTGTTTACTTCATTAAGCCTACACCTTTTAAACTTGAGAAATACCCATTGATATCTAACAATACATACCTCAAACTTCTGGATACTGCCCTCACTATTCACAGCGCTGTACCAGAAGTGATTAATTATGTCATGACTCCATATAGACAAGTCCTTATTAGCTTTATATCTGGAATGCTGTCGGTGTGATAATTTGTTAAACATTACATAAAGTGATGAATATTTCACAGACTGTAAAACTATGATGGTAAAATTATTGGTCAGTCTGGGTCTGGACCTGTGATATTATCCCAGCATAACATCACAGATATAGTCCCAGTACAGTAACCACCACAGTTAATATCATAGCAGAATCACTCCACAAGCAAGCAAAGGTGAAGCCATCAGTGTGATCGACTTCACGGCCCATTGTTCACCAGCTAGCTTCACTGTACCACCTCCTGCCTGTTCGAAAACATCCATATTTTATTACAAGAAAAAAAAAAGATTCAATGGTGACACAAAAAGCAGTGACATCTTGAGACAGTGCAACCTGAACTCAAGATTACCCACTTTCAAATGTAAAAGTCGTGATCACAGTGCCTTCACAGGATTCTGGTAGTCCCTGCTGACTGACTGATTCAGCACATGAGTGCATCTGTTAATATTACTCTTCAGTCAGCACAACTCACCAGTCAGCACTAACACAGCACTATTGAGTAGCACCACATACTGGGCAAATCTGAAACAAAACTTTTTTTTTTTTTATGTGTATAGTTGCTCCTCTGTAAATGAACTAAAAAAGTATTTCTGAAAGTATTTTTTAATTTATTTATTTTTTGCTTTTTACAAACTCGAGTCATTTTATACTATGAATAATGCACTTCAGGGTGTGTGCCATGCTGGGATAATGTCACTTCTGGGGTGACATTATCCCAACATGACACACACCCTGGAATGCATTATTCATTTGGTTACCCATGATCAACAATTAAATTAACTGTCTTATAATCACACCATACAGAGGCACAAGGAAGGGGGAGGTGGGAGGGAGGATGACTAACTGTCTTCCGATTCAGCGACTGTTGAACTTCTAAATCATTATTCGGTTTAAAAAAAAAAAACAACATCAATAGAGAAAAAAAAATAAATAAATAAAAAGAAACATTAAACAAAATATATCAGCATTTACTAGTACCACACCTTGCACAGTCACTTTGTCAGAGCCTTGCTTGCATGCCAAATGTCAGCATGGTGTTTAATATGTGGATATTCATGCTCTGCATTGAAAAAAGTTAGACAGTACTTGTTGAGATCATGTAAACAAAATGTAAACAAACTAACTTTATGATAAAACATAATGAGGATACTAATTCATCAGCGAGAGTATCTGGACATGTGCATCAGTTGCGATCTCCTTTATGGTCCATCACCATCATGCTGTAAAGTGGATAAGCATCTCTTGAACCCAACCACTTCCATGTTTGGTGATTTTCCATTCCCTTCATGTACGTCAACTGTCTGAATTGCGATAATCCTCTTGGATGAGTTCTCCATAACTGTATACGTCAAATACTTCTATGAGTGACCAGGACTGTAGTTTCAACCATCACCTATCACAGTTATTGGGTCCTTAAAATTCTCGACAGTCTCTCATCTAATTCTCTCCCAATATGTCGATACAACAGGACAAACATATTTTCTCTGGATTGAATAAAACATAGTTTTAGCTGGAGGTTTCATGTTCATGAATCCAATTGTTCCCTGACAATACAACATTGCAAGACAGCATGAGGTTGCCTAAGGAAATGTTTCTCATAAGTAGTGAGATCTTCGTGACCATGTATGATTATCCTTGCACCACATTAATATTACTAGGCACATTCCAACATCTTTGCATCTCAGCTCAACATTCTCATGACATCTTGCACGCTTGCACTTCCTGAAGGCCAGTCTAGCAAGTGACATTATAATTTCTTCGAAACCAATGAATGTATTTTGCTGAATTACATTATATTGTGATTCCTGAAAGTGTGTCACCAACTCAACATCCATTTCCTCATTGATTATGCTTTCATTTATACATGCAGAGTTTATCCATTGATCTTCCACTGAAGTGTCAACTGAATCACTGTTCTTGAAGCTATGCCAGAAAATTTATATAAATTAGGACAACGGATGTCATTTGAATTATATAATAGAGGAAAAATGAATGACTCTCCATGGGTTACATGCTTCTTGTTGCATTGAGAGGTTACCCTGGCAACATTAAGATCCTTGAGAACCTAGCTCGATAGGTTATGTTACGGGGAGTAACCTCGATATGCAGCGGCATCCATGTTTTCGATGGAGAGGCATCTGTTGTCTTTTATAGTGTATGATGACATCCAAAACACAAGCAGAGAAAAAAGAAACAGACATACTTAAGCAATAAGGCATGACCAAGGGTTATGTTAATGGTTTGTTAATCACCTTCTAGGGGTGTACTGTGACACGAGGTGTAGCCAAGTGCCACATGCCCCTAGAGGGTGATTAACTGACCATTAACATAATCCCTGGGACTGCCTTATTGCTATTATAATAAAAATGTTTTTAAACAGTGTTAAACCTTGCTCAGCATATGGTTAAGCTCTACATGTATGTTAATAAAAGATTAACACAAGGTTGTTAGAATGTTTGCAGCCAATCAGAAAGCTCCATTTCTCAGACTCTTTTTATAATTGCTCTTACCATACCGTAATTCATCAATTTTCTTACCAGTCTTGTGAAGGTGTGTAAGTCAGATCTTTTGATGATATAAACCTTTCTTTGACCACACTTGAAGTACCGGAACTAGCACTATCGGAATTTCTGTACGAGAGGTTTGTGAGTTAACTGTTTAATTGAATAGTAAACACATATATATATACTGTGTATATATATATATATATATATTTATATATATGTTTAAATATAATTTATATATGTCCTTAAGTGATACATACTTGCATTCAAATCTTTTGCAATCCCAATTATCTACTGCATGAGCGAGAGGGGTTGACATGAGATGTACAGGTTTCAGTGAAAGTGGTTCTGCGGGGGTAGAATTCTTGCTTCATTATCTTGCTGAGCAATTTGAGGACATACTTTCAACTCTTTTGGCCTCCTTTGTATGCCTGTTGAATGTTGTACAATACATTAATCAACCGAACCCAAAAATCATACTAGTGTATAGTGGAATGCTGCTCTGTATAGAATTCCATCCATTTCAAAATACTGTTCCACCACAGTTCCAATGTCATGGAATGCTGATGTACAATACTGTGGTAGAACAGATTCTAGAAACTATGGAATGGTCTTGTTCCCCTACCATGTGCTCACACTCTGCCACCATCGTCCACCTCAATGGCTGCCACACGTGGTGTAATGCAGTGTAACCATTCACCGAATGGGTTCTCCTACTCCTTTGAGGGAAAATGCTTCAATGTGACCATGCAGTGAAACACTTTGACCTTTGGGTGCTGTCAAGGTAGTCTCTGGTGCCCAACTAGGGCACCCATGGTGGCAGAGAGACCGGATGACTATCATCCGCTTAAGCGGAGAACAATTTCCCCTTTTCTCCCCTGTGATGCATGGCATGCCATGATGTCTGCAACACCCCTAACTTAGTTGTTCGGTGTACTTATACCTTTGGTCTCCACCAGGGGTCAGCAGGTGCTGGACCGCATACCCACCCTATCCCCTGCAGACGGTGAGCAGTCATCAGACCCTCATTCATTCTCCTAATACAGAACTTGTTTTTTATGTAAAAAAAACAAACACCAACACATCTAGCCCCTGGCCAGTCTGATAACACCCAATACTGCCCACTGAGGAGGGCATTATAGCTTGCTTGGTGGGTGACTCTATGTTACAGGAAAAAAATTGAATATGCATATGTAAGGTTTTGATACCAGACCCACATCCGTATACCACCATATATGATTTAAATACTGCATCAAATTACAACAATTATGAAATTACTAGTAACGTATCTGAAGTGATATAATAAGAACTCAGCCAAATCGTGATCATTTTTCATTTTCAGTGTATCCCTAAACTCATTCCACTGACTAACTATACTACCAATATTCACTGTAGTTTTATTTCTAACTCTATCATGTTCAATTTTTATTTTCTTTCTCTCGGGTGTGGATATTCTGGGATGCCCTCTTTTCTTTGTTAAATCAAGGATGGAAAATGTGGACTCACTGGGATTTGAACCTCAAACTTCTGGTATACCATTCCAGTGCTCTAACCATTAAGCTACAGGCCCACTGGTTAAAGTGTCCGAGGAACTTCCTTCTTCACAGCTACACACATTCTTTTCTCTAGTGTTGCGCAATACTGCAACCAGGAACCAATTTAGAAATACCACTTCTCTCAGTGCAGTTTAACCCCTGCAAGGTATATATTTTTTAAATCAAGGATGGAAAATGAGAAAAGAAAATGTGGACTCACTGGGATTTGAACCTCAGACCTCTGGTATGCCATTCCAGCGCTCTAACCATTAAGCTACAGGCCCACTGGTTAAAGTGTCCGTTTTCTTTGGCAAGGCAGACATTATGAGATGTTTGATGAACTATACATAAACAAAGGAATGCCACATATTTAACATTTGTTTCATGATTAGGTAGCATCAATCATATACTGTAGTAAGCATGTTGTATTTTATGGAAAAAATTACTAGAAACAAGTACATATAAACAGATGTGTAAAATGTTGCTAACTCGGACTATGTAATATGATGTCAGTAGCTACAGGACTACATTTTTTCTCAATTCAGTGGGGATCTGTCACTCCAGTGCCAGAAAACATATACTAAAAACAATACAATATTGACAACCACACACCAATCAGCATGTGTTTGCTTCTTGAGGTTGAGATAACAGTATGAACCTCTGTAGTATCATTCTCTAGTTTCATATGCTGTTGTCTGAACCCCTTGATGAAAACATAGCCTTTTTTGATTATTCTCTATGTTATAGTGGTAGTTATAATAGAGAATACGAAGGTTGGAATGTTTGTAATCCTATTTTCATCAAAAGATATGCCTCAGTATTATGACATATGATGTTGTTTTTCTCTCCGCACTCAGAGAATGCTTGTAAACATGGATAGACAGGCTTTTACTCAGCTCGTACAAGAAATGATCGAAAGGCAGCCAGGTGTAATGTTTGATGTACTCCATGGTAGGAATGTGACTTCACAAAGTTACGAAGGAGGACCGTCAAGGTGTACATGTGGCAGATGTAGAGAAATGTCAACTGTGACTGAATGTATCTGCTGTGGAATGGACTCTATCTTATGTTTAAGTATAAGTAATACTTTCAGCCTTATCTCATTGAATGCTACCATGCTATCAATTGCAAGAGCATACAGAAATAACATATTTGTGACAACTCATCACATTTATGATGATAATAATAAACAACTTAGGTATGCTGCATATCGCCAGTTCATATTATGGCAGCATGGCCATCTTGGTTCTGGCAATCGGAAAGTAATACCTTCATGTTGTGTCTGGGCGATTAGGGATAGATACCCTGACCCAAATGGTAATTATGTTGGGTTTCTACCACATCGTCTAGCTTAGATATATGATTATTTCCATCATATGTAAATTGTTACTGTAGTTCACCAGTGTTTCGACAAAAACACTAGGTCATAAGTAAGTTTAAAATAAATCAATTTAACAGCAATGTTGTAAGTGATTCAACATTGTAGAGTTCTCACAAAATTAGCTGTTAGTCTGTCTTATTGTTTGTATCTCTTGAGTGACATGTATAGTGGTGATACTGACAGCTTCATGGTTTCTTAACATGTATTTGAATGGCATCAAAGATGTCATATATACTTAGCTGTTTATCCCTCTGTTATTGTTTACTTTAGATAAATCAACAGGTGCATGTTTGTTATGAAATGTCCACTACTTCCGACAACGCGTGCTAGGAAGGTGGCACTCAGTGGATGTATTTAGATAAATATCTCACAGTAGTATCAATGTGTAGAGACCATAATATATTTTATACACTTCATATTTATTTAATATATCCTGATACAATAGTTTCAGTTATTTAATGTAATTTATGTATACAAAGTTATTCTCAGTAAACAAAAAAAGTATAATGTTAAAAACAACGACTATGCGAAATGAAAACCATAACTTAATACTAGAACACATGTGTTAAGCTAGGGGGATCAGTGGTAGGAGAGGGAGGTTACACTGCAGTTGTACAGGTTACTGATAAGGTTGCATCTGGAATATGGAGTTAAGTACTAGTGACCACACCTCAAAATGAACTAGAGGAAACAATAACATGAGGTGACACAGTCTTAATCTGGATGGTGTTATGTTTATAAGGGAGATAAGGTAACACTTCTTCACAGAGAGGGTGGTGGACACTAGGAATGAGCTTCTGGAAGAGGTCATATAGTTGAAGACAGTAGGCAGCTTAAGGAGAGGTTTGTATAGGCATAAGGGGAATGTAAGGATCATGTGTAGGGAGGACGGGAGGAGTGGGGAGAATGCGAAGGGAAATTAGATTTATATGTGAAACATGCACGATGAGCAGACCTGATTGTAAAATTAGCATTCCTCTGATGGCTTCTTCATATATTCATATGTAACTTAAGTGTTCTGGATGACTGGAAAAGGTGACGAGCTGGTGGCACTGCATATAGTGGGAGGCAGGATAGAGCCGAGAAAATCCCACCAATGTAGCCTTACTTCCGATGTATGTAAGATACAGTCGAAACATATTAAGGAAAGGTTAATAAACTATCTGAAGGAGGAGCAAATGGATGACAAACAATACAGCAAGTCAGATTATACCCTTACCACCCTCATCGCGTGTGCACACACACACACACACACACACACACGGAAATATTACATCTTGCTTTTTAAAATGAACTGGCAACATGTCAAGTTAAAGGGGGTCTCTTGGTATTCAGCTGATGGCCCTGATGTGAACTAAACCAGATAACAATGCCGAGATAGACCACCAATCAGCTGGTTCACTGCTGTAGTCTACATTTAACTCTGATAGCTTATCTTTACACAGGATGCCTCCTTGTAAAGTTAGTTTCATACGTGGACTCGAGTCAATGTACATCTACCTGTTGTGTAACTAAATAAGTGTGAAAGCCATCCTTAGCCACCTACATACATCATTCAGTGTTAACTGATCACTGTTTTTCACGAAAACTTCATTAATTGGATTATAAATGACGGATGCTGCAGCATATGACACACATCATCATAAACGTCTGTTATGAGCTCAAACTCACCCCTGTACACACACAAAAAAAAGGGATTTTGTAACAAATTATTTTTAAAACTTGATTGCCTGCATACTTCTTTATTTTTATTTATCATGGGTTTATCTTGATATTCACATCAGGGCCCTGCTTTGAATTCACCCAGCTACCAATGTTGAGGTAGATCACCCATCAGATGGGACCCTACTCTAAACTGCTTCAGTCTCAAGTGGCTCACCTTTATATAGGGTGAATCAATGAGAAAATTTGGATTCACTTTTGCCATAATAGCCATAAGGCACTTCAGTTGAAGATAAGTAGGAAAAGGAGAGGTTCAAGTAGGGATACGATTAATCATTAAGGCACGACCAGGGATTAGATTAACAGCAAGTTAATCACACCCTAGGGGTATAATGTGGCATGATTAACCTGGGAGTGAAGTATTGATACTAAAAAAAACAAAAAAAATTCAGTATACAAGTGGAGCCTGACCGATGGCGCAGAGGGCTGAGGCACTGGCGTCTCACCTCACACCACACCGGCAACCAGGGATGGAGAACAGACTCTGGCCACCGGTGGGTGACAGAGGAGGTAGAGGTGTTAAATGATAATGAAGGCCACGCAGTGGCGTACCTGGATGACACTGCCATCTTTAATGCCATCTGGAAGGAACACCTGTCCCAACCTTAGGGAAGTACTGGGCAGGATACAGAGGACAGGGATCACTGGCAAAGCAGACAAGTGCCAGATGGCCATGGCTGAAGTAACATGCTTTGAGCGCATTGTAGGCCGGGGACAGCACCATCCTAAAAAAATGAAAATAAAGGCAATTAAGGAATGGCCCAGATCAGAAATGCAGAAGCAGGTCAAGAGTTTTCTACGGACATCAGGGAACTATATGAGAATTGCATTACATTACATTGCTCTGGCCACTCCCCTAACTGTCCTGTTAAAGAACAGGAGGCCTACGAAAATTAAATGGGAACCATCATCAGTGCAAAAGCCTTTACCAGAACGAATGAGGCACTGTGCAGTGCTCCAGTATTGACAAATCCAGACTACAGCAGACCCTTTGTAGTCCAGATTGATGCCTCAGATCTGGGTATTGAGGCAGTGTTGAGTCAGACATCCAAGCAAGGGAAAGATCACTCCATATTGTACCCAAGTAAAAAGTGACTTACCAGGGAACGGGCTTACTCTACTGTGGAAAAAGAGCATTATGCCATGGTTAGGGCCATAAAGAAGTTAGAGCCATACTTATACTGGCAGCATTTTGAAGTACAATCTGACCACAACCCACTGTTTTAGGTTGCACAAATAGGTAAAACTAATGGTAGACTACTAAGATGGAGTATGACCTTGCAAGGGTATGTCATGACTGTCTCACACAGGACTGGAGCAGCAAACGCAAACACTTATGGTTTATCTTGTATTTTTGTGATGTAAACTGAACTTGGGGAACTCATCCCATGCAGGAACAGATCACTCAAATTCAGTCTAAGAATGGAGGAGTGTAATGTGATAAGCCCTCTAATATTATTAGTGTATAATATTTGTATTATGAATGGTCTGTGATTGTCACACACAACTCAGCAGTGAGTGGGAGACTTGACCTGTGACCTCAAAAGGTTTCAGTGGTGCTGAAAGTTACAGGATGTGTTGAATTAACCAGTGAAGAGAAACTCCAGTTAGAGGTTTCCTGTTCTCTCTTATGATTCCTGCAGGAAGAGTCCATTCATTGTTCCACAGCTTCCAGCATGTAGTGAGGACAGATAATGTGTGTGTACTACAGATCCACAGTTCCTGTATTGAGACTGCAAACAAACAAGGGAGACAGATGGACAATGCTACTGCTAGCCACTGGCTCACTTCCAACATGAGGGTATAGGAGCCTAGACATGTGTGCGTGGCATGTGACTCCAGATCATTGGACTGATCTGTTTTACGGAGTAGGAGAGAGTGAGTAGTCAGAGATATTCAGATTACTGCTAAATCGGAAATTCTGACTCCTGACAAGAGTCGCCTTGGATGTGCGCACCCAATCTGATGCCACCCAGCATCCAAACCAACTGTTTAACAGCTGAGGAGGACTTATGTTGTGCATTTGAGTGCTGTTCTGTATAGAATGCCATGCCTTTCAAAATGCTGCTCTACCGCAATTCCAATGTCATGGAATGCTGTCATACCATACCATGGTAGAACTGCGTTCTAGAACCTATATATACTGCTTGAGTCAGTTTCATTTTGAAAGCAAAAGAACTCACAACACACATTTTTCACACAGTACTATACACTATAAAAAAAAAACAGGATAAGCAACTTTGTGCACAACCAGTGTGTTTTGCCACCTCGGGGTTTTGATTCCCATGGACCTCTCGAGCTTCGTTCTCAAGGTTAGAGGGAATCAGAATCCTTATGTGGCACAACACACTGGTCCTGTATAGTTGCCAATCCAGTATTTTTTATGTGCATACAGAGAGGATCCTAAGATGTCAGAGAAGCTGGCAACACCAGAACTGTGATTACTCTCAGGGCTTGCCCTGCAACCAGATTGCACATAACTTGCCACCAGATCTATAGATTTTGAGCAGTGGGCCATGATCTACAAATCTCTAATTTTGTGTTCAGCTGTTTTAAGCTGTTGTATCGTCACTGCCAGCAAACTAGCTTCAAATTCATCAGGCATGGACCGTTCATATGGATGGACACCCAGCTAAGCACTTGGCGGTTCCTGTATGGTCAAAGGCTTTATTTGGGTCCCCAGTCCAGATCTGCAAAAAAGAGTTTCAAACTGCAGTCACTTGTCCCTAGTGAATATATCCTAGCAAATCTTTTATTGGTTTTTAATCCTGTCTCATGAACATATTGGTGCTGATGCACACATAAAAAGGTTGCCTGTGCACAATGTATCTGAGGCATATAGGCAACAGTACGCATGAATGCCACTTAGTGGGGGGCGGCTTTTGGCATTCACTAGCAGTGAATGGTCCAGATGCTCACATGATTCCATGTCTGCAGGCTGCTATGTGCAAAGGTGGTCCGGGTGGGGGGAGAAGAGATTCGACGTGCCAACACTACATGCCATTCACAATGGCAAAGTAGTGCGTTGAATGGGTTGGGGTACAGGAAGGCACTGAAACAGCAGGTAGAACCTTCAGCAATTGTGGTATGTGTCTAGCCCTGTGCACACAGCACCCCTGTCCAGTCTCATATGCCAATTGTCTACCCACACATCTGAACCCCTGCCCCGGTCCTGTATGCAAGTTGCCCCCCACCACAGAACCCTGTCCTAGCCCCATATGCCTAAGCATCCACCCCCAAGCACAGCAGAGCCCCATCCGCAATATGCAAGTCAGTAACATCCTCCCACCCCACACCAGAACCAGAGCACAGTCTCAGTGTCTTGTTTCCAGTACAGCACCGCTGTGCATAGTGCCTGCATATGAAAACATAAACTGTGAGAACACTGCCCATGTATAGATTCCCTATAAATAGGTTGTGCACTCACAACATCAGTTGAATGGCTGGTGGCTGAGGTGGCATGCAGAGGGATGTGCCACTCACTGTCCATTGCCATAGCACCAATGTGCAGGTGTGGGGTGTACTGTTGTTGGTCATGCAGTAGGTTTGGTCGGGGGGCGAAGAGGTACCAACCACCAATGAATAGGCAAGGGAGCTGGGATCAGGGGCAGTCAAGCGGTGCTGTACTGAAAAAAGGCTGCCAGTACGGGGCTCTGGTTGTGGAGGGGGTGATAAACCACTGGATTGCAGTTGGGGATGGAGCTATATGTCTTGTGGCAGCAGTGTGTGTGTGTGTGTGTGTGTGTGTGTGTGGTGGGAGGGTAAATGGCTACAGTGCCAGGTCCAGGGGCCCTGCTGTGTCTGTGGGGGTTTATTAACATACAGGACCAAGTGACAAGGCTCTGATATGGGAAGGGGTCATCTGTGCATCAGGAAAGGCGAGATTCCCCAGGGACAGGTCTCAAACAGGAGGAGGAACCCATGCCATGATGCGCACTGGAGCTTGGTGATACTATGTTCCTCCACTATACAGGGTGAAATGAGGCAAGATTTAAGAAATAAGCTGTTTCTTAGGATTCTGTTAATTGCCTGTTAATCACACCCTAGGGTGTAATGTGGCACATGCTCACAGGGTGTGATTAACAGGCTGTCTATACAGCCTAGATGTTAGAGTATCAGCTTTGAACAAGCTTGGTACATCCAGCAGGGAAGAACTTTGTTTGATTCTCACAACCTCCCCTTGCATACTGTGTGACTCTGAGCAAGTCACTTAATTTCCTTGTACTCCCAAGTCATCCCTGAAAACAGTCACTTGTGCCTAGTGGGCCTTACCCGGTTACCAAAGACTAAAATAAAAACTGGCCATTAACATAATGACACACTGTAAAGCGTGGCAGCAAATTCCAAAAAAATTCAAAGATTTATGTAGGTCTACTATAAGAGCTACAGCCAATCAGACTAACTGATTTTAGGCACCATTAATATAATCACAAATATTCCAGGTTTTACATATGATTTTTTTATAAAATTTCCCTGCAGGAATCTGCTACAAATGGTGCACTGTAACATTTTCTATGGCAGCTGCAGTAGCCAGAAAGGCATGTAAACCTAGATTTACTGCTGCACAACTGGAGGAGGGAAGTTGAACTGATTATTCAAATCAAATCAAATCAGTCTTTATTTATATGAGGCGCATTTCTTAAACCAAGGCACCTGTACAATATAAAATAAAATAATAAATAATTAAAACAACTTTAAAAATATTCAAAAATCATTATAAGCTTTACTAAAAAGATAGGTTTTTAAAGCTCCTTTAAAACTTTGGACAGTTGGGCAGTCTCGCACCTGACACGAGGTAGAGAATTCCACAGGGTTGGGGCCATGATACTAAAAGATCTGGCCCCTGAACTTTTTAAACGAACCCTGGGAATCTCTAGCAATTCCTCATCAGTGGATCGGAGAGAGCGGGGGGGGGAGGGAACAGTAGGAACAAAGGAGATCTTTCAGGTAAGCAGGTCTCTGATCGTTTAGGGCCTTATAGGTCAACAGACCGACCTTGAAGGTGATTCGCCAGCAAACTGGCAGCCAGTGCAGTCCGCGAAGCACAGGCGTTGTATGACTGGACCTAGAAGAACCAGTCAACAGCTTGGCTGCCGCATTCTGCACTAGCTGCAGGTGGTGAATCTCAACCCCCGGTAGCCCAAGGTAAAGAGCATTGCAGTAGTCAAGGCGGGAGGTAATGAAAGTGTGGACCAAAGTAGGGAGATCGTCTGGAGGAACCAGGTGCTTCACCCCGGGCGATGTTCCTCAGATGGTAAAAAGAGGTTTTGACAACTGCTGACACCTGGGATTTAAATGTCAAACAGTCATCAAACACAATGCCCAGGTTCCGCACCTAGTTTGAGTTAGTCAGCTGGACACTCCCAAGCCATAAACCCGAGGGCGATCCAGCCAACAAACCTGCCTCCCAGCATCCCTGGTCCACAACCAACACCTCAGTTTTATCCGGGTTCTACCGCAGCCAACTCACATTCATCCAGTCCTGGATTTCGGCAAGACAGTTGTTAAAGACTGAAAAGGCAGCATCTTGGCCGGGCACAAAGGACATGTACAGTTGAGTATCATCTGCATAGCAGTGAAAACCCAGACCGTACCGCCTAATAATCGCTCCTAATGGCAGCATGTACACTGCAAACAACATGGGTGCCAAAATGGAACCCTGCAGTACCCCACAGGATAGGGAGAATGATGCCAAGGAAAAAATCCCAGACACCACCCTCTGAGTCCTACCCTCGAGGTAGGATCGAAACCAACTGAAGACTGTACCAGACAGTCCACAGATAGATCGCAAACATTCCAATAGCACACCATGGTCCACAGTGTCAAATGCTGCAGAGAGATCAAGAAGGACCAAGATGGAATGAGTCCTTCTATCTCTCGCTATTAGGAGGTCATTTAGTACCCGAACCAGAGCTGTCTTGGTACTATGCCTTTTCCTAAATCTGGACTGGAGAGAGTCATAGACATTGTGGCTGGTCAAATGATCATCCAACTGCGATGCGACCACCTTCTCAATAACTTTACCCACAAAGGGTAAGTTAGAGACAGGCCTGTAGTTTGCCAGACAGTCCGGGTCCAAGGAGGACTTCTTAAGAAGGGGCAGAACCACAGCCTCCTTTAGAGGATTTGGAAAAATCCTCCTCTCCAAGGACCTCCAGACTATCTCAGCAAGGATGGGACCAATTTTATCAACACAGCCCACTAAGAGACGTGTGGGGCCCGGATCCAAACCACAGTTGGTCGGACGCAGTGATTGGATGATCATCACCATGTCACTGATTGTGGGGAGGCTAAAGTCAGACCACACAAACTGGGTGTCCGACATCTCCTGCCGACCATCACAACTCCCATTGGAGAGGGTCAAATGGATATCAGATCTGATTGTGGCAACCTTATCTAGAAAAGAATAGAAACGAAACTCCACACGTTCTTGAGAAAAAGCTCTTCTGGGCTGAAGACAGATTGGATTGCACAATCTGTCCACAGTCAAGAAACATAGAAACATAGACTTTGACGGCAGATAAGGACCACTTGGCCCACCTAGTCTGCCCATTTCCCTACCTAGAGGATAAGCTGCAGATCCTATTTAACCAACAGCCTATTTCTTCCTACCCCCACAAAAATTGCCTTATGTCTGTCCCATGCATTCTTGAATTCTCCCACAGTTTTAGACCCCAAAACCTCCTCAGGAAGGCTGTTCCATGCGTTCACCACCCTCTCTATGAAAAAATACTTCCTCACATTGCCCCTGAGCCATCCCCCCTCTATCTTCAAATTGTGTCCCCTTGTTCTTGCACATCTCTTTTCCTGAAAGATGCTACCCTCTTGGACTTTGTTGATTCCACTGAGGTACTTAAATGTTTCTATCATGTGCCCCTCTCCTCCTTTCCTCAAGGGTATACATATTAATCTCCTTTAGTCTCTCCTCGATGGCTACTCTTGCAGACCCTGCACCATTTTAGTTGCCCTCCTCTGAACTGCTTCCATCCTGTCTATGTCCTTGCGGAGATGGGGTCTCCGAACTGGACTGAGTACTCCAGATGGGGTCTCACCAACTGTCTGTACAGGGGATAATAACTTCCTGTTTTCTGCTGGTGATACCTCTCCCTATACATCCCAGTATCCCCCAGCCCTCCCTACCGCCTTCTCACATTGCTTGCCAACCTTAAGGTCATCTGTTATGATTACCCCTGTTCCTTTCCATTTTTGTTGTTGTTACTACCTCCACCCCATTGTGTAATCTTCCCTGGGTTTTGTTTCCAGGTGCATTACTTGCACTTCTTTGCATTGAATCAAGCTGCCATACTTCTGACCATTCCTCCAACCTTCCCAAGTCCCTTCTCATCCTTTCCATGCCTCCTTGTGTATCAACCCTGTTGCAGATCTTTGTGTCATCTGCAAGAGGCATACTTTTCCTTCCAGTCCCTCTGCAATGTCACTTATAAAGACATTAAAAGGACAGGACCAGTACTGAACCCTGCGGTACCCCACTAGTAACCCCCTTTCTTCAGAGTGGACTCCATTTACAATTACCTTCTGTGTCCTGTTGTTCAGCCAATGTTTTACCCAGGCTACCACCCTGGGACCCACTCCCAGGCTGGTTAATTTGACTACTAATCTTTTGTGTGGCACTGTGTCAAATGCCTTGCTAAAGTCTAGGTAGGCCATGTCCACAGCCCCTCCCTGGTCTAATACTTTGGTCACCCAGTCAAAGAAATCAATTAGATTCATCTGACATGACCTTCCTGCTGTGAACCCATGCTGCCTTGGGTTCCGTGCCCCACTGGCCTCTAGGTGCTCAACAATTCTTTCCTTCAGAAGTGATTCCATCACTTTCCCTACCACAGAGGTCAAACTGACAGGTCTGTAGTTTCCTGCCTCTGTCTTGGTCCCACTTTTGTGAAGGGGGAATC
This sequence comes from Neoceratodus forsteri, assembly GCA_016271365.2. Classification (NCBI taxonomy): domain Eukaryota; kingdom Metazoa; phylum Chordata; order Ceratodontiformes; family Ceratodontidae; genus Neoceratodus; species Neoceratodus forsteri. Next base: position 974,250,486 of record CM057450.1, on the reverse strand, counting down.
ACATCCGCCTTCTTCCAGTCCTCGGGTACCACACCATCCTCCCATGATTTGTTAAAAAGGGTAGTCAGTGGTGTCACTAGTTCTTTGCTTAATTCTTATAGAATTCTGGGGTGAATTCCATCTGGCCCCATTGCTTTGTCCACCTTCAGTTTTAGGAGTTCTTTCGGAACCCTTTCTTCTGTGAAAGGACTGGGATTGACCCCCCTCTCCAGAGTGCTTCTGTTAATTGGATTTGGCACCTCCCCCACTTCCTCTTTTGTGAATACTGAACAGAAGTATTCATTCAGTATCCCTGCTTTTTCACTGTCACTCTCTGCCCACCCACCATCCATTCTATTCAGCCTCACTATCCCTCCCTTTGTCTTTCTACGCTCCCTGATATACCTATAAAAGGTTTTATCCCCCCTTCTTAACTGAGTTAGCTATCTTTTCCTCAGTTTTTGCCTTTGATATTCTGACTACCCTCCCTGCTTCCTTCTGCCTTAATTGGTTCAGTTCTCTGTCCTGTTCCTTCTGTGTTTTCTTATACTTCCTAAATGCTATCTTTTTCTCCCTAACCTTCACCGTCACCTCTTTTGAGAACCATAGTGGCTTTTTCTTTCATTTTGATTTGTTTATTTGCTTCACACAAAGGCTTGTTGCCTCTGTGATGGCAGTTTTGATATTTCCCCACTGTTCCTCCACCCCTCCTTCTAGCCTGTTTGCTAGTGCTTTTCTAAGGCACTCTCCCATCTTGCCAAAGTCAGCCCTCCTGAAGTCTAGAACCCTCACTTTTATATGGCTTGACTCTGTAGCTGAGTTTATCATGAACCACACTGTTTGGTGGTCACTTGTTCCCAAATGGCTACCCACTTCTAGATCTGAGATCCTCTCACTGTCCCCATTTGAAAGTACGAGGTCTAAGATTGCTCCCTCATGAGTAGGTTCCAAAATCAGCTGTCTGAGGCATGCCACCTGAAGGGCATCAAGAATGGCCCTGCTTTTGGATGTGGCTGCCGCAAAGGTGCTCCAGTTAACATCTGGCATATTAAGGTCCCCCATCAACAGTATCTCCCCTTTCTCTGCCATCCTAAGTATGCCTTCTATCATATCTTTGTCCATTCGCTCCCCCTGACATGGGGGTCTATATACAACCCCTGTACGGATTGTGGTGCCATTTCCAGTCTCTAAGGTGACCCACAGTGCCTCCTCTCCTCTCCTCCCTGTTTACTCTTTTGTTCAGTTGCTTTTATCCCTTCCCTTACATAGAGAGCTACTCCCCCGCCCTCCCTGTCTCTCCTGTAGGTTGTGTACCCTGGTATGTTAACATCCCAGACATGGTTCTCTGTGTACCATGTTTCTGTGACTACTACAATATCCTGGCATCCCTCTTCCATCAAGGCCACCAGTTCAGGGAGCTTGTTGCCCAGACTACGGGCATTGGTACTCATTACTCTCCATTTCTTGATGGCCTTACCTCTTTTTGCCCCATCCCTGTCCTTATTGCATTTGTCACTTTCTCCATTTACCCCAGTGCTTCTCCCTATCGACATCTCTATGTTGGTGTCTACCTCACTTAGTACCCTGATATTTTGGGGGGGGCTGGGATTTCCTGCTCCTTTCCAGTGCCTCCCCTGAGCTGAGCTGGTCTATTCTGTGCAGCAGCAATCTCTCTGGACAGGAATTCTGCCTTCTTACGAGAGATTGCGGATTGATAGACCACATAGTGGTCCATCAAACTAATTGAACTGTTCAGTACATAAAATGTATCATGCAGTGTTACCATCTTCAGGTCAAGCTGAAAACACAGAGTGTTTCTCAATTTTTTGGGGGGGGAGAATGGGGGTGGGGGGTACAGGAGTTAACTGAATATAAATGCCACCATTAGAAGATGAAATATCAACCTGTTAACACCAACAAACAGTTCAAGCACCATACTGTTGAGGAATAAATACCTCTCATGCCTTGAAGTCTCACTCGAACGAATTTAAAATTGCCAACTAATGTATTTGAGCAGGAGCGTATCTTTTGATAATAAATCAAAACATGATGCTGTAATAAACATATAGCTGAATATTTGTATTAACAAAGTAATTAAGTGACAGAAAAGTCAGATACAAATCATGACCCTTCCAACTCATCAAAAAAAGGCAAGATCATACATAAACGCAATAAAAAAGGACAACTACAGTTTCACGGTGATCAATCTCGAGATAAGCTCATTCATGACAAAGTTGAATGACAGTTACATGAATGAGCTGTGCTGTCTCGAGGCATTTCAGGTGCAGTCACAAACATCCACTAACTCATGAAAGACGGGCACAGCGCTGAGCGCGAGATAGTCCGACTGAATAAAAGATGAACATCTTTTAAATTAATTTATGTAAAAATAAAACAAAATACTGTCTTTAGATATGTGCGACGACCGTGGATGTACAATACCCAAAGCGAACTTGTGATAAGTGTGAAAACGGGGTGACAATGTTTTTTTGCTAGTTCCTTGCACTGCTGCTTTAAGTTCCAGCTGAATTCAGAGTTAAGGTATTATGACTGTTCCAGATCTGGTCTTTGCCACCAAGCAGGGCCACTGTGGTTGTTCTGGGACACTTGGTCATGGGGGGGGGATCTAAGTTGTGGTGGGCTCTGTTTTTCTGGTGGGGTCATTTTAGGACATTTTGTAAAGGCACTGGTGCTGGAGGGAATGTTCGGATATAACTTTCTTGGAAAGAAACATTGCTAAGATTGTAAAATCATGTATAGATACTGCTAATAATGCATAGGCTGCTCTGAAGGAAGCAGTGCAAGGATTGTAAATTCATGTTTGGATACTGCTAAGTGGCATAGGCTACATAGGGAGAAGGAGGCTCCAGCAACTGGAGGGATCCACATTGTCTGTTTGCTAAGACAACATCTGACAGGGAGAAGATTTGGGGGCAGCAAGAGGCAATTAAGAAAGTGAGTCTTAGGAGTAATGCAGCAGTAGGGAACCTATAAATCAGAAGGGAAGTACGCTATAGAGGAGGGGGCGCACTTAAATGTCTAGGGAATCAGAGGAAGGTAAGGAGCTCCGTCAAACCATTGTGGGTATCTCAAGGGTTATAACATCATTGGGGAAGACAAATGGAATTGGTTAGGGATGGACACACCGGGGGGGTCTAGTTGGGGCAGTTGGGGACAGCGGGGGGGTTACGGAGGAAGCAGGATGCTAGGGTGGCCAATACAGCTAGAATTGTGGGATGCAATGGATGTGGGGCGGCGATTTTGATAAACATATTGTGGAGGCTAGGAGGGTGTCCAATCTGTAACAGGTTGAGGAGTCTGGAGGAGGAAGTGCTGTGGCTTGGTAGAGAGGTGGCGAGGATGAGGGGAGGAGGGACTTGAGGCAGGAGGCTCTCATCCAGGGAATAACATGAGGACACCACATAGGAGGAACAGTGGCTCAAGGGAAGGGTTGGGGAGGGAGTGCAGGAGCAGAACAAACAAGGGGCCTAGCATAGGTGGGAAGGCTAGAGTCAGGTAGGAAGGAGTCAAAGCACAGCCAGGCAGGAAGGGCAGGAAATAGGTTTGCTGTGCTGGCAACACTGGTGAAGGATGAGGGGGTGCGCGATCTCTAGGGGGCAGGAAGGGGAAGGGGAGAGGAATCCACAATGGACAGGAGTTGGTCAAAGGAGGGTGACAGGGGTGAAGGGGAGAGAAGAACTGCTGGTGGGGAGGACAACAAGGGCAGAGTGGGGGGCAGGTGGAGGGGAGGGATGTGGAGGATAGGGAGGAGCAGTGAAGGGGGAGACAGGACAGGGAGAGGGGGGAGCCAAAGAGGGGAAGGGTACAGGTAGTGATGTGGCAGGCTCTAGTAATGGATACCTTGGGAAAAGGGTGGGGGCGTGGATAATTAATGAGGAAGGGGGTGTGCTAGTGCTGGGTGATTCCATAATAAAAGGGATCTGATGAGGCAGTGGGAGGGAGGCATAGCAGAATATGGGTGGAGACCATACCTGGGCTAACGGCAGGCAAGGCAGGCAGTTCTTAAATGCACAAGGAGGGGCAGGAAGAAACCACATGTAGTGATGCATGTGGGCACTAATGACCTGGCAGGGGAGACTGTGGAAGTAGTGAAGAGGAGGTTTGAGGAACTAGAAGGGCTATGTGAGGAAGTGGGGGAATCAGTGGCCTTCTCAGAGGTGATCCTAGTACCCTGTGCGAGTACAGGGAGGAATGGGAGGATTGGGGAGTTCAACACTTGGCTGGGGGGACGGTGTCGGTCCAAGGGGCACGGGATAGTAGGGGACTGGGCCAGAACCTGGGACAATAAGGGTCTACGTGCAGGAGATAGGCTGCAACTGAGCAGGAAGGGGAAGGGGGTATTAAAGAAGTGGTTTGAAGGGTACATAGCAGCAAGTGTATATTTAAACTAAGTTGAGGGGTGGCGTGAGGACAGCTAGTAGGAAAGCATCCCAGAGTGGGGAGCTGAGCATGCTAGCCCCCCAAGCTATTGGAGAGGTATTTGGGGTGGGGACACAAGGAGGGGTTAGGAGGGGAGGAAACCAGGGAGGTGGGAAGACACAGGTTGGAGGGTGGTCTCACTGAATGCGAGAAGCTTAGGTAACAAATCAGCTGAGCTACAGTCTCTCTTGGCAGTGGGGAGGGTGGACATTTTGGCCATCACGGAAACATGGGCCACCCATAACCAGGACTGGGATATAATGATCCCAGGGTACAGGATATTCAGGAAGGACAGGGCTAGGGGAAAGGGGGCATGATCTACGTGAGGGAGGGGATAAGGTGTAAAAGGGAGGAAGGGGTGGAGGGCAGGACAGAAGCCCTATGGATGCAGTTTCAAGACTCCAAAAGAAGGACACTGAGGGTGGGGGTAGTGTACAGGTCACCAGCTCAGGGGGATGACCTGGATAGGGAGTTGGCTGAGAAGATTTGACAGGTCTGTAGGGAGGGGAACACAGTAGTGGTAGGGGACTTCAATCTCCCTGGGTTGAACTGGAACACCCCAACCACCATGAGTGCAAAGGAGCAGTTATTACTAGATGCATTTCAAGACACCTTCCTGGTGCAATTGGTCTGCGAGCTTCTAGGGAGGATAGGACACTGGACTTGATATTAACAAATGGGGAGGCTGTAAGGGATATGGGAGTAGAGGGCCCCCTGGCTGGGAGTGATCATCACACAGTGTAGTTACCACTCAATATGGGCAGGGAAATAGGAGGTATGGGTACCAGGGTGATCGATTTTAAGGGGGCGGACTTTAAAAGGATGGAGGAAATTTTGGTTGAGCTATCTTGTGGGAATTCAGACATGCATGGGTGCTAGCCAGAAATGGGATATCATTAAAAAAGGGCTAGCAGAGGTAACTGAGACTTGTACTGGGACATGGAGCAAGAAGGGCAGGGCAAAGAAGCCAAGCTGGCTGTCTCAGGAGGTCATGGAAGAGTGAGGGCCAAAAGAAAAGCATTCCAGTGGCTCAGGCAATCAGGACGGCAAGGGGACAAAGATGAGTACACAAAGAAGTCCAGGGAGGTTACCAGACTAGTCAGAGCGACCAAGGCTTTCAGAAAGCTGAGACTGGCACAGAGAATTAGGGACGGGAAAAGGACTTCTTCAGATACATTGGTGAGAGGAGAAGCAAAGACCAGATTGTAAGGATTAAGATGGATGGGTGGGAGTGTGTGTAGAAGGGAGGACCAGGCAGAGGCACTGAATGAGTACCTCTACTCTGTGTTCATGAAGGAAAAGGGGGGGCAGATATCTCATGGGAATGGTGGAGTGGGCAGTGGGGTGGGGTGACTGATATCAGGAATACAGAGGACAGGGTGCTGGAAGGACTAAGGGCGCTGTGGGTGGACAAGGCACCGGGACCACACGGCATTCACCCTAGGGTACTTAGGGAGCTAGCAGAGATCCTGGCGGGACCACTGTCAGACCTTTACAGTACATCACTGGATGCAGGATGTGTGCTACAGGACTGCAGGATGGCCCATGTGGTGCCCATTCATAAAAGTGGCCCAAAAGATGAACCAGGCAACTACAGACCAGTGAGTCTCACTTCAATCATGGGGAAGCTCATGGAGTCAGTCCTAAAAGAGAGGCTGGTGACCTTTATAGAAGACAATGGTCTCTAAGATGGTCATCAACATGGTTTTGTCTCGCGCAGATCCTACCAGACAAACCTAGTCGAGTACTATGACTGGGTTACCAGGGAACTGGACAGGGGCCATGCAGTGGAAGTCCTGTATTTTGACTTCAGCAAGGCCTTTAACTTGGTGCTGCATGGGAGGTTGAGGGGAAAGCTGGAATACATAGGGATGGAAACAAAAATGGTCAGTTGGATCACCAACTGGCTGAGGGGTAGGCAGCAAAGGGTGGTGGTGGTGGTGGTAGGGGAACCCTCATCATTAAGGTACATTATGAATGAGGTGCCCCAGGGATCGGTATTGGGACTGGCGCTGTTTGGGATATTTATAGCAGATATCTCACGTGGGATCCGGAGTGAGACCAGTCTGTCTGCAGAGGATACTAAGATCAGAGCTGTGGCAGATGACATATAGGGGTGGAGGGGGCTGCAGGAGGACCTGACCAAACTACAGAAGTGGTCAGAAACATGGCAGTTGGGGTTCAACGCAAGGAAGTGCAAGGTCCTGCACCTTGGAGCAAGGAACCAGGGGAAGAAATATCAGCTGGAAGGGGTACAGCTGGAAAGCACCATGGAGGAAAAGGACCTAGGGGTGCTTATAACAGGGAGTATGAACCACTCAGCTCAGTGCAGGAAGGCGGCTGCAAAGGAAAACAAGATGATGAGGTGTATAGCAAGGGGAATCTCCTCCAGGAACAGAGGTGATCCTTCCCCTGTACAGGTCACTGGTCAGGCCGCATCGGGAATACTGCATGCAATACTGGCGTCCATTCCTGAAGAAGGGCATCAGATTGCTGGAGGGGATGCAGCATAGGGCAATGAAGATGATCTAGGGACCAGAAAGAAAAGTCTATGAGGAGAGACTGGGAGAGCTGAACACGTATTCCCTGGAGGAGAGGAGGGATAGTGGGGATATGATCGAAACCTTTAAATACTTAAATGGAATAAACAAGACTAATACAGAAGGGATTTTTCAGATCAGAAACGGGAGGGTCACGAGAGGGCATCGGCTAAGATTGGACAAGGAGAGATTCAGGAGGGAAATCAGGAGACACTTTTTCACAGAAAGGCGGTAGACAAGTGGAATACTCTGCCCGAGGAAGTGCTATCATGTAAAAGCGGGGATTTAAGAGGGGGATTGTTATGAGGAGGGATTGGAGGGTTGGGCAGCTGCAAGTTGGGGGGTTAGCTGCACAATCGAACAGACTCTGTTCTGCTGGCATTTTGCATGTTCGTATGTTTGTATGTTATATACCTTTTTTGTTTAATAGAAGTCTAATTTTCCTACTAAGCTGTTTGGGATGAATCCCTCTATCATTGTTTCTTTTCTTTAGGAATATGTTTCTTACTATGTTTAGGATGTGATTCTTAAATAGGAGCCATGACTTTTCGGTATTATGTCCTTTGATGATATTATTCCACTCAATTTTTGTAACACATTACTTATGGCAGTCTCATCTGCCTTATTATATAAGAATATTTCTGTAACCCCTGATTTAATAGTTTCACCTTTTTTGATTGTGAACTTTACAGTGCTATGGCCACTGTTTGCCAGAGGGATGCTTGTTTCACAATTACTTATGGGAACATCTATCTTACCTAAAACCAGTTTCGAAATGTTATCACATCTGGGGCCCAATATTCAAAACTTTGCCCTCAGACAAAATTTGCACTGCCCGGAAGGCAAAATTATCCCACAGCTAATTGCATGCAATATTCAAAGTAACAGCCCAGGGGCAAACACAGCTGAATATAGTGGACAAATGAAGGCGAGCAAACATGGCTGAGAGTGCAGTGCAAACACATCCCAGCAAGGAAGACAGCTCTGAATATAACAAACAAGACAACTCTGAAAATAGCAACTGGGCAGTGCAAGTAGCAACAGCAGCACAGTGCACACAGAGGTGGAGCCAGGCGCAGGTGAACCACGTGGCCACTGGGGCTCCAGCACAGAAAGAGACCAGGAAACAGACATTATGAGCAGACAACAGTGGAAGAGCTATCCACTCTCTCCTGTTACCCCTTTATGGGTGGAGATAGAGCAGTCCATAATGGGAACCATTCCTTTGACAGTTGCTTTGGCTTACCCAACTCTGATCCTGGCTAGTGGTACCATGCCTATGATTGATACTTTGTGGGCTTGCAGTACGATGTGTAAAGTATTGCAGTGGGAGATTGAATTTTTGGGCCCATATGAGCCTTTATGGCATAATCTCAATATTAAAATTGGCAGATCCCCAGTAATGTGGCATGGTTGGGCCTTCAAAGGGATTGAAACCCTTGCTAACTTAATAGATCCCAAAACAGGTTTCCTTAAATTGTTTTCTCAGTTGCAAGAAGAATTTCTTCTGCCTTCTAGAGATTTTTTGAAATTCTTTCAGATTAGCCATGTCTTCTCTAAGTGGTTCATGACAGACCATGTTCTTATACAGACAGATCCGGTTAAGCATCTTATTAAATGTTTTTCTCTCCCCATAGGACGAATTAGTGCTATTTATAAATTATTCCAAGAGAGATATCTCCCTAGTAGGGATCAGCATAGGCTGAAATGGGAAAGTGAAATAAAGGATATGTTCGATGAGAACACATGGGATACCTGTTGGTCTGACACTCACAGGGTACCAAAAGATCCAAAGCTGCAATGAATTCAAAAAAAAATTTGTGCACATGGTATAGGACACCAGACAGACTAAAACGAATGGGGGTTGCAACCTCAGGGTTATGTTGGGTTATGTTGGTGATGTAATAATGAGTTAGGATCTCTATTTCATAGTTTATGGACATGTCCTTTGATGTCTGACTGGTGGTTCTTGGTTATTAGAAAGTTGGAACAGGCCCTAAATATGTCACTTTCTCACTCTCCCAAGTTCTGGCTATTAGGAGATTTCTCCGTGTTGCCAAGGGAGGCCAGTAAATACAAATCTTTACTGTATATCATAGCTTTGGAAACAGGTTATTTTTTTTTTTATTTAATAAGCTTTATTGAGTTTCAGCAACCAAATAAAATTAATAAAACAGTACAGTAGTAGTGACAATATTACTGGGTGTGAAATCCATCAACTCAAATTCACCTAAAAACATATGCTCATTCAAATAAGGCCCAAACCCCACCTTAAGATACAAAATTAAATAAATAAATAACTGAGCCACCTCCCTCCCTCCCTCCCAGACCACACACTCTTACTTACGCTTAGATCACAACCCCTGATGTGGGTTCAGCCATCAAGGCTTCCATATCGCTAGAAGAGTCTCTAATTTGCCCCATAAGGATAGGAAGGCCTTCACTCTATCTTGCATGGAGGCAACATGCCTTTCCAATTGTAAGGCGAGGATGACCTCCCTATACCACTCCATTATAGAGGGGAGTTTATCTTCTGCCCAGTGCCTCATAATAATCAGTTTAGCAATTGCAGAAATTAGCACCATATGTGCTTTTCTAGCCCTTGGGGTACCAGCAGGGAAGTAATCTATCAGGCATACTTCAGGGGTAAACAAGGCCTCCAAGCCAAGAATAGGGTCTAATGTATTATTAATAGATTGCCAAAATGTCTGCACTCCGGGACACGACCATAACATATGATAAAGTGAGCCAATGTCGCTCTTACACTTGCCACACATTGGTGTAGTTAATCTCCCAATTCTGAACAGTTTGACTGGCGTGAGGTAGATACTATGCATGATATTAAAATGGACTAATCGGAGCCCATCTTGCTTTATGTATTTGTGCATTAATTGCCAAAGTTTCCCCCCATAAATTAGGATCCTCAGGGATGCCTAGTTCCCCTCGTCCAGTAGTAACAAATCCCAGTTGTTAGTTTAGGGTCCCAGGCCTGGAGAGTTTTATATGAATTGGAAACTGAGTGTGGCTGGGAGGCTGCCTGAAGAAGTGTGGGTAGATCTCTTCCCACTGGGTCTTTCAACGGGACATAGGAAAAGAATGAAATAAGGGCCATGCTAACTTGAAGGTATTTAAAGGCCCCTTTATCTGGTACTCCAGTGGATTCCTGAAAGTGATCGAAGGGGAGCGGTCTCCCATTTGACCAGATATCAGAGACTTTATAGTAATTCATCTGAGGCCAAAACGTGGGGGATATTGGATAACCACCAATCTTAAAATGTGGGTTACCTATAATAGGCTGGTCCGATGACTGACACCACCTCACTCCAAGATATTTCTGTAACTGAAGAGAAGCCTTCTGCGACCAACCCATTGGGTTGTTCCTGAGGGGCTTAGGAATATGAGATGGGGAAACATATAGAAGGGCCCATAAAGAACAATTAACTCTGGCTGCTAGGTGTTTTTCTATACTAAGCCATAAGAGAAGATATTCCGATGACCCACTTTCTTTATTCCAGAAAACCAATTTACTAAGGTGGTGTGCTATATAATAGAGGAAGAAAGAGGGGGCTGCAAGGCCTCCTCTGGGCTTCGGGGCCGTCAGTTTAAAGTAGGATCTGCGGATACCTTTCTTGTTCCACAAAAAACTATTCACTAAGCTTTGTAGCTTGGAAAATCATACTTTCAGTAAGGAACTCCCCAACATACCCATTGGATAAAGTATCCTCGGTAGAATGTTCATTTTAACAATGTTTAGTCTACCCCAAAGGGAGAAGGGAAGTAGACGCCATCTCTCCATATCCCCGGCTATCATTTTGATTAAATTGCCAAGATTGTCTCTTATCATAGTTCCAATATCCCTAGAGATTTTAATGCCCAGATATACAATGGACTTCGCTTCCCATGAAAGGCCACAGGGAGAGAGTTCGGCTTTATTCACTCTACTATTTAAAGGTAAAACCTTAGTTTTGGCCCGGTTCAGCTTATAAAATGATATTTTAGAAAATTCCTCAATCTCAGTTAAGATGGCTGGAACTGAAAGACCTGGCCTCTCAACATGGAGTAATATATCGTCCGCATACACTGAAAATGTATATCTTGCGGTTCCAACCCGAATCCCTTTAATATTAGTATTACTTGCCAACCTACAAAGCAAAGGCTCTAAGTATAAATTAAACAACAAGGGAGATAAGGGACATCCTTGCTTTGTGCCCTGAAACAACTTAAAGGAAGGGGATAATACTCCATTACATTTAACTCTGGCTGAAGGAAGGGAATATAAAAGTTGTACCCACCTTAAAAACTCATCGGGCAGACCAAAGCAGGTCAGGGTGGCGAAAAGGAAGTCCCAGGAGACCCTATCAAATGCCTTTTCCGTGTCCAGGGACACCAGCACATTGGTATGCTGGAGTCCCTGGCAGCAGTGATAAGATGCAACAGTTTTCGCATATGATCTCCGGATGACCTTCCCGCCATAAATCCAACCTGCTCATGGCCTATAAGGTTGCCCATTACTTTTGAAAGCCTATTGGCCAAGACTTTAGCCAATATTTTAATATCAGTATTCAATAGGGAGATAGGGAGATAGGGCGGTAACTACCAAGACTTAGTGGGTCTTTCCCAGGCTTTAAGATTAATGATATCACCGCTTCCTGAAAGCTGGAGTCTGATATCCCATTGTCATACAGGTAGGTAAATACATCCTTTAGTACTGGGATTAATACAGACTGGCAAGCCTTATAAAATTACTTAGTAATCCATCCGCCAGGGATTTATCTGCAGGTAACTGTCGGATAACCTATTGAATTTCTGCAACGGATATTGAGCGCCTAAAAGGCGCTCTGCAGCTGAAATCTTAGGCAAACTTACAGAGTCAAGGAAGCGGTTTATATCAACTTTAGTGGGGCGTAAGATGGATCCACCGTGTAAAGGTCTTGAAAGTAGCAAACAACCTTTGCAATTTCCTGAGGGTCAGTACATACCTGACCATCTTGCCCCAGGTTGATTCCTGTAATGAATTGTGAGGACTCTATTTTCTGGATATGCATAACAAGTAACTTGCCTGCTCTTTCCCCCATCTCTAGATATTTAAATTTGGTTCTCTGAAGAGCCAGCTCGGCTCTTTGAGACATTAATCCTGCATACTGGGCCTGCAACTGATAAAGCCTGGTCCACATATCTGTCGAGGAGGAGCGGGATAGGCTGTGTTCCAGGCTTTTAATGGATGCAAGGAGGATGTCCATTTGAGCCCTTTGACGTTGGGCTCTTTTGGAAGCCATTCTTATAAATTCTCCCCTTAAAGAGCATTTTAAAGCTGCCCATATCAGATCATATTTAGCAACTGAGCCCTGATTACTATTGAGGAAAAAGGTAATAAAATCCATAATATGCCCCAAGGAGGTATTATCTCACAATAGCTGGTTATTCAGCCGCCACTGAGGGGACCGCTTACCTCCTGCTCCTAACCAGAAATCCATACTAACAGGCGCATGATCAGACAGGACTCTAGCCGATATTTCTACCTGTGAGACCCCAGACATTGCAAAAGAACTTATTAGTAAATAATCAATTCGAGAGTAGGTTCTGTGTGCTGTAGAGAAAAAGGTATATTGTCTCTCTGAAGGGTTAAGGACCCTCCACACGTCAACCAGCGCAGCACCACTAATCAGGTCTTTCATAGCTCGCTGCGCTGGAGAAAGGCCACCTTTCTCCCGGTCAGACCTGTCTAGATCTGTCTGGAGTACTAGATTCCAGTCCCCGCCTAGTATGGTAAGCTTTGGTGGGTTGGTCACCACTATGTTTAATAAGTGTACAAAAAATGAGGGGGAGTCAGTGTTCGGACCATAGATGGAGCCAAGCAGGACCGGGTAAGATTCTAGTATGCCATGTACTAGAATATAGCAGCCCTCTGGATCCCAGATTTCTTGAGTTGATTTGAAAGAAACATTCTTTGCTATTAATATAATTACCCCACCTTTATCCGTTGCTTTCCCTGATCCAAAAACTTGCCCCACCCATGACTTTTTAAAAAGGAGGATATCCTCCCTCTTCAAATGGGTTTCTTGGAGAAAAACTATTTTTGCTTGCAGCTGCGACAGATGTTTCAGGATTATTTGTCTTTTAACCCTATCCTTGGCTCCTTTAATATTCCAACTTATAAAACAGTATTGACTACTCATATTCAGGAATGGCAGCATAAGGAAAGGGAAGGGCAAGCAAAAAGCTGGAGCCAAGCAAAGGTCGTAGCCCTTGCTTATCACATGCTACTATTTCAAAATTAAGCTGCAATTTCAATAAGAAAGCCGAGATGAGCTTTATTTTACTCTTTGACCTGGAGTACTGATAGTGTGTAGTCTCCCCCCCCACCAATAACAACCCCATCAACCTCCCCATAGTCATCAAACTTAAAACTTGTAAATCCCAACTTAAAAAACCACCCCCAGTTCAAGTTAACTGCACTCCAACCCTCTGATTGCCACATGATGTTAAAAAAGAGGCAGACCTAAACATAACAATCATGTCCCCTGGAGCCCCCCCCCCAAATTACCCGTTTATATGAGCGCCCAGGAAGAAATATTGTCTAAATATGTTTCTGTTCTACATTTATCTATATTTAATATATTCCTGTCAGACCCCTAGTGCAAAAGTTCCGGATACCAATAATTTAATAACACTAGGAACACTCAATAATATCCTGTTATTTAACCTAATAGGCTTCGTCCCAACAGTATTGCGGTCTGACTTAAATCCATATCTAAGCTATTCTAAACAGATTATTTAGTGAGTCTTATAGTAACAATAATAGTAATAGTGTCTTTGCTTGTCAACAGGTCAGGGAGAAGGACCCTGAGCAACGATCAGACCTTGAGACCTCCTGATCAATAGCAGTTCAACATGTTTTAGTCCAAAGACTGGTTGTGTAAATCATTCAATTAAGTTATATAATCTGCGATCTACGGAACACAGGCTAACATCTCTAATCAAATTCCGTTGAATGGCACGTCTTAGAAAACGAGAGCTGAAAAAATTTGAATGGGAGCAGGAGTCTCTAGGTATCCTTAACCGCTCTGCTTCCTTTTTTGGCTCCTATCTGCGCAGGTAGAAAACCTCAAATTCCTCCCCCGATGTATAAGACCTCTGTATAAAGGCGAATCTTGTCGTGTTATCATACCCTAAGTCGCATTTCTCGCCCTAGAAGGAGCATTTCAGTGTTGAAATAACTTCGAGAGTGCCACTTTCGCATTCCTAGAGGCTCCTGAGTCCAAATGAAGATCTGCTTCATAACATCACTTCTCGAGATGTAGACCTAGTCAGCAAAAGGGGAAAGTAAATCTAGACCTCACTCCTGCTTGTCTTCATTGCATAGGTGTATTAGATGATCCAAGCTGGAAAAAAAAAAAAAATTACTCTTGTAAGTTCACTTATACAGATCTGGGAGAAACTCTTTCAATTCTTGCAGCACCTGTGCAGGGGAATCAAAGGAGAACCACTTGTCCTCATGTTTAACCATAAGAATAGCTGGATACTTAACACGAAACGGTTTAGCAGCTGCCGTCAGTTTAGAAACTAAAGGGTGAAGCTCCTGTCGCCTTAGACGGACCGAATGGGGGAGATCCTGCGTGATACGAATATTACGACCTTCCCAAGTCACCTCGCTGATTTTCTTGACCTTCGCTAGTATATGCTGTTTGTCCAGGAAGTTTAATAGCTTAAATATAATCGGTCTGGGAGGTTGACCTGCTGCTGGTAAGGGGCGTAATGCCTGATGGGCTCTTTCAATTATATACTCCCCCTCCACTTGGAGATGGGCCAGCTATTTTAGCACAAAACTTTTGCAAGAATGGAATTGAGGCATTCCCTTCCTCTCTCTCTCTGGTATTCCAATAATTATCAGGTTGTTTCATCTGCTACGCCCCTCTAGGTCTTCTAGCTTGTCTTCTAGTTTCTTTATCCTGCGTGCCACACTCACAGTTTCTAATCCCGCTTTTTCTTGTTTCTTCTCTAGTGAGACTATTCTAGGTTCAGAGTCTCCGACTCTCGTTGACAAAGATGCCACTGAACTTTTGATCATTTGAAGATCCTCTGAAATTGCGGCGACGGCCGCCTGGAGCGGCTGCGTGATTTCTAGGAACCTCTCCTCCAAGAGGGCTGCTGCTGTTGCCGGCATTTTCGGCAGGCTAGAGGCTTGCCACTTAGGCCATTTCGTGGCCTTGTCTTTCTCTGGCATGAGAGGCGGGCAATGCCTCGGTGGCGCTTTCTTCATAAAAATCTCCATTCAGAACTAGAGCTTAAGCTTCGCAATTAAGTTGGCACACCAATTAACTAGCTGAGAAAGCAGATTTAGCTTGCAATTGGTGTTAATATTGAATAAATAGCGAGTGGAGGACGGAGCTCCAGGGACATGCTGCTTCAGCTCAGGCTGCCATCACGTGACCCCGGAAACAGGTTAATTTTGTTGAAATGGGCCTCACCCATCATTCTTACAATGTCTCACTGGATGCAGGCAGCTACAAAAATGGTTTCTTATGTTAGAGTTTTTTATTGGAGGAGGGGAGCTCTGTCAAAATTCCAGGAGGTCCGGGACCCTGCGTTATCTGTTGTTGGGGTGGTAGATAGATAAATTTGTCAGTTAAGGAACAAGGATGGATTTTTAGTTAGTTTTATTGGTTTCAGTAGAGATGACCAGACGTGTGCTGCCATGTTGGACCCTTTATAAGTTTTTTGTGGCTTGTTTATGTTTTACAAAGTTAACTATGTATCAAGATTTGTATTCTCCTGTTGAAGAGTTTATTGAATTTACATTGTGATTTTGATATGTATATCTACATATAAATCTCAATAAAATATTCCTATACAAAAAAACAGTTGAAGAGCTAAATAACAGCAACAGACACACCAAAGGCAATGTCAAGAAATGTAATCCAATATGCAGCTACACGGTCAGATGTGTAGTGTGGAAAATGAGCGTAGACAAGACACTGGGGTAGGGTCCCACACAAAGAAATATCCCTGCTGCTGTTCCAGTCCGACCCAAACCTGTGCCCTCTGTGCACAGGTGAAGGAGACAAGGCACCCTGACACAGAGCAGGGGACAGCACACCAAAGGACACACTGCAGGAGGTCACAGGGGGATGGAAGTTACCCACAGCAACAAGGGGAAAGCAACAGACAGGCTCTCACACTGATGCCACCCAGCCAAGTAATGTGGGGGAAGGGGACAGCCACAACCCAGAAGGTGGCTGGCACGCACACAGGAGATGCTGGGGACACATGGAGAACAGAATGTGACTGCCCACAGGAGCACACACCCACTATGGCTAGAACACTGTATAAGCAGATGTGCAGGCAAAGATACTACAGGGGGAGCACTGGAAAACTCCCGTGCCACGGGATAGGCAAGGATGTCACCCACCAGGGTGATGCAGGTGATCAGTAGGAGCAATACTGCAAACCACAGAAACTGTCCAGAGGTAGCCAATACCTAGAACTAAGAGTGGTGTCCCAAATATTTGACAACACTCTGTAACCTAAGCAATTATTGTCTACTAAGTGACTGTACCCTGTCCAACCTCAATTCTTATGTACACTTTCATATAATGTCAATAGCCCTCCTACTGTAGTAAGGCTGCAACATTGTATTCATGTCTTTTGATAACTGTCTGTCTATCCTCACTATGTCATATTGTTTGTATATTTGTCATTGTAACCTCCTGGGTCATTCCTAAAAAGACATTTTCTGTCTAGTGAGCTTACCTGAGCAACAAAAGCTAAATGCATACATAAAGAAAGACACAGTACACCAGATCACAACAGTCAAAATTATATTATCATAAAAAACAACAGAAACATTGTACATAGCAAATATATAAAAAACAGCAAAAAACAACAAGGGGGGGAACTGGGTGGGTGAAAACTGGGACAGGGCTAAATAACAGGGGTATGGTGGTGGCTACTGTGAATTCGCAGATGGCTGACAGGCCCTCACCAGCTCCTCCAGAAGCTGAACAGTCTATTCCCCCAGGCGCACAAACTGCTTCTGCCGCTCCATAATGAAGCGTGTCTGGCATACAAGGGGCTGAAGGAGGTCATCCCAACCTTCATTCTCCTCTGGCTGTCATGCCCACACTGATGTGTGATGCGTGCCTATGGGGGTACAGAAGCCCATGTAAGTATGGTGTGCTGACACTGTGGAGCAATGAAGAGCCCAGAATGTGACCCTAGAGAATGACAGCATGTCCCAACTAGTATGCCCATACACTCGAAAATAGAAACAGTGCAGATACCACTGGACATGTGCCAGTATGCAGCATCCTATGACTCCTTGGTACCTGCATGCCCTACTCACACAGACATGAAAGCCAGTATGGCCATTGCCCCCATTACCACCAACTGGATGCCACCCCATGCAGTCCCGATGCTGCCTGAGAAATAGTACTGCCACACAGCCCCCCCACCAAGGTAACTCCCAGTCAGCACCATAGCATGATCCAATATACTGGCGCATCATACTGTCTGTGAAATGCTGCCCACTGGAACACAATGTAGCCCTATGAAGCATTGCAAAAACACAGTCATAAACCCTACAACTCCTATCCACAGGGTCAACATAATGTGGCTCGAGGACACGAATCACAGGACTGTGAAGCAGACCCAGCGCAAGTGCCCCCCGGACAGCCACTGTCCTTGTTACATGTGTGCTGTGTGGATGTGTATCAGATACTGTACCCTAGGTGATGACACACCATGGAGCTATATAGCAGTAGCAGCAACACTCCTTGGTCAGATGCTGGGTCGGTGGCCACAGTGTGCAGCACAGCGCTAACATGGTGGTACAGTGGAACAGCACAGTGCAACATGAGTGGTATGCATGGCTGTCTCATGGCACACACATGGCCACACCACCGTGAGCACACAGCATCTGAATCATGCAGCATCATGGCCAGACCATTGGCATGTCATGCGAATGATGCATGCTGTGGGCATACACACAATCACAGGAACCATACAATATACCCACCCATTATGACACAGTCATGAAGACCACAAACCCGCCATACAATGTATATACTGCACACATGCCATGGCATATGTATAGGTGTAGCACAACACAACCCAAAGGAGGAGACAGCCGCAATCAACAATATACAACTGTAGAATGGTAGCAGATGAACAATGCACAGCACACAAGGTGAATACAGTGGGAGAACAGTGGCTCACACACAGCCCAGTGTTGTTGAATGTACATGCTCATGGTGGACCGTAGGCCACCAGGTGTAGTCCAATGCACAAAGTGCAAGGAGGCAGACATGTCCATGGCAGCATGTCACAGCCTCATATGTGGTACTGGGCCACTGAATGACTAACATGCATCCCCTCAAAGTGCAGATGCAGGACAGCAGGACAGCAGCACTAAGGAGGATGTGTGCCCATGTATGGGAGAGCTACATGCAGAGTAAAAGCACATGGTCCGGTCATACATGACACATCATGTTACAGCAGTGCAGGATTGTGAGCTGACATGTGCATACACATCACAGGCTCACAGACTGTGTGACCAGTGGAATCACTGGCCAAGTGCACTGTTACACAGGCTGCAGTAGGTGTGTGTGATGCCATGCCAAGCAGCACTGCATCATGGGTACCCTGTGGCCATGTGCCCCTGGGACTGGTGACATGACACAGGGTAAACGCACATATGGTGGTGACACTGTGCTGTTAAGGGGTACCATACATGCCCCACCCAGCAAGGAATGCAACATATATAAACCACATAGGAACATACTCACATGAGGCATCCTGCTGTCCATCACCTCTGTCCTGAGCCTGCTGGCCATGAGCCACAGTCCCCTGGCTGTGCCCTTGCTGCTGCTGTCCCCTGGCAGTGCAGTCTGCAGAGTGATGGGTATAGAACAGTGCCAGTACCCACATGCATATCAATAATAACCTCCCCCAACGGTGCCAGTGACACTGTGCGCAACCATCAAACAGTGTACTGTGTCCCATCTCAACCAGCATGTGGCATATGGGACACATATGCAACGTTGATTCAATGTACTGTAGTGGTCCATGTACAGCACACATGCTAGGCAATCTGACATCATCTGGAGGAGCAATGCACAGACAACAGTGGGATGGACATGTACACAGCTGCGTGCAGCCAGCATATACGCCCTGTGGATGACAGACAACCAAATGGCACCCCTGACAGTATACCCCCAACACACAGCACGGATGGGCCACACCTGTGACCCACCTGTTCCCCTCAATGGACCGTGCCACACTGTCAATATGTACCGGGGCCATTGATGAGCCCATAGGTCCTGTATGGCAGTATGACCATGGTAGACTGGGGATATGGTGGCACAGTTGTGGCTAGCACACACCACACAGACAGTGCCACTACAGTGCCCAGTACTGTGACTGACATTTGCATTGGCTGACCAATGGATACAGCAGGGCCCAATGTCATGTGGCCTGTGGAGCACATGGACACGTCGCAGTGAGCCCATGGAACATAACCAGCAGCTATCCGTCACACACAGGCATATGTTTGCCCACACTGGGAGGATAGTACCAACATATGCGGCAGTGGTCAATAACAGTCCTTGCCCTGTCACACAGCGTGCATCATGTCCACCCGCAGGGAGGACCCAATGTCACCATGCCAGAAACACAGGCAGCAGTGTGTCTGCTACCTACACACATGGCTGGACAGTGTGTGGTGAATAGGACCCCCAACACAAGTCCTTGTCAATGTACAGAGGTGTGGCTGGACAATTCGCTGTTGTACACACACCATCCAACTGCACAACCCTTGTAACACATATGTGCACATGTCCAACATGTGCTACACTACCAATGATGGAGCACAGTGATACCTGTCACATGATACTGCTGTGCACATCACATGTACTACCACATATACAGGCACTGTTGACCCACACACAGAGACCAATGTACCCATAGTGGCCTACACACCCCAATGCATGAGAATGACTCTGTAGCATAATAGGCATGTGTGCAGTGACCTGTCCTGCAAACATGTACCCACATGTGTACAGTGTTCATCATGCCTGCTAACACACCCTTTGACATGCATAATGCTGGGCTATGAAAAATGTGTCCACTTACCTGGCACAGGCGCAGTACCATCACGCACCATGTGCCAGAACCTGTGCAGCCTCTGCCTCTCTCTCCATGGCAGGTCCACATACAGATGCCTTCACTGCTCCCCTGTGCAGCGGATGCCAGTGTGGGCAGTGAAGTGGTGCACCACAGATGCCCACACCTCATGCCAAAGCATATCCTCCTTGTGCATCTCTCCAAAAAGCTGGTGCTCCCTGGCAAGCACCAGCTGCACCATGTTAGCCAGCTCCACCTCCCCCAACCACTGGTCCCTCTGATCCACCATGCTGAGCCTTCTCCTGCTCACCATAACTGCACAGACACTGGAAGAAGCACCACCCTAACACCACTGTGCATGGAATGATGTCCAGAACACAACTGGAACTGCGCATAACTTAGCACAGGGCTATTAAAGGATGGCACCGCACAAAATACTATAGCACCGCACTAACGTGAAATGGCCCCACTGAGCATGTGTGACCCATGCATGACCTTCCCAGTGATTACATCATTCATTGTGCATACATGTTTAGAGCAGTGCAAACACAGTTTGTCTGGCACAATTCAGATAGTGCTGTGCCACCGCGCTAACTGTTTGCCGGGTGCAAACACATTTGCCAGGTACAATTACATGCAATATTCAGAGGTGCTATGCAAATGAGTCTACTTAAGCAGTCAGAGTGCAAACCACCACATTAGCATTTTATTATGAATTGATTTGCATGCATTACCATGTGTTGATTGCCTGGGCTATTTCAGTGGGGACACAGCACCACCTGCACAGCTCACTGGAACTGCAAGCAGTAGTCTGACATCTGTGATTGCAGCAGTAGGCCTCACCATGTCCCTGGAAACATGTTCCAGAAGAAAGGGTAAGTGCTTGTCAGGCGATACACATTTATCAGGGTCTGCAACAGTGTGTGTATTCTGCTACAGTGACCTTGGACTACAGTATTGGATGGGGAATATATGTGCTGTATTTTTTGTCAGGTACTGCCGAATGATGCTGTCACACAAACACCAGGCCTAGCTGGCAGGTGTGTACTAACTGTGTGCTGCACTGTCCTACTGTTCTGTAGCATGTACTGTATATGCTGTGACAATGGCACTGGAGTCGCACAGTATGACACACAAACAGATGCCCATGTGCATCTACAGGTATGCTGTACATGTCATTGGGGGGAATGTCACGACACACAACACAGGCATACAGGTCCCATAGCAGATCTCTGACACTATAATGTGGATGTGTACCCCATGCCATGCTGTGCAACGACCAGGACACTATGGTCACAAGCCAACAACATAGGTCTGTGCATGCAACCCATATCCCACAGGGGTTGGTGTAGTGCCACAACACAGGGCCTGTTGCAGCCTGCACAATGCAGACTGCTGCTGATATATATGTGGCACAGAGACATTAGTAGGTGTCCCCCACCCATGGATGGACATGTGGGGGCCATTGCTGGGCAGGGACAGCCTGGGGGGGACCCCCTACATCCCTGTGATGCATGCCCACAACCAAAGCCACGGTGTGGCCTATTGGTTGTGTATAAAGCTACCAACAGTCCCTATTTTCCAAAGACGTCCCTGTTTTAGGCAGCATGTCCCAGTGTCCCCACAAGTTTTGTAAAATATCACTTTTGTCCCTTTTTTTGCATACTTGTCCCAGTTTTGTCCCTTTTTTTTGGCTGGCTGATAATCCATGAGTGACAGTTATTTCAGCACCACTGTGGTGCTACTTAGGCTGGACAGCAGTTTACAACTTTAACCCCTGCACCTGTGTTGCACTGCAAGCATGTCAGTGGGAGCACAGTAAAGCATGTTCCTTCCTGTTAGATCATACTGGGTAGTAGTGCAAACAGGGGCACATGTGGACATCTGCCTGCCAGCAGTTGAGAAGGACTCCAGACAGAGAATAGACTGGCAGCGGGGAACTAAGGTACCCGAACCTGATCAGCTGTAGGGAGGTGTATAAAAACAATCTGGTGAGGTGGTGGGAGTCACTGAAGTGAAGTTTGCCCAGCAAATGAGGTGAGTGTGAGCAGGTTGGATGGGACTATCAGGAGGAGCAATACATGCAGCTCGAATGTCTGATCACAATTTAACACAGGTTTGTTTCTAATGAACTTTCTGTACATCATGATTTGGAACTTGCTACAGCATAATGATGTTTGTTTTAATCTGAATAATTGTTACTGGTGTTACTGTGGGGCGGCATGGCCAGAGCAAGCAGCAAAATGTAATTGATTGTGCACAGCATTGCCTGCGGCGGTGCCGCTGGGAGTGACGCGATGGGGGGGTGGGGATCATGGTCAGAATGGACCATCCCAGTTTTAGGCCTTGGAAAGTTGGTAGCTTTAGTTGTGTAGGATCTCACACACACCACTTACTGGACAGCCACTGACCACTGGATCATTTCCATCCCTGAACAGGTGCCTCTGGTGGCCATGAGCACCTCCAAAGCCACAAGTTTACTGAGGAGGAGCTGAAGGCCCTGGCTGATGTGTACAAGTCCAGGGAGCATAACATGTGGTGCTACGAGACAACAGATGCCACAGTACATGTCCTGTGGGGCAAGATCACAGCTGATGTCAATGCTGTTGGTGGCAGGGGTCGCACAATGGACACTGTACGCAAACAGTGGAATGTTCTACAGTGACATGCAAAGGATGACCTGACAACATGCCACCATGCACTGCATGCCACGGGTGGTGAGCCACAGCCATCAGAGGTTGCAGGACCTGTTGACCATGTAGTGGAGGAGGTGGTGGTGTCAACCTTCAGGACTGTGGCCATGGAAGGTGTCAAATGGCAGTGGGTGTGAGACAGATGGCATCCCACATGACATGTGAGTACATGGCTGTGCACCATCATGGTGTGCATGGGTATATCAATCAATCAATCAATCAAAATCTTTATTTACCCAGGCGATCACCATTGAGCAAGCTCATTTACAAGGTGGACCTGCAGTTTGCAAGGACGAGGGTACAGAATAGAGTACACGTAAAATATACATAAAACAACAGTAGCAAGACGTATACAACAAAATATATACAGTGTAGAAGTAAAGGTAAATAACATATACAGAGATGCCTTTATAATCTTATCCATCAATATCATGTTCATAGCCTGTAAAGAAGTCCCTGGGATATGGAAAAGCGCACGCGTAGGAGGCAGGGACGCTGGCAGAAAGATTCTGGGATACTAAGCAGGTGGTATCATGGCATAAGAGTGGGCGATGGGGGGGGTGCTGCAGTGAATACGTAGTACCGGTGGGACTGGAATGGACTGAGGTGAACCAGTAGTACCGGCGGGACTAGAATGGACTGAGGGAGGGGGGGAGTAATCTTGGTAAGGGAACACTTAGTTTGAACAGGAAGGACTTAGATTGAGCGGAAACGTCAGCTGGACA
This sequence comes from Neoceratodus forsteri, assembly GCA_016271365.2. NCBI lineage: Eukaryota > Metazoa > Chordata > Ceratodontiformes > Ceratodontidae > Neoceratodus > Neoceratodus forsteri. Next base: position 974,226,990 of record CM057450.1, on the reverse strand, counting down.
ACTAGGAATGGTGGAAACAGTTACAGAGCTCCACAAATGTTTTGGCATGCAGGTCTTGAACATAGCAAGACTAACAGGACAGCTAAGTCTCAATGATTTCTGTATCCTATTCCAAAGCGTGGGCAGGACAAAGCTTATGGCTGCTCTTCCAAAGCGGGTACCGACCCTAGGTACTTTCAGGGAAACCAGCGAGTGACTTCTCAAGGCATAATTCCCAATCAGGCTTAGTGGGAGACAGCCAGCAATGTATTACGGGAGTTTGTTGGTGATGGCTCGGAGCGTCCAGAGGGCTGCATTTCTATACCGCCTGTGTTGAAGGGAGGGCCAACCCACAGCTGCATATAATGAACAGTGGTGGGTGGAAAAGGGGAGGCCTGTTATAAATCTCAGAGCTCTATGATACAGAACGTCCAATTTAGCAAGGTGTGAGGCTGGGCACTAGCCATATATGAAGTCAGCATAGTAAATTAGTGAGAGGAACGTGGATTGGACGAGCTGTCTTTTGGCGTCTGCGGTCAGGAGGCGATTTATTCTGAAGAAGAGTCCAAGCCTCTGCCTCAGCTTTTTCAGCAGTTCTACTATATGTTCCACAAAGGAGAGTTTATTGTCTATCCAGACACCCAAATACTTGAATTTCGGTACATATTCAAGATTTTCACCTAGTAAGGTGGAGATAAAAGGTAATGGACCAGCAGTGGCAGAATATGCCCCCTGGCCAGGTGGTGAGAATAGCATTGCCTTGGTTTTCTTGGTGTTAAGTAGTAGTCTTTTACTGAGGAGCTGGTACTGCAGGATGTGAAAGTTGGTTTGCAGGTCACCACAGGCAGCTTCAGGAGATTCGCAGCTTATGTAGAGCACAGAGTCATCAGCAAACAGGTGAATGCTTGCTTCCTTAATGCCTACATCCAGGCTGTTAATATAGATAGCAAACAGTAATGGTCCCAGTATGGACCCCTGAGGGACACCTCTTTTTATCAGTTTAAGTGAAGAAAGCTCCCCTTCAGCCTTGATTTGTTGTTGTCTACCAGTGAGGTAGTCATGGAACCAACACAAGCAGGTTCGGTCTAGGCGTATTGTTTGTAAAGTGGAGAGGAGCAAACAGTGGTCGACGGTGTTGAAGGCCTTATTGAGAGCCAGGAAAACTGCACAGATTAATTTTTTGTTGTCTAAGTCCCATTGCCAGTCGTTAGTTACTTTTGCCAGGGCCGTAATAGTACTGTGCTTTGCTCTGAAGCCTGACTGCATAGGGTTTAGTAAGTTCGATTGTCTATGAAAGATCTCAGCAAGGCATCCACAATTTTTTCTACGAGCTTGGAGAGTATGGGGAGGAGGGAGATCAGCCTATAGTTATTTAGGTCACAGGGATCCCCTGATTTAAACAGGGGGATGACATGAGCAACTTTCCATAACTGAGGGAGGGAACCTTGCGATAGGGACAGGTTGAATAAGTGAGAGATAGGTGCGGCAAGGATGTGATAAGCAATTTTCAAGTAATATGGGTCAAAGAAGTCAGCCCCGGCCTTTTTTTTAGTGTCCAATTTTAGGAGAAGATCTTCAACTTCCTTTACGGAGGTGGGTCAGAATGAAAAGGTTACGATATTGTTACTCGGTTCCAGGAGCTTAGTGTTAATCTGTGGGAGTAGTCTGCTTACCGGTCCGTTATCGAATGCTAGGTCTGCAGTGGCAAAATGATTGTTGAAGGTCTGCAGGATTTTGTTTCTGTCATTGATTATAGCATTGTCAGTGGTAATTTTGGAGGGAAGCACATTTCCTGGAGAATGACCAGTCAGTTCTTTTAGTGTGGACCAGAACTTGGTATGGCATTTCGACGCAGAATCTAGTTCAGATCGGTAAAAATTGGCCTTGGCCTCTCTGACCATCTTAGTGCAGGCATTTCTAGCTGTCCTGAAGAGACACCAGTCTTCGTCTGTGTGTGATTTGCGAGCCTTTTTTCAGAGTTGATCTCTTTTTAGTAAGGCAGCCTTGAGGTCCGCTGAGAACCAACGACATGTTCTAGCTTTTGTATGTGCTTTTACCAGAGCATGGTTATTTAGGGCACTGATTATAATTTAATTGAAGATGTCATAGGCATTACTCACCGATTTAGCAAGGTAAAAACTCTGCCAGTGCAAAGAGTTTTTTAATTCATTGAAGTATGCAAAAGGATCAAAGTTTCATCTGGACCTTTTATTGGAAAATTTAGATGTTGGTGAGGGTTTAGCGTCAGTTCTTAAACCAGCAATAAAGCAGTGGTCACTAACATCAGCTGAAAAAATTCCGGCATGGGAAAAGGAATATGGTTTGCTTACAAGAAGGACATCCAATAGGGTGCTGTTCATTGGGTTTTTCTTGTTAATGTGAGTTGGTTCAGTAATAAGTTGTGTGAACCCGTGGGAGTCACAGAATTGCTTCAGGGGTAACGAGACCTTAGTCAACCAATCATAATTAAGGTCTCCTAGAATAATTGTTTCAATGGAGACAGAGCCCATAATAGATGACAGATGGGACAGGAGCTGAGGCCCCACGGCTGGTGGTCTGTAACAGCCTATGACACGGAAAGCCATTGATGGGGAAAGTTCAACTTTAAAGGACAAACATTCGAATCCACCTGCAATTGAGGTAGAGTCTAGGGTGGACACTGAAAATTTGTTTTTGATGTAGATGACTACTCCGCCTCCCCTGGTCTGCCTATCGGCTCTAAATAGGAGGTAGTTAGGGATGTTAATCTCTCTATCTGGGGTGGATGCCCAAAGCCAGGATTCAGAGAGCACAAGTACGTCTGGTACGGTATGAGTAATCCATGCCTGGATTGATGTAAGTTTCTTTAAAGACTGCAAACATTTGCATGCATAAAGCTGACTCCTTTCAGTCTTGTAAGGTTGGATGGAGATGAGAGAGCTTTTGTGGGACCAGGGTTGAGTTCAACATTACCTGAACACAAAAGTAGTAGGAACACAATTTTCCTTAGGGCAGCGAGGAGTAGCTTGAAAGCATGAATCTTTCTGCATCTAGTATAAGTTTGGGTGAAGGGGTCCGGAGTCCAAAGTTTCCCCTTGTGCTGACCTAGGGACACGTAGCCTATGGTCCATCCAGTATAGCACCAAGACGTGTAGGTTTTGGGTGGGTGGGGTGAAGGGCCACATATTGGTAACAAGGTAGCGGTCCCACCTCGAGGAGATTCCACAAAGTGAGAAGGGTGCGGAGTCATGTGGTGGCAGCATAAGTTATACGTAGTATTAATATAAAGGCAGTCTAGCAGTGGTAGGCATGACTCTATGTTGGGTCGATTCTGCTCGAATGGTCTGTCACGTGGGGTACCATACATAAGCAGGTAAGTAATTGAAACCACACGAGGACTGCCATGATTGCCCAATGTGTTAACAGGGTGCGAGTTGCACCAAGACTCACTAGCTAGGTTCTATAAGTCTCAAGGATCACTGCTTCATGTTAGACTAGCTAAAAGAGACAGAGATCGATGGTATGCAAAGATACATGAAAACAGCCTGATGGCGCAGATGTCTTAAGGATTTATCTTCAACAGGCAGGGGTATCCTACCAATTACGCTTCAAGAAGAATATCAGGGAATTGCTTGGAGGAGACAAGTGAGCTCAAGAGAGGATCACCCCTTTAAGAAGTTACAGAAATGAGAGCCCCTTTAAGCAGTTGCTGTAATTGACTAGTGTGAGGCCTCAGGGGTTGTGGATCACTGGGGAAGTGTACTTAATAAAGTAGGGAGGAGGGGGGGGGGTCAAAAAAATTGCCCAGAGAGCAGTATAGCAAGGCAGTGGCCAAGCTATGTTTTGAAAAAGGCACCTTGTGTGCTTCCTTTCTCAGTGGAGATCTGCAGCATCCAATTGGGAAGCAGCCACAGCCCCCAGGAGCCAGTCCAATTATGGTGATTGAAGCCTGACAGCTCCGAGCTAGGAGCTGACCAAATGTACCTGCTTTCCTTGGTCAGGGGGTGGTGGGCTGGATGCAGAGGTCCTGCCGCCAGCAGGTAGCAGCGTCAGGGCCACTCAGCTGAAGTGGAGAGCCTTGTTTGGGCTTGTGTCTAAAATACAGCAGAAAAAAATGGCGGGCCGTTAGTTAAAAAGCCAGAGACAAAGGTCAAGTAAATTGGTGGGAGGACCCTGGCCAATTTAGTGCTCAGGGCAGGAGTAGGTGCAAATAGTGGGAGAGAAAGGTTCCTACAGAGAGGTCTGGTCAAAGGTGCCAGGTGGGAATTTAGCAAAACAAAAGGCTGATTCAGGAGGTTGGCGGGGGGAGGCCCTTCAATGGGACCAGGGAGAGTTGGGAAGGAGGCGTGTGGTGGAAAGGACTCAGGGTAATATGGGATGGGTAGAGAAGATGGCCCAAAATGCCAGGCAATATTTACAGAATGTGCTGGTTCAGGGGGGTGTCAGGAGAGGGAATCAGGGGTCCAGTAGATGGCAGAGAAATATTGTGGGGAATAAGGATGAATGAGAGGAACTATGATGGGAAAAGTGTGGCAGAGCAAACAACAGGCAGTGGTCAGTTCTAGCTATTCTACAATACTGGGCAATTAGCAGAAAAAATTCAGTAGTGCAAGTAGTAAGCTATATAAACGTCAGGCAATCAGTTAAAGTTCGCTACAACTCTGCTAGGCAATTCCTACATATACAGTGCAATAGTTTAAGGTAAAATGTTTAAGCAATAGAAATATTCAGTAGTGCAAGACATAAGCTATATAGAAATCAGGCCTAGCTAATACAGCAGGCTAAACAGCCAAAAATTACAGGAGGAGAGAAAAAAAAATATATATATATATATATATTTCCACATGAGCAGTAAATTCAGCAGAAAAATTGTCCAGAGAGCAGTACAGCAAGGCAGTGGCCGAGCTATGTTTTGAAAAAGGTGCCTTGTTTGCTTCCTTACTCAGTGGGGATCTGCAGCATCCAATCGGGAAGCAGCCACAGTCCCCAGGAGCAGCTCAGCTCTCTATGTGCAGCTCTGCTTGTGTTATGGCACAATGCAGCCCTGGCCAGTGCACACGTGTGCATTGGGATGGCCTGTGTGCTGCATGGCACTGTCTGTGGTTGCTGCACTACCAGCATAGCAGCATGTGCCAGACTCACACAATCTTGTAGTACTCTTTGTGAGACTGTGGGTAATGATGGAACGAACACACCTGTCAGGATCCAAACAAAATGGTTTATTCTTGTAGCAGAATAAAAAAAAAAAAAAACACCAGTGGACTGAGAAGAAAAAATGGAGAAAAATTCAATTCAATAAACGAGAGAATCACAGTTAGCAACACTGTGCATAGTACCACCTAGAAGAAGGCTAGGGGAACTCATAGGGTCACCACCGCACAACAGACTGACTAATGTTGAGAGCAGAGCTCTTATAGACAGGCTGAGCTCCTCCCCTTTTTAATTCAGAAATAAAACAAGCTTTAAATGCTTTGGAAATGATATATCAGCACATTTTCATTGCTTTTGTACTTCACAATAATTACTGTAACTTCATGCATATTTACAGTTAAAATATAGCACGAACACTTGCCGCACTACCACAGGGTACAGGACCCTCCCACAAGCTTTTGTTCTATTAAAGATGGAGAGAAAGGGACAGCCAGCTCTATAGAAAGGCAGAAGGCTGAAGAGGGTCCTGTGGGTATCAAAAGTGCACCAAAACAAGAGGCATTTTTTTCAGGTAATTACCCCATTTTAAATCTTTTTGGGATGTGTCTCTTTTTACCTATTTTAGGACACTTCTGTTATCATCTTCATTAATTCTGGGAGGCAGTTTTAATAAGCAAATAAACCAACAAGTGCAATGCTCTAAACAGCTGTGTGTGACTCATTTTGGTCTGGTTGGCTGCTGAGAAAAACCTCGCAAGTCCTGGGAGTGAGCCATGCAGCGTTTGTGATGGGAAATTGCAGAAGACAAAACAGGCAGGACCCAAACAGGCAAGAAATTACTTTACCAGAAAGCCTGCAGTCAAATAAGGGGGAAATAACTAACTGACTAGCCACTTTAGCCCAAGTTTGATACTTTTGTTCTTACCAATTTGCCCCCCCAGGCTACGGAAATGGCTTAATTCTAAGATAAAACATTCACACGATCGTGCAGGTATGTCGGAGACGATCGTGAGTGAACATGTGCACAATCGAGCAGGAACCCAGTCGTTAAGCTCAGAGGGAAGGGACTGAGCATGTGTGTACCAAAGGGACCAGGAAAGGAAATGAAACAAGGGATAGCTAGAACATCTACAGGTGGCCTTCCTGTAGATGCGGAAATTTAGACAGGAAAGTAGAAAGCATAAGAACAGAAGAGCAGTGCTGTTGCAACAGTCTTAAGGGGAAGAAAATAAAGATGGTCTCTTAGCGTACACAGACCCTGCGACACTCTGCACACAGCTGCCCTGTGACTATGCACATAGTGTGTATCACAGCTGCAGGTGTTCTATCAACGTGTGGTGTTGCATATTGCCATGTGTGTCACTGGTGCATTGACTATGCCATGCCTGTTGGTGATGGTCTTCACGTGTGTGGGGTGTGGGATAAAGTGATGTTAGGGGTGGACTTGCTTGTAGGTTCAACATTCCATCTGTAGGTGTCCATGTACCCTGGATGTGTGGGTGTGTGGGTGTGTAGGTTGTAGTCATCTGTTTTATGCTGGCACTGGGTGACATAGGCAGCATTAGTGGGGTATGCATGTGCTAGCACTGGTACAGGTACAGGACCACTGTGTACTGTGCAACACACTGACAGTGTTCTTCTCTGTCCACAGCATGGGGAGATGGAACCCCCAAGGGAGGTCGACCTGGAGGAGGACACTGGGCCATTCACATCAGGTGTCCAGTGGCAGGTGGCACATAAAGGAGGGGGAGTCCTTTGACACCTTACTGGATGAACTCTGCAACAGTGATGAGGACAGCTACATTCCCCCTGGGGACTATTAAGCTGCCATTGCTGCAATGGGGGGTTCTCCCCATCAGAGATGTCTCTCAACACCCCTGACCAGGCAGGGGCCGACACCAGGGGTTGGCCATCATGGCCACCACACAGTTGCCCACCAGGCACACTGTACAATCTGTGCTGGCAGGGTTCCTGGAGGGTCATGCCTCCTCTACCTCAACTGCCAGCATCACCCCGCCAGCTCCCATATCACATGGCCCACCCCGCCTACCCAATCCCACAACATGCATCACCCCACAGCAGGTGAGGCACTGCCACCACCATCCACACAGGGTGTGGGGTGCACACACACCCTCATGACGCCCATACCCACAGTTACCTACTGTCTTTGGTAACCATGCCCCCCAGAGGCAGGATAACTTGGAAGCCTAGCAGCTCCTCTGGGATGCAGTGGACTCACAGTCCACTGCACAATGGGAACGCATGCATTCTGGGGAGAAATGCACAGGAACTGGTATGGCTCCGGGAGACCCTGCACACTGACCTGCACTGTGCAGAACAGCATGTGGAGGAGCATGAGGCATGCTTCATGCTTCCTGAATGCCCTCCACCAGGTGTTTGGTGACCTAACTGGGGCAGTGAGGGACATCACTGGCATGGTGTGGGAGGCTGGGCTGGCCAGGCAGCAATACCACACTGGCATGCACCATCGGCATGTGAGTACTGCCCCCCAGCAGCGCGTCATCAGCACATAGTGGCAGGTTGCAGTCAGCTAGCACTGCTGCAATGGTGTTGTCTGTGGGCACTTTCCAAACCTCTGGGCGATGCCTGGCCTTGGCATTACCCAGCCTGAGGCATGGGCGTGGCCATGCCAGGGTGTCACCATCCCCTCAAGCATTGCCCTACAGCTCCTTGATCCACATGACTCCTCCTACACGGACTTACGGTAGGTCTTCTGCCTGGACCTGTGGTGGTAGCAGGCTTTGATGTTGTGTGCTGAACCTTACATTTCCTTTCCTCACTTGAACCCTTCTGACGCACCCTGTTGTACTTGCCCACACTCCACCCCATCCCTGTATCACCACTGTAGCATCCTGTATTACTGTTTTTTGTTGTATGCATTCTTTCATAATTTTTTGTTTGTACATATTTTGACAATACACTATTGCAAGCATGTCTGTTGTCCATGTTGTTGTCATCACCTGCCCATCCCTGTCAATGTTCTGAGGATGTTCTGGTGATGTTCCTGGGACCTCCTGGCCATGTGTGGGTTATGTCTACCAAGCTGCTTCACTGTTCCATGCACCTCTGTCTCCATGTCACTGTCAGCATGTTCCTCAGGTTCTGGCAGGTGTATTCTGTGGTTGAGCACCATCTTGTGTAACATACAACAGGCTAGGAAAATACAACATGCCTTCTCAGGGGTATATTGTAGAGCACCACCTGAATGGTCCAGGCATCTGAAGAGCATTTTGAGCATGCCAAAGACACGCTCAATGATGTTACTTGTTATGCTGCATGCCTCATTGTATGTCTCCTTGGCCACATTTGCTGGCTGAAGGACTGGGGTAAGGAGCCAGGGTTGCAAGGGATAGGCACTGTCCCCTGCAGGAAACATTACCAAATGTTAACACTTGTTCACTGTGTAGCTCACCCTGTGCACTTGGCAACCCCTACTGTGTTGGTCATTCAGTGTACCTGTACACCCTCACCTCCCCACTCTCCCCTATATATTTCTTGTGGGTGCAGTATTGTGGCACTGTCCCACCTTTGTGGGGAATTGTAGTTGTGCCTGCTGCAGTTACTCATTCACAAGATGCCCACTGGGTATTTGGCTGCCCTCAAATGCCTGGCACAGCTGCAACTGGTGAAAATGAAGGAACCAGCACTCCAGGACAAGCTTCAAGGATTTATTCCAAGTATAGTAGAGAATCAAACATCAAAGGACGCAGCAAACATAGCCCCAGCTCTTCGACCATTAGGTCTTCATCAGGGGGTGTGTCCACACATTGTAACCAATCATCCTTTTAAACTCAAATTCTTAAAAAGACAGTAACATAAATTCAATTAAAAAACAGAATTTAAACAATGTCAGTGAACACTTATAGATAAGATTGTCCTGTCTATGAAAAGCAGTACATTTTATTTAAGCATATTAAAGAAATGTAATCCTACTTTTAAATAAAAAGTAAAATGACACAGACATAGAACTAAGGAGCAAGGTATTCCATGTACTAATAGTACATTAAGTACATTGCTTAAACCTCAAACATACCCAGTATCTTTTACTGATAAAATTAAGTCCTCATCGTAGGCAATATGTATAATGTGCAAAAATTTTTTCTCAAAAGATGAAATATATAGTGTTGTAAGGATCAACACGGAAAAGGATAATGAGCATAAATAAAGATATTGCCATTAAGTTTTTTGTTTAGAATACATTTGTCACAAAAGACCCCCTGGTGACTCATTTAAGCCCAATACTGGCATGATAGCAATGGACCTCAAAAGAAGAAGGTAGAAGTGTTTCCAAAAATAAGTCAACCGTGAACTAAATAATTATCAGTTAATAAGAATCAAGATACTAAATGTGCATAGAGCACATAATAAAATGAGGGAAGAATATACCAAAGCTTATTGTGTTGGGGAGGAGGAGAAACTATGGCGACATGTTAGTGTTGTCACTGTTCTCACTCCACATGTGAGATATGTTCGGAAGTTATGCTAAAGAGTGTAGTCGATAGCATGTAGTGAAACATTTTGGACTGGGATTATTAATTAAATTGTGTAAATTTAATAATTCAAAACAATGGATGGTTAAAATAAATCAGTGAGTCCAGTTGCAAGGTCATTAGCAATGCAAATACGGATAATCATCTAAAGCGAAGAGTATGCCAACAAATGGAACTTGTCTTCTAGTCCATAAATTTCTCAGGAACACGATTGTGTAGGTCTAAATGTAGATGTACACACTCATAGTGATAAGCTAACAAGGAAAAAGGGAAGAATTTGATAAATGAGACAAATTCAGAGCAAAGACACATTTCAATTCTAACCCTTAATCCAAGAGCTGAAACTAGAAGCTGCAAAAATAGAACAAAGAGCCCAACAAAGTTTAGTGTGAGTGCCACTCAACACAGTGCTTCAGTGCATTTCTTTCTTTATGGAAAGGGGTAAGATCCAACTCTTCATTAATACCATATGGGTTTAATGCTTTGAGGTGAAAAATCCATCTGCTTTCCTTCTGCAGAAGAATATTGAGTTTGACACCTCCTCTAATGGGGGGTGGTACATGTTCCAGAGCAGTGAATTTTAAACCCCTAGGATTTGAGTTGCGAGCTATGCTAAAGTGTGCTCCAATAGCGTTGGTGAAATCATTGTTATAAATAGCATGAACATGTTCCTGTATACCAGTTTTGAGGAACCGTTTTGTGCGATCAACATACTGAAGTCCACACAGACACCACACAATGTAAACAACATACATGCTTCTACAATTTAAAAATCTGTCTAGCACCACATTTAGTTTTGGGTCAAAAGAATGCATATAAAGATCACTTTCAGATACACATTTGCAAGTGTTGCAGAAGCCACATTTGTGAAAGCCTTTTGGACCTGTGTGTAGCCACATGGTAGGTTTTGGGGGTTGTGAGAAATGATTATCCTAGGAGAAGAACTAAGGCATCCCTTTAAGGTAGTGTCAGATTGAAATATGGTCCAAAATGTGTGAATTAAACTCCCAACTTGGCCCAATACTAGAGTGTAGTCAAGTACCATTGTGCATGGTGGATTCTGAACTGTTTCCTTGGGTTTAGGTAAAGCAAGGAATTCCTGTCAAGTGATTACACTTTATTACGTGCCACTGCGACTGGGGTCAGATGAAGGCATTGTGGGCACTGCCAGAGTACCATGCTAGGGCATTGATGATGATGTACCCAGTTTCATCACACACCACCTGGCAATTGATGGAGCGGTACCCATTCCTTTTCAGGAAGGTGTCTTCCACTTTACCAGGGGGTATCCTGATGGCAACATGGGTGCAGTCAATGGCACTGAGTACTGCTGGTAGGTGCACAACCCAATAGAATTGCTGCATTGTTTCTCTGCGCTCTGCTGCCATGCTGGGGAATACAATGAATTCACCAGAATGTGGCATCAGGGCATCTAGGAATTGGGCCAGAAGGCACGAGGTGGCAGACTGCAAAATGCTGATGGTGTCCCCAACCGGTGTCTGGAAGGACCTGGTGGCTAAGAAACACATTACAGCTATCACCTTTTCCTCTACTGACATGGCATGGCTGTGCTGGATGGCAGACTGTAGCTGTTCATGAAGGAGCTCACAGAGCTGCCTCAGTAGGGCCCTACTGAGTTGATACCAGCCCACAAGGTGATCACCTGTGAGTGTCTCAAACATTCTGTTTGCAGCATATCTCCTCCTTGGCCTATAGAGTGGCCAGGTTGGCCTTCTTCCCTTTCATCCTCCTCGATGACTGCAGCCACCAGATGCACCATGATGCTGTTGTTGCATACAGCCATGTTGCCTGTTGCTGCTCTGTCCAAACCCCTCCTTGTTTTGCCCAGAGTTAAGACTACCTTTTTATCAGCGTTAATTTGTGCCATGCTGTATGTCATGCTATCACATGTTGCATGGTGCTGTGGGTGCTGAATATACCATTGCACCTGAATTCATGTCCCCGACCCTCACTTTGCCCATGCATACATTATTTTTTTGTGCTGGTGCTAACCTGTTGCACTGGCGCTATTTGGTCTTTTGAATATTGCAACCCTGCACAAACTGGGCGCAATCTGGGCACAATCTGTGCTCAGTGCAATGTTTTGAATATTGGGCCCCTGGTGTGGTGGGACACATATTTAAATTTAATTGTTTTATAGTGTCAAGGAATTATTTTCCCATATTTGATGTACTGTACACATTTGGTTTGACCAAACAATGTCTCTTAATTTGAAATCACCAGTGATTAATGATTCTCCAAGGGCACAAGCTCTACAAATTTCATTCATTATTGTTAGACTGACCTCTTCTAAAGAATCTGGCGGGCAGCAACAGTGCCTATATTTAGAGGTGATGAGTTCTTCATGCTAAATTTTAACAATAAGTTTCAGTGTCTGCATTACTTATATCTTCTTTTAAATAAAGCGTTTGATCTATCCAGGTAATGCAGATTATAACCTCTAATATTTCTACCCCAGGAATTGTTATTCTTCCACCATGTCTCAGTAACACCTGCTTTCACTGAGAGAATCTCTTATGAGTGTTTTTGGTGTGCGTGTATCAGAGAGAGAATTTAATGCAAACTGGTAGAGACCAAGAAAGCACACATCATTGTGAGATTGCAACTTCAATGAGACATACATAAACAAACTGGTGGAAAAAAACATTGAAAGTTGCACAAAATACTGTAGGAACGTATTAAAAAATGATATTACAACAAACTTTTATGGCAATGTGCCAATGAAATAGTTGGAATGTGATCATATATTTCCTTCCATGAGGCATCATCTATATCCAGGACAATGAAATCACCTTCCCCATCTTCTAGCTAAGTATTGATTTCATGTGGAAAGTCAATCTCCATGACTATGTCATCAACTGCTAATGCTGCTGTTGAGGATGTGCACTCAGAGTCATCTCCTTTGGTTTGTGTGAACACTGCTGCTGTTCGGTTGTGTGGAATGAGGTGTAAATTCATTTTTATTAACGTTAGCGTACCAGCAATCCTCAGAGAGAGGTTGGTACACCTATCAGATATGATGGCCCTTGCTGCACTGATGACCTGCTCTACACTGTTACTAGAGGGGGTGGTTCAACTACTTTATACTGTAGCTACTGATTCCAGTGCTGTCCAGTCACTAACTTTGGAGCTCCAGTGAAGCAAGTGCTTATCATTTACAGTGAAGTGCTTGGCGTCTGTCAAGTACACATCCACCATTCTTCCAGCTACATGAAATCCCATATCCTTTGCCTCCTCATGCTTCTCATATCCCTCCACACCAATCTGAAACAGTACTCACACAGCAGATTGGTTATAGTTTTGTGTTTCTGAAAGGATGGGGTTAAAGCCACATCCCTTGGTGCCCTGCCAACAGTTTGTTTCCATACTAGTGTTGCTAGTTGTCATTTAAGTAATTTTGCCATATGTACATGGCAAATCAGGAGTCCTGTTAAGTTTTGCACCTGCTCACATCCACTTTCAATTATGGAATACATCCCCATTTATAGTTGGGGTCAAGTATATTGGAGATCCCAAATTCTGATGAATGTTACAGTCCAACACCTGCAGAATATGCTCCATGAGGGCACAACTACCAGAATCTCCACAAGCTTCAAGCTGCTGCTATATAGGTGGCTGCACATTCATGACTGCCTGCCTTAGCACCTGGAGAAGTGGGATGCCTACACACCTAAAGACAAGGCACCTAGCAAGGTAGGTTTCACAACAAAGGTTAGTGGCAGCTGGTGGGAAGTGTGACCTCACCTAAAGTTGTTAGTGACAGTTCAAAAAAATATTTAAAGATGCCACACGAGGATGAGAGTGAGGAAGGGTTCAGTATAGAAGGGGAGGCTGAGAAAGTTGTCAAGTGGAGCATGAGGATATTGTGCTGCCACTCTTCCCTTCAGCCTTACCACCTCCTCCTCCCCCTCCTTCCATCAAACTTCCAGCCCCCCCATCACTCTCCTTCTTGCCAGTGACCCCTGCTGCCTTTCTCAATGCCCTCCTGGCTCTCAACCCTCTGAATGGTAGGAGCCCTTATGGGCTCGACCCCAAGCTACTACACCTATCTGCCCCTGCCATTGCCTACCCCATCTCCTCCCTTCTCAACCTCTCCTACTCTCTAGCATCTGTCCCTGGTGCCTGGGTGCACACAACTGTCATTCCCCCTTCCTAAAGGTGGTGACCCCTCCACTTCTGCAACTATTGTCCTATCTCTTTGCTCCCTAACTTAGCTAAACTCCAAGACACATTGTGCTGTCTCAACTCTCTCCCTTCTTTGATTCCTCCTCCTTTTTCATCCCCTTCCAGTCTAGCTTCTGCAAACACTCCACCACCACCTCCCTCCTCTGGTTCACTGACTCCATCCACACAGGTATGAACCAGGGCCTCCTCACTGCTGCCATTTTTGTAGATTTGGTCAAAGCTTTCAACACTGTTTCCCACCTTCTCCTCCTAGACAAGCTCAAGTCAATTGGTCTCTCAGACTCTGCTACTAACTGGTTCTGTTCTTACCTAGTGGGTAGATCTCAGTCAGTTAGAACTTGTGAGTCCTTATCCCCCTCCCCAGTTGCACTGGTGTCCCCCAAAGTTCTGTCCTTGGCCTGCTACTTTTTTCAGTTTTCCTAAATGATCTTCCTCATGCCTGCTCATGTGTGTCCATCCACATGTATGCAGACAACACTGTCATTTTTGCTTCTGGCTCCTCCTGTCCTGAGCTCACGGCCAGGCTCCAACATAATCTCCAACATGATTTTGACAATGTCTAGAATTGGTTCTTATCAAATCAGTTATACTTAAATGCCAAAAAGAGCTCTCCATGACCTTTGACATGAAGCAGAGGCTTTCTAGACTCCCATCCCTCCCATTTGTCCACATCCTAGATGGGGTCACAACTAACGGAGTGCCCTCATTTAAGTACCTTGGGGTCTGGCTTCACCAACACCTTAACTTTTAATAGCACATGGACACCATACATAAACTCCTCCCAAAAATCGGTGCACTATTTAGGAATAAAAGCTCCATCTGGCTTCCTGCCCACCAAGTTATCATCACTAAAATTATCCTTCCCATGTTTGATTATGGTGATGTTGTCTATAGTGCTGTCCAAAAGTCCACCCTTGCCAGACTGTACCCTCTTTTTCACCCCTTCTGCCATTTTGCATTGAACTCTCTGCCTTGCACTCATCACTGTTTGCTGTACTCTGCTCTTTTCCTCCCCTCCCTGGAAGATCACCACCCAATGCACTGTGCCTCTTTTATCTCTAAATTCTGACCGGCTTCCCTCCCCCCTTACCTTAGTTCTCTCTCTCTCTCCTCTCCACCCCCCCTCCTCATACAACCTCTAACTCTGGCTATCACTCCTTTACACTTCCCTCTCAAAAATCTCTCACTGGTCAGCTGCCTTCTCTTTCCGCTTTCCTAAACTTTGGAACTCTCTCCCCCTAAACATTTGCTCTGCCTCTTCCAAACACTCTCTGTCCTCCCTGATTCATAACCACACTACCCCCTCCTGTAGCTGTCCTCGACTCATAGCCCTTCCCTTTTCCTCAATCTAGTCCCTTCCCCTCCTTCTCCTTCCTACTGCCCCTCCTTTCCATCGTCACCAACCCTCCTCCCTCTCTTTTCCTCCCCCACTTGTTTCTGCTCTCTCTCCCTTCCTTCCCTCCTTCTGTGTTCCTTCCTTGTACACCTTACTCCCCACTGGTGCCTAACTACATACTGTAATGGACTGTATGTACATATGTACTATTCATTATTATTATTCAATTATGGTACATTATTGGTTATGTTACTGTTCTATTTTGTTACTTCCCCTTTTCCCCATCCCCCAGGATGCATATGGAAACAAGCTATTTTTCAGCTCAGTATGTCTTTCCTAGTGAAGCTTTTGGAAATCAGTAAATAGTCATGGACACACGAGTAATAGCTGAAAATGAGTAGGCAGCATTCTTACTGAAACCTCCATCATTAAAGCTAAGACTAAGTGTGCAGTTTCCCGAAAGATCACTGATTTTCTGACCCCAGCCCTGAGTCACATATTACCTTACATTGTGAAGTCCAGCTGTTTGAAAAAAGCTTTGCCACCACAGTCCTAAAACAGGTGCAGCCCACAATCACAAATATCTTGGAATGTCATGTCAAATATCCCCCAAGCTATACTGTGGACTGTATACTGAATACTGCAATGGCTAAGATGCTAGCTATAGATATGATGCTATACTCACCAGTTAAGAATGGTGACTTTCATAAACTTTATATTCAGGGCCAGTCCAAAATGGCAGTTTCCAAATCGGGCCTACTTTTCCAATCAGGCGTTTGGGCACTAATGGCAGTGCATCTTGGCCAGGAGGGGCATGAGGATTTTGTCATCCTTTACACCCTCCACACCGTGGATGGCAAAACCTGTGGGAGAGGCCTAATAATGTTAGTTCTGTTGAAACCAGCTTTTCCCTATAGATATTTGTTTAGCACAGTACTGCAACTGCTGCTCCAGACTGAAATGCAGTTCAGTGAGTACTCCAACCTTTGGGGGCCACTCTTTTAATGTGTCAGTAATGAGCACATAAAGACATGCAAATTACATTTCCCATCTTGAATGTTAGAGAAGGATCATCTTCATGTTACCTTCTAATACATGGCTGTTTGCACCTGTTGCTAATGTATTACCAATTGCTACTGATGACTGCATCACATTCTGTTGTTGGAGGGTTTGTTCACTGCCTGTGGTATGCCATTCATACTCAGAGTACTTTTCTGGCATCCTTGCTCAATCACAAAGGGGCTCTGTGGATGCTTTTGTAGATGACTTTGCAGATGCATCTGTGACTGTCACTAATGACTGCTATATTGGTACACATTTTGTGAATGCAAAATGTCAGTTTTCAATCATTCCAGTATACCATTGATTAGCAGTAATGGTGCTTTGGGCCTCAATTAGTGACTGTTTGAATAGCCCACCCAATATCTAGACACAATTTAGCTTATATTTCACCTTTTTTGCAGTTGTCACCCTTTTTTGTTTAAAACGCAAGGACTTCTAACAAGGTAGAAGGTGGGGGGCTCTGAAAAGCACAGAGGAGTGCTCTATTACCTCAGAGCATGTAAAATGTATACAATGAAAAACCTTAAACAGAACGAGCTGTTTAATGGTATTGGAGGTCAGCACTTAGTTAGCAGTAAATAAAGTGACATTTTGAACTGACTGTTCAATAAATATCAATGTTTATTAAACAAAACATGGAACAAGTAAAAACTACTAGTTAAAACCAGGTGTATCTCACTCATGTGGGAAAAAAGTCAGCCGTGTTTGTCAGAGGTATCCCATTTCTACTTGCTGCTCAGTAAAGTGCAGGTGTGCCGTGTGCTCGATGTTTGCTTCAGAATGCCACGCTAAACTTCAGCCAAACTCCAAACTATTATCAAAAAAGGCAGAACAGGAACAAAATCAAAGCAACAAATTAGCAGGCATGCACTTTTGTCCTCAGTGCGCTTACAGATCAACCTCAATGTGAGATGGCCACGTGAGGTTGATATGTACAGTAAGCTCACTGAGGACAATGGCATGGCACACCTGTGTGCTTTAGATTATTATATGCCACTATACCCAAATCCATTTCAATCTCAGGCATATTCAGTAGTCTCCCTGTAAGTGGTATGAAGTGCTGATGTTTTTATTATGCAGGTACATCATTGTGCATTTTTCTATATTGGAGTAAATGTCCTACCATATATCATTTCACCTGAGCATTACAATGTTCAGTTCCTATAGGGATGGCCTCCCCTGATGTCTTCAGACCCCTAGATGGTGTCTCTGAGGTTGCAGCTTCCACTCCCATATCAGTGTTTACAGCATTTCCCTGGCTGGATTTCACTGTGCCAAAGAATTGATCAGTAGGACCTTTCTAAAGTGGAATCCCACTTTCCAAGGAAGATGGGCTTTACATTTCCTTTTCTGCTGTTTAGACTAAGTTTTTGAAGTGTTGATTTTGAAAGAAGGGCATTTTTAAAGTGGTTAATGGAGCCCTTGGAGAGTATATACTATATTGCTTAACATGACTTCTGTACAGCAGCCCCTAACAAATTCTTCTAACTGCAGTGTGACTGCCCCAAGTTAGTGCTGGTTAAGATTAGTGCTGTGTGGAATGCAGAATACCACTAGTAAAATTAGTGCAGAATGACCATTTCACCAGCAGAATTTCCACTGGAATTTCACTGGTTCTTCTGCGGAATTCCACCTGCTGTGATCCATAGAATGATATTCCGTAGAACAGTATTTTTTCTGCAGAAAATCATTCCACAACCATCTCCATGGAAAATATTGAGATCTGCAGAGTACTATTCCATGGAACAGAATTTTTCAGTGGAAACCATGGAGTTCCACCATTCTGTTTCTGGTGAACTTCAGCAGAATTTCAGTAGAATTTCAAAAATTTTGCCAATTATCGTTCTGCCAGAATCTGAAAAATCTGCACAGTACTAGTTCAGATGTTTACAATGTTTGTGAAATTTTGCAAAATTGCTGATTTTGCATTCATTCAGTTTTTCATGAAATTTTAACAGAATCTGGTACACTTTTGCCAATGCTTTTTTATTCAAATAGCACCATTTTCCCCAAAACTGGACATTTTTAAAAATGTTAGTTCTTAAAAATACTCAGTTTCAGCAAATAGACCCATTTTTTTCCAATTTGTAAATTTAAAAAAAAAGTGATTAGAAGTTGCAATTGCATCCAAAATTGTAAATTTTAAATATACTGTTTTAGTTCATGATATTGCATGAAGTTATGCAAAACTGTCATCATTTCATGAAATGTGTGAAACAGATTTTTATAATTTCTCCTGCCATGATCTCCAATGTCATCTGTATCTCGTTATGTTGTATACACATCTTTGTATCTGTAACACGTTTCAGTATGTATTATACTGATTTCAGTATGTGTTATATCCATTTTGGTACAGTACATACTATACTCACATTGGTACATGTAATGCTAATGTCAGTATGCATTAAACTCATTGAAGTAGGTTATACTCATTTTGTTATATGTCATCTCATTTCAGTATATGTTATATTTTTTTTAGTAAGTCTTAGACCCATTTCAATATATGTTATGCACATTCTGGTATACAGTATGTAATACTCAAATCATTTTGATAGGTAGTTTACTCATTTTGTATCTGTGATACTCATTTCAGTTAATCTTATACTGGACTCAGTATGTGTGGCACCAGTGTTGGTATGCGTTATACACACTACTGTAGTATGTGTTGTTCTCTCTTTGGTATGTCTCATACTCCAACAAAACATGTAATACTTACTGTGATCTGTGTCTTACCCATGTCAGCATATAATATTCAGTTTGCTATATGTCATATCCAGAAGGATGTAGTTTTGAATTGAATGGCCATATATATACATTTTTAGTCATAGCTGCTTTCTCTAATCCCTCTTAAAACAGACTGCTGTTTCTTAGCTGCAAAACACAATAAGCACAGGCAGCTGGACAGGATACAGGACATGAAATCTACTAAAGCTCCAAAGATTGTTAAGTTGCAGGGAACATTCTGATATAAAACCTGAATGATCATTGTATAACCTTTATAACGTCTTAAAGAGCCAGTGAGGCCTCCAGAAGAACTTTGAAAAACATAATAGTTGGACACAAAGCAATTTACATTTGTCATTAGCTTGGTATTTCTTATCCCCATCATTTATTACTCAGGTCATGTGCTTGAAAAGAGCATAGTTGTTTCTCGTGGGTTCATCAGCTCCTATCGCTTCTTCTCAATCTGATGTCATAATACTCTGCTTGTGACATCACAGTTACTCCCATGGCAACAGACTGTTCTGTCACAACAGAGCAGTATGATTTCAAATAGGGAATAAGCTATAGAGGTCGATGAACAGTAAGGGAAAAAGATCTTGTTCCGAGGAGAATTTCTTCAATAGTAAATAATTTAAAGGTGAAATATATACAAGATATATGAAATACAAGCTGAATTGTGTCTAAATGTTACATTTTCCAAAGTTTTCCCAAATGTGTCAGCTGCTTTTTAGAGCCATAGCTGTTTCTACAATTTATGGTAGATCATAGGGGGCTGCTTTCCCATTTATTTAAATATTGTACTGGATATACATAATACATGCAATGAACATTTGTTTCTAAGTTTACAAAGCCTTATGTACTCATGTTCCTTTCACTTGGTCTGAATGCTTGTCCTCATCTGATTCATGCTTGCTGCTTTTCACTTCCAGTTTTCCTGCTGCATTCCAGGACTCTCATAAAAACAATATACTGTACCTCATAGGGCCATCTTGCCAGCAGTTTGAAGCAAATTGCAAATAAATAATAAATGAATAATGAGCTCTCCAGTTCTGGTCAGAGTTTTCTCCATTTTCCAAATTCCTCTTCTTGCCACCAGAGTAATTTTTCACAATGTGCTAAACTATTCTGTGCTTCTGCAGTACTTATTTTGGAACTGACATCTCTCTGGGTCATGAATCATGATTATCACCTCCATAATTAAAACAAGGTGTTTTCCTTCCTGTCTTTCTGCAGAGGCATGTACAGTGATTTATTTCCAGCCACTTTGTTATGCATTCTGCTTCATCAGCTCAAAAGATCAGGTCATATCCAAAGCCACTGCTAACATTCAGTTGTTTTTTTCATGTACTATGTTGAGCAGCTAATTCCAGATACTGTGCCACATGCATAACAACCAGTGTTTAAAGGGACCCTGTGACTCCCCCACCACACACACATACACACACACTCACACACGTGTACACACATGCACAAACACACACAGTTTCACCCTTTTGAACAAATTTGGGGGATTAATAGTTTCTTAAGCACGGGGGGCTGGATTTTCAGCACATACAAGAACTACATCCCACACAACAGCCACCACTGTGGGATGAAATCTCTGCATCTGTGGAGCTTTGCATTTTCAGTCAGCACAGCTTTGGGAGGATGTTATGCCTGATCACACCAGGCGCAACATTTTCCTGCAGCTGTGCTGAAACAAAATCTGCAAGCTGCCATAAATTATGGAGCTGGTCGCAAACTGGCTCCTTCTTTGAAAATACCATGGCTGGCGGAAATACCGCAGCTCTGCAAGTGGCAAATAACTTGTAACAGTTTTCTTCCCACCATTGTGGGACTAACAGGGGACCTGAAAATCTAGCCAAGGATTTTTTTTCTGTGTTTAAAACCTAAGAATGAGGTCCAGTTTTTTCCTTTTTTGTTAATTAAATAAAATAACATGGGGTTCCATACTGATACATTAACATCAGTACACAGGCAAGGCTTACACTTGTGTTGCATGAACTCTGGTCTGTCAATAACCAATGCCAGTAATGCACTGTGGTGTTTTACACTAAAAAAAAATAAATAGATGTTTCAAAAGACATCCAAACCCCTAGGCTCTGTCTGTTTATGATAGCTGCTTTCAGAGTTAAAAGTGTGAGTGTGTGTGTACACGTGCATTTGTGTGTGCAGGACCGTTACTTAATAAATGGCCTTCTACATTTTCTCCAAGCCCTTGTAGTGCCTTTTTCAAAATTTCTTGATCAACTTAACAGAAGTAGAGGTGATGACAACAAGAAGAGAATATAAATAATTTCTACCTTCTCTGAAGAGTTCTTGCCATTCTAAATAGAGGCCATATAGAGAGAGTTTTGTCCAGCTAATGTTTAGCCCAGTACATGGTAGTAGTGGGTGTGGACTGCTCACTGATCTTATGTTGTTGGCTTCTATACAAAGCACTCGTTAAGGGATCACACCAGGATAATAAAGTCTGTTCTATGGAATTAAAAAAGCTACATGACTTACAATGTCAACAGGGGCAACTTGTTAGACAAGGTGCTTTTGAGACATCGGGCACTTGACAGACAAAATATTTAGCTGAATTCAATGTTTTGAACACTGATTTCGAGTGCTAACAGCTAAAATAGATTTTATACAGGGAGAGTTGAAATTCACCAAAGACCAGTTGAGTGAAACAGACAAGCATGTAATAAGCTGTCACACGCATAAAGACACAGTTCTGTAGATACACAAGTTTTCTGCACAGGTAGCTTATGTAAATAGTGGAAGCATATTTTCTGCCTGGTATTTTTACAGCTGCAGTGGGCAGAGCCCTGCTGATGTCTTGCTGTCAAAAAAGCACTCAGCGCATTCCTTCCGACCAAACAACATATTTGGAGTTGCACCACAGTTCCTTTCACAGTACGTGAATAACTCTGCTGTCTCTATTCATTTTAGCAGTCCCACAGTGCTATTTTTTCTATATGTGGGAAGGACTTCACAGGCACACTACTGTAGATTGTTTGCAATGTGTTTCAAGAAGACCCCTGGCATGCAGAATAAATGGCACAAGGTCATAATGTCACCAACAATAAATGCCACAAGCAAAATGCTGTACTCCGACATAATGTCAGACAAAACACTAATCCTACAACAACAGCGCACACCCATTGAAAATAATGGGACCTCTTTATTTTTGTGGGGGGTTCCACCTCCCGCAGCCCTGACATGGGGGACTTTGCCCCCCACATCCCCCAGACTCAAAATAATAATCTCTGAGAGGGTGTGGACTTCAGGGATGGGGAGAAACTCAGGAGGGGGGAAAATTAATTTTTTTTAATGAAAAAAGTAACAACACCAGGAGGGAACTGAACCATGATCCTAGGTAGCCATTTCTGCTGTGTGCTGCTGTCTTAGCCACTCCACCATGGGAGTGGCTCAACCAGGCACCACAAAACACAGCAACTTGATCCATACACAGTTCAAGCACACAGCGACAGGGGTAGCAGTAATTACCTACCGCTATTATATTCCTGTCACTCTAAATGTTTCTGCATTTTACACAGCATGGTTATTGCCACACTGTTTTAGTAGCGCTATTTTGGCCTGGTACCAGAATAAATGACACAGAAGTGTTCCCCATATCACCAAAACCCCACCAGTGTTGTAGTTGCATTTTTTAAACAGCATTTTTATTTGGGGGCACTGTGATACACTGGGTTCCAAAAGTGTGATACATCTAGTCGCTGTAACTCTATGAACCAAGTGGTGGTATATGCATCCTTCTTTGGACAGATCATAGCACAGGAAACTGATGATACTGTTAGCCTAAATTGGCTATTGTTTTTCTTTCTTGAATTTCTGTATTTTATGCATTTCCCTGTTATCTCCGACTGTTTAATGCAGCCAGCAGTACTTGCTACATAATGCTATCTGCTGATTAGGACTATCTTTCACCTGGTAGCACGAGGCAGTGCAGCAAGAGTTGTGCAGCCTGCATTACGCATCAGAAGATTAGATGGGGGCTGGGACAGTTCACTAGATTGATATACAAAATAAAATTTACACACCACAGTGGTTCCAGGGGGCAACAGTTAAGTGGCAGGTTTTATTATTCATTTAAAACCCAATAACTGCATGTGATGCAATGTCTCATTTTGATGGGGGTCCAGGGAAAGGCAGCAGCAGACAGCAGGACAATAAAACTTGACATCAAAAAGCTATAGGAAATCGCAGAGAGTTCCAAGTAGTATGTCAACATAAAAACAAAGTGTAAAAAAGATGCTTCTAAAGCATCACTCAGTGGTTTACAAAGAGGGCATCAATTTAAGGTGATCAGAAACCTTGTCTATATAAACAATTTCCTTATACATGCCCACCCACTCCTTATCTTTTATGTACTGTATTTTTACATTAAGTGTCAGAATACATTTTCTGTTAGAGAATGTGAGTTCATAAGACTAATACCTAGGCTAGTAGGAGGAAACATTTGTGCCCATTTTTCTTTTCCTTTGTTGTAAATTCTAGCAGTCTTCTGTCCTGAACTAGAGATTCAGAGAATTTAAAATTCGCTGGTAAAGTGCATGCAAAGTGGGCACTTCACGTTGCCGGAGTGGGCAATGCAAAGTGCTCACTTCCACTCTATCACTGGTTGGCATAATGGGAATGCAAAGTAAGGCAAAGTCATTGTTTTTAATGGACTTATGTCCTCATTATGATTCTAAGTGATCCACTTGGTGTTTCAGACTTGGCAGCCCCCACAGATCACATGGCTTACAGTGCTGTAGGTCACATGCTCTCTAGCCAGGCAGGAAGGAAGTGAGTCACACAGACAGTTTCACTTTCTCCTGTGCAGACTGAGAGAGAGGAGTGTGTGTGTACTAGAGAGAGGAGTGTTTTTTTTTGATTGCAGACAGTCAAAATGTAATACTTAAACCAACAGCTTTTTTAAAAAGCTACATTTTTTTGTCTTTTCTGTACTGTTTTTTACTTAATTTGTTCTTTCTGTAAATTTTATTTTTCTTACCTATTTAGTTGTTTGTGTGTGTGTGTGACTGTGTGTGTGTTGTGCTTGTGTTGTGAGATGGAGAAGGGTGAGGGAATGTCTGGGGCGGGGGCAGCTCTGGGAGACCGTGGTAGTATGCGTCGTCATACCGTGTGCATGCATGGGGGGCATGGGCGCCCATTTGTGTTGGACCGTTCTAACTTTCTGAGTGTCCAACCCCCAGAAGCAGGACCAGCACCACCTTCTGACTCTGAGGCAGTTCAACCACCACCAAGTCCAGCACAAGGTCCTTTGGAGTAGTATGTGCCTGTTCACCCAGGCTCAGGTGTGGATCCCACCATCAGAACTGTTGAGCAGTGTGAGCAGCCTACTGCCGGTTCATCTGGCCCTCCCCTGTCTGTGCCTGGTTCTCCCCGCACCTCCATTGTTTGGCAGTTTTTTGACTGTATCGGGGGGAGACAGCTGTGTGGTGAAGTGTCGCCTATGTGCGGTGGAGGTGTGCCATGGCCCCAGTGGGAGTCACCTGGGGACTGGGGGCCAGCACACCTATATGCTTAATCACCACCAGTTGGAGTGTCAGGCTGCCACAGAACGGACCATGTCTGCACCTGCTGGCCATTCTGTGGCAGAGAGTGCCGCTGTGCATAGTGGGCACGGCATCCCTAAGAAGAGGTGGGCCACAGCAGCACCTGTTGCTCCACCAGCACCACCACCACCACCACTGCCACCACCAGCAGGTCAGCCTGTTGAAGGAGTGGATGCCAGAGAAGTGTGTGTAACACTGTCTGACTTGGCAGTTCTCTGGAGTGCTGTTGAGGAGAACAGCGAGAGGATGAGTGCTGTGGAGCAGTTGCTGGATGACACTGAGGGACATCAGCTTCAAATTATGTCCATGCTGGAACTGCTGCTGGATCACCATAGGATCCCACATTAGTTTTGTTTCCTCACACCATGTCCCCCCCACCTACCTTGCTGTGCCATAAAATGTATTCCTCCACCATCCCTGATCCTTGTATGTAATTATGCCGTTTTTTTGTTGTCTTCAGTATGCGTTACACTTTGTATTCTTGGGCCCCTTCCTTATGTTAAGTGTCTGTGTGTTTTGTGTATGTGCGCTGTTTTGGTGCCTCATTTTTCTGCATCCTCAAAAGGCATCTGTCTTGTGTCCAGAAAATTGACAAGTGGTAACACAGTGAAATGAGACTGTTTCAGCACATACAAAGTCCTCCAGAATTTATGACGCAGTCAGTCATGCGCACAACAGTGACACAGAGTCCCCAGATTTTTTCTGCAGTCCCAGAATGCATCCTCCATGTGTCCAGAAAATTGACAAGTGGTAACACAGTGAAATGAGACTGTTTCGGCACATACAAAGTCCCCAAGAATTTATGGAGCACTCGGTCATGCACACAACAGTGGCACAGAGTCCCCAGATTTTTTCTGCAGTCCCAGAATGCATCCTCCATGAGTCCAGACTTGGATAACATCAGTCCCGGTGGTGGTGGTCCGGGGTGGGCAGACAGATCTCATGGTGGCAGCAGACTTGGACAACATCAGGCCTGGTGGTGGTGGTCCATGGGGGGCAGACAGACTCATGGTGGCAGCAGCAGACTTGGATAACATCAGTCCTGGTGGTGGTGGTGGTCCATGGGGGGGCAGACAGACTCATGGTGGCAGCAGACTTGGATAACATCAGTCCCGGTGGTGGTGGTCTGGGGTGGGGGGCATACCATCTTTTAAATACTGCAGTTAAAACCTGCCAACATTAACCACATCATCATCCTCATAAAGAAAACTGCCCTCACAGTCATCGATGTCTGAAGTCTGACCACTGGGAAATTCTTTCTCCATTGTGTCATCATCTACATCAGTGATGGGCCGTTTCAGACAGCCACTGCCAGTGCCACCAGGATGCTCCATTTCCACATCAGCAAGACCACCATGACTAGGCCGAGGTACAAATACCGAGGCTGCAGTCTGCGCTGGTATGTGCCTCTCATTCATTTCAATGAATGTTAGCAAACTAACATTTGCAGGAGACAGGTTTGTCTGACGATCCCTGACTATTGCACCTGCTGAGCTGAATACCCTCTCAACACTTACACTGGAGGGTGGACATGTGAGGTACTTCAGTGCCACTGCAGTCAGCTCTGTCCATTCACTGACCTTTCCATTCCAGTACAAAAGAGGATCTTCACTTATTGTCAGATGCCTGTTTTCAGACAAATATGACTCAGCCATTCTCTGTGCTGCACTAAGTCCGATTGTTGTATCAGCCTGTTCCCCAGAATCATTGATGTCACAAATACCCACTTGGGACAAAGCCTCCCAAAGTGGGTTGACGCCGGCCACTTTGGATGATAGACCACCAGGCACTACAGTCCCCTTACCCTTGCATGATATGCTTGCTGGTCCTCCAGCTACACCTTCAGCTGGATTGCAAACCTTGGCACCTGACTTCTGTGCCCCATGAACCAAGCGAACCAGTTGACCACTTATATTTTTTACCTTTTCAGGCTCTCCCTCCAGTACTGATGCAATTCTACCTTTGTATCATGAATCCAGCAATGTTGCCATGGTAAAGTTGTCACTACGCTGAATGCTCACAATGTGATGATTCTGGTTGAATACTGTCAGCATGTGTTACAGCAACATACTGCTACCACCGTCTCCGGCAACATCAAGGTTATGCTGTACATTCACCAATGTCTGCATCAGCACCCACAGCAGTCGCATTGATTGGCTAATGGAGGCAGACTTGCCACTCACTGCCTGTGTGGCATGTTCAAAAGGCTGCAAAATTGTTATTACAGAGTCCATGAGGCACCACTGTTCAGTCGTGATAGACATGGAGGCCCCAGAACTGTCATGGCTGGTGTGCATAACAAGATATTCTGTGATGGCTTTGTATTGTTCATACAATCTCTCTGCCATGTATAAAGTGGAGTTCCATCAGGTGACAACTTCCAGCTTCAAGTGGTGCTGAGGCAGGCTGTTTTGTATCTGCAACTGCCGCAGTTGGTCACAGGCCTTTCCAGATCTTGAAAAGTGAGAGCAGATATGTCGTGCAATGGTCAGCATTTCCTTTATGTCAGGGTGCTGCAGAAACTCCTGAACCACAAGATTTAAACAGTGGGCCATACATAGAATACGAAAAAAAACACCATTCATGATGCATTTCACCACATTTGACCCATTGTCACTTGCTATGAACCCAGCTCTCAGGGACAGAGGGTTTAGCCATCTGTCAATTTCAGTCAGTACCATGTCCAACATGTTCTCACCACTGTATGAACAGGTCACTCTGCGCATAGCAATTGTTGCATGCTGGCGAATTCCAGGAAGATTGCTACTGTGACAATCCACCTTCCTGCACTGATTATTCACACTACCAGCATCACAAACAACCCCCGGCACCTGCACCCAGTATGCAGTTATACACAGATATGAACTCCCCGCTGTTTTGATACTTGTCCACACATCCATACTTAAATGGATGAATGGAGAGGAGGAATGTTGAAGGGCATGTCTTACTGAGTCTGAGACAGTGTGGAACACTCAGGAACAGCACGGGTAGAAAAGTATGTCCTGGATGGGACTTTACATTTTGGACAGGCACGGGCAGCAAACTACCGGAACCCAGAATTCTCCACAAAGGAGAAGGGCAAAAGATTGATTGCCAGCATTTCCGTTACAGCAGCATTAAGTTCACGTGACACTGTATGATTGGGGGGGTACTTCAGCTTTTGTGAAAAAACACTCTGTAACATGGGCTAACTTAAATGTTTTACAGGGTGTGTGTTGGTCACAAATGGTTGTGCTCTGTGATGAATGGCATTGGCAGAGGGTGGAGTGTGGACATTTGATGAAGACGGTTGCACAGGTGATGATGACAAACCCAGAAATTATGTTATTTTTCTGGATTTGCCAACCGGGGTTGATGTACCACTTGCACTACATATACTGCATTCACCACCACCACCACCACAAAAATGGCTACTCTCACCAGCACTGGACAACATTTCAAAGTCATTATGGTCCTCCACCTCATCATCATCATGCCTGTAGTAATCTTCTGCTCTTATTGAGTAGCTTGGCAGAGACACCAGGAGGAAGGAGTGCTGAGTGATTGGACTTCTCTACTGGGACTAAAGAAGTAGAACTCTTGTACTTGGACCTTTAATTTAGGGTAAAAAAAAACAAACAAACAAAACAAAAAAAAATTTGTGTGTTTGTCTGAGTTAACTGAACTGAATAGTTATCTGAACAGTTATCTAGGTGTAAATCTCAGGTGATTGAAAGGGCTTGATAACTGTGCAGTTTAAATTACTTGTAGAAAGATCTAGTAAGTAGGGGAGTGACTTAGCTAGAAAGAAGCTAAATTTAAAGACTGTCTTAGAAAGATTCTGTTAGTAGCTTGGCAGAAGACACCAGGAGGAAGGAGTGCTGTGTGACTGGACTCCTCTACTGGGACTATTTATGGCGTGGGAGAGGCTATGGTGTTCTGCACTATGGGATTCCATCAGTAGTTAAAAAACTGGTGCAGAGCTCAGGGATTTGGCTTCATTGGGGACTGGGGGTACACCTGGAGTGATGCAAGCCTATACTGGCATGATGGGCTGCATCTGTCCAGGAGGGGAACCAGGATCCTAGGTGATAGGTTTAAATGCTTCATTGGCAAGCATTTAAACTAGCCAAGGGGGGAGGCACTGGAAAGGAGCAGGGAAATCCTAGCCCCCCCAAAACAATCATGGTAGTAAGTGTGGTAAACACCAACATAGAGGTGGCAATAGGGAGAAGGGCAGGGGTAAGTGGGGAACATGATAAAGGCAAGAAGGACAGGGATGGAGCAAAAAGGAGTAAGGCCATCAGGAAATGGAGAGTAATGAGTATCAATGCCCATAGTCTGGGCAACATGCTCCCTGAGCTGGTGGCCTTGATGGAAGAGGGATGCCTGGATATCATAGCAGTCACAGAAACATGGTACACAGAGAACCATGAGTGGAATGTTAACATACCAGGGTACATGACCTACAGGAGAGACAGGCAGGAGAGAAGAGGGGGAGGAGTAGCTCTCTATGTAAAGGAAGGAAAAAAAGCAACTGGACAAAAGTGTAAACAGGGAGGAGAGGAGGCACATTGGGTCACCTTGAGACTGAAAGAGGCACCACAATCCGCATGGGGTTGTGTACAGACCCCCATGTCAGGGGAGGAATGGACAAAGATATGATAGAAGGCATTCTTAGAATGGCAGAGAAAGGGGAGAAACTGTTGATGGGAGACCTGAATATGCCAGATGTTAACTGGAGCACATTTGCTGCAGCCATATCCAAGAGCAGGGCCATTCTCGATGCCTTACAGGTGGCAGGCCTCAGACAGCTAGTTTTGGAACCCACTCATGAAGGAACAATCTTAGACCTCTTACTCTCAAATGTGGGCAGTGAGAGGATCTCAGATCTAGAAGTGGGTTGCCATCTGGGAACAAGTGACCATCAAACAGTGTGGTTCACGTTAAACTCAGCTACAGAGTCAAGCCATACAAAAGTGAGGGTACTGGACTTCAGGAGGGCTGACTTTGGCAAGATGGAAGAGTGCCTCAGAAATGCACTAGCAAACAGGCTAGAAGGAGGGGTGGAGCAACAATGGGGAATCATCAAACTGCCATCACAGAGGCAACAAGCCTTTGTGTGAAGCAAATAAACAAATCAAAATGAAAGAAAAAGCCACTGTGGTTCTCAAAAGAGGTGGCTGGGAAAGTCAGGAAGAAAAAGACAGCATTCAGGAAGTATAAGGAAACAAAGAAGGAGCAGGACAGAGAGCTGTACCAGTTAAGGCAGAAGGAAGCAGGGAGGGAAGTCAGAATAACAAAGGCCCACACTGAGGAAAAGATAGCCAACTCGGTTAAGAAGGGGGATAAAACCTTTTATAGGTACATCAGAGAGCGTAGAAAGACAAAGGGAGGGATAGTGAGGCTGAATAGAATGAATGGTGGGTGGGCAGAGGGGGACAGTGAAAAAGCAGGGATACTGAACAAATATTTCTGCTCAGTATTCACAAAAGAGGAGGGAGAAGTGCCTAATCCAATTAACAGAAGCACTCTTGATAGGGGGGTTGATCCCAGCCCTTTCACAGAAGAAAGAGTTCTGCAAGAACTCCTAAAACTGAAGGTGGACAAAGCAATGGGCCTGATGGAATTCACCCAGAATTCTAAAAAGAATTAAGGGGGAACTAGTGAAACCACTGACCTGTCTTTTTAATAAATCATGGAGGATGGTGTGGTACCGAGGACTGGAGGAAGGCGGATGTGATTCCCCTTCACAAAAGTGGGACCAAGACAGATGCAGGAAACTACAGACCTGTCAGTTTGACCTCTGTGGTAGGGAAAGTGATGGAGTCACTTCTGAAGGAAAGAATTGTTGAGTACCTTGAGGCCAGTGGGGCAGAGGACCCAAGGCAGCATGGGTTCACAGCAGGAAGGTCATGTCAGACAAATCTAATAGATTTCTTTGACTGGGTGACCAAAGTAGTAGACCAGGGAGGGGGCTGTGGACATGGCCTACCTAGACTTTAGCAAGGCATTTGACAGAGTCCCACACAAAAGATTAATAGTCAAATTAACCAGCCTGGGAGTGGGTCCCAGGGTGGTAGCCTGGGTAAAACATTGGCTGGACAACAGGACACAGAAGGTAATTGTAAATGGAGTCCACTCTGAAGAAAGAGGGGTTACTAGTGGGGTACCGCAGGGTTCAGTACTGGGTCCAGTCCATTTTAATGTCTTTATAAGTGACATTGCAGAGGGACTGGAAGGAAAAGTATGCCTCTTTGCAGATGACACAAAGATCTGCAACAGGGTTGATACACAAGGAGGCGTGGAAAGGATGAGAAGGGACTTGGCAAGGTTGGAGGAATGGTCAGAAGTATGGCAGCTAGGATTCAATGCAAAGAAGTACAAAATAATGCACCTGGGAAACAAGAACCCAGGGGAATATTACACAATGGGGGGGGTAGTAACAACAACAAAAAAGGAAAGGGACCTGGGGGTAATCATATCAGATGACCTTAAGGTTAGCAAGCAATGTGAGAAGGCAGTAGGGAGGGCTGGGGTATACTGGGATGCATAGGGAGAGGCATCACCAGCAGAAAACAGGAAGTTGTTATCCCTCTGTACAGACAGTTGGTGAGACCCCATCTGGAGTACTGCATCCAGTTCTGGGGACCCCATCTCGCAAGGACATAGACAGGATATAAGCAGTCCAGAGGAGGGCAACTAAAATGGTGCAGGGTCTGCAAGAGAAGCCGTACGAGGAGAGACTAAAGGAGCTTAATATGTATACCCTTGAGGAAAGAAGGGAGAGTGGGGACATGATAGAAACTTTTAAGTACCTCAGTGGAATCAACAAAGTCCAAGAGGGTAGTATCTTTCAGAAAAAGAGATGTGCAAGAACAAGGGGACACAATTTAAAGATAGAGGGGGGTGGTTCCGGGGCAATGTGAGGAAGTATTTTTTCAGAGACAGGGTAGTGGATGCATGGAACAACCTTCCTGAGGAAGTTGTGGGGTCCAAAACTGTGGGAGAATTCAAGAATGCATGGGACAGGCATAAGGCAATTCTTCTGGGGGGTAGGAAGAAATAGGCTGTTGGTTAACTAGGATCTGCGGCCTATCCTGTAGATAGGGAAATGGGCAGACTAGGTGGGCCAAACAGTCCTTATCTGCCATCAAAGTCTATGTTTCTATGTTTATTGCTGCACTACTGCACACGTTTAATTTCCTACTGGGCTTAACAGTCATGGAAGGGGATAACATGCTGGCTATGGTTGCCGCCGGTGATACGGGTGAACGCCCATGTCTGGTATTAGCTGCCAGCTTGTGCTGAGTCCACAGAGCCAAGTGCCTATTCTTAAGATGTGTATGCTGTCCTCCTGTCCCAAGATGGCTCCCCTTTTTACCTCGACTCACATGCACATGGCAAACCTGGCAGATTGCAACTGAATCATCATTTGCATCTTGAACAAAAAAATCCCAAACAAGGAACTGTGATGCTCTGCTTTTAACATGTCCATGATGATGTGGCTTATTTAAGTCTGTTATTTTAAGCACTGAAGTGGGGGGGGCACGTGATGTTTCTAGCACTGCACACCTGGACTGCAACTGACCACCACGACTGCTTATCATATTGAGTACTGGGTCGTCATCATCATCATCATCATCATCCACTAAAACCGGTACATCACAAGTTTTTACGGGGGATTCCTGCAAACAGATTCAGAAATTTCAGACACAGCCACTTTTAATTTATTTTTTTCTGGTTCCCAGCTGGGGTCAATTAAATCATCATCATATTCATAAATGTCACTGTCACGCACATCCACATCTTCTGCTTGGATGCTAACATGTGGACTGCATGTTGCAACAACAGCAACATCATCATCATCATCATCATCACATTCATCATCAGCATCTACACCACCATCACGTAATATTTTTTCACCACACTGAATCACTGTTGCATGGAAAATTAGTGACATTCAGTGCCACGGTGGATGGAATATCACATTGTATACTATCGTTGACATGATCATCAGAATCAGGATAAAGTTAATGGGATGTTACTGGGAAGTATGACATCATCTACGCTGTCACTCACTTGCATTGCTTCACACTCAATATGTTTGGATACGGTACACTGGCAGAATTAGAACTTGACACAACAATGCTAATACTACCTCCACCACCACTAAGACCAGTAACACTAACACCACCGGCTGGGAAAACATCATCTCCTCCAATTATCAATGAAGCTACTGATTGGGCTGTAAAAAATATTGCAGGAGAAATACCTTTCCTCACATCACCAATGCACTTCTCCATCCACGTACTACTACCACGCCCACAGACCCTCTTACTGCCAACATTGCCATGGCCAGAAACAGCTTTACTTGCACGTCTCTTTGCAGGCATTTTGGGGGATCAACCACAATATTATTACCAAATTCAGATTTTGATACATTCACTTTCTGACTGGAGGGTCGCTACTTGCTACTATCGCTAGCTGGATGTGAAGCAAAATAAACAACTGTGGCTTCAGCAACAGATAAGGGGACTACTGTGCTGTGACACTGTCACGGAATTAAAACAACTTCAGTAACCAGTGGTGCTGGTGAGGTCACAAAAACAATCCAGTCTGGAAAAAAATATCTTTTCAACGTGGGGGGGACACTGAATACAGACAGTGATTTTTACAGCACTACAAGCAGCAACACTAAGAACAGAGAACATGATCGCAGTACAAAATCAAGCAGCTGCAGTGGATAGTAGGTTCACACTGCTGCACTTAGTTGCACTTACACTGATCTGTGTCACAAATTTTAAAAGGTGTATTATATTTAATGCACACAACACTGCACACACAACACAGAACACTTTGTGTACAATGCTGAATGAGGAATGCAATGCAAATGCAAAAGTTCAGTGTACTCAGTGCCCCGTAATTTAAATTTGTAATTTAAACAACCTGACCTTATGAAATGCTGCACCACATTCACACAACAAGCAGCAAGAAAATGTGTACTATCACTGACAGTTTTACTATGTGTATAGTAACACAGTCAGTTATATAACAAAGATATTGCCAAAACACAAAGAAATCACTAGTTCTCCATCTTAAATCTACCTACACAGAGATATGCCCTTCCCCCACACAGCACACTTCACTGTCTTTCACCACACACACTTAACGTTGTAAATTTACATTCAAAATCCACACACAAACAAAAATGTTCGATGATGTGAGCACAGGAGGGTTTCCTACAATCGAACTACAGTTGGATCCCCCCAAAAAAGCAAAAATGCTTTTTGAACAGCTTTTAAAAGATTCCTACAGACAGCTATCAGAGCACACTGTCTCCTACTCCTTCCTACTCATACTACCTCGAAATGAGGCTGTGCAGATCAATATAGAGCCCATGTGATCTGAACTCCCATGAATCACTGCAAAATCCTCCTTCAGAGCTCAAAAACAAGGCGAAGTGAAGCGAAGTGAACTGCCACCAATGTAATTCGCCTTAAAAATTTAAGAGAAGTGACCAGTGGAGGCGGAGTAACATGAAGTAGCTGTTTTCAATGCACTTCATGTTCCTCATTATAACGCGAAGTACTCCGCTTCGCATTGCGAAGCACTTCGCAAATCCGCCTTTGCTGCGGATTGAGCCCACTTCACCCACCACTACCCTGAACCCAAACAGTTCCATTTAATAAAAGATATGCAAGCTAATACTTCCGTAATTTTTCAACTTAATGTCATGGATTTTGATTTGGTGGGGTAAAAAATTAAATACAACCAACAGTATGCAGTTTCTGCTCACTACAATCTTCTCATTCTTAACAGTATTTATTTATTTGATCATGCTTTTATTTAATGTAACTTACCACTGCTGCATTACTTTAGTTTTAATTAAGTAGACCTAAACTGTTTCCATTCTTTATAGCAGTGGCAGCAGCCTCTACTCTTATTAGTTGCAGCAGTTAAACAAAAGGAAAAAAACAACAACACTAAAAGCAGATTTTTTTTGTACATGTTTATCCAGATACTGAATCCCTTCTGGGTTGCCATAATCTTATGTTCTGCACTGGTGCAACTACAGGTGGGGAGAGGGAGTCACGGTTTAGTTCTGTGGAATGGCCATGCTGCACATGGATAATGCTATTAAACCCAGAGCAGCGTGCTACATGTGTGCCAACATAAGGGCTTAAGGGGAGACTCTGACAGAAGTCCTGCTCAACTTGACATATACCACATGGCATGAGGACACATTAACAGCTTTAAAAACAACTTTTTGCAGCTTTCTGGGACAAAAGGTCCTGTTTCATCTGTGGCAAGGAGTATGGGAACATGCATGCATATGCAGTCATCTAGATTCCAAGTTTAGTCTCCTTGGCTAGCATTGTAGTCTTGTGTTTAGCAAGATCAGAACTCAGACTTCAGCCTGCCAGTCCAAACTCTTATTCTTAATCTCCCAGAGAACCATAGCACACAAAGACTGGTGATCCCTCCCTGCCTCTGATTCCAGTTGACCCATAGGCCATTGCTATATTTTGCATAAAGGTTCATCTGAATCAAAATTTGGCTGATAGTCTTTCAGCCATGATGCTCCTCTAATTTTGAATAATCTGTTTTATGTCTTAAAACCTTTTATCAGGGAAGAAACAGAATAGTTCAGAAACCTTGAACCCAATACACGTTCACAATGTGTAGTAGCACAAAGTGTGGCTACAATAGGCATTTGTCACCTCACATTTCCAACATAAAAAATAGCTAGGCAGTGTTGACAAGGGGTGGAGCACCTGCCATAACAGTGTCACTCAACACCTCAGGGCAAATAACCTTTACAGTTTGCTTTTTGCTTGTATAATTTAGCATGTATGTAACTGTTCCCACTGGACCATGTTAACTGCTAATTACTATCAGCACTGGAACCCCCATGAAAATGAGATGCAGCAGCACATTGAATTATCCTGGTTGGAGTAATTTCAATTAAATAAACAAACTCCTCTAGCTGTTAGTTTGCTTCTACTTACAGACTGGCATGCAGTAGCCACAGGGATTGGGCTATGACGTAGCACCAATTGCCTACGCTATACCATGGGCAAAGCTCTGTGCAAATAGTGCTACTTTCATAGTCATGTCCCCCTTCCACACCTGGGGAAACTGGTTTTACAGTATTCTTACAACTTTTATGGTGTGAATGGAAGTGAACAGAGCAAGGGTGGAGGTGGGGGTAGCAGGACAGTGCAAGGCAGAAGGGGGAGCCACAGGTTTGTTCACTTGGGGTGCCATCAAGTCTAATAACAGCACTGCATAGACCAGCCTCTCTTGTAGCTGGACCACCCCATAACTTGCAGAGCTACAGTAAGGCTGCACTAGAGTTAAGTAACTGTAACCAACACAAAAAGCCATGCAGAACTTCCCCAACAGCTTCTCTTTCTGCCCCTAAATGAAAGCAACAAAAAGAATGCTCTGACACCGGCAATGAGGGAGAAACTCAGAGGATCGACAGATGGTGCAATAACCCACAGAGGAACCTGCAACTATAATAACTGCTTTCATTTCAGTGGAAAGAGCTATAATCAAGGGCAGATGCCATTACTGGGGGGAAATAACACTTGAGGCATACAGTATATCAAGGTGATCTGTTCCCCCAGGGGACTCAGAGTAACTAAGTATCCTGGATATGGCTGGGACAGGCAACAGTTTATGGCAGATTGAAAGAAATCACAGCAAACAGGCACAGATGCATTTATGCACACCATTATAAGGGACTATGAGGTTCAGCAGCAAGAAGTGAGTGAGGCTACAAAACTAAGAGATAGCAATCTTGCAATATAAGGAACACCCTGATCTTGCAAATTTTGAAAGAAAACTAAGAGAAAATGTCCAGAGGGAGGACAATAAAATTAAGACTAAACTCCACAAATTTGAAAGAGACCATAAAGATTATCTTTATGGCCCTGTGCTTGACTAGAAAAAGAAACAGAAAACACCAAGGAACACCAATAAAAGTGGTGGGGGGATAACAGCAGGTCTAACTCTAGCCTCCAGGATCAGCCTCCTCACTCCATTCTAAGAAATAGGAACAACTCAGCAACTTACAACACCTCAAACAGAGAATCCAAACTTTTTCAGATGGACCAACAGCAGACTATGTAGTTCCAACTGCCAACCCCACAGGGGAGACACAGGTGAGGACAGAGGGGATTCCAAGGCAGCATAAACCCACCAGATGAGGAGGCCAGAAACATCAGAGGAAGAGTGAGTGGATGAAGAATCAGATAAATAGGGAACCAGACGGTATTGTGATTAATATCTCTGGAATGGAACTTACCAAACAGGAACTGGATATATTGCAGAAAGGACTTTCCTTTGTAACCACTCAGGACTCAAATCCTTTCAAGATTTATGTGGATTTACACAGGCTTATAAGAATCTTGAATTTGACAGCACATTTCAACAAAGCAAAGATGTGTTGTGGTAATACAACAGAAGAAGTGGAATCCACCCAGCAGGAGGTAAGATCTTTTCACCTTCCCTCTACTTACATGCCCCCTTATAATGATGTAGTGAAAACATTTGAAAAAGCCTGTGAAAGATCTTTTAATACTATGTTTGAGAGCAACACTGCAGCAGGATATATAAACATTACCACTGAAGAGGCTACAGCACTAAAGAGCCTTGAAAGTAACACTAATTTGACTATTAACTCGCTGATAAAGGGGGTTCAGTTGTTGTCATGTCCACTCAGGTGTATATTAGAGAGATAGAGAGACAGCTTAGTGACAAATTGTTTTATGCTAAATTGAGATGTATTTGGGTAGATCCTTGGAGGTAGCTAGATTGTCTACTAGGATTTTCTGACAGTTAAACTATTTTTAAATAAGTTACAGGTGGCTGAGGAGTTGAAAAAAGAGCTTGCAAACTCTGCTTATCTAGG
Organism: Neoceratodus forsteri; assembly: GCA_016271365.2. Classification (NCBI taxonomy): domain Eukaryota; kingdom Metazoa; phylum Chordata; order Ceratodontiformes; family Ceratodontidae; genus Neoceratodus; species Neoceratodus forsteri. Next base: position 974,189,568 of record CM057450.1, on the reverse strand, counting down.
AAGTAACTTCACAAGTGTTTGAATACTGCATTTTGTTGTCCCCTGGGGGTAGCTGGATTAACTACTAGGATTTTGGGACAGAAATTATTTTTAAATAATTTACTGGTGCGTAGGAGTTTGTGATAGTTAAACTATTTTTAAATAAGTTACTGTGGTTAAGGAGTTGTCATAGCAAAACCTGCAGTGTGAATTGAAACACAGAGCCTTAGGTGCAGGAAATTGTTTTCAGACCACAAAGTGTTGTATTGGAACAGGAAAGGCTGCATCATAACCATTGTCAACAAATTGGCCTGGGTGGAGATATCCAGACTAGATCAGATTACTATAAGTTACTGGAGGCTGCAATATTTAGAGACACAAAGCACATTTTCTTGACCTGGAAGGACACTACTTCTTTATTCAGCTGTGAGCTGTGTGAAAAATTCTATATTGCACTTGATATCTGCAACAAACGTGCACTTTTGCTTAATTCTGTGGGAGGTGAAACTAACTACCCTTGGTAATTGCTTTTTATTCACATATTTATTTAGTGTTTCACCAAGAAGGGGCTTGCAAACTCTGTTTATCTTGTTAGTAACTTCAGAAGGAATTAAATACTGCATTTGGGTAGATCCTTGGAGGTAGCTAGATTGTCTACTAGGATTTTCTGACAGTTAAACTATTTTTAAATAAATTACAGATGGCTGAGGAGTTGAAAAAAGAGCTTGCAAACTCTGCTTATCTAGGAAGTAACTTCACAAGTGTTTGAATACTGCATTTTGGTTGTCCCTTGGGGGTAGCTGGATTGACTACTAAGATTTTGAGACAGAAACTATTTTTAAATAATTTACTGGTGTGTAGGAGTTTGTGATAGTTAAACTATTTTTAAATAAGTTACTGTGGTTAAGGAGTTGTCATAGCAAAACCTGCAGTGTGAAACAGGAAAAGACAGTCTTTCAAGCAACAGATGGAGGTGGATCTATGTTTACGTTTGTTTGTTACAATTCTTAAGATTTTCAGTGCAGGAAGAGTTTAAAGCACAGTTGACTTATTTTGGGGCTGACAGCTTTCAGAGCACAAACCACCAGGCCTGTTTTGGGGCTGGGGAGGTTTACCTGTGTCTGACTTGGATGTGTGGATTTTTCTCTGTTTGATTAGCAGGTTATTTTCTCTGTCAAATTGTTGTGTAGGGCATCTTGCTGACAGGAAGGCACTCATCGCAGTGGTGGGTCAGAGCTTTTAGCTGATTGTTTTGTGAAGGCACAGTTTAGGCCCAACCCCTTCCCACCCCTCACCCCATCCACCCCTGGAAATAGTTCTTTCATACCTGGGGTTCTGACATCATTTCCTCAAGAGTGCAAGGTGCATATCACTGTCATATCCTCTCTAGCACACTGCACTGACAATATAAGCATACACATTGTATAATATATATATTTCTATATAACAAACCAATCACACACACACACACACACACACACAAAAAAGTGGGGAGTAGTGCAATGTAATGGCTGTGGGGCAGCAGTCTTCTGGGAGTCTTTCTAGAGGCTGAGACACTGCCCTATTTGCAGACAACTCTCTGCCCTGAGGGAGGAAGTTGCCCGTCTTCAGGCCACACTGGACAGTAGTAAGGGAACCTTCACCCAGGCCACACTGGACGGTAGGAAGGGAACCTCCCCCATCCAGGGAGCACCAGAACCACCACCACTACCTCAGAGGTTGTGAAGAAAGCACAGCAGTTTGACCACAGTGGGCTCAGAGAGGGTGAGGATGGTGGAACAGAGGCACACCCAGTCAGTTGTTCCACACCACAATCCATACACCATTCGGGGGGAGCATAGCTCCCCTATGGATGCACCTGCAGAGGAGACTAAGGAGGCTGAGGACAACTGTCACAAGGGAGGCCCACAGGAAGGAGGCAGAGGACACCACAAGGAAAGGAAGCAGCTCCTGGTGGGGGACTCAATTATTAGGGGCATAGAACTGGGGGGAGCAGGGAAAACTGAAGTAAGGTGCCTGCCTGTGCCATGGCTTGAGAGACAGGAAGCATCCTCAGGATCACGAGAACAGCTGCACGGAGTCTGAGCTGGATGTCATTGTCCACCTAGGGACAAATGACTTAGCTCATCATGAGATTAGAGCAGTGCAGAAGGACTTTGTAGAATTGGGAGGGGCCTAAGACAAGTAGCACACACAATATCCTTCTCTGAGGTGCTGCCTGTCAATGGCATGAGGAGGCGAGGTACTTTGCACCATGCAGTTTAATGAATGGTTGAAAAATGGTGTGGAGCACAGGGTTTGGCTTCATTGGGGACTGGGGTTCCACCTGGAGGACACCAGCCTATACTGGCAGGATGGTCTGCATCGGTCCAGGAAGGAACAAGTCTTTGAGCAATCGATTAAATGCTTCATTGGCAAGCTTTTAAACTAGTCAAGGGGAGGCACTGATAAGAGCAGAAAAATCCCAGCCTCTCCCTACAAAACAGGGTACTAAATGAGAAAAAGACCGAGGTAGAAAGGTCAGTGGGGGATGCTGCAAAAGAAAGTAAAGCCATCAAAAAATGGAGAGCAATGAGTACCAATGCCCGTAGTCTGAGTAACAAGCTTCCTGAATTAGTGGCCTTGATGGAGGAGGAACATCTGGATATCGTGGCAGTCACAGAAACATAGTACACACAAAACCATGACTGGGACATAAACATACCAGGATACACTATCGACAGGAGGGACAGGGAGGGTAAAAGAGGAGGAGGAGGAGCTCTTTACATAAGGGAAGGAATCAAAGCAACAGAACAAAAGGGAAAACAGGGAGGAGGAGAAGAAGCACTGTGGGTAAATTTGGAGACCGGCAATGGCACCACAATCTGCACAGGGGTTGTATACAGAACCCCTTCTCAGGGGGAAGAAATGGACAAGGAAATGATAGAAAGAATACTTAGAATGGCAGAAAAGGGAGATATTGCTGATGGGTGATCTGAATATGCCAGATGTTAACTGGAGTGCAGTTGCAGCAGCCACTTCGAAGAGTGGGGTTATTCTAGATGCCCTACAGGGGGCATGTCTTAGACAACTAGTATTGGAGCCCACTCGAGAGGGATCAATCTTAGACCTGGTTCTCTCAAATGGAGATGAAGAGAGGATCACAGATGTAGAAGTGGGTAGCCATCTGGGAACTAGCGACCATCGAACAGTATGGTTCACAATAAACACAGCAATAGAGTCAAGCCATACAAAGGCAAAAGTACTGGACTTTAGGAGGGCTGACTTTGCCAAAATGGGTGAATGCCTAAGGAATGCACAAGCAAATGGGCAGGAAGGAGAGGTGGAAGAACAATGGGGAATAATAAAAACTGCCATCACAGAGGTAACAAGCCTTTGTGTGAAGCAAATAAACAAAACAAAACGATGTAAGAAACCACTATGGTTCTCAAAGGAAGTGGCAGTGAAGGTTCAAGAGAAAAAGAAAGCATTCAGGAAGCACAAGGAATCACAGAAGGAGCAGGACAGAGAACTGTATCAGTTAAAGCAAAAGGAAGCTGGGAAGGCAGTCAGAACAGCAAAGGCCCAAACCGAGGAAAGATAGCCAACTCAGTTAAGAAGGGATAAAACCTTTATAGGTACATCAGGAGTGAAGGAAGACCAAGGGAGGGTTAGTGAGGCTTAATAAAGGGAGGGCGGGTGGGTAGAGGTGACTGTGAAAAGGCAGAGATACTAAACAAATATTTTTGATAAGTATTTACAAAGGAAGTGGGGGAGGCACCTAAAACAAACAGTAGAAACACTCTGGATACAGAAGTTGATACCAGCCCATTTACAGAAGAAAGGGTTCTGAAAGAACTCTTAAAACTGAAAGTGGACAAAGCAATGGGGCCTGATGGGATTCATCCCAGAATTCTAAAAGAACTAGGGGTAGAACTAGTGACACCACTGACTACCCTGTTTAACAAATCATGGGAGGATGGGGTGGTACCCGAGGACTGGAGGAGGGCAGATGTGATTCCCCTTCACAAAAGTGGGAGCAAGGCAGAAGCAGGAAACTACAGACCTGTTAGTTTAACCTCAGTGGTAGGGAAAATGATGGAATCACTTCTGAAGGAAAGAATTGTTGAGTATCTAGAGGCCAGAGGGGCACAGGACCCAAGGCAGCATGGATTCACAGCAGGAAGGTCATGCCAGACAAATCTGATAGATTTATTTGACTGGGTGACCAAAATAGTAGATCAGGGAGGGGCTGTGGACATGGCCTACCTAGACTTTAGCAAGGCATTTGACGTAGTCGCACACAAAAGATTAGTATACAAGTTAGCCAGCCTGGGAGTGGGTCCCAAGATGACAGCCTGGGTAAAGAATTGGCTGGAGAATAGGACACAGAGAGTAATAGTAAATGGAGTCCACTCTGAAGAAAGGGGGGTTACTAGTGGGGTACCACAGGGTTCAGTATTAGGACCGGTCCTCTTCAATGTCTTTATAAGCGACATTGCAGAGGGACTGGAAGGAAAAGTATGTCTCTTTACAGATGACACAAAGATCTGCAACAGAGTTGATGCACAAGGTGGGGTGGAAAGGATGAGAAGGGACTTGGCAAGGTTAGAGGAATGGTCAAATGTATGGCAGCTTAGATTCAATGCTAAGAAGTGCAAGGTAATGCACCTGGGAAACAAAAACCCAGGGGAAGAGTACACAATGGGGGGTGATATACTAACAACAACAAAAATGGAAAGGGACCTGGGGGTAGTCATATCAGATGACCTAAAGGTGGGCAAGCAATGTGAGAGGGCAGCAAGGAGGGCTGGGGGGATACTGGGAAGCATAGGGAGAGGCATCACCAGTAGAAAACAAGAAGTTATTATCCCTCTGTTCAGACAGTTGGTGAGACCCCATCTGGAGTACTGCATGCAGTTCTGGAGACCCAATCTCCACAAAGACATAGACAGGATGGAAGCTGTCCAGAGGAGGGCAACTAAAATGGTGCAGGGTCTGCACCAGAAGACATATGAAGAGAGACTTAAGGAGCTAAATATGTATAGCCTCGAGGAAAGGAGGGAGAGGGGGGACATGATAGAAACTTTCAAGTACCTCAAGGGAATCAACAAAGTCCAAGAGGGTAGCATCTTTCAAAAAAAGAGGTGTGCAAGAACAAGGGGGCACAATTTGAAGATAGAAGGGGGGTGGCTCAGAGGTAATTTAAGGAAGTATTTTTTCACAGAAAGGGTTGTGTATGCATGGAACAGCCTTACAGAGGAGGTTGTGGAGTCAAAAACAGTGGAGGAATTCAAGCATGCATGGGACAGTCATAAGGCAATTCTAGGGGGTGGGGGTAGGAAGAAGTAGTCAGCTGGTTAACTAGGATCTGCAGCTTATCCATTAGGTAGGGAAATGGGCAGACTGGGTGGGCCAAGCGGTCCTTATCTGCCATCAAAATCTATGTTTCTATCATACAGCTAGATTCAAACAGGTGATAGACATCTTTTTAAATGATGCAATGATGTCAGGGGTTATTAGCACTGATGAAATGTCTTATCTGTAAACCATCCAATAAGGGCTAGCATTTATGTCTTACCTAAAATTCATAAAGATGTGCACAACCACCCTGGATGCCCTATAGTGGTGGGCATAGGCTCCCTTACGGAGCCTTTGTCAAAGTATGTGGATGCTCACATAAAAGAATATGTTACCAGATTGTCATCATATATAAGAGATACACCACAAATGCTAGAAATCCTAGGGAATATGCAAACAGAACAAAGTTGGTATTTAGTGTCAATGGATATAACTGCATTATATACTAATATCCCCCATGGGGCGGGGGGACTTGAAGGTTTGGAGTTTTGGTTTGATTGGATGAAAATATGGATGCACACAAGAAACAGTTTTTACTAGGCTGTCCTGAAATCGTACTCAAGAAAAACAGTTTTTTATTCCAGGGAGAATACTATCTGAAACTGAAGGGGATGGCAACGGGGGCAACCTTTGCCCCCAACTATGCCAACCTCTATTTGGGCATGTAGGAGAGAACATCTGTCTATGGCGCACAGAACAATCCTTTTCTCAATACGATTGATATCTGGCATCATTTTATAGACAACATATTTATGGTGTGGAAGGGCACACTGGATGAACTGGGGGAATTTGCTAAATATCTGGAAACAAGTGATACAAATTTGAAATTTAGTGTGGAAAGTGACCTTAATTATGTCTCCTTCTTAGACTTAAGAATTTCCAGATTGAGTGATGGCGCTTTAAAGACCAGCTTATTTCGCAAGGAGACAGATCGTAATTCCCTTTTGCTTTCATCCAGTTGCTATGTATGCCACATGGTAAAAACACTCCCAAAGCCCAAATGATGAGTGTGCAGAAACTGTACAGATGACTTATTACTTGATTAATGGTTCTGACCTATGCAGGCAATTTGAAGAAAGGGGTTACAACAGTGCTCTTGTGAAACAGGCCTGTTACGAGGCCTTGAAGACCCCAAGGGAAACCCTACCACAGACCAAACCCAGGGAGGATGGGCCAGTTAATATGAATTTTGTGACAAACTTCACAAGACACTCAGAGCAAATATAGGGTATAATTAAAAATATTTGGAGTATCTTGGAAAATGAACCCCTACTTAATGAGGTCACGAAAGAAAAACCATGAATAATATACCACAGATGCAGGAACTTGGGGAACAGACTTGTACACAGCTACCAGCCTAGGGAAAAGAGGATGGGAATGTTAGAGACAATTGGATTCTTCCCCTATCTTGTGGAAATTTTCCATGTGGCAGCTGCAAGTAGAGATGTGTGAAAAAAAACTTCTGCTGGTGGAATTTCTGTGAAAGTGCAGAAATTAAATTAGCAACTTTTGCAGAAATTCTGACTTAGAATGGTGGAATAAATGTATAAATTGCAGATTATTCTATTAAACTACGGAGAAAAAAGTCCACAGAACTGATAACTGAACTGTAGAATAATTACATGTATTGTGAAATAATTCATTAAACTGTGGAAAAAAAAATTCCTTAGAACTGTTATTTCACAGCTCATGTGTATTATTCTACAATTCAACCAAAACATTCTGCAGAACAGGTCGAAAATCCACCAAACACATTCAAAAGATTCTGATCTCACCAATGGTGGAAGTTCGGAAAATTTTGTGAAATTTCCGAATTTTCATGGATGTTCCACAAAAGTGGAATTAGCAAATTTCACCCACCTCTAGCTGCAAATTCTGTCTTCATATCCTGAGGGCCAACACCTTCACTACATGTAATAACACTAGGATGTTCAAAGTAACTGATTTCTTTAACTGCAGTACTGAAAATGCAATTCATTTGGCCACCTGCGTATGTGGTTTGTTCTACATGGGGAAGACATCTCACCCACTAAAAACACACATAGGTGAACACCTTAGGGATATTGTAGCAGGAGACATGAAACATGCATGTTCATGCCATTTGAAATTCAGTAGAACTAATGATCTTGGATTCAAATTCTGTGCAAAAGAGAAAGTCAGATTGGGGCCCAGAGGGTGTGCTACTGGGAGCCAATTACTCTATAAGGAGTCATTTTGGATTTTCACATTGGGTACCCTGGACTTGCCAGGCCTAAATGACCTCACTGAACTAATGTCCTGCATTAAGAGAATACTCAAATAGAAATGATTTGTTTTAGGCTTGTAGAATATATGGATGTTTTTAACTCTGAGTATTATGATTAATTCTTTATTGTTGCTGTTTCTTTTCTATGGTGCAGAGGATTAAATACTAGATGTACCTCCAACACTAAATAGAGAAATGAGAACTGTCATGCTCATCACATAAATGGGGTTGAGACATTCTCATTATTGCTATAAATATGAAATGTTGGTTACATTTACTCAGCAACAATTCTGACTTTCTTACCTTGTTTTTAAATGGGGTGATTTGATTTTTATTTATTTATTTATTAATTTTTTTATTTATTCAAGTCTTTGATTACCAGGTAAGTGCACTGATCCAAGGACAGTTTTCAAGCACGGCCCAGGCCGCAACAATGGTGCAGCTAACAATTAAAATGCAGTTTATAAGTTGTGCAATACAAATTACAACATATACAACAGCAATAAAAAGAAACAAATGGGGCAGGGTAATAAAATACATGACAAATGCAGTTTACAAACTGTGCAATACAAGTTTCAACATATACAACAGAGATAAAAATAAACAATGGGGCAGAATAATAAAAGTACAAATACAGTTACATACAAGTAGAAAATGGGCTTGCCAATAAAAGGCAGGCCAACTTGACTAATGTCCCCCTGCCAGAAAAGCAAAGGGGAAGGGGGAGGGGGATAGGAAAGGGGAGGGAATATGATGTCAGAAAGGGTCAAATGACCAGGGGAAAGGAGAGCTTCCCAATTGGTTAGGGGGAGGGGTTAAGGAGGGGGCAGGGAGGAGAGGGCCACTTTGTGCTATGTAAGGGTCTGCTACTTTCTGGTTGCCCTCTTTTGCTGGGAAAATGATTCTCAGCACTTTGCTGGCAGTTCAGTAGGTAAGGCACACCCAGGGAACCTTGACCTTTGGCCAGGGGACTTCCCTGGTGTGAACTGAGGTTGAGAAGTGTTTGTATATACAGACCAGATAGTAATAGTACTGCTTTAGAATAAGGGTGTTTTCAGTCTGGATTTGAAACATAAAGCGTACTTGTTTTGTTTGATTATATCATGACTGGTGTGGAGTTTTCCTGGCCCAGTAATGAAGGGGAATTGCTGCGAGACAGGACTGAGTTTGTATTGAATCTATGGGCATTACGCAGGGCTAGGGATGAGACAGGAAGAACACTTTTAATGATAGTTTAGAATTTAGGCTGGTTCAGAAAGGCAATGTAGAAGGTTTAGCTTGCTGTAAGGAGAGATTGTAGGCTGGCGCTCAGTTTAATCAGGTGAGCTCAGCATAATTTAAAAGTTTTTCTGAGTGGTGCAGGCTATAATTTGTAGTATACAAGGGAGAGGTTTCCGAGGAAGCAGAGCTGTGCAGCTTAGAAGGCACTCATTACAGTTCAAGGTTGCTACACATTACTGAAATTGCTTGGTGGTTTGTGCCGGTACAATACCTGAGCGGACCAGGTGAAAGATATTGTCACCAGGAGTGCTGGAGGTGCCCTCTATGGGTGGGCACATTGGCTGTTGGTTTGTGGCTGGCTGGAAGCACCTGGCAGGTGGGTCCTTGTTGGACTGGCGCCGTTTGACCGTAGCCACTGGGGGCAATCCTGGTAGGTGGGTGCCAGGGGATCGAAAGGTGCCCTCTGCAGGAGGGCACGCTGGTGGCTTGTGGGGTTTATCCATAAGCCCTCAGTGAGTGGGGTTAGTGGGACCAGCGCCATTGTTGGCAGAGGACGCTGGGGTGACCCTGGGTGGTGTGCGCCATGTGGGGCTATGGGACAGGCTACTGCCTGGGTGACTAGGGGAGTGGGGGGGGCCACACGGTCTGCTAGGGAGGTATGGGGGGAGTGGGAAGGTAGGTGCAGATGAGGTGATAATCTCTTTTATACTGGGGGCATGTGCCATGTGGTCTGGGGGCCAGGCTATGGCCTGGGTGCCTTGTGAAGTTTTGGGCTGCGCAGATGGCGGCGGAGATTCGTAATTAAAAAAAAAGTGGAAACGCTGGCCGAAGTCTCCTGGGGCCTGCCAGTCTCAGGGATGGAGTAATTGGGGAAGGAAGTGGTGCACTAGTCACCACGAGGGAAGTCACCGTTGTTTGGTTTGTCTGGCAGTTTGAATAGGGCTGGAGCAGGCGATCAGGGAGGATGGACCATGTGGGTGGTTAGCCTGTTTGATCCAACGTGTGGCGCGGTCAAGGGGCTGTCTGGCTAGTGATTGGCCAGTGCTAGCAAAGCAAGTTGGGCCTGCGGAGAGGGACTGCATTTTTGCCGGTAGGTCCATTCACCATACAGGAAGGGTCACCAGAGGACTGTGACTAACGGGAGTAAGAAGCAGGCTGGGCAATGAGCCAGGCTGTGACAGTAAGAAGCAGGGCCTTTTCTCTAAAACAAAAAAAAAATAATAAAAAATGGGATTTGTGGTTGGTTTAAAAAAAACCAAAAATGGGTTTAGCTGCTTGGAATGCAGATGAGGAAAGAGTGGCAGGGGTGCAATTGGCTGCAGGGACATGGTAAAAATCTAGAAATTTAAGTAAAAGGGAAGTCGAGTGAATGGGAAGGTTTTGGCTATATGAACTGCTTAGGTGGTAATGCCTCAAGAATCTTGTCTGGGGGGCACTTATAACCAGCTGTATAAGACGGGATAAGGGCATGGATCTTTTTGTGGATACTTTCAGCAGAATTGAATAGGGATAGTCCTTGGGGAATTGTCTACTAAGTTTAACACAAAACCCGGAAGGCCATAAGGACTGGATAGGGTTTCAATTCAAAGATTTTTGGTGGGCGGGAGAACTACTTGCATAATGGGTATTCAAATACCCAAGGGGCTTGCAAAGTAGTAAGTGACCAAAATATCTACCACCCAGATAATTATGCCATCCAATGCATCCAACAAAGACAGGGCTAGGAAATTATATAGTACTATCCAGTTTGGTGATGTACACCAGTTTTCTTAATTTCAGGGATCCACGAGGCCATGGTGGGCAAGGGTGGTAGGGTGGAGCACCTTACATTAGCTTGAAAAGGTTTTTGATCTTGCCATCTATACACTCCTACTTGAATGGTTGAATCTGGGTCTGGCTATGGCTGTTGTATCTTGGTTGGGAGTCACCAGAATAAGCGAACCCAAAAGGTTAAAAATAGGAGTCTAGGAAGGGGGACCTCAAGGGATAGAACTGTCTGTGGGAATACCTCAGGTTCATCTTTGGGCCCAATGTTAGTTGGCCTGTTCAAAGCACCTGCATTAGACTGTCAGTCATCCAAAGTATTGTTGCAGACAGATGACACATTAAGGTTGTCAAGACAACCCAGCAAGGACAATCTGTTGTACGTTTGGCAGGTAAAGCAAAAATTTGGGAAAGGGTTTTCTAAGAATAGTTCGATAAGTATAGGAAGGCAAGACCATGCTTTGAAAAAAAAAAGAAAAGGCCCCCCCTTTTGGGCATTTAATAATGGAGACTAAAAATTATAGCATCTAGGAGGCACTACATACCTGTGATTTTAATTGGATGTTAGTCTATTCCTTGACGTGGTTCCAGGTGATGGGCAGCATACATAGCTTATGGACTATGAGTATGAATGGGGTAGCCGTAGTCTAAAAATGGAGCGGGACCCATGTGCATGGCAGTTAAATGCTATTGCATTGTCAGTTGGCGGCGGCCTGGAGAGGCTAAGACAGATTTAGTAAGTGGACGGCAGTACTTTGCTGGCATGGTTACCATAGGCATACTGTGCATGGGTTGGAGCAGGCCAGATGGTTTGCAGACAAGCCACATGTAGTAAGGCTGCCGCAGCTCTACAGGGGGGCATGGCACAGTTATGGATAAGAGACACCATGTCGAGTAGGGCAGGCTATAAGCATTGAGAGGTACGAAGGAAGATGCAAGTTTTTCCATTAGGCAGTGGCTAGAAGGGTTTCAATAGAGGAAAATTTAAGGTGCATGGGGCGGTTTTTAGGTGTGTACTTTCTCATCTACAAGGATTGCCAGAGCCGGGGCTGGGCATTTTAACTCGGGTCAACCTGGGTCCAGGGAGAGGGGGCTGGTATAGGGCACAGTAGTTCTTGCCACAGGGTTACCTGAAAGCCTTGGTCACACTGGCAATATCTCGAGGGTCCAGGGAGGTGGGTTGGAATGGGACACAGGCAGATAAGGGAAGGCCTACCCAATCCAAGGAAGGACTTTCAGGAGGCATGGCAGTCCAAGGAATACTTGCAGGAGGCAATGGGGTGCAGAGGTTGGCGAGGATCTTAACTGCGAGACCTGGGTTTGAATTCCTCTCCCCCCATGCATCGGCATGCCCCCAGGCAAGTCCTTTACTTAGTAGAGATACATACCCTGGTCCATCTTCTGCTTGTTTCTGGCTTGAGAGGATGGGGGAGTGGGTCCTAGGATCCTGGGCAGACAGTACCGGGGTAAAGGGAGGTTACAGAGATGGATTAAGAAGTAGGCTTGAGAAGAACTACCATGGTTATTGTGTTCCGCCAAGGAGGAGGAAGGTAGAGGGGCAAGTGCTCCTGGAGGGGGAGGCTCAGCAGTTATCGAGAGAGAAACCATTCTTACAGCCTTGGCCTTGGAGACTTCACTACAGAGGGAAGAGTGCCTGGCTATGGAGGGGAGGAAGGACAGGACTAGTGAGGAACATGGCATCTAAGAGACAGGACAGTGGCCAGCAGGCTGATGGGGGGGGGCAGCAGGGGGAGTGTAGTGGCACTAGGATTTCAGGGATCCACGAGGCCATGGTGGGCCTGTACAGGCCAGAGGCTGGGCTGGCTGTTAGGTCCAGGGTGTGGTGGGTTTAATAAAAATTAAAAAAAAATTAGCCCAGTGGCAGATGAGGGCATGACAGGGTGAATGGCCTTCACTTCCCAGGGAAGGGGGCATCACCTGAGGCCTTTCAGTAGGACAGGATCTGGGGCTGGTGTATGAGCTTGTGAGGAGGGGTATTTGAACCCTGGAACTGGACAGCACCACTGAGGTTCAGAGCGGGGGGGAACCTCAGAAAAGGAAGGCTGATTAACAGGGGGGGACAAGGCGCAGGAGGGAGAGGGAGGGGGAAGACCAGCTGGGTGTGGTGAGAGGACGAGAGCCCTGATGGGTCGAGAATGGAGATGATGTGGGGGAATGCCAGCAGAGTGGCAGCTGGCGGTACTGGGGAACTATGGGAAGCGGGCTAATAAGGCACCAGTTATCGGGGTGCCGAAGGTCATTGTACAGAGAAACCCAGCTGGACACAGCAGTGCAGGGAGGTGTAGCCCGTCTCATATGTCAGGTTATCTCTCAAAGCAGAATGAGGATGTCACAGTCAACCAGGCTAGCAGGGGGTTGCAACTCCCCGAGCCCCATACTGTTTGAACTGCAGTGACCAAACAGGGTGCACACCAGGGAAGATAGGCTGGCTAACAGGAGGTTTGCTGAGCAGGGGGCCATGAGCAAGTGAGGAATCTGGTGCAGTGCAAAGTATGTCAAATGATCTTACAGGGAGTCAATTGGGGAAGCCTCAAGGGCAATGTGAATAGTGTGCGGGCATATTGGGGGCCCGATAGCATGAGTATCTCAGGGCAGGAGAGCAGGTGCTAGTATGGAAGCCAGCGCAGGGGCAAAACTATACCAATTTATACTGTGTGGGCATGGCGGAGGACTTGAGGTGATGGGCATGCGGGTGCACTGTACCCCGTGTGGCGGTAGGAAAATGGACGGCCTGTGGGTCGGGGAAGGGACACGACACAGGAGTGGAGGTTCCTGAGCCAGGCGGCTGAGTGGATGGGAACAATGAGCATTAGCATGGGAAAGGATGAAGCCAGGCCAAAGATCAGTATGGCAGCTGAAGGTCCAATGCAAAGGGCCCTGGCTTCCCTGGGGGCACAGTAGTGGGCATACAATGGCTGGGGGATAGCCATGGGAAGATGGCATGTCCCTGCTAGGAGAGCGATGGTACGGCTGCAAGGGACATAGCGGTCAGAAGAGGTTAAGGATGGGAGGCAACACATTGGAGGTATGTGGGAGCCAGATCAGCCCTGCCAGAGGAATTGTTAAGAGAAGGAGGGTAGGTGAAAAAGGTCAGGTGCAGCCCTACCCAGACCAGGTAAGAAGGATGGGCATCAGCAGCAGGGGTACAGCTGCACCAGGAGGAGCCAGCACAGGGCGCAAAGGTAAGCCCAGCTGGAGGAGTGCAGAGCAAGGTGGGCCAGTGGGTGGCCAGGGCTACAAGCACCCTGTGGGGGCAGGCCAATGGGCCATGAGGGGGACGCAGGTCCAAGGCAGACAGCAGGTGATATGGGTGCATGCTCTCCCCTCATAAGGGAGAGGTGGCAGCTATCCTGGGCAGAGCATGCAGCAGACGCAGGCCTCGGCCACAGCAGTGCAGGGACATGGCACCAGAGGCATAGGGAAACCTGACCCCATGCCGGCGGACACAAGGAAGGGAAGGGGGGGACAGACCAGCATACAAGCCAGCCTTGTGTGGGCACCAAGGGGGTGGAGTGGCCCAGGGTGAGGGCTGGCAGGCCGCAACAGCCAGGGCAGTGGTGCATGTGGCCGAAAGGGTGTAGCTGTCTAGGCCCAAACCCCGGAACAATTTGTTATGGTTGGAGGATGCCTACGAACAGAAGGGGCAGGCCTGGCGGGGGGGAAGGCACCCCTACTGGGGCCTGCTGAATATATAAGGGATGGGTGCTAAGGCAGGGGAGAGTACCTTGTTCCTAGCCCACAAGGGGGGGAGCCCCATCATCCTTCAAAAGCTGGAGATGGGTCAGTGGAAAAGGAGGAATGAAAGGGGAAATGGGGGGACAGGAGAGGGGGGAGGGGGTAGGCAGCACATGCTGAGGACCAAGGAACCCAGGCGTGGTACAAAATGGTTCTGGTACCTGGTGGTGGTACCAAGTGGGGGTACCTGGTGGTGGTATCTTGTTTCTGGTGAGGACGGGGTGCCGGATCAGCTGTGTCTGGACCCCGAAGTACTGCAAGCAAGGAGAAGAGGATAAAGTAGGAAGAAGGTTCCCAGAAAAGAAGAAGCAGAATGAATTATTGTGGTGATAATGTACTGTACTGTATATTGTTGAAATATGAAGTGTGGGATGTAAATATAATTTACATGCCTTAAACATTGCCAGCGAGCATCCAACAGTAACAGGTGTGGAGAGATTTATTTCTGGGAGGAGGATCAGGGGACAATGGGGCTTGCCAATAAAAGGCAGGCCAACTTGTCCAATGTCCCCCTGCAGAAAAGCAAAGGGGAAGGGGGGGGGATAGGAAAGGGGAGAGAATGTGATGTCAGAAAGGGTCAAATGACCAGGGGAAAGGAGAGCTTCCCAATTGGTTAGGGGGAGGGGTTAAGGAGGGGGGCAGGGAGGCGGGGCCACTGTGGGCCATGTAAGGGCCTGCTGCTTTCTGGTCAACCTCTTTTGATGGGAAAACGATTCCCCAACCATCCACCCTATAATAAGGAGAGAGGTTTGCTGCTGGCTGGCACTGTGCCGGAAGTTGAGGATAGGAAGCATGGTCCCCAGGAGCCCCGGTATGGGGTGAAGGGAGCTGCAGTAAGGCAGCATATGGCTCCGGGTGCTGGAAGGAGCCCTGGCAGAGGGCACAAGGTTGCCCAGGAGAGGAAATAGGAAAAGAAGAAGAAAAAAAAGGGGGGGGCAAAGAAAAGGGGGAATGAAAGGGAAAAAGTGGAGGTCAGGAGAGGGAGGAAGGGGTAGGCAGCACGTGCTGTGGACCAAGGAACCCAGGTGTGGAAGTAAAGGAGGAGGATAGAAACTAGGGTCCGGATCATGTGTCCGGACCTAGGGGAGTATGGACTGGGAACTGACCCTGTGCAGGTCGGTCCCAGGTAAGGGGGGTACCGCTAGTGGTACAAAATAGTGGTGGTACCAAGTGGGGGTACCTGGTGGTGGTACCTCGTTTCTGGTGAGGATGGGGGGGTGCCGGATCAGCTGTGTCTGGACTCCGAAGTACTACAAACAAGGAGAAGAGAATAAAGTCGGAAGAAGGTTGCCAGAAAGAAGAAGCAGAATGAATTATTGTGGTGGTACTGTACTGTACACTGTTGAAATATGAAGTGTGGGATGTAAATGTAATTTGCGTGCCTTAATAAACATTGCCAGCGAGCATCTAACAGTAACAGGTGTGGAGAGATTTATTTCTGGGAGGGGGATCAGGGGACAATGCATTTACAAGCTATTATTTGATCTGTTTTATTATCTGATTATTTGATATGCATTATTTATTCATGTTTACTTGACACATTGCCCTTATATGTTTTTTTGCACACTGAACACATTGTCACTTTAAGGATTTGATGTATTTAAGACTCAGTTTTTTTTAATTGCTCCACCTCCTGATCTTGTGTGAAACCAGTAGAGGTTTGTACACACACACTTGTTTTGTATGGCAGGATTTTGAACATTAAAGAGCTGGGCCTACATATTCAAAAGTCCCCGGGCACACAGCACAAGTGCCTACGCAGTGCAGCCCATGTGCACTGCCCAAAAAAAGTCCATATTTAGTCGATGCACCACAGGATACACTAGCACAACTGTGGCTGAATATACCATGGATGCACTATAGCGCAACTGCACATGCGCAGAAGGACAGGACTGAATATAGCAAGTGTAGCAGGCTTACCTGAGAGTGGAGCAACATGTTAGTGCCCAGGGTGGGCCATCAGCGTAATGCAAGTGCAGAGACAGGGGGATCCAGCAACCATGGCCATGGTGAACTGAGTGGCACTATACAGGATCAGGATGGGCACTACGCAGCACAGCAGGGGCACAGGATGTGGCAACACACACACACACACACACAGGTATGCACTTTGCCCAGCACATGCTGATGGCATGGCACTGACAAGGACATGGACGACAAGACAGAACACTGGGGATGTCAGTGGACAGCATGGCCAACACAGGCATGGCATAACAGTGCCAGGTAACCAGATGTGCGTAGGCCACATAGGGTGCACACGTCCAGGGATACACGATGTGGCAAGCAGTGCAGCATGGCGCATGGTGCACACACCATGGAATGCACAGCACTGGGGGTGAGACACACTGAACATGCCACTGTGGGCAACAGGGGGAGTCAGCACAGATGCACCACAGAGATGACCATGGCAAGCAGGGCGTTAGCCTGTGTGGGCAGACAAGGAGGTCATGCACCACAGGACATGAACAGGCAGGCTGTGCAGGCCATGGGGCAGTGGGCAGAGTAAGCAACAGACCAGCAGACATCAACCACAGCACAGACCAATCACAGACACAGGGAATGTTCAGTATAAAAGGCTTGAATTTAACACACAAGAACAATGGTAAAACAAATATGAATGAAAACAAAGAACAACCACCAAAACGTCAAAACATGGGTGTAGCAGGGATTGAAAGGGTACAGGAAATGCAGGTGGGGCAGATAACTGCAGGTGATGAAACAAGGGAGGGGTGGGATGTAGAGGGGCACAGAATAATCCAGGCATTGCCATTCCAATGGCCACACACAATTATGAACGTTGCTGGTCCCAGTCAGGGGGGTCGTTGATCTGGCTCATCCCTCTGAGCACCACCATCTGCTCTTGTATGGCATACAGTATGGTCTCAGCCACGTGAAAATTGCCCCCTGCCTGCAATGTATTGCAGTTAACATCCTCAGTGTGCCTTGGACCTGGTCCTGTCTTCCGCCTCCACACCAGCCCGTACCATGGGCACCACCCTCAGCAGTCTAACCTGTGTGATGAAACAGAGGACATGCACTCAGTGCCACAACATACACAGGCTATGCCCCCCCTTGTGAATGATATGCATGCTGGACATTGCTGGGACACATGCATGGACCCAACAATGCAACATGCACACAATTTACCAGTGAAAAGCCGTGCAACAGTGCCGCACAGTGACACAACTGTGGGAAGTGCAATGTAATGGCAGCAAGTGCATGCAATGGACATTGCCATGGGACATGATGCCATGCCCACCCACACCATATATGGCCAATAGCCATGTGTACCACGTCTGGAGGCACAGTGGACCAAGTGTATGTCATGCTGGGTACCCATAGTCCTGATGGGTCACAGACAATGTGTTGGACACACATGGGCATGGTGTACAGCTGCACCGTCACACGGTGCCAGGACAGTGTGCCGACTGGCACAACTGGGGCATACATGGCTGGTGGCTATGTGGCCGTGATGGACACAGCAACCCCACACCACCCACACTCCCACCTCAAACAGCACAGAACAAGGACAGAAAAGCACACCTACCTTACGCAGGTTGAGATGGCACCCTGCATAGCCCAGCACCTGCTGCCCGCAGTCCCCTGGCCTTACCACACTTTTGGCCCCTGTCTGCCACCCTCTTGTGCTCTTCCTGGCCTGCAAGGGGAACATAGTGGAAGGGAGACATGAGCAACATGCTGTCACCACCCCCACAGCCTCCCTCAGCAACACTACACACAACCCCCCGACCCCACAGCACCCACAGGATTCATCAACACCACCCCTCAACCACAGGAACAGCATGAAGACTATGGCAGAGTGTGCAAACAGTGTACATACCTGGTTGTGGCACATCACTCTGCAGGCATGCTCCTGCAGCACCCTCAGCCACTCAGGGTTCCTCCTCTGCAGGTCCCCATAGCAGTGCCTGCACTGTTCCCCAGTGTGAGGCACCCCCATCCTCCTCATGAGCCTGTCTGTTACCCCAGCCCAGACCTGGGACCTTGCCTCCTGCAAGGCCTCATCCCCAAACAGCTGGTCCTTAACAGGCTGCACCAATGCCACAAGGTTGGCCAGCTCATTGTCGCACCATTTAAGTGCCAGTGGCCCTGCTACCCCTGCACATGCCATGGTTAATACAGTGTGCAAACAGACAGTCTCACTTCCAACATGCAGCACTGCATGCCATATGGCCTGCTTGTGGCTGATGCATGATAGGCATGCATGCAATGGCCTGCTTAGCACATGGATGCGCAATGCCGATGCACACTACGCAGTCCATTGTGCATCTGCACTCATGCGTGGTGCTGCAATGCAGGGTGGGAGGATGGGGTCATGTCATCGTGCACTGCGCATGTGCGACCAGACTTGTGGCCATATTGGGAAGGTCGCAACATGCCACAAATCAGCCAATGAAATCGCACATTGACATGTACATGCACTGTGCAATGTCACATTGCATGCACTGCCGCACATGCCATGTGTGCTGCATAGTATCGTGCATGTGTGATGATGCATTGCACCACAATGCGCAATGCATTGCCAGGTAACTGCTGGTTGCGCTGCTGTGCATAGTGGGTATGTGCTGGAGAACTGTGCATGTGCAGAGATGCACAATGCAGAAGTAATGGGCACAAATAAGTGCACGGAGCAAATTGAAATAGGCTGGGTGCAAATAAGCCATATTCAGCCAGGATATGCAGATTGCCCTATTGCCCAATTATGGCGTTAGTCCCCACAGTATCATCTCATTACAGGCTGCACAGACCCTCATTTGCATGTGCTGAGCCATAAATGAGTTTCTCTGCTCCACCACACACCACTGGTACTGCACCTTGGAGGTTTGTTTACCACAGCTACACTGTTGATGGGTCTCTGGCCAGAAAGACTCCATGCCTGGGAGCAGTGCAGTATGACTGTGTACTGTGCTAATGACTGTCACACTTCCACCCCACAGACACTAGTATGGCAGTGAAGGAGGAGGAGGTGAGATGGAGGAGATGTCCGAACTTCACAGATGACGAGCTGGGGGCCCTAGTCAAGGTTTATGTCCGGATGGAGGACCTCCTGTCAGGGAAGACAGGCATGTAGCAGGAGAGGTCACAGGGATGGGATGTGTTGGCACAGGCTGTGAACACCCACGGTGTGTACAACTGCACCCCCCAGGAATGCATTAAGCACATGAGCAGTGAAAAGACCAGGACAAGGGGTACCTGACCACCATGCAGGTGTCCCTGCAAGTCACAGGGGGTGGGCCACTCACCATGCCACCACTAACTGCATGGGAGGAGGTGCTCACATCCACCATGTCCTGGGCATCTGTGGAGAGTATCCCTGTAGGTGGGTTCTGGACAGGTGGAGGCCCTGCACAGCACTATGAGTATGCGTCACAGTGTCTGTATGGCTTTGTGCTGTGACCCTGGGTGTGCAGGGCATGCCACACATGGGATGCACACATTGTCGCCAGGCCGCTATGTAGTGCATCCACCATTGCACGTCCCCCCATGGCCTTGCAGTCTCCCCCTTGTAGCCCGTGTGTACTGCCCTGACTGACTGTGTCACTGGGAACATCTGCCTGCTGCAGTGGGGCAGCCAGTGGTGGTCACTGTCCACCTGTGTATATGTGCCATGTTCCTACATGTCCACAACACATGACGGTGTAATGCACCATAGTGGCCTGTCACTGTTGCCGGTGTACATGCACACAGGCAGCAGTGCCCCTTGCCCGGGGGGCCTGTGCACAGCCATGGCCCGACATTCATCCATGTCATGGAACCGTGCATGCATGGCCCTTTGGCACGCAATGCACACATCACATGGTGGTGGTGTGGGTGACACAGGTCACAGTGCCAGTGCATTCCATGTGTGGCAGTGTCCACACAGCTGTGCTTCATGGCACACGGCCCAATGTACACGTGTCAATGGACATCCATGGACATGCTGCCCTTACCATGCATACCTGTGTGCCTTACAGCACCATCACACCTCAGGGGAGCTACAGGGCATGGCCCGCAGGAGGAGGGACAGGTGGAGGAAGTGAAGGAGGAACCCAGGCCATCAACATCGGCCAGGATTGAGGCCAGTGCAGGCAGCGACGGCGTGTTCCAGGACCTGCTGAGATTTGTGTGTCTAAACACCCTGCCTGACACTGAGTTGCCTGATGATCTCACGGTGCTGGCATCGGACATGGAGGATGATGATGATGCCACACAGTTTGAGGTGATGGCACACAGCGGTGCCACTGCCACAGCACAGGTGGCCACATGGATTGTGACAGACAGAGTGGTGTACCTTGCACCCATGCACGTCCCCAGCCAGGTTGCCCCACTGACTACTGCACCTGCAGTGTTTGTGAGCAGCCAGGTCCAGGGTGTGGCTGTGGAGACGGGGCATCACCCTGGAGTAGCAGGGTGTTGTGCGGCAACAACGTGCCACCCATGCACATGACATGACTGTACAGGGACCCACTGTGCCTGCCCACACACAGTCCCTGCCCAAACAGCAGCAAGCCGTGCAGCATCCACAGGCCATGGATGTTGCACTGCAGGCCAGTATACCACCCGCCCGTCAGTGCCCCACACAGGACAGGTCCCCTGCTGACAGGCTTGACAAGCACACCTGACTCCTGCGGGCCTCCTTGGGTCATCAGGGTGTGCTCAGGGAGATGTGTCAGGGCCTGTGTGTGCAGGTGGGCATCATGGATGACCATGCCTCTGCGGGCTGCTCCTGGTTGGTTGGCGAGATACGCCAACTCTGGGTAGAAGTTGTTGGCGAGATTCGCCAACTGTGGGAGGACATGACCGCAGGCTTCCAGAGGATAGCACAGGCCACTGAGGTGGGCTGGCACACCCTCATGCCCTGTGGATGCAGGAGTGCCAGCTGCACACTGCATTGTGGCATCAGCACTCCCACCTCATGGCATAACATGGCCCCATTGCTTCTGAACGCCATCCCCCGCCTCAGGTATCCCCAACATCCCTGGGTCCCACCTGAACTTTGGCAATGAGACATCCATGAGCACAGGGTCATGGTCTCCTGGGTCTACCCCTGCTAGCATGGTTGGGTCCCCTGCTGAGGCGGTTTCCACCCCAGAGGAGGGCACCCGTCATGGGTGTGGCTGCCCAGTTGTCCGTGGCGAGCCGTAATAGGTCACAGTGATTCCACCCGTGTGCAGTTGTCATAGCACAGTCACCATTCAGGTGCTGTTTGCCCACACACCCTGCTGTCTGTGGTCAGGTTTGCATGCAGAGCACATGCGTGGGCCTGTGGCTTGCATGTCCATGCTGTCTGTGTGGTATTCTGGACTTTTGCCGGGGCACTGCTGTTTTGTTGTCTGGCATGGGTGTGATGAGTGCAACCTTGTGTGTCTGCTGTGCATGTGTGCGGGCATTGTCCACTGATCCATGCCATACATCGTAGTACCCCACGTAGGCCCTGACATGACTGTTCTGCTGTGGCCACACCTGCATGTGTATGTACCTCCATCACTGTGGACCTGTTAGCCATGCCACATCTGCCACCTTTGCATGTTATTCTCCCATTCCCACATGATGTTACACAACCCTCCATTAACCCACTCTATTACCCACCTGTGGTCTCCAAAATGCTCCTTCACAATTGTGTCCCTGTGCCGGCGTGCCCTGGTGACAAGCAGTGGGTCCCTACAGTCATGGCAGTCCTGCCCACCCCCTGCCTGTGGCCCATCTTCCTCAGAGCCATCACCCAATTCAGCCTGGACATGGATTCCACAGTCTATGGCCATGTTGTGTAGCATGTAACAGGAAAGGTATATGCCACAGACCTTCTCTGGGCTGTACTGTAGGGCCCCGCCAGACCTGTCCAGGCATCTGAATCTCATTTTGAGCATGCCAACACACGCTCAATGATATTGCATGTCGTGGCATGTGCCTCATTGTACCAGTTCTCTGCCACGGATGAGGGCTGGCATATGGGGGTGAGTAGCCACGGCTGTAGGGGGTATGCACAGTCACCTGTGGAAGACAGAAAGCATTAAGTGTACCTCAGACATTCACAGGTGTACTACAGCCCTATGTTAATGCATGTCTGCCATTGCTCTTTGTGGCACCCACCCTGGCTCTTCTACCCCACAGCACACAGGCCATGCACACAACATCATGTCAGTGTGTGCACTGCATGTGTGTTGCATGCAGGGCACGTGCCTGGCATGCCATGGCCTCCCACAGCCATGCACTGCTGTTCACATGTCCTGCCCCTGGTGGTGCACAGCCACTGTCCTGTCCAGACGTGGTTCTCTGTAGCACCACGGCGCCTGTGTCGGGCCCATGCCCTGTGCCACTGCATGCCTGTACATGTATGGCTGCTGTGTGTGTCCCTGGACATGCCCCCTCCTGCCCAGCACACACCTGCCACATGTGGTTCACAGTGCAGTGGGCACACGTGGGCTGTGGCAATGTATGCCTGTTTGGCATGGTGAACCCTGTCTATTTCCCACACAGCGGTTCTGCACACTGTATTGTGTGCCATTGTGTGGGCCCATTATCATGCCCCAATCACCCACTAGGTGGCCACTGGGTATCCCTCCCGCTCTCAAACAGGCAGCACAAGGCCGACTATTGCCAGATGTTGGGATCATGTGCACTTCCAGGGTGCATGGCACACACATTGGTAATGTGCCCCATGGCATTCCACACCACCTGGCAGTTTATGGAGTAGTAGCCCTCTCTGTTGTTGTATACCATTCCCTGTAGGCCAGGTGGTGCACGTATTGCCATATGGGTGCAGTCTATAGCCCCTAGCATGCCTGACATGCGTGCCACCCTGTGGAAGTGCTGTATAGTTTCTGTCCACTATGCCTGTGTGCTTGGAAATTTGATTTACTCCGAAGCATGTGGCAGCAGAGTGATGAGAAACTGGGTGAGGAGACGGGATGTGGTGGACTGTGTGATGCCAGTGGTGTCACCCACTGGCATCTGGAAGGTGCCCGTGGTGAGCAGACACATTGCTGCTGTCACCTTTGTCTCTACTGTCATGGTGTGACTCCTGTGTGTTGGTGCCTGCAGGTCATCATGGAGCAGCTCACAGAGCTGTCTTAGCAGTCAGTGCCCTGTTGAGTCTTGAGCCCACAATCTCCATGTCACTCAGGTGGTTGAATGTGATACAGGCGCGCTACCTTCTCTGCTGGGCATACTGCCTATGGGCCCTTCCACGTCCATGATGTTTCTCCCATCTCCTCACTCCCCTTATAACTGCTGCCATCAGGAAAGCTGTCCCATCCATGGCTGCTATGCTGCCCTCTGCCTATGGGTGGA
Organism: Neoceratodus forsteri; assembly: GCA_016271365.2. Lineage (NCBI taxonomy): Eukaryota > Metazoa > Chordata > Ceratodontiformes > Ceratodontidae > Neoceratodus > Neoceratodus forsteri. The sequence goes on along the minus strand of CM057450.1, from coordinate 974,165,972 downwards.
CTGGACTTAGGCATGCTTTTTATATGCCTATCTTTGTGCAGCGCATCTGCAGATTGCACCGCAGATGGGCAGCACATCATTGCTGAATGTGTGACTGTGTGGCACATTTACGGGAACGCCCCCTCCACATGCACCACATACATTATATTTGCGCTTGGGTACACCCGCTTTTGTGCTGCGTAACCCTGTCCTTTCAATAGTGCACCGCTGCGCATCTTCTGGTTTGCGCTGGGGCATCTCAGGTTGTGCAGCGCATCTGCTTTGAATACCTAGGCCCTGATATTGTAGGTACCCTTGAGTGGTGCTGGTTTTTGCTGCTTTTAAACAAATACATCTAAGAGCTAGAATGCTGTACACCAGCATTGAAAGACAATTTGCCTACAACTACCAGTAAGGCATTCAGTGGGGATTTGTTTCAAGAAATACTGGTACATTAAATATGCCAGTACTGTCAGAGCTGAAGCAATCTGAGAAAAGATGTCAGCCTGAGCAGCTTATTTTCTGAACAGCAACTGACAGCTTCCCCTCACTGTGGATAAAACAATATCATGTCCACTGTGCAAACAACTTCTGGTAGCATTTTTTTTTTTGCATTTCATTTTTTTTTCCAGGGTACTGTTTTTGTTGCCCTTCGGTTTTTGGTTTTCCGTTTACATATTATTTGGTTGTTGTACAAATTTTGATGTTTTCTTTTCTTGTCTGTGCCCTTGATTGTTTTTCCTAAATTTAGTTACACTTAGGTTTGGCAGTTGCTTTATTTTTTAGTTTGCATTCTAAACTTTTTTGGTTGTTATTTATAAATTGACACTAAACTTTTTTTGTTTGCTTTCAATTTTTAGTTGTTTTTTTGTTTTACAGTTTTTTACATAGAAACATAGAAGTTGACGGCAGATAAGGACCGCAAGGCCCATCCAGTCTGCTAATTTTTTCTACCTTTTGAATGTGCCATAGGCCTTTAATCTGTCAATGGCCTGTCTATTCATACTCATCTGTATTGCTCCCTTATTCTGGTCCAATGCCTGTTTGAAGCCCTGCACTGTATTCATATCCACCACTTCCTGAAGTAGGCCATTCCATGCATTCACCACCCTTTCTGTGAAAAAGAACTTTCTCACACTACCTCTTAATCGGCCTCCCTCTAATCTTATGCTGTGTCCTCTTGTCCTGCTATTTTTCTTCTATTGAAACATGTTAGACTCTTTCACTTTGTTAGTGCCTTTAAGATGTTTGAATGTTTCAATCATATCACCTCTCTCCCTCCTTTGCTCTAGAGTATACATATTGAGCTCCATTAATCTGTCCTCATATGTTTTCTGATGCAGTCCCTGCACCATTTTGGTTGCCGTTCTCTGGACTGCCTCCATTTTGTTAATGTCCTTGTGCAGGTGCGGCCTCCAGTACTGCGCAGTACTCCAGATGGGGCCTAACCAGTGTCTTGTAAAGAGGGATTATTACCTCCCTCTTCGACTTGCGATACCCTACTAATACACCCCAACATCCCTCTAGCCTTACCTACTGCTTTAGTGGTCTGCTTGGATGATTTCAGGTCATCTGTGATGATGATGCCCAAGTCTCTTTCTTCCCTTGTGATTGCTAGCAACTCCTCTCCCAACCTATAGGTGGCTTCAGAGTTTCTCTTCCCTATGAGCATGATCTTGCACTTCTTTGTATTAAATCCCATTTGCCACTCTTCTGACTTTTTTGCCAGTTTACCCAGATCTTTTCTCATTCTGCCCACCCCATCTGGATCATCTACTCTGTTGCAGATCTTGGTGTCATCTGCAAACAGATAAACCTTACCCTCCAGTCCCTCTGCAATGTCACTGATTAAGATATTGAAGAGGACTGGCCCCAGGACTGATCCCTGAGGTACCCCACTTGTTACGTGCATCTCTTCTGACTGTATACCATTTACCACCACTCTGTTTTCTGCCTGCCAACCAGTTTGCCACACAGTTGACCAACTTCTGACCCACCCGAGCCTACCCAGCTTATTAATCAATCTTCTATGTGGAACAGTATCCAAAGCTTTTTTATTTAATTATTTATTTCATTTTTTTTTTTATTTCAGATCTCGGATTAACCATTTGAGCTCAGAGCTCTTTACATAGGTTCCACATTAGTACATTTAGAACAAGTAGGTGATTATACAGAGGATTGAGACAAACAAGGCAATAGAATTAGAATGAGAACATTTAGGTACATTTGGTCTTTAAACAAAGGAATGCAAAAAATGCAGTGAAAACTAAAACTGGAATAAGTAAACACAGTCAGATACATACAGGAACAGACTAAATAACTGTGCCCAACAGGGAGACTGTTAGTTGTCAGCAACATGAGGGGGTTAGTGTATAGAAGTGCTGGAGAGTCAGGGTGGGGGATTGAGCCCCAAGTGCAGGGGGAGAGAGAGAGGGAGAAGGTAGGAGATGCCTTTGCTAGGTGCTAGTGATGACAGACACATTGAGATTCCTGTATTAAATGGTTCTTTAGGTTCTTTTTGAAGGTCCACAGAGTAGGCTGGCTAATAATGTTCTCATGGAGGGAGTTGAATCATAACAGTGCCCAATAGGCAAAGGATCTTTGTCCTTGAGATGTCCAACATTTTGGAGTCAGGAAGCAGTTCCGAATTTCAGGTGGGCCTGGGATTAGTGCTGGAAACTAGGAGTTGTTGGACCCCAGTCGGGAGCTGACTAAGGCAGATCTTTTTGGTCAGGAGGCAAGATTGATATTTTAAATGGCCAAAGCGCGTTAGCCAGTGAGCCTGTGCATAGAGATTGCAGGTGTGGGTTAGTCGGTGTGCCCCTAAGGTGAGCCTGCAGGCATTGTTAAGGGCAGTTTTTATATGTCAGAGGGCAGTATCTGTGGCAGAGCCATATATCGGCAGTCCGTAGTCCACTAGGGAACCCACTGAACTGTGGACCGCTATGCTGAGGGCTTCAAGGGTCAGGCTCTGCCTATGGTTATAAAGTAGCACTAAGAGTTTGTTGATTGCTTTAGCTGTGATGTCTATGTGGAGGGCATAGGAGAGCGAGCTGTCAAGAGTGATTTCAAGATATCTGAAGTGATGAACACGTTCAAAAGGAACACCACCCCCTATCACATACTGATAGCGGGTAGTTTTTATGCTTGTTCTTAAGGCTGGTGAAGAACATTGTTTTTGTTTTTTTGTAGTTCATTAACAATTTATGATTTTTGAACCATGACTCAATGCTGGTGAAGTGACATTGTAGCTGTTGCTCAAGAGCAGTGAGGACAGAACCATTAGAAAAGATAACCGCATCATCCGTGTAGAGGAGGATATGGCACTGGCTGGCTATGGGGAGGCAATTCAAAAATAAACTAAAGAGGAGGGGGCCCAGTATTGACCCCTGTGGAATGCCTGAGCACACAGGCTTGGTGTCAGAGAGAAAGGTATCTATCCTGACTTGCTGTGAACAGCAGAGTAGGTAGCTGCGGAACCATACAGCCGCCTCAGGGGCAAGGCCTATGGCAGTGAGTTGGTCAATGAGGAGGGCATGGTTGGCCATGTCAAAGGCCTTTGTTAGGTCAATATAGATAGCCCTGATGAGCTGGCCAAGATCGAGGGATTTGTGGATGAAGCCTGTGTATTCCAGGAGGCTGTAGTGGTGCTATGCCCAGCCCTAAAGCCATGTTGCTCTGCGCATAGGAGCATGTGCTTGTCCAGATAATCGACAAGTTGGTTGGCAATGATTTGTTTAAGGGCCTTCAAGAGTGGTGGTAGTATAGAGATGGGTCTATAGTTCCTGGGGAGGACACAATCCCCACTCTTGTACACAGAAGTGACTACTGCAGCTTTCCATTTTTGAGGGAATACTGCGAGACAGAGTTAGAGGTTAAGGATATGGGTGAGAGGGGACAGGATTTCTTCGAGTGAGAGTGAGATTAGTTTCAGGTCGAGGTTATCCCCACTATCGCCCCTTCCTGAGCACTTTGCTCAGATATTTCCTGGTTTCTCCGAAGGTAATAGTCTTGAAGCAAAAGGAGGGATGCGATGGGGACTGTGTGGGTGCAGCAGGGATGGTGGGGGAGAAGAAATCAGCGGGAATAACATGCTGCAAGTCAGTGAAGGCATTGTTAAAGGTGTTGGTGATAGATTTAGGGTGAAGGATGGGGGAGCCATCAACGCAGAGCATGATAGGGGCCATTTTCGGTTCTCGCCCGGTGACCTCATTTAGGTTAGCCCAGAATTTGTGCCCATCATTCCAGTTCTTGGTTAGGGCATCTTTATAGTATACTTTTTGGCTAATTGGATATTTCTGGTACAGTTGTTCCTCGCACATTTGTAGTTCAGGATATCAGACTGCTTGCCAGTGGCCCTAGCTATATGCCAGAGGTGGCCCCTGTTTTTCATTAGTTCAAGGTTATCAGGGCTCATCCAGGGGTTAAAGTAGCCTTTGATCTTCTGCTTTTTTATGGGAGCATGGGTATCACAGATTGTATTGAAGAGAAGAATGAAATGGTCTAGTGCGTCATCAACGTCGGAAGCCTCAAAAACCGAGGACCAGTCAGCACTGACGAGATCCATTTTGAAGCGGTCAGCGTGACCAGGTTTGAGAACCCTGCTGGTGATTGTTCTAGGATGTGGGTTGGAGAAATTATTATCCCAACTAAACATGACAGGGGAGTGGTCACTGATGTCATCCGGGAGGACGGAGGCATTAGAGGTATGCTCAGGTCAGTTGGTGAGCACCCAGTCAATCAAAGTACTAGTGCATGTCCTGTAGTTAGTCCTAGTGGGTATTTCAATGAGTTGGGTAAAGTGGATAGCCTGAATTGCATCCTTGAATTAGTTAGCTTCGGGGCAAGCCAATTAATATTGAAATCACCTAAGAGTATAACCTCAGAGCTTAGGGTTAGGCTTCCAAGACAGTCTATGACGGCATGGAGACCTTGGGTCGAGTTCTTTGTGGGGACGTAGACAGATAGAATTGTGACAGTTTTGTTGTGGGCCTCAAGAAGAACCTTAATGGCAATGGCCTGGGCAAATGACCCTAGGCTGGGTAAATTCAAGACTATGCCCTAAAGGCTGTGCTTAAGGTAGATTGTACAGCTGCCACCTCGTTTAGATTTATGATCTTGCCTAAAGATCAAATAGCCATGTCTCTACCACAGACAGTACGTCTGGATTATGTAGGGCTACCCAGGCGTGAAGGTTGTCAAACTTTGCTGTCAGGCTGTGGATGTTTAGCGCCGCAAAGGTTAAGGTGCCTGGTTTCGGTGAACTGAACCCCTGATATGGGGGGGGGGCTGGGATTAGGGTGGATGTTACCTGACAGCAGTAGTAACAGGAGTATCAATCTGACCAGGTAACTTTTAAAGTGTTCAAGGTTAGCTTTGTGCTGTCTTTGTGGATTCATTCCAGCTGCATGCTTATCAGAGAGAACAGCCAGTTTAGGCAGGACTGTGGGAGGGGAAAGCCCTGGCCGAGCAGGATGCATTCTGGGCCAGAGAGGTCAGGGTGTGTTAGGCATGCAGTTGGCACGTGGGCCACAACTATGCACAGACATTTATTTTATTTATTTATTTAGTTTTTGTTAACCGGGTAAGTGCGCTAGTCAGCAAGTGACTGTTTTCAGGCACGACCCGGAGGTACATTACAACACACAAAGAGTACAGCCAGATTATTAAGACAACGAGTACAAAAAATGCAGAGAGAAATACATATGGCAATGTAACATACATTAGTAAACAAAATATACTTTAGCACTTGATCATGGAACATACTCAAAATGTAGATAGTAGAAGGCAGAAATAAGAGAGGATAGGCATCAGTAGAAAAGACACAAGGAAGGGAAAACTGGCAAAAGGACGGGAGGGAGAGATTAAGTGAAAGGAGGTGCCGCCAGATGCAAGGAACAGCGGGTGAGGTACCAACCTGCGGCCGGGCCTATGGAGCCAAAAAGACGCAGGCGAAGAGAGGTGGTAGGGGGAGTGGGCAGTAGACGGCAACAGCGGTAGGAGGTAGTGGAAAATACAGCCGGGCTGGTGGAACCGATAGACGGCAGGGCGAGAGTGAGGATGCCGGTGAGAGGGGGATAGAGGTGGAGGAGTTACGGCAATAGCGGCAAAAGTGTCAAAGCCAAGCCGAGCCAGTGGAACCAAGAGACAGCAGGGCAGGGAAGGGGGGGTCGGTAGATGGTGGGAGTAGGCGGTAGTAGGTGGAGAGAGGTGACTAAGCACAGCCAGGAGGGTGGGGACTAAGGAGGGGCATGGATGAGGTAGGAACAGGTAAAGGTGAGTTTGGTGAGGAGTGGCAAAAAGGGGGGAAGAGGATATAACAGAAGAAGGGGAGAGAGAGCAGCAGTGGGGTTAAGTGAGGAGAGGCTGTGAAGTGAAGATAAGAATGTCATGGAGTAGAATAGCGACTTACAATTGTCAACAGCTAACATTAGGCTTATAAAGAAACAGGTTAAGGCAACATTAATTACAAGGCACAAAATAAAACATTAATTACAGGCACAGTATAGAACACCCATTTGGACAGGCAAAGTGCTAGCAATGAGGAAACAGTACAAATGCAGCGGATCAGGTAGGGTCAAAGCAAACACATTTGTCCATAGTAGTGAGGAAAGTCCTGAGTTTGCTCTTAAAAGTCACATGAGTGGAGACATCTCTTAGATCCTGAGGTAGTAGGTTCCATAGGTGGGGGCAGCATGATGGAAGAGCCCATGCCCTTTTAGTCCGACAAAGGGATGGATAGTAAGGTCTGATCAGCCGATCTAAGATTCCTTGTGGGAATGGCGGCCTGGGAGATCAGACAGGATAGCAGGCTTGGACGTCCCTAGGATGGAATCAACTAAATTGTACAAGTAGTACTGCCTGGTAGAGGAAGGAGAGAGCCAACCGAGGTCCTGATATAAGAGACAATGATGCTGCAGCCGAGGTGCTTTGGTTGCATACCTGCACATTATTGAGTGTAGTATCCCATAGTTGCAGTGAGATTTGGTGGCCAAGGACAGGATGGACACCCATATGTAAGGGTTGGCAATAGAATGCCTTGGCCAATGTGCCAATTTAGCAGCAGGGTGAGCAGGTATTTGGTTCTGTAGGCAGCCCCAATTTGCAGTTAATTGATTTGCAGGTTTCTGTATATGTGCTTTCAGGTCCAAGGTTTGATCCAGGTGGATGCCAAGGTAACGAAAGGAAGTGACAGTTTCTATAGGGTCCCCATGATATCAGAGACAGAGATGGTCAGAGGACAGGATCTAAGCTGTGATTGAGCCAAACATCATAACTTTTGTTTTATTTGTATTTAAAACCAGGCGTTGAGAGTTCAACCAGTGTTGTACAGCACGAAAATCTGCAGTGAGGGCAGCATTTAGATCCAGGACCTTATCAGAGTGATAATAAATTACCAGGTCATCCACATAAAGACATGAGTGACCTGTGGTGACCAGCCCAGAAGTTTATTGAGAATAATGAGAATAGAAGAGGGCCAAGTATAGACCCTGAGGGACCCCAATGTTGATAACAGCACTGTCTGACATGGATGAATTAAACTTAACAGCTTGTGTTCTGTTGGAGAGGTAGCTTTGAACCAGGTAGTGACTGGGGGAGAGAAGCCAAGGTACTGAGGGCGGATAGTAGCAGAGAATGGTCAACCAGATCGAAAGCTTTGGTTAAGTCAATGAAGACTGCCCTGTTAACTTTCCTCTATCCATATTGGTAACGATATCTGAAGTGAATTTTGCAAGTGCTGTCATGGTGCTGTGATGCTTTCTAAAACCATGTTGTGCTGAGCTTAGTAAATTGAATTTCTCAAGGTTTTCAGTGATTTGCATGGATACTACTTTTTCCAGGATTTTATTCAGAACAGACAAAATAGCAATAGGCGGTAATTTGATATGTCATTTTACTGCCTTTCTTAAATACAGGAGTGACTCTGGCTGCCTTCCAGACTTCAGGGACAATGCCATGGGAGAGATAGGGTGAAGATGTGTGCCAGGGGCCAGAGATGTAGTAAGAAGCCATTTTTAGTAGTCTTGGTTCTAGGCCATCTGAGCCAGTACTGGTGTTTTCAGAGAGTGACCTGAGCAGCTTTAGGACCTGATGCATAGACACTTCCCTGAAATAGAAGGGGTTGGTTAAGTTTGGGGGTCCTTCAGATGCTGTGGGGTTAAACTGTGAAGCAGAGGATTGTGATGGGAGGGAAGCTGTGTAGGCAGATAAGTCAGAAAATTGTTGGTTAAAAGCATTTGCAATGGTAGTAGAATCATTACTGTGTACACCATGTAGGACCATATCTGAGGGTGACATCTTTAGCAGAACCTAAGAAGGACTTTATGTGACCCCAAAACTTGGAGGGTCATTAGAAGAATTAATCAGCAGGTTTTGGCAGTATTTACTTTTGGCCTGCCTGATGCATCTTTTACAGTTATTTCTGTATTGTTTATACAGAATGAGATCTGACTGCAGTCCAGTTTGTTTGTACTTTTTCCATTGATTGTCTCTAACTTTTAACTTTTGAAGCAGGTCTTTTTTCAGCCACCTCGAATGCTGGCCCTTACCCTCCTTTTGACTGTAGGGAGGTGCTTCTTTTGGATGTTGTCAAATTCAGTCAGAAATGAATTGAGGGCAGTATCAACATTGGTTGCGGTATAAATGTTAGACCAGTCAACACAAGAGAGGTCAAATAGGAAGGCTTGTTTGTCCAGGGCAGCATAGTTTGAAAACCTAATCAGACATGGTGGAGGAGGAGGAGGAGGAGGTGGACAGGATCGCCATCGACAAAGTGTGGGGGAATGATCAGTGATTGAGTCAGCAAGCACTGTGGCATCTAGTACATGATCAGGTCTGGTGGTGAGGATCCAATCAAGTAGGGACCCTGAGTGCGGAGTAGTAGTTCTGGTAAAGCCTGTGATAGTTTGGTGTAGATTGTGCTTCTGTATTAGAGATTCAAGGATGCTGTGCTGTGGACCCAGCCAGTTAAGGTTCAGGTCCCAAGGAGTAGAGCCTCATTTGATTTTACATTCTGGGAGACATATTGTAGCAAATTCTGGAGACCACTGATCCCGCTTGTAGGTGGATTGTGAACACAAATGATGTGCAGCAGTTTTAGACCCAGTACTTAGGGTAGCGTGCAGAGTTTCACAAGGTGTTAGGGAATCAGTGCAGGAGTAGGATGTTCAGGGATAGATGATTTTGTACATAATCACAACCCCCACACTATCTGGTCTTTCCTTAGAATGCTATAACCAGGCACAAGACAAGTGGCATCAGGCACCCAAGGCTTCAGCCAAGTCTCTGATAGGCATAAAATGTCAGGGTTAATCAGTTTAGCCCAGGCTTCGAGCTCAGCCAGGTGACTCGTGAGACTCTGGATATTCATGTGGGCTATAACCAGACCCTTTTTTAGTGCTGTAGATGTTGCCATAGGGGTGCTCTGTGATAAGATGGTCAGCTGACTTAGGGTCATTCAGCGGCTGCAAACAGAGTGGGCAGGAGTATAAGAATTAGCATTAGTCTGGTTGCCATATCCAAGATTGGAAAAGGGTGGTGGCACAGCAAGAAGGGTCTTAGGAGGGGGGAGGGAAGTAAAGGAGATTAAGATGTGATGGAGCTAGGAGGGTGTCCTGGCCTTATAGGCTGCTGTGTACCCTTACAGTTTGGAGGTGACCTAAAAAGGAAGATGTCTTTAAGGGGAGGACAGGACAAGTGTTAGGCCTAATAGCTGCACTCTGTATCTTTAAGTGAAGTTGCAATATTAGTGAGAAGGAAGGGTGAAGATTGCCTAGGGGTGGTGCTGAGGGGGAGGGAGAGTATTTAGTAAAGGCTGGAGGTTGGGGAGGGGGTGGGCATAAAAATTCAAGCAGCAAGAAGACAGTAGGAGAGAAAGTGAAGCAGAAATTGGATTATTTGCAAGGCAAAGTTTACAACTGTGACCCAAATGAAATCTAGTCTAAACAGAAAAAACTATCACTTTAAACTTAGTTTCTGATCGAGGGTAGATCATCACTGGACCTTAAAACAAAGAGAGCTATAATACTTTAAAATCTACAAACCTGCAGCCTAAAAGAACTTGCACTTCAAACTACCCTTGGAGTGCAAAATTGCTGTAAACAGGCTGAGGTTCTCATTTAAATTAGGATTCACAGGACTATTTGGAGAGGCTTAAACAGTACCACAACCAGTATGCAACATTAGCTTAAAGTCCAGAATGAGACGGAGTAAGCAAAGAAATTAAAGAACTGCAGCAGCCTGCCAGCAGGCAGAGCCGCTGGATTCTGGCCAGTCAAGTTTCAGCAGCGTACCTTTGGTCTGGTGATTGGTGGGCAGTACAGCGAGGAAAGCAGCCGGTGGACAGAAGAGGCCTGCCCGGCTGCTTGCAGCAACAGAGGCACCCATGTCAAGGCTTTGCTGAAGTCAAGGTAGGTGACATCAGCTGCTCCCCTTTGGTCCACCACTCTGGTTACCCAGTCAAAGAAATCTATGAGATTAGTTTGACAGGACCTTCCTGTTGTAAACCCATGCTGTCTTGGATCCTGTGCTCCTATGGATTCCAGATGTTGCACTATCCTTTCCTTAAGGAGTGCCTCCATAATCTTGCCCATTACTGAGGTAAGACTGACTGGTCTATAGTTCCCTGTTTCCTTCCTGCTACCACTCTTGTGGAGCGGGATCACATGAGCCCTTCTCCAGTCTTCTGGGACCTCTCCTGTGCTCAGAGACTCACTAAGCAGTTTTGATAATGGCTCTGCTAGTTCCACCCTTGTTTCCTTTAGTATCCTGGGATGTATGCCATCAGATCCCATTGCCTTGTCCACCCTGAGCTTTGTGAGCTCTTGTAGGACCCTTTCTTTTGTGAAGGGACTAGTGCACACCTCCCTCCCTACTGTGTCCATGGTGCTGAGGTGTGGGCCCTGCCCTACCTTCTCCTCAGTAAATACTGAGCAGAAGTATCTATTTAGGATATATGCTTTTTCTTGGTCCTCCTCCTCACACTCCCCCTTATCCCCTTTGATCTTTGCAATAGCCCCTCTTGACTTTCTTTCACTAATGTATCTATAGAAAGTCTTGTCATCTTCTTTTACTGTTTGTGCTACTGTTTCCTCGGTTTGGGCCTGTGCCTGCCTTACTGCCTTCCCTGCTTCCCTTAGGGAAGTTTGGTATGCCTCCCTATCTTCATCCCTCCGTGTTCCCTTATATTTCCTGAAGGCCAGCCTTTTGGCTCTGACCTTTTCTGCTACTGTATTTGAGAACCAAAGTGGTTTCCTTCTTCTTTTGCACTTCCTTTTCTGTCTAACACAATGGGATGTTGCTTCAAGTATTGCATCCTTAAAGATCAACTGCAGCTATATTAAAATCATATTACAAATGTTACTCCTTTTCCCTAACATAAGGACAACCAGACCTTATTTATTACATGTGAAATGAAGAAATTGACATTTGTCATGCTCAGATACTATTTTATTGCTCTCCTATTTGATGGTTTCACAGAAAATCTTCAGACATTTTTTGACCAGCTAGCGGAACTTTGGGTGAGTGCTGATTCCAGTCAAGCAAGAATGATGTCATTTTCCTTCAGTTCCTTGCAGCTCAGTACCTGGAACTTGAGGAAAATGACATCATTCTTACTTGATTAGAGGAATCAGCACTCACTGAAGTCCCTTTAGTTGATCAAAAATACTCTGAACCTTCGTGAAACCATCAGGAAACGTCATTATATCTGGCTTCATGACAAATAACATTTCTTCATTTCACATGTAATAAATAAGGTCTGGTTGTCCCTATGTTAGGGAAAAGGAGTAAAGTTTGTAATATGTTTATAATATAGCTGCAGTTGATCTTTAATGTTCGCCCACTTTGCCTGCACCCATGCACCTGTATTTCTTCTTGCCAGGGCTAGCTTAACTCTGTTGGCCATCTTATCAAAGTTAGTTCCTCTGAAGTCCCATATTTTTGCCTTGGAATGAGATGATTTAGTTCTAGTGGCCAATTTGAACCATGTCATATGATGGTCATTGGCCTCCAGGTGACCTTCTACCTGGAGATCTGTGATCCTTTCCCCGTTAGTCAGTACTAGATCTAGGATAGCCCTGTCTCTTGTGGGTTGTTGTATCAGTTGTTTGAGGCCCTCCCCCTGCAGTGAATCCACTATGTGTCTAGTTCTAGCAGATGTTCCTGCTGGTATTGACCAATCTGTATCTGGCACGTTGAAGTCTCCCATTATCAGAACCTCCTCTTTAGCCGTCATGTTTTGTATATCTTCCAACAGTAATGTGTCTATGTCCTCCCCCTGGTCTGGAGGTCTGTAGACAATCCCAGTTTGTATGGCTGTCCCATTAACTGTTTTCAGGGTGACCCACAGTTCTTCTGGCTCCTTATGTGTATTCTGAATTTCTGTAGCTTTGATATTTTGATATTTTCATTGACATAAAGGGCTACTCCACCCCCCCTTTTTGTACCTCAGTCTCTTCTGAACAGTACATAGCCGGGTACTGAAGTCTCCCAAGTGTGGTTACTGGTGAGCCATGTCTCGCTAATGGCTACTATGTCCAGTTTGGCCTCTGTCATTGTTGCCTGCAGGTCTGGGATCTTGTTTCCCAGACTACGAGCATTTGTGTACATGATTTTCCATTGGCCAGATTTCGGCGTGTTAATTGTTGGGTGAGGTCTGGTGTTTCCTCTGTGCATCATATGGGAAGCCAGACCTTTTTCCTTACCTGGTGATGCAAATGAACTACAAACATGCTGAACTCTTGTTTGATCACTAGCTGAGGGGGGAGGGGTGTTCTTCCCATTTGACGTATCGGGTACTGCACCCCGTCCCCATTTGCTAGTTTAAATATTCTGCAAAGATGTCAAACTTCTGCCCCAATGCACTGACTCCCTCCTTAGGCAGGCAGATATTGTGGTTCACATATTTTTTTATTCATTACATATTTTTTTCTTGGTTTACTTTTTTATGTTCAGTTATTTTAGCATTTTTGCCTTAAAATTATTTTATTTAAATTTAGGGTTGTTGTCTTTTTTTGTTTGTGATTTAGTGTGTGTGTGTGTGTGTGTGTTGCACTTTAGGGCCACTGTAGAACACCCCTCTATATTCTAACAAAGTTAGAATAGGTATTTGCAGTTCAATAACACTGCCTCCAATTAGCTACATAGACTAAAACCCTCAATAAATTGAATGATAACTGAGGCAGAAGGAGGATAACCTATTAAGTAAATTATAAAATCAGCCACATCAAATGCTTTCAGTAGATCAAAGAATATTGCTGGTGAAACATTAATTTTCTAATGAGGTAAACAAGTCACTAACAGGTTGTGAAATGACATGTGATAGAAACAGAATTTGTTGGCAGCTACAGATCACTTGGCCTACCCAGTGTGCCCATTTTCCCCCTGTCTATACTGTCACTGCAGACCCAACCTGATCTCCGGCAACCCTACCCCCCCGACACACACACTTTCCTACCAAGATTCCTTTCTGCCTGTCTCATGCATGTTTGATGCTCACCACTGTTTTCATCCTCAACTTCTGCTGGAAGACTGTTCCAGATGTCCATCGCTCTTTCAGCGAAGAGGTATTTCCTTACATCCCTTATAAATTTTTCCAGCTTTCTTGCCTGCCCCCTTGTCCTCATGCACCTTCTCTTCTGTATCTTACTTATCCCCGTGAAGTATTTGTAGGTCTCCATGTCCCACCTCTTCCTCTTCTCTTCCAGGGGGTACATACTGAGACCCATGTGGAGTATTTGTAGGTCTTAATCATGTCCCACCTCTCCCTCATCTCTTTCAGGGTGTACATGCTGAGCTCCCTCAGTCTTTCCTCATAGGGCTTATGATGCAACCCCTGCACCATTTAAGTTGGGCTCCTCTGGACAGTCTGTACCCTATCTATGTTTTTCCTGAGATGTGGTCACCAGAACTGGACATAGTGCTCCCGGTGGGGTCTCACCAATGATCAATACAGTGGTAACACAGCCTCTCTCCTTCTGCTGATGATACTCCTCCATATGCACCCTAGCATTGTGCTGGCCTTGCCTACTGCCTTGTCACCTTGAGGTCATCAAATATGATTATCCCAAGGTCCCTTACCTGTTTAGTGCATATCTCTCAACTGCTGTGAATTTGGCATAGTGCTATGATTTGTACACTGCAACTCACCCTTGTTCCACAAAAATTTAGGGACATAGGAAAATAGGAACATAGGAATGTGATGGCAGAAAAGGACTGCCAGGCCCACCTAGTCTGCCCAGTTTGCATAGATATACACTAGGCCCTCCCTGTAGTCTCCCCCCGTGCCAACAGCCATCTGTGCTAATCCCATGCCTTCTTGAATCCCCCAACCGTCCTCTCCCCCACCACTTCCCTCGGCAGCACATTCCAGTTGTCCACAACCCTCTCAGTGAAGAAGTGCTTCCTAATGTTACAGTGACGTATCCCATGATGAAACCCAATTCTGCAGCATTTTGCAGCACTCTGAAAAATGCTGCAGCAGACCTACTGAATAAAGCAAAATAATTTCAATGGCAATGAGTCCCTTTTGTCATTCAGGAAAATGTGACACTGCCAGGATGAAGTGAATCCACAGTTTCCTGCATGACAAAAGGGACTATTGCGTGGCTCAATGCTGTCAATCGATCTACTACAACACTCTAGCAGTCTTTAAAAGTGGGTTTCATCCTGGGGGACACCATTGTACCTCAAAATTTTCCCCCTTGATTTGGAGTTCATGTCCCCTCATCCTAGGTCACCCTTTTAATTGGAAAAGGCTCCCATTGATACTTTATTGATACCCTTCAAGTATTTGAATGTCTCGATCATGTCACCCCTCTCCCTCCTCTGCACCAGTGAGTTCATGCCTAGGTCCTTCAGTCTCCTCTTGTATAGTAAGTGGTCGAGCCCCCTAACCATCTTTGTCACCCTCTTCTGAACTCACTCCACCCTCTCCACATTCTTCTTAAGGTATGGCCTCCAGAACTGGACTCCATACTCCAGGTGTGGCCTGACCAGCTGAGTGTACAAGGGAATTGTGACCTCTATCTTCCTGCTGGTGATCCCTCTCCATATACAACCCAACATCCTGCTGGCTTTTGCCACTTCCCTACCACACTGCTTTGCCACCTTCAGGTCCTACGAAATGATGATGCCAAGGTCCCTTTTGTCTTCTGTTACCTCCAGGGACCTACCCCCATCCAGTACTTTTCTGATGTTCTTAACAATGCTAGAGCTATTTCTGGGCACACAAACTATTAAATCATTGAATTAACTTGATAGAAGCATTCCTGAACAATAAATATATGGGGCACACTATTTGTAGACATATTATTCTTTAAATTAAGGAAGTGCTACATACTCTGTCCATTAATGAAGTGCTACATATTCTGGTCATTTGCTCTGAATTTTGAAGGCCAGTGGTATGAATTGTAATGCTCAGAGGCTGAGAGGTATGGTTTAGTGACTGTCAATACATCTTCCCTCATTTTATACACCAGCTCTGGGTTTCTGTGCATTAAGCACATGATTTTACACTTTTTTCACATTGAAACCCAGCTGCCATACTCTTGAACACTTCTTGAGTTTTCTCAGGTCTCTAATCATTCTTTCTACCCCCTCTGGACTATCTACCTTATTGCAGATTTTGGTGTCCTGTGCAAAGAGGCATACCTTTCCATCCTGCTTTTCTGCAATGTCACTTATAAAGAAATTAAAGAGGGCTGGTCCCAGTACTAAGCCCTGGGGTACCCCAGTGGTCACTCTTCCCTCACCTGAGCGAGTGCTGCTTACTACTGCCCTCTGTTACCTATTCATCAAACAAATTAGTACTCAGTTTACCACCTTTGGATCCCAGCCCTATACTGCCCAGTTTCCTTATAAGCCTCCTATGTGGTAGAGTGTGCTGAAGTCTGAGTTCACCACATCCACACTCTGACTTTAATGTATTTCCCTGGTTACCCAGTTGAAGAAATTGATCCAGTTCTTCTGATATGACCCCTCCACCCCCCACTTCCATGAATCTGTGCTGCCTGAGCTAGAGTCTTGTAACCTTCTGGATTCCTGATACTCCACTAGCTTTTCTTTTAAAAGTGTCTCCATTAACTTTTCCACCACTGACATTGGACTGACCAGCCTATAGTTGTCAGCCTCCTCCCTGCCACCACTTTTATGAAGTGGAGCTACATCTGCCCTCCACTAAACTTCTGGAACTATCCACATTTCCACTGAGTTGATGAATAGGACTATCAGAGGTGCAGCCAGTACCTCCTTAAGCTCCCTCTGTACCCTTTGTGGGGTACTCTGTTTGACCCCATAGCCTCATCCAATTTCAGATTAGCAAGGCCTCTCAAGATATTCCTCTGTGAATTGACTTGTGTCTGCCTCCCCCCCAACTGTTCATGTTTGCTTTTATGAGGTCCATAGGTGCCGGAACTGGGGGGGGGCGAAAGGGGCGGTAGCCACTCCACTTTTTATTTCTGTATGGCAAAAACTAGTATAGAAAAAGTGCCCTTTGTACCCTCATAAGTACTCTTTTGATTCTCCGCTCCCTCAGCTTTTACCATCTTCCGGCACCCTTGATGAGGTCCATCCCCCTCTTCCCTCCACTGTGAAAACTGAACTGAGGTATCTGTACAGGATATCTGCTTTTTTCCATGATCCTCCACTGCACAGTCTCCCCCTGCCCTTCTTAACCTCACAAGCCCTCCCCTTGTCTTCTTTCACTTAGGTACTTGAAAAAATCTTGTCCCTCTCAGTTGCCCCTCTGGCTAGCTTTTTCTCAGTTTGTGTATTTGTGCCCCTCACTACCTTCCTTGCTTCCCTTTGATTTTCTTGTTACACTTCCATTTTCTCTTCCCTGTCTCTTTTGTGTCTCCTGAGTTGACACTCCAGAAGGGTGGAAAAAATGAAGAAATATCTAATTAAGCTTGAGGAGTGGTCAAGGGTTTGACAACTAAGATTCAATGTGAAGAAGTGCAAAATCATGCACTTGGTGAATAGAAATCCAGAGGCAGAGTACATGATGGGGGGGCATGTTACTGGTGACCACCAAAGAGGAAAGGGACCTGGGGGTAATCATATCTGATGACCTAAAGGTGGCCAAGCAGTGTGAGAAGGAAGTTGGGAGAGCAAGTGGGGTGTTGGGGTGTATAGGGAGGGGTATCACCAGCAGAATAAAGGAGGTGGAGACACCACTGTACGAAGAATTGGTGAGACTTCATCTAGAGTACTGTGTCCAGTTCTGGAAGCCACATTTCTGAAAGAACACTGACAGAATGGAGCCAGTCCAGAGGAGAGCAACTAAAATGGTGCAGGGTCTGCACCAAAATCCCTATGAGAAGAGGGTGAAGGATTTTAAAGGAGTAGTACATCCAGAATTTGTAAAAACATATGTTGTGCAGAGTATTTTGATTTTTGACACTGGTTACATATGTGTAACTTGTATGGTTTTCAAGATATTTACATTTGTTTGGCATATCTAGTTGAGTGTTCACTCAGAGAGAAAAAAAGCATCTGCACACATTCCAAACAAATCTAAAAAAAAATTAAAATTGGGTATTGGAGTAGTTTACTCTCCACCTAAAATAAACCCTATCCATTTTGACAAATTTTCACATGTTTTAATGGAACACCTGGGTCAACTACAAGTAGTTCTGGCTGGTGATTTCAATGCAGTTTGGGGTTGTCCCAGGGGTCAAAAGTTGGAAAAATCAATGAGCTGTTTAAACCTGATACAAATCATAGATACACCTACAATGAAAGATTCCTTATTAAGTAAAGGTAATATTTTGGATTTAATGTTTGTTTCACCTGAATTGACAATTTTGGAGAAAAGTGTATGTGCCCTCAGTTTAGAAGACCATAATATAGTTAAGTGTGTATTCTCTACGATTTAAAATTCTATTCCCATAAAATCAGTATCACAAATATCTAAAAGATGTTATTCAAAATTTAATAGTTTATCACTTAGAAAGTATCTTCAGGGACTCCCTTGGTATAGGATTTTTCTTATCCCAGATTTAAATGAGGCTGTATTGGAATTTACAACAATGTTTATTAATGCTTGTGATAAATTTGCTCCATGTAAAAAAGTAAATCATAGGAAAAAACATTTACCATGGCTAACTGTAAAAATAAAGAAAATTATTAGGATTAGAAATCATTATTGGAAAAAAGCAAATAAAACATTAAACAGTGAAATTTGGGAACAATACAAAAGGTTAAGGAATCAAGTAATACAGGAAATCAGGAAATCAAAAGCTCGTTATTATAAACAACGGATTAAAGAATCAACAAATCCAGGTGCTTATTGGTCTGTTATAAAAAATCTTATGAATCCAAATAGTAAACAAGGTGAAATAAAATTGAGTCAGAATGGAAAAGTGTTTGAAACAAATAAAGCTGCGGAAATTTTGAATTATTATTTCATAAATCTCCCTGATCTAAAATTAGATTTTATAACTAAAACTAATACCTTGAATGAAGTAAAGGGTGAGAGTCCCCAAGACGAGAAAGAACCCAAATTCAGGTTTAAGAGAGTGATAAACAAAGAAGTTCTAAAAAACATAAATAGATTAAAAATAAATAAAGCAAGTGACCTGGATAGAATAGATAATAAATTATTAAAAGAGGCTGCTATGGAATTGTCACCTATACTAAGGGACATTTTTAACTGGAGTCTAAGAGAGGGACAGTTTCCCTCTAGATGGAAATTAGCCAAAGTGATACCAATAGATAAGGGAGAGGATCCAAAGGATGTTTCAAATTACCATCCAATAGCCTTGCTGTCCACAGTATCCAAGTTATTTGAAAAAATTGTCCATGATTAGTTCATGGACTACTTGGAAAAATATAATAAATTGACTCAACAACAGAATGGTTTTAGGCAGAGTAGGTCCACGGCTGCCGCACTCACTGACTCTTTGGATCTTATAGCAACCCCTCTTGGGGAAGCGAAGTCCGTGGGTGTGGTATACGTGGACCTATCTAAAGCATTTGATTTAGTAAACCATAGTATTTTGATAAACTCATTAATGAAAATAGGGGTGAAGGAAGAAACCTGTAATTGGTTTATATCATACCTTGATAAAAGATCACAATTTTTTGTCCTAAATGGACACCAGTCAAGAACGGACTATGTAACAAGAGGGGTTCCCCAGGGATCTATCCTGGGCCCCTCCTGTTCATAGTCTATTTAAATGACTTACCAAAGAAAATTGGACATTTACAAATTCATCTATATGCAGACGATACAGTTTTAGTAGCAGAGGGAAAAACTATAAGTGAAGTCGAACTAAACTTACAGAGTGACTTTAGCATCATGCAAGGTCACTTTTCATCTCTGGGTTTATTAGTTAATAGTAAAAAGACACAGGTTATATCATTTGCATTGGACTTAAAGGGAATTTCAAAATTAAATATAAAGACACAAGAGGGTAAGTTTTTAGAACAAACTGAAACATATAAATATTTAGGGGTACATATAGATCAATGTCTTACTTTCCAATATCATATAACAAATTTAATAAAGAAAACACATGTTAAGATTGGAGCTATGAGATGAATATCAAATTGTATGACAAGAGAAACAAGATTGATTATGATCAATCAATTAATAATGCCTGTTATTGACTATGGAAGTCATATTTACAGACATACAGCAAGAAAACATTTAAATAACTTGGATACACTTTATAATAAGCTTGCAAGATTTGTGTTAAGGTGTGATTTTAAAACTCATCATTGCACTATGTATATGGATTTGGGTTGGATTCCATTAGACTTACAGGCTAGGGGAATCTGGCTAAATCAGGTTCGTAATATATTTAAAAATCAATCCTTAGATAACTTAAAAAACAAATTACAAAAAACAAAACATGGTTTACATTTAAGAAAAACTGGTGCTAGAGATTTAATAATGCCAAAGTTAAAAAATCGATTTAGTGAAATGTCCCTTCAATATCAAGTAGCTAAAAGTTGAAATTGTCTTCCTCCTTTTTTACGTGAACTAACAACTACTGATCATGTTTTTAAAAATGGCCTGAATCATGAACTTAGTTTTTGTTGTTGTAATAGGTGAAATTAATGTAAATCTAAAAATGCTAATATGCCTGTTATTGATGAGTTTGTAAACTCTGATGTATTGTTTTGTACTTTTCTGTAACCTGTATTGTTATAAATGTATAGTTGTAATAATTTTGCATAATGTAAACAGGTAAGCCTTGTGAACAGGGATTTTTGGAACCCTAATGGCTGTATCACTGTATAAATAAAATTTTACCATACCATAAATGTCTTGAAAACTTTACAAGCTACACAAAAACACTGAGCAGCAAAGTTGAGCACGACAAAAAGACCGGGTAGTCACTAAGCTGTACTCTGTATCATTTTACACACACACACACACACACACACACACACACCCATATATATGTATGTATACACACACACCCACACTCACACACATATATACACACACACACACACATATATACACACATGTATACCTACACACACATATATATACATACACACACATATATACATACACACACACACATCTATACATATACACACACACACAGATATATACATATACATAAACACATACACACACACATATGTATACACACACGCACACACTTATATATACACACACATATATATATACACACACACACACATATATACACACACATATATGCACACACACATATATACACACACACACATTTATACACACATGCACATATACACACAGACACATATATATACACACACACATATATATCACACACACACACACACACATATATATACACACACACATATATATATATACACACACACATATATACACACACACACACACACACACACATACACACACACACACACACACACACAGATATATATATATATATATATATACACAGTCAATTCTTCCATTTTCATAGAAATTGTAGAACAGAAGAAGCTTTTGAAAAACAGGGAGATGAGCTTGAAAGTCATTTTAAGGAAAGAGCTTATGATATGGATCTGTTAGCCAAATCTAGACAAAAAGTAAGAAAGTTAGATAGGGACTCACTACTAAATGAAAAGATCAAAGTGGGCAACAATTATGGACCCAGCACTTTCAAAACAGAATATAATAATTTTTCAGGTAGAATAGGTAACTTCATCCACAATAACGGGCAGATTTTACTTAGTGACAATGAGGTTGGTGCAGCTGTGGTCTTGAGATCTAGAATTACATTTAGTAGGAGCAGCAAACTTAAGGACACATTGGTGAAAAGGTGTATAAAGTTCATTTGTTCTACATAAGTCATTACAAAGCTTACAAAAATTCTTAACATTATATTCAAATAATATACATCCACATAAAACAAAGTACAATAATAAGACACAAATAAAATACATTTCAGGCATCATAGTATATAACCTTCATAACTCCCCCCCCCCAGCTGCAGAACTGTAGTTCCTAACTATTGCACACACTTTCTTTTCCTTATTTTTGAAATATTAGTGAAAATGATTGCTAAAGTTGTGATAGTGCAAATGTCTTCAGTGTAAAATAAAATTCCCGTAAGAGAATAGATATCTATACCAAGCGTTTTCACTGTATTCACCTTGAGTATCCTGTTGAAGGTGAAGAATTGTCTTATATCCCCAATAGTTTCAAGTATGTTTCCTAGATTTTCTAATTCTTATGGTACTAGGTCCCAGACTAAATTTACTTATGAAATTCCACTGTTCCGAACTGTCTTTGGACAGAGATCACCTCTATTTAGGGCTCCCTTATTTTTTAATTCTTTACCTGCCACTATTATTGAATGTAGGACTATGTGGTCTTTTAAAACCAGGTTGAAATACTGGCTGATGGATAATGACACTTGTGCATGTTATGTTAAATAGTTGTTTTTTCTATGTGTTATGAAGAAGAAGAATCAGTATTTATATAGCGCTTTTCATACACAGTATCCCAAAGCACTTTACAAGCAATGCTAGACCGGTAGTGAAGTGACTGAATGTGTGGTGGTGGCCATATCGCACATCATCATCCACACACAGCCTGGACAATTGCATGAACTGGTTTTATGGGAAGGGGATTGTTGGCCAGGACACCAGGAATGTTCCCTGCTCTTTGCGAAGAGTGGCCTGGTTTCTTTTACTTCCACCTGGACACCCACCAGAATGGGCAGAAGGGACCTCGGTTTAATGTCTCATCCGAAGGACAGCACACCCCAGCAGTACAGCACCCCCCAATACTGCACTTGGATGCCAGCAATTTTTAGCTGCAAGTCCAATCCCAGTGTGGGACGAGAACCCACGACCTTCTGGTCCAGAGGCGGATGTGCTACCAACTGAGCCACGCTGACACCTTATGTATTTTATTGATATGTTTTTGTGTTTTGTGACTTGTCGCTGGTGAAAACGGTCAGTTTTTGCTCATCCTGATTACAAGTATAAAAAATAAAAATGAAATGAAATGAATAATGTTCTAAGTAAACTGATTTGAGCATTAGTGTACCATTCACAGACCCATAGTACATGAAGGAGATCTTCCCTACTGCCAGCTGCACAGTCTCATTCTTCTGAAATGTCCTTTATCTTTGAATACCTTTTCTTCAAAATATTGCTTTCAAATATTTCAAATTTATACTTAGTGAAATTAATTCTAAGTTTAGGGTCCATTAAAATTTAAAGATAGTATTGCATCTTAGCATTGTCCACGTTATTTTTTGAGAACCAAAGTGAAAATTTAGGGTTCCAGTCAGTAACATTGCAGAACAAAATAAAGTGGACAAAAATAAAGTGGCAAAAACAGTATCACCATCAATATTGGCAGCACAAAATGTAGCGTGCCAGAACAAAGCAGGCCACATGACATGCAGGTAGCAAACAACGTCCACCGCATGGAGGCACTGCACTGGAACACACAGCTGCAGGCACCTGTGCACAGGAACAGCACAGGGGGTACAGGAAGCTGAAGCAGGGCAGGGTGCAACCAACACTGGGGAAGCAGACCACTGGACACCTACCATGGTAATCTAATGACACAGACACCCACATGTTGGGGTACCCCCACCCAGAATGCTGAGTGATGGAGAATGTGCACCAGGGTAACCACTGGAGGACAGGTGGACCATGGCCACCATGTGGATGGCCGTGTATAATGCAAGGGGCCAGGAGCACAAGTCAGCATGTCCCCAGCAACACACACAACACACAGGGCAGGGGAGATGGCATGCTGGCTTGTGCTCCTAACCCCTGTGGTTCTAATGCAGTGTCTCCATGTGGTGGACATTGCTTGCTACCTGTGTGTCATATGGCCTTCATTTTTCTGGCATGCTATGTTTTGTTCTGCCAGTATTGATCGTGACACTAATTTTTCTGCTTTATTTTTGTCCACTTTATTTTATTCCTCGATGTTACTGACCGGAACCAAAATTTAGAATATTTAATCTGTTCTTTATCTATTCCCTTCCAGTATTTTCTAATAATTTTTGTATGAATTTTTTGTATTGTAAACTAAGAACAATATTTGATTCAGTATATTCTTTTAAGAAGTTCAGGTTATACTTCTCAAGTAGGGAATATATGTTTGTCAGCCATGGGCATCTAAAACAGGTGCCACAGAGACTAATAGGGTTCTATAAATAATCTATATGCAATATTTGTAAATATGCAGTAAATTGTAATCATTTCAAGCATCCTGGGCATAATGAAATTAGTGTGGCAGTCAGAGAACTCATAACTTGTGATACACCCTATGTTGTCTATGTTTTATGGTGCAGCTGTAATCTGGTTTATGTGGCATGGATAGTATGCCCACTAAAACAAAGAATTCAAGAACATGTAAGCATTAATCACCGACAGAGGAGGGCTCTACCAGTGGATTAATGCCCACTGGGGAGGATTGGTGCACGAGGGTGAAGCCCGAGGGTTCCAACCCCCCAGCAGGCATTAATCACCGGTAGAGCCCGACTCTGGAGGTGATTAATGCGCTTGTAACATGGCAAGCGGGACAGAAGTAGTGTCGGAATACTGGGTACCATGCTACCGTGAACGTACTTTTGATCTCCCCTTGCTTGCTTGCTGCGTCCCTCAAAAACAGTTTAGTTGAATCCTTGCTCATCTTCTCTTCTGCTGCACTTAGTCGTGCTCCAATCCTTACTGTTCTTAACTGGTGACTGGCAGTTAGGGGCGGGGCTAGCGTCACTGCGGCTCAAACCTCGAAAACCCACTTTTCGAGTTCTGTGATCTCCAGCTGGTGTTGAGGATAGAGTGGGTGGGTACAGGATCAGCCACCCACCCACTGGTGATGGCACAGTATCTGGCAGGCAGGTACTGGAAGGCTGCAGCTCGTGAGCGCCACGGGTGGCCTCAGGTGGTGGTACAGAGCGGGCGGCTCCCCTCTACTGCTGCGGTGGTGACAGGTGGTACTAACCGAGTGGGCGTTAACTGTGGGTTAATACCCACTTGGTTTGTGTCACCTGTGCCACTTCAGCCAATGCGGCTGCTCCATTTCAGTGCTCTCTGCTAAGCCGTGTTACAAGTCCATTTAATCATCAACAGTGAACAGGATATCCCTTGTGGGGTGCAGCTTACAGAAAACCATGGATCTAAACAAGATTATCAAAAGTTTATGGAACTGGAATGGACACCTCAACCCAAGTTTTGTGGTGATAGAGTAAATCAGCTGTTAAGAAAAGAAAGCAGCTGGATTTTCAAGTTGAATAGTGTAAAATCCATGGGACTTAATGAGCAGTGGGATTCAAACAGTTTTTTTTTAAATGAAACAGCTGCTCAATATTGAATCAGTATAGTCATATTTCATAGTGATGTCTATTACTCTTACTGATTGACTTCTTTTTTGTCTCTTTTCTCGTCTAGGTCTTCTCTCTTCCTTTGACTGGAAATGGTAATTTACTGTGGATCCCCAGGAACCCCCTTCCCAACCAAAAGAATTATTCAATTATTTATGGTACAAGGGGACTTTTCCTTCAGATGCCTTGAAAGCAAGAAAAAGGGATGATCACAGTTGTTCTCCAGCCAGCCTCTCTGTACATAATTTTCAACACTGACCGTTTAAAGACATCAATTAAAATTCAAATATTAAGACAAGATTTAGTGCTTTATTTTAGTGGCAGTTCCTTTTATAGCCTCTATTGTTTTTAATCTGGTGCCTCCTGTATTTGGTGTCTCTTGATGTTAATGTGTTGTGAGTTTTCATACACTTTTTTGGCACTTTTTGAAATGTGCACTTAATGAATTTTGAACTGTGTGTTGAATATTTAAATGGGTAACTGCACTTCTACCAACTGCACCCCCTGATGAAGACTTGCAAGAGTTGAAGCACTGGGGTATAGTTTGAAGTAGCAGTTAACTTGCTGAATTTGGACATGTATTTTTTATTTTGTACTTTCTTGAACAAAATGTGTTTGAATCACCATATATGCAGTTTGTGTCCACAGTACCATACTGAGTGCAACAACCTCTTTTTGGACTTTGATCTGAGAGAATGGAATCTGAATCAGAGTTTTGGAGTCTACTATTGCTGCTGGTGCCTAGGAACCTTTTAATTCTGTGGGAAAGATCGATCTCTTAAGGAAACAGATAAGGCAGATTCCTGACTTTTTTGTCAAAGGCTTTTCTTCAGTACATGACTTGTAGTTATAGTAGTAGTAGTAGTAAACTTATTGTCTGACATTTCTGTCTTTACAGAAGAGTACAGAAAATACATTTTATAAAATACAATAAAACAAACAGACCGTTTTAACAGCATCCACCAATTACAGTATTAATACATTATTATACAACTGAAAGTATTTCACAATTTGCATCCTAAGGTATTTGAATTTGTATGTTATATATTATAAGTAACAGCAGAATTGAGGAAGAAGCCTTAGCTAATTCTGTAAAACACAGAATGCAAATGGACTGGATATTCTCCTTATCCAGGAGGCTCGCATTCCACCCTGGGGTTTGTGTCCTTCAAACACCTTAAGTATAATGAAGGCGACAGATGTGCAAACACATTGCCCTTAAAAGGCTCATCCTGACCAAAGATGAACGCCAATGCTTCTTAAACATATTAAACAAATGTTACCAACTTACATTGCTTGTTAATTGCTTTGAGATAACTAAACTTTTAATTACTGTATATTAGGGTGTACATGACTTGATAAAGGAAGTCTTTAAGACTTTTGATTCACACCCAGCAGCCTACAATTACTTGATAACACCTTTTGCATCCTGAAGAAACATAAAATGCCTGAATCAGGGATTGCAGCTCAGAATGTAGGAAAATTAATGATTTTAGTAACTTTTGACTTTGAATTGAAGCAGGTACTTGTCTTTTCACTTGCTAAACTTAAAAGGGTACACCTATACCGTATCAAAATCACCAGTACTACATTTCCCCAAATACTTTAGGCTCCATTGCCCTTGGTAGTAGAATTCATACTGCAATCAGTCACAATTTAAACTAGAAACTGGTGTGTGTGGGGGGGGATCTATATGAATAGTGGTCTTAACCATGACAGCAGTTGTGGTGACATCATAAGCAGAATTATCACATTGAATAACAAAAAAATCTAATGTCAATACACTAAGCATTCTTTCGCTCAGTGCTAGGAGTCTGAATAATAAAATTGACCTATTGATTACTAAACTATGGGAGAAAGAATATGATAGCGTATCAATAGTTGAAACATGGTGGAATGACTCCATAGGCTGGGGGCATGAGCTGGATTGATATACGTCGTGCAAAGTAAATAGAAATTTGAGAAGAGAGGTGTTGCCTTGTACATCAGCAACACTGTAGCTTCAACAGTAGGCTAACTAAAGATACATTTGGCAATGATGATGAGCTATATGAGGAAACCCTTTGGGTACGGCTGATCACCAAAAATAAACATATTATTTTAACTTGCTACAGACTCCCAGACAGCAAAATAGACTACATTAATAAATTATTTAGGATTATCAGAAATATGAGTCTTGTTAATGGGGAAATAATTATACTAGGAGACTTTAACATTAGCAGCACTAACTGGGATAATAGATCATCAACTAACAGTGCCAGGTCCAACCTAATTAACATACGGGATAAATGTGATCTGGATCAAATTGTAAAAGAAGAAAAAGCAAAAAGTTCAGCACCAACAACAGTGTAAATGATCAAGTTCCAATATGTATTCAAACATATTTAGTTTACAGCTACTCCAGTCCCCATAGAGTCAAAAATTACTTTTTCCTAGCCCCAACCAGTTTTCAACTCTATGGGGCTGGAGAAACGCACTGGTGTTGGTGCTGACCTTTTTGCTTTTTCTTCTCTTTTCTTTTTTCTAAATTTGCACTTTTTTCCACCTATGGCTGCCGGTGCATCTGCCCAGTCATGGACCCTTGTGCTCCCATTTCCCTATTGGCATCCACTCCTACAACACCCCTAGCTTACCTCCCAGGGTGGGGTTGCAGCATCAGGGCATAGTGCCACAATCCTGGGACTGGATTGGGGAGCCAGCCTGGAAGCTAATAGAAGCCAAGGGCAGGCTTCATTCATGGTGGCCATAAGCATTATTTTCAAGTTTTACCCCTGGGGTGGGGATGTACAATGACATCCTGTGTTTTCCCAACCCCTCCTAGCTCCAGGCGCTGATCACTTGAGGATCTCCCAGCCTCCACCAGGAGTTCCTCAAGCACCGGACACTCATCCCACCCTCCTCCCTGGAGGAGGACAGCAGTCCATGGGATGCTCAATCCTTCTCCCCCGGCTGGCCATCCGGTTTCCCAAGTCCATTTCCAAACCCAGGTCACCGGTGTCACAAATGGAAATCCAACCTCTGTGCCAGTGGGCTAGCATCTTTTTTGTTTTTTCTGAATTTGTTCCAGTCAGAGCACAATAGGTACTGGAGCAGCCTTCTGTCTACAACAATCAGATTGTAAAAGAGACTATTAGAGGGAATAATCTGTTAGATTGTGTACTCACAAACATAAGAGATTGCTTGAACTCATGAAAGAAAGACAACTGAACCTTTAGGTGGTAACAATCACAATATGATTGAGATTTCAATTGGCCAAAAAAAAACCATTAAATCTATTACCAGGACTGAGTATTTCAACTATAGAGAATCCAACTTCAAGGAAATGAAGAGGGATTTGAGGGAAAGGAAGTGGGACATAGTGTTCACCAATAAAAATCTCAATGAGATATGAAACATTATCAAAGATAAACTAACATTATTACAATGTACTTGGGTCCCCAGAAGAAAAAGAGCTGTCAGAGGGAAGATAAGACCCATATGGTCAAATAAAACCACTAAAAGGAAAATAAATAGAAATAAACACTCATACAAAAAATGAAAAAATGACCCCGGGGGAAAAAATTGGGAGACGTATAGGGCAGACTTGATCAAGTGTAAAAATGAAATTAGAAAGAGTAAAAGGAGATTTGAGTTTAACCTGACACATAGTCAAATTAAAAAAACAAAGCTCTTTTATGAATATATGAACTCCCTCAAGGGAAGGGAGTTATCTATTGGCCCATTATAAATATGGGATAGGGTAATCATGACCCTGATGAGAAGGTGGGTGAACTTAAATATTTTGTGTCAGTCTGTAATAACATAGGAACAGACTATAATCCCACCATTAGAAAGACTCACATCTCCAAAGATCTTGAGAATAGATAATTTAATATGGATGTAATATATAAACAGTTAAGTAACCTTGACCCTTATAAGTCCCTGGGTTCTGACAACATTCACCCTTGCCAGTCAAAGAACCTGGCTTAACATCTAGCTACCCCTTTGTGCTACCTTTTTAAATCACCATTTCGTACTGGTATAGTCCTTGGTGAGTGGAGAGAAGCCATTATCATACCAATTTTCAAAAAATGTAGTAGGCTCCTGATGCAAAATTACAAACCAATTATTTTAAAAGTGGTAGTGGTAAATGTCATGGAATCTGTTTTAAAAGAGTACTTGGTCAAGAAATTAGGTACTGAGTGGGTATTGGATGTGACACAGTATGGTTTTACTAAAGGGTGGTCATCCATCACCAATTTAATATCCTTCTAAAAGCCTATTATTGAACTACTTGACTATAATATCCTAAGTGATATAATATACCTAGATTTTAGCAAAGCATTTTATAAGGTCTCACATTCAAGGCTAATTGGCAAACTGGCAGCATGGAAGTGGACTACAGAGTAGTGGCTTGGATCCAGAACTGGTTACACAGCAGGAAACAGAAGGTAAGAATTAAGGAGGCAATGCCCAAATACATCCTGGTCACTAGTGGGATACCGCAGGGTTCAGTCCTTGGACCACTTTTATTTAACATCTATGTTATAGACATGCACTGTGGTTTTACAAGTCATATTAATAAGTTTGCTGATAACAGTAAAATAGGGGACTAGCTGACAGATAATAACATCAGTCAATTACAGTTTGACTTGGATAGACTGCATAGATGAGCCAGTGAGTGGGGAATGCATTTTAGTGCCAATAAATGTATGGTGTTGCACATGGGTAATAATAACCCCTGTGCCACATACAGGCTGGATGGGACCAAACTGAAATCAGTCTAGGAGGAGAGAGATTACTCAGTATTATTCAGTTTCCAAAGGTGGAAAAAGGTGTATGCCCTTCAAGACCATCTTCCCTTCATCTGCAGGGTGTATCTAGTTCCTGGAGCTGAACAGATAGTCATCTAAGGCATGTTTGAAAAACTCAAATGATTTTATATCAACAACATTTGGAGGCTATGAGTTCCATAACCTTCTTGCTCTAACTGTAAAATAATTTTCTTCTTTTATTGGTTCTAAACTTAGGAACTCTAAGTTGTCTGTTGTGGCCTTAAACCCTCTGGTTTAGTCACCCATTCCAAGCCACATTCTTTAATGTGATAAGGGTCATTTAAGATGTTGAAGAGCATTAACAAATCTCCCCTTAGTTTATGGATCTTTAAGTCATAGAGGTTAAGATTATCTAGTCTATCAGGATAAGTTAATGTGCTTAGGGGAGATATTAGTTTAGTGGTCCTTCATTGAACTGACTCAATGATTTGTATATCTTTGTTCACATATGGAGACCAAAATGATGCAGCGTAGTCCATATAAGGTCTTACATACATTGTGTACATTGGTAAAATGCAAGCCCGACTTCTATTAACAAATGCTTTTCTAATTGATATGAGGATACAATTAGCTCTGTAGGAGACCAGCCAACAGAGATCTGCATAGATAAAGTCTTTATTAATAATAATTTCCAGATAGTTTTCCAATTCTACCGCTTTAATTGGGCACATGCTAATATTATAGGTGGTGTACATTTTTTTTCCCCAAAATGAATAACTGTGCACTTATCAGTATTGTACTCCATTTTAGTATTCTTTGTCCAGTTATCTAACTTCATTAGAAATTGTTTAAAGTCATGCATTTTGAGTGGGGTATCAGCCTCAGTGGAAATTTTAGTATTGTCTGCAAAGTTTATTATCTTGCATTTCAGACCATGATTCATATCGCTGATAAAGATCCCAAATAAGACTGGGCCCAACACTAAGCCTTGAGGGACTCCACTAGTAACCTTAGTTTTATTTGATAATTTACCAGCCACTCGAACTTGTTGAGTTCTGTTAGACAACCAAGAGGATATCCATTTAACAATAAAGGGGTTTAGACTGAATGTTATCATTTTCTTTAAGAGCAATTGATGTGGGACCTTGTCAAATGCCTTTTTAAACTTGAGGAGTACCATGTCCACTGGTACTCCCTTATCTAGGCTATTACTGATGTTCTCATAAAAGGAAATCAAATTGGTGGCACAAGATCTGCCTCTTATGAAACCATGTTTTTGGTCATTCAGATTTCTCTCCCCAATTTCCTTTTCAAGTCTATGTTTTAAAAGTTTTTCCAAGCACTTACATATATAGAAGTAAGGTTAATTGGCACATAGTTACTAGCTATAGTCCTACTCCCCTTTTTATATATTGGTACTACTATAGCACTTCTCCATTCCATTATCATCTCTCCCAATTTATATGATTTGTTGAAAAGTATAGTGAGGGGCAGTGACATTTCCTCTGAGGTCTTTTTCAGAAATTTACTATTAATACCATCTGGACCTGGAGAAGATTTATGCTTTAGTTCTTTTAGAACAGTGATGACTTCATCTGTAGTAATATTATAAAACCTTGTGTTACTGGGGACTGCATCAACATCATGGACCTCTGCTTTAGAGAATACTGAACCAAAAAAATGATTAAATGTATTAGCAATATTCATTGGAGGCACCAATTAATTTTTATTTTCTGTACATGGCCCTACTTTATTATTTTGTTGAGAATTGTTTCTAATATAGGAGTAAAATTATTTGGGTCTTTGTTTATACTTAATTTGAATTCAAGTTTATTTATTTCTGCCTTAATTACTTGTTTTGATTTTTTTAATTCCATTTTATATATTTTTTTATTTTGTTCACTTTGATCCTTTCTGTTATTAGTGAATGCTTTTTCCTTTACTTTTATTTGTTTTTTCACTTTTGTGTCAGCCATAACAGAATTTTACCCTTGGAATTTGAGTCTTTTCTTCTAGGGATAAATGATTCTTCCACATTGTGTATTGTATTTTTGATTATAAAATGGCAAGAAAAAATGCACTCACCTGATTGGTCAACACTCTTCATAAGGCGTGAGGATAATACAGTACAACATCACGGATGAATTCCCGGCAGCCTTACAACAAAATCTGAAAAAAAAAAAAAGTATCACTACGCCTGTCACTGGCTGTCAAATCTCACCTCAGAACAGCTGTCAAGAAAATGTCTCAGCAACTTGAAGTAAACTTCAACATGTACAATCCTGATGACTTACAGAAATGGTTTGGTCCTGAACTTGAAAATCCAGAACAGCAACCACAACCAAGTACAAGTACTGGGAAAAAAAGAGAAAAAAGACACCTTGAACTTCACCCTGAACAACTGGACCAGTTAGAAAAAGAAAGAAATGAGCCAACCACAAAAAGAGCCACCTCATGGGCTATGAAAATCTTCCTAGACTGGCTAACAGAAAAAGACATCAAAATAAACTTCACAGAAATACCTCCACAAGACCTAAACACCATCCTCCGTAACTTCTATGGCACAGTAAGAAACTCAATTGGAGAAGGTTACAGTATCAGCAGTTACATCGGACTTCGTGCTGGCATAAACAGATATTTCAATGAGCCTCCAATCAGCAGAAACGTTAACCTAATGTGCGACCCAGACTTCCCAGTCAGCAAATAACGTCTTTCTAGGCTACCTAAAAAACCTCAGACGTGAAGGAAAAGATCGCACAAAACACCACCCAGCCATTCCCACATCCCATCTCGAGCACCTCAGAAACTCAAACGCACTGTCAGTTGAAACCCCCGAAGGCCTAGTCCGCCGGGTCTGGCTAGAAATACAGCTGCACTTTGCCAGACGTGGCTGCGAGGGTCAACGAAAACTAAAGCCAGACTCCTTCCAACTGTGTACCGACTCCACCGGACAAGAATACCTCACGATGACATTTAACGAAAAAACCAAAAATCACGCGAACACAATGGAAAGAGGCAGAGCGAACTACCGCGGCTGCATGTTCGCCCTCCCAGGGCACCCGCACTGCCCAGTAGAAGCCTTTAAAAAGTACTTACAAAAAATCCCCCCAAATGCACAGAGAGTCTCTACCTACATCCTCGCAGACACGCAGCCAACCCATGGAACGAAGAATCCATCTGGTACACGAGAGAAAGCATGGGAATCAACTACCTAGCCAAAATGCTGACTAAAATCTGCACTGCAGCACAATTACCGACAACTTACACGAACCACAGCCTCCGCGCCACAGCAATCCAAATACTATCTGATGCTGGGCTACAGGCTCGCCAAATAATGGCTGTCACAGGCCACCGAGCAGAAACCTCCCTACGCAGTTACTGGGCCCCTTCTTTGACAAACCAGAACACTTGGAGCAGATTACTCTCATCCTCCACCTCACAGGAAAACCAACCGTCCCCAACAACATTTGCAGCAGTAAACGAAACATCCCCATCAACACTCACCTCCATAAAAGCAGCCTACTACCAAAACGGTCAACTGCACATTCAGACTGCACCAGGACTCCTGCAGCAAGCTCCGGACGTGAGAGGCGAACCCATCAAAACAGGAAATGACACCAACGGTCAAAATGGGAATCGCGACCAATCAGCAATGACGCTAAATGCTTCCATGTCAACCAATCACCAACTACACACACAAACAATAATAACAGGCAATTCTTCGTGTGTGTTCAACATCTATAACAAGTAATTGCATTGAAATTGCTTAAGTGTAATTTTTAAAAACGTCCCTTAATGTTGCCTTCATCTGTTTCAATATCTCTGCACTTATGTAGTTTACTATAACTCCTTTAATGTTAAAATGAATATAGAAGTTCTGCAGTTTTGCACTTATCTACTTTACATCTGCTTCCTAATCAATTAAAAAACTTTTACAGCTAGTTATAAGTTCTACACCTATTAAAAAAATGTTCAAATATATTTATTCTTTTTACAAATGTATGTTATTACTTGATTCACAAATCTATGTTATTACTAAATTTAAAACTTGTTTCTAAAAAGTTCAACCAGTATTGACAGAAACCATAATAAAAATATAATAACACTGTTTCAAAAGCAATATTTGTCATGGACTACTTTCTTTGGTGGAAGTACACACAGCATTTCTCCTAACAAAATGATAAAAATAAAAAAAATTAAACTATCTACATCTAATTTTTTACAGCCGAGCCATTTTATAATAGCAATAATGCACTCCAGGGTGTGTGTTGTACTGGGATAACTCACGCCTTGTATTGATACTTTTCGACGGCGACCTGCGTGCCCAACAACGCCAAGCGTGGCGTTCAGTCACAACTACCTGCTCATCGTATTATTGCTTAATATCTCCCAGCATTCTTCAGTTGAACTATCTTTCAGAAAATATTGTCAGTCTATGGATTTCATAAAATGCTGTATATTCCTACACTTCCCTTTTTTGTACCAGAATTGATATTGAGAATGATTTGGGGCTTGAAATTATTGGCTAATACAGAAGGTTATACTATTGTGGTCACTATTCAGTAGTGGCAAAACAATATTTACATTTGATATTTCCGTTGGGATATTTGTAAGAATGATATCCAAAATATGAGTTCCTCTTGTGGGTTCAGTAACTAATTGTTTGAGTCCTGCTTCAACTGTAGCATCTAGTATAGTAGTTTTAATTAATGATGAACTTTTAAGACAATCCCATGTTATTCCTGATAGGTTGAGATCACCCACAATAACCAGGTTGTCATTTTCTGATAGATCTGCAATAGTAGTGCATAGTTCTTGATTGTATAAGCTATCTACTGATGATGGTCTATAAAATGTACCCATAGTTATATTGTTACCATTTCTAGATTTAATCTGGACACAAACTTCCTCCAGTATGTCTGATTTTAAAGAGAGTTCAACTGACTCCAGTGCATTTTTGATGTACATACATACACAGTCCACCTCCTCTTCTATTGATCCTATTTCTTTTATAGAGAGTGAAACCTGGATGAAGGCTATACCAATTTGAATTATCATCCCACCAGATTTCACATATAGCAATTATATCCAAATCCTGTTGATGGATGATAGTTTGGAGCTCACTATGTTTTGCTAGATTTAGACTTCTTACATTTGTTGTATATATCTTAATACCCTTCTTAGTATTCTTGATGGGTGCATTATATGCAGAATCCCCCATGCCTCCATCTTGTTAATTTAAATATGTATTTATAAATGTAAGAATAATTAAAGTGTGGTTGTCCAAATACTGCTCCCAGTTGGTTAAATTGCCCATAGCTTCCTTTAAAGTCAATTTTCTTATCCATTCATTTATACATTTAATTTTACCATTTTTTTACTCCATTTGCGCTAGGAACAGGGAGGATTTCTGATATACATATCTGGGCCCTGAACTGTTTTAAACAATTAACCAAAGACAGATAATCGTTCTTAATATCCTTGATAGTGGAGGAATTAATATTGTTTGTTCCCACGTGAACCACCACTAGGGGATTAGGACCTGTATTCTTTATAATAACATTGCTCATTCTTTCTATATCATTTATTTTGGCCCCCTAAAACTAGAACAGGTCTGATTTGCCTTATCCTTTTTGCACATTATGCCATCTGTATATTTGAGGATGGAGTCACCAAGGACTACTACCTGTCTTGGGCTGTCCATATGTGCATTAGTGGCTATCTGGGGCAGGTCTGCAGCCTCTGTCTCCATTGGGACTGTATTATGTATTTCACTCATTGAATTTACAGAGTTAATAGATGTTGAGGCCTGGATTGTTTCATTTAGGGGAACATTCTGTGATTGTGAGTTAGATGTTGCCTGTTCTGCAATGATCTGGGGTTGAGAGCTTTCACTAATCTGAGAGTCAATTATTACACTAGTATTGTTACTTAACATGGGTACTGGGTGGTAATTTTCATGATTAACCCCCTTGGACATTGGAGGAGTGTCATTAATATTTGTTCCATCTACACAATCCTCTCCTATTGGTAAATTATCTTCGGGGTTCAATGTGCTTAATATATCAAATCTATTCTGCTGTGGAAGTTGAAAATTCATTGCTCTTCTTCTCTTTTTTGTATGCTTTTTCTAACACTGGGGGACCAGTCAGGATCATCTTCTGTATCATTCTCTCTAGTTCTCTTTAATGGGTGGTCAATAGGGTTATTAGGCCCTGGGGCTAATTGTAGGTTACAGGTTTGGGTAAATACATGTTTCACATCTTTATTAGTGCTAGAAGTTAGTGCTTGCAACTGGGTTTCTAGTTTATAGATGAAACCTTTTAAGGATTCAATTTCCAGGCATTATTTACACTTAATTCCTTCATGTTTACTATTGTCATTAACTGAAAAGATATTACACAGGATACGTGTCATTACAACATCCCCTGAGACTAGGGTAACATATCCATCATTGATATTCATACTGATAGTTGGCCCACAGAATACTACTGAGAGACAAGCTACCCGAGTATGAATACCCTATTATACCACAGTACCTTATGTGAGATGTAGATTATCTGACTCCTTTCTACCCTTTCCAATCTGGACATGATAGACATGTGCAGAGATACACATGTCTCTATGTGCATCTCTGTGTACAGCGACCACATGGGCAACATGCTCAAGCTTGCCCTGCTCACTCAGGGCTCCTGGCTTTATTTCTCATGACCTGGAAATGCCTCTCTGAGTCACATGACCCCTCTGCCTCTAGTGCTATGCCAGGTAGTCAAATGAAGTTAAAATATAGTTTCAAATTAGGCCACCATCCTATCTTCATGCTAATTTAGTCTTAAAAAGTTTCCACAGTCATTTTAGAAACAGAAACAACTCTAATTAAGGGTCTTGTAGTTCAGGTCAAACACCTCCCGAACTACACTATCCACAGTTCTTCCTGGTTCCTGGTTGGCAAGAGTTCTCCCCCACTAGCACTAGCAGGCTATTCAGAGTTCAATACACAGCAATAAAAGGCAATGGTAGCAAATCACCTCTGCCAGTACAGTCTCACTACACGTAGTAGTCACACTGCTTGAGAATCCTTGGATGCATTAGGAAAAGCTTTGATTGACATAAAAAGAAGGTTATAATACCCATATACCAGTCACTGGATAGTCCACACTTGGATTTTTGCTGTCAGTGTTGTGTACCTCATCTAAAGGGTGAAATGAGTGCTAGAGAAAGAGTTCAAAGAAAATTTACAAAGATGGTGTATGGATTGAGCAATAAAAGTTACAAGGACAGGCTTGCTTGTTTGGGACTGCATAGCTTGAAGAGAAGATGGGTTAGAGGAGACTTGATTTTAATGTATAATCTTTTTAAGAAGAATTACTTAACCCTTACTGTGTCCGGGACTGATATATCAGTCCAGAATTCCTGTACATTCTAATTCTGTTGGCAGCCTAAGGGTTAATGGCTGACATAGCTTTTGAGTTGAAACACACAGGGAATGATCATAGGAGCAATGATAAGCAAATTAGAACCAAACCTTATAGCACATGAGCATTTAGGCCTCACAACCCTAATGACATACCCCGGCATCTGTCAATCTGGGGAGGATGGGGGTACACGAGGGGGATAGGGGGCAAACCTAAAGGTCTCATTTCCTGATATTTTGTGCTTTAACCCCAAATGATGCATTAACACAGTTTTTTGCAAAGAATTTCCTTACTTTTTGAGAAAACATAGAAAAGTACAAAGTCCACCAACTTACAAATTTCTGCTTAACATAACAGTACAAGTACTGAATATCATATGTATTAGTGGAGGCCCGTATTGGTGGGCCCCACACCCCCACCAGCTTGAAACAAAACAGATTTTCATTCATCAGAGTGGCATAATTCTGCACCTGTTTACATTTTACACACCTAGCCACTGAAAATGATCACTCTGCCAGTAAAGCTAGCTGCCCTATAAATATCAAGCCACTACCACAATGGAAAATGCTAGTCACAAAATGTAAAGTGCGTCACGCAATATCTCTGCAGAAAATAAATTTTCTGACACCTAGACACCATAATTCACATCTATAGGACAGCCTCTCAACACCCTCCAAATTTCAAGTTAAAACACCAAACCATTTCTGAGATATTTAATTTTAAAGTTTTAGCACCTTTAACAATTCTTGATCATGAGAATCAACCACAAATTAGTGACCAAAGATCATATTTGATCATGAGGGGACATCTGGTCTTGAAAATTGGGCTATCTGGTCCCTCCAAATCTGGCCATCTCGTCCCGCCCTCATGAACAAAGCTTGCAATCAAAGAATCTTGTGATCAAATAATTTTTTGATGCGACTGCATTAAACCACAGGCATAGCTCGATAGAGGGAAGCCCCCTGAGCAAAATCCATCCTAGTCTGACATCACAAGTCACCCCTGGGCTGAGATATTTGATTTTGTCCAACCAAAAAATCTGGCCATCTCGTCCCTCCCTTACGAACAAAGATCGCGAACAAAGACTCTTGCGATCAAGAATTTGCAGGTTCGCAACTAAAGAATTTGCAGGCTCACGATCAAAGAATTAAAAATTTAAAACTCCATTTTTTCACAGAACTACACTAAACCACAGGCACGACTCAATAGAATGAAGCTCCCTGAGCAAAACCAATCCTAGTTAGACTTCACAAGTCACCCCTGGGCTGAGATATTTGATTTTTAAATCTGGCCATCTTGTCCCTCCCTCACGAATGAAGATCACAATCAAAGAACCTCGCAATCAAGGAATTTGCAGGCTCATGATCAAAGATTGTTAGTGAGC
Source organism: Neoceratodus forsteri (assembly GCA_016271365.2). Lineage (NCBI taxonomy): Eukaryota > Metazoa > Chordata > Ceratodontiformes > Ceratodontidae > Neoceratodus > Neoceratodus forsteri. The sequence continues at coordinate 974,127,631 of CM057450.1, read as the reverse complement.
CACAATCAAAGAATTTAAAAGTTTAAAACTCTATTTTTTGACATAACTACATTAAACCACAGCCATGGCTCAATAGAGGAAAGACCCTGAGCAAAACCCATCCTAGTTTGACTTCATGAGTCACCCCAGGCTGAGATATTTGTATTTTAAATCTGGCCATCTCATCCCTCCCTCGTGAATGAAAATCGCGATTAAAGAATCTCGCGATCAAAGAATTTGCAGGCTAGCGATCAAACATCGTTAGCAAGCCGCAATCAAAGAATTTAAAAGTTTAAAACCCTATTTTTTTACATAACTATATTAAACCAGAGCCATGGCTCGATAGAGGGAAGACCCCTGAGCAAAATCCATCATAGTTTTACTTCAGAAGTCACAACTGAGCTGAGATATTTGTTTTTTTTTCCGAACGCAAACTGAAAACAAGATGGCAGCCATTGCGATCAATAAATTTCTCACGATCAAAGATTCTTTGATCACGAGCCTGCAAATTCTTTGATCGTCAGGAGTGACCAGATGGTCAAAACCCCATTCTTCTTTCATAAAATAACCATATAAATCATTCCATAGACTTATAATGGGAGCTAAAAAGTATAATAACTTTTGAGTGGATTCATATTTTTTCACCAAACAAAAAGTGGCATGTTCCTTGACCCAAGCTCTTTCTACTTGCCAAGTTGCAGACTGGCACACCACACAACGGCCACACAGCACCATGGACAAAATCCAAAAAACTGCCCACAAAACTGGCGAAAAGTGCATTTTCAGCGTTTGTGCAAAAAATGTAAGTCTGACCAAAACAAAATTTGGCTAATCAAGAGATCTACCATGCCCCACAGTGCATACCAAATTTCATGCAAATCCGTTGAACAGGTCCAAAGCTATTAACGCACACAATTTCAAGTTTAACATAGAAGTGCCTTCATAACCCTAAATATGGGGACGCGACTGTCATACTATTGTGTGTGTGTGTGTGTGTGTGTATATATATATATATATATATATATATATACATATATAAAATAAATTCCTGGTAGTCTCGTGGCCTTTCCCCAATTCACCTTTTTTATTAATATTAAAAAAAACACCCTATCCTGGTGGTCCAGTGGCCACCCTCCCCAATCCCAAATGATGCCTGTATCAAAACTTAATAAGAATGCCCCCTCTTTCTGATACCTGATGCTGCCACATTCCTTCATTAATAATATGTCGCCTCTCCCTGATTCCTGATGCCACCCTTAATAATTCATAACATGTCCCCCCTCATAGTGGTATAGTAGTGGTGGTTTAGTGGCCCTGCACCTCAGCAGGTAATGCCCACCACCCTGCTCCCACCATACTGAATCAGAGCCAGTGACTGGCACAGCCCATCTCTCACCTCTGTGGGTGGGCACTGACTGAACTGTCATGGAGCGCCTATTGTAATGTGTAGAGGTTCGCCACCCTTTCCGTAAAGAAACATAGAAACATAGACTTTGACGGCAGATAAGGACTGCTTGGCCCATCTAGTACTGCCTCATGTCCCTCCTGTTAATTTCCACTCATGACCACGTGACCTTGAGTTGGTATTCAGGGTAAATAATTTCCCACAGTTTACCTGGTTAATTCCTTTAAGGAACTTGAAGGTCTCTATGATATCTCCCCTCTCCCTTCTGGTTTCCAGTGAGTACATATTTAAGCCTCCTCTTAGGATATGCCCTACAGGCCCTGGATCATTTTTGTTACTCTGTGCTGCATTGATTCTAACCTACCTCTATCCTTTCTGAGGTGAGGGCTCCAGAACTGGACGCAGTACCCCAGGTGAAGCCTCACAAGGGATCTGTATAAGGGAAGTATTACAGTACCTCTTTTATTCTGCTATCAATACTCCTCCCAATACATCCCAGTATCCTTTTGGCCTTGCTATTGGGCTTGTACCACTGGCTTGCTTGTTTAAAAGAGTTACTGATAACTCTTAGAAAATGGGCTAAGAACTCTCCGAGCTCTGATTGGCTGATAGCGCTGGCAAGGTGGGCATCTATCAGACAATAGATGCCAACCAAATAATATGTCCTAGCCCAAACCTGCCTCATGCTCAACCAAGTATTACTGTGCCCAGCCTGCTTCATCATTGGCTAAAGCACTGGGTACATACTTTTAAATTGCCACCATTTTTTTCCATCGCTTAGTGAGTGAACGAGTGAGCTCCCCGACTCCACCCACACACAGACACAACTCATCTCACTCCTTAGACAAGACAGCAGCACGCCATTACCAAAACAAACTTGTACCTGTTTCCTAGTTTTAACACAGTCGCTCTTTTTCTTTTCTTTTTTTCCTTTTTGGCTTGTAATAAACCCCACTCCCCACTGCCACCGTTCACTCAGTCTCGCCTGTCGGTGAACACGGAACCAGCCCCACACTCAAATCCCATAAACATGACAAATTTAATATTCCTGCTAAATGAAATGACCTCTTTCCCCTCATGCAGTTCCTCTCCCGACTCCAGTCAGTCTTCCCATGACCACAGCAATAATGTCCATAATTTTGCTACCTCCTTTTCCTTTTAGCTAATGTCTGTGTTCTCCGAAGGCCTAAATACACATTCCCATTCTCACTCGACCACTGAGCACCTCGAACAGGCTGTCACATCTCATACACCTCAGATTTTAAAATGCAACAAAGCAGCTTCTTAACTTTGGAGCGCTGGTGGTTAAACGTAAAAAATAACAATAATAATTTACTGCACTGCCATCTCACACTGTAATGCTACTTCTTCACGGTTTGAGGGAGTACAGCCATGCGCCTAACAGCCACATCTACCCACAGGAGCCACCGGAGAAAAAAAAACACTGATACTGATACAAATACTGGGCACCTCATACTTTCCATTCAGCAGTGAAACCTGGTACCCCCGTAAACAATAAGCAGACATTTTCTTTCCTTCCCTACTTCATAGCGTTACTCCAGATCCCCGATACTGATCGTATTTCAACCTTGCAAGTGGCACAGCGAGAACGAACTTTCATGTTGGTCATCGGCTCAAATGTTAAACATAACACCATACTCCTGGACCATACTATGTAAGACTCTAAATTTTGCAAAATAACATTTACAGTGCTGCCCTACCACATTAAGTATGTTGCTCTGCACTTCCTGGTTCAATGAGTTGGGTCAAGTGAGGTCACGCTTGTAACATCTGCGTAAATTCCAATTATAAAAAAAAACAAAAACTTTTTTTAAGTTGGGCTGTATTGCTTTGTTTGTCTGTTTGGTTGTTATCAGATTGCTGAGGAGGAAACCTGAAAAATTCAATGTACTGCTATGGAGGTGATGTGGGGGACATAAGTACAACAGAATAGTGCTGTGAGGAGGGAGTAGCAATAACAGATGGAATAGCACAGAAAGCAAGGGACTATTTTGCAAGCAAAAAACTTAAAATTCAGTCTCTTTTTTTAATTTAAATTGTTTAATTTTTGTAGAAATCTACACAAATTGCCACAGGTAGCCCATTTTCTAAGTGCAATAATACCCTCCAGGGTGGGTGGTATGGACAATACCGGACCTTCCAGGGGCTATAAGGCCCTCCGCCTGCAGTGTCGGGCCTCATTATGCCCCTGGGCAGTCTGGTATTGCCCAATACCGCCCACCCTGTCGGGTATTATTGCTTGCCTAGATCCCCACCCATCCAATACTCCCAATCTGCCTAGAGCATCAGCCATCCAAGATTGGGATAGGATAGGGAGGATAATGGTGGATGAGGGGAGCAGAGTGTGCTGGTGCACCTTGGTATCAATGATCTGGCAAACTGGCCTGTGGAGATGGTAAAAAGGAACTTCCAGAGGCTAAGGGACAATCTAAAGAAGCACTTAGCTTCTTTAGCCTTTTCTGAGGTCCTTCCTGTCTGAAGTGGGAAGAATGGGAAGAACAGAGTAAGGGAGGTTGAGACTGTGGAGCTTAATGGCTTGTTGAAGGGGTGGTGTCAGAAACAGTTGCACCAGTTTATAGGGGACTGGTGGGGCTTCAGGGACAGAAGGATCTTCAAAGGTGATGGCCTTCACCTGACAAGAGAGGGGACAAGTGCATTAGGGGAGAAGTTTGATGTCTACATTGGCAAACAGTAAAACTAGCTGTGGGGAGGTTGGGGCTGAGGATTCCAGTGTGCAGGGAGGAACAGTGGGGCACTTAGACAGAAGTCCCCTGGGGATGGGGTAAGGTATTCAGGGAATTATAGAAAGGAGAAATGAGTGCATGGGACAGGGTAGGGCAGAGTAGACATGATAGACATGAAAGAAAGGGAAAACACAAGACACCAAGGGGAGGCTGAAGGAGTGGTTTAAGGGGTGACAACTAGGTTTCAATGACAAAATGTGCAAGGTCTGAGGTGCAGCAACCCATGAACTGTGTATGGGATGGGAGGAGGTGCTTACAGTCACCAAGCAAGAAAGGGACCTTGGAGCCATCATATCTGATGACATCAAGGTAGCTGATCAGGCAGTTGGACTAGTAGGATGCTGGGGTGCATAGGTAGGGGGATTTCCAGCAAGAGGAGAGAGGTGGTGTTGCCACTGTATTGCTCACTAGTGAGGCCCCACCTGGAATACTGTGTCCAGTTCTGGAGGCTGCACCTACAAAAGGATATAGACAGGTTAGCAGCAGTGCAGAGTAGGGCCACCAAAATGGTATGGGGACTGTACAAGAAGATATACTGTATGAGAAAGGCTGCAGGATCTCAACATGTACTCCCTGGAAGAGAGGAGAGTGAGGGGGGACATGAGTGAGACCTGTAAGTACCTCACAGCAATGAACAAGGTGCCATTGTGCTGTCTCTTTCAGAGAAAGGAATGCAACAGGAATTGGGGGCATGCAATAAAGCTAGAGAAGGCAATGTTTAAAATGAATGTGAGGAAATAATTATTCATGAAGAGTCATGGACAACTGGAACAGCCTACTGGCAGAAGTTGTAGGGACTAAGACAGTAGAAAGTTGCAAGAATGCATGGGACAGGTACAAAGGAAAACTTGCTAGAGGAGAGGGATGCAGGGGGATGCCAGTGGCAAAGAAGGGTGAAAGATGTCAGAATAGGCAGGGAAATTTGGGCAGACTAGATGGGCCAACTGGTCTTTTTCTGCTGACAAAATCTATGTTTCTAAGTAAAGTTATTACAGAAGGGTGATGGGGGAGGGCAAGTGGGACCCAGTAGAGGTGTGGGGTCAATTTGGAGGGTGGTATGCCTCAATGCCAGGAGTCTGGGTAATAAATTAGTGAGCTCCAGGCTTTGGTGGCAGACACTGGGCTGGAACTGATGGCCATTACAGAAACTTGGGCCAGTGTGAACAATGATTGGGGAAATAGCAATCCCAGGCTACTTCTGATATATGTGTGTGATACATGGATGGGTAGAGGTGGACAGGTGGACATCTACATCAGATATGGGATCAAGGAAGTAGAGAATGTTACAGCTAAATGGAAGGGGAGGTAGACTCACTGTGGGTTTAGCTTACAGAGTTGCCAGCTAGGAGGACTCACATAGGGGTTGTTTATAAGCCACTGGGCAGGGAGAGGAAACAGATAAGAAACGGGGTGCTGAAGCAGGGAGGGGTGGCAAAGGGGGAGGTTGTAATAGTAGGAGATCTCAGTCTGCCAGACATTGACAGGAACATCTCAGTAGCCCGGAGTGCCAGAAGTCAGGCCCTGTTTGATGTCTTGCAGGACTGCATGTTGGTGCAATAGGTCAGGGATCCCACTAGACTATCAGCCATTCTAGATGTGGTGCTCACCAACTTGGGAAGAGTAGGTGGCGTATGGGTTGGGGAACCACTGAGGGCCAGTGACCACAATACTATATGGTTAGAGGTGGCTCTGGGCACCTATAAGCCCTCATCTAAGGCTGATGTACTAGACCTCAAGAGGGTGGATTTCAACCACATGAGGAAAATTGTGCTGGGCAGGTTAGCTGGTCTAGACAGCATCAGGGAAGTGGAGGAAAGATGGAGGTTATAAAGCAGTCTGTTCTTGAGGCAATAAAAACATGCACAAGAGCAGTTATCAAGAGTAACAAGTATAAAAGACCAATCTGGAAGGACCAGGGAGTCAGTGAGGGCTAAAATGAGGGCCTTTATAAGGTTCAAAGAAAAGCAGAGGGAAGGAGAATGGGACTCGTACCAGGAGAAAATGAAAGAGGCCAAGAGGGCAGTAAGGATGACAAAGGTAGACAGAGAGCTGCATATTGCAGCAGTGGGGTCAAGGAAGGGAAAACTGTTCTTTAGATATATTAGTAAAAAAGAAAGATGGGAGGGAAAATTATCAGGCTAACAGAGGGAGCAGGGTACTAGAGGAGGATAGGCAGAAAGCAGCTGTGCTGAACACCTACTTCAGCTTAGTATTCTCTATGCAGAACAGTGGACCCTTGCCAGAGAGCAACATAAAGGCAGCTGATAGAGTGGTCCCAAAAATGAAACTGGAGAAATGTACTAACAAAAGAGTGAAAAAAGGGGTTAGCAGCCCTGAAGGTAAGCAAGGCCCTGGAGACAGATGGAATGCATCGGGGGGCTAAGGGAAATGGCATTGGTGTTAGTCAAACTCCAGCAGCAAGGGGGAGTTCCCAGGGACCAGAAGATGCTGGACATGGTTCAACTAGACAAGAGAGGGGACAAGGAGCAGCCAGGAAACTGTAGACCTGTCAGCATTACCTCCATGGTAAGGAAACTGATGGAGACTCTAGTCAAAGAAGATCTAATGCAATACCTGGAGAAAAATGGATGTCAGGCTAGAAAGCAGCAGAGATTTGTAACAGGGAGGTTTTGTCATACCAACCTGATAGTATTCTTTGACTGGGTAACTACTGTAGTTGATAAAGGTCATGCTATAGATTTACTACTTTGACTTCAGCAAGGCATTAGACATGGTGCCACACTGAAGGCTGCTGAAGAAGATGGGGGATTTGGGAACAGCTAAGGAAATAGTAAAGTGGTAAGAGTTGGCTGGAGGGGAGGCAGCAGAGATTGTGGTAAATGGGGTCAGATCAGTGGAATGAGAGGTCACTAGTGAAGTACCACAGGGATTTGTTCTGGGCCCAGTTCTCTTCGTTATGGGCTGGCAGTATAGCCTAGAGGTTAGACTAATGAGCTGTGAACAAGCTTGGTACATCCAGCATACCAGACCTGGGTTTGATTCTCACAACCTCCACTTGCATACTGTGTGACTCTTGAACAAGTCACTTAACCACTCAGTGCTCCCAGGTCACCCCTGAAAACAGGCACTTGTGCCTAGTGGGCCTTACCCGGTTACCAAAGACTAAAATAAAAAAAAATGTTCATCAGCAACGTGGGAGAGGGAATCTAGGGCAGCTTGTGTCTATTTGCAATGACGCTAAATTATGTGGTCGGGTTGACAATGTGGAGCAGATAAGGGAGTTGCAGAGAGAGACCTACAAAGGCTGGATAATTGATCCAAAGTTTGGCAGCTGAAATGTTAATGCTAAAAAGTGCAAAGTTATGCACTTAGGGAACCAAACCCCAGAACAGAGTGTTGGATGGGGGAGGGTGGTTAAACTGGACACAATATTAAAGGAAAGGGACATAGGAGTCATTATTAGTGACTCCATTAAACAGGCCAGTTAATGTAACAAAGCCTTCAGAAAGGCTAACAGGATACTGAGGTGCATTGGGAGAGGGTCTGACAGTACAAGGCAGGAGGTAATGTTACCACTGTATAGGTCGCTGGTGAGACCACACCTGTAGTGATGTGCTCAGTTCTGGAGTACCCAATTAAAGAAGAACAGGGAGAGACTATAGAAGGTGCAATGTAGAATGACCAAGATTATTCAGGACCATGAGGGCAGATAGGACCACAAGGCAAATCCTATGAGGATCAACTAAAGGCACTGAACATGTTTTCACTTGAAACCAGATGAGAAAGGGGGATATGATAGAGACCTTCAAGTTCCTGAAAGGAATTAAAGTGGACCATGAAGAGCTATTTACCAGGAACAAAGATAATAGGTTAAGAGTTCATGAGTGGAGGTTAATGGAGGGAAGTTTATAAAGGATGTGAGGAAATATTTTATAGAAATGAGTGATTGAGAAATGGAATGGTCTGCCAGAAGTGGAGGTGGGTGCCAAAACCATAAAGCTGGGATAGAGTCAAGGGGATATTAGCTACTCAGCAGGAAGTTGGGGTCCAAAACATGTATACCAGAAGGGGGAACAATAAAAGCGAATACCCCACAGAGAAAATAGATTCTAGGGTATGATAAGGTAAAATGGGCAGACTCAATGGACCATCAGTCTTTTTCTGCTGTCATTGTCTATGCTTCTATATTTCTAATTAGGAGACTACTCACAAACTGAACGTCCACGCTTGGAGCTGGAATCAAGCAGGGAGCAGGTTTACTTATCTATCTACTGGTGTTACACAGGTTTCATGAGGGACTACTTCAGGGTCAAGCTACTATCCTCATTCCCTTCAAAACATTTAACTTCATTTGGGTTGACGCTCATGGCTACTTTGTGTCTCTGCCTACCCTAAAGATACTTTGTGGCTAGGATGTCCTCTAAGGATTGTCTCTATAATACAGTACTTAATTGCTAGCCATTTAGGTCTAATACTATTATTTACAACTATATTTATATTTACAGTGACCCATGTGGGGAACTGGTAGCCCCCATATATCTATAGAGAATGGGCACTGTGCTTCAGCAAGGGTGAGATGCTTCACTGGAGCTATGAGGCCTGTGCTTGACAAAAGGATGCCAGGGTATGGCACCTACAAAGTGACAATGAACCAGGATATGGTTCCCTAATAGTTAACGGACTAATCAGTCCAGCCCTTGTATGACTGTACCTCACTTGTGTCATATGACTTTAATCCTTCAATGACCCTTTAAATGGACTTTTGCTTCACCCAACCCAACCACTGTGGGACTTTGGCTGATCCCAACTCCTTCCATGCATACTGGTGCCATGGCAATCATCAAGTTACCTGCTGCTGAGTTACCTGACCATATGGAGGTAGGTAGGTAAAACCTTATTGTTCAGTCATATTTTGGTGATCATTACAATATAGAAAGATAACATTTAAAAGTGCATGCAATTTTACATAAATATATATATTTCATATACTCAATACAGTGTACACACAATTTCATATAATATAGCCAGGGATGATAGATAATAGATATTACTTGTCAAGACAAGACACATTCTTTTACCAGCCTCTTTCTAACTTCCTGAATAGTTATTAAGAACTGTGCTACTCTAGTGATAATGTATTCATCTTCGGCCATTAACAGGATACACACAGTATTTTCATCAGTGTGTTGTAACAAGTCCAGAATAGGTGAGATCTAGAATTTACTCACTTTATTATACCAGGGGCAGTACAATACAACAAGTCTCAGCTCCCCCTTGAACTTGTTATTACAGTTACACAGTACATCTTTTGGAGAGGAGGACTTTCCAAACCATGCTACCAACACATTAGAATAAAACATCTCAGATTTATATTTGGAATATGTTCTTCTGCTAAGATGATCTTTCAGGATGTCCAGATATTATCTGACTTTATATCTGCAGTCATTCTTACTGTACCATTTGGCAAATCTTGATTGAATAATTGCATTCAGATCTCTACTCGTATAATGATTAACAATTTTCTTGAAGATATATGACTTATATTTGTAGCTTATTGTAACATTTCTGTTGGCATATTTTGACACTTCAATTCAGATGGACACCGATTTGAATCTAGATCTTTTTCAGGAGAAAGTGGAAAAAGAACAGGGGATGCAGGTGGATAATGAGCAGAACAGAGTTTCAAACACTGTTAACATTCGTGGCATTGTGGAGCCGATTGTAGGCATAGATATTCCTTCTGATGTAAATGTTACCACACAACTAAATTCTTTAGAAAAATCTTCTGGTACACCAGGTCAGTCTCGTTCTCAAATTATGAATGGTGGGGGGCTCAATAAAGAGCAGTCCCAGCACTGAAACCAGATGCTACAAGCTATGCTAGCCTTTTTCATCACCCATTTGAACCAGCCTAGCACAGACATGCTGTTAGAATAAAGTACAAAGGAGGGTTAGCAGACCCCTCCCCCATGGGTTTTATGTGTGCAAAATACTAATTAAACAATCAATGCAGTTTTTACCCTCAGAAGTACATGCTTTGATACAATTCCCAGGGAAAGCACCTTTGATGTGAGTTCTAAAACAGCTGAATCACTTGAACTTTTCTGGAACCAATATCATGCCCTTAAAGATTCTTCTATTGGCTCCCTTTATAGCAATTCTTTTAAGTAAGCCTGCTTTTAAATATATTACAGTTTTGTTTCAAAATGAAGGGGTGAACATTTCAGACATTCTGTTTTGCTTGGAAAAGCATTGTGATGTGCAAAAATACTCTGGAGCCCATAATGGACACTGAAAACTTTTGGACTTGGGGTGGAAAATTAAAGTTTAAACTTCAACAATCTGAGCATGGGCTTTCACATCTCCCCCGTAGTTTTTTTTTTCTTATGGAGAGATAGAGGCATTTTATTTTACAAAGGACAGCTCAAATCATGCTATAAATGTGAGTCGCTACAACATTTGAGTAGTGTGTGTAAACCAACTAAATATTTTTTAGGTGGAGAATTGGCACTTTGACACCTGGCACTTTGTTAGATTTTCGATAGAACTAAGCACATTTCAACTGTGTTATTAGGAGTTTTTCAACTGTATTAGCTGGATTGTAATTTCTACTACTGTTTTAAAGTGCTTACACCTCTTCTGTCTGACTGCTCTTCCTGCAGCGCCCCCCCCTCCCATCCAAGCACTCTGCTTTGGTGCCGATAAGTCTAACTACCTTTTTTTTAGAGGGATTCTTGGTCTTCTACATAAATCACTGTATTCATTCATGGGCAATATGGCCTGCATTATCATTCTACTTCTTTCCCGGTGCTGCTACAAGGGGACTTGAGTCTGAAGGGTGGATGGCCACTAACTAAGCTGCTCCTGCTCTCCTTGTTCCCCTTTCTGCTGTATTTTCTCATCTAGGTTTTAAGTGAGTACCTAGGTGGGCAAATTACTTGCCTAGAAAATATTGCACTAATACAAATCACGAGACCACTCAATCTGGGACCATGGCTCTCCTTATTGTGTTTTTATTGCTCCTAAGGTGCAGAGTTTTCAGCAATACAGTGCAATTCAAAGTACCTCAATGCAATTCAGTTCTCCAATGTACCTTATCAATACCTAATGTTATAACAGTCTACCGTGCAGACACTATGTCATTCTCCTCTCCCCTTTTAGCCTATTCCCCCAGTTAGCCTACACCCCCTTGCTACTGTCCTCACCTATGTCTACCCAAGCACTTACATTGATCACAATCAACTGTCATTACAGTGGTGCCGCCTCTTGTGCAGCACGATATGGGTTGCCGCGAAGAAATAAAAAAGCAGTCTCCATTCTTATAAGCCCCTTAAAGAAAGTTATACTTCTGCTTCTTCTCTGCTCAGGAAATGTGGAGCTCAACCCTGCCCCCACAACTTACCTCGCCTATCGATTTTGCTGAGGCCACAGGTCTCAAAATGATGATGGTTAACATTTTAAGCCTGCCTAAAAACTGACAGCTGCAAGTCTGGGCTGCAACGTTAACCCAGACCTTATCATAATTACTGAGTCGTGGTTAAAAGACGAACACTGATCAACAAATATCACTGCAGGGCTACAATTTATTTAGAGCAGATAGAGAGTCTAGAGAAGGGGTGTGGTTATCTACGCCAAATCTAAGTACTTTGTCACCAATATTAGTTGCAAATCTCTAGCCAAGGAATTTGAGTTAGTTTAAGCTGAGCCTTCATCTCCCCTCCTCGAATGTATCACTATCCTAGGTGGCTATAGACCCCGCCTGGTGGTGATGAAGTCCTTAATCTTTTGAAATCCATGTTCGTAGATGCAAAAACTGAAACAATATTTCTAGGAGATCTAAATATGGACTGGCTGTCACCTAAATCACACGGCCTCAAATCCCTTTGTGATGAGCTAGGTCTTGGGCAATTAGTCAGTGAACCTACTAGGAACAACACTCTAAATACTGCCAACAGTTCCATTCTAGATGTGGTACTAACCATCCATCCACACAAAATATCTCATTTGGCAGTGTTTCACAATGACATGAGCGATCATGCAATTGTTGCTTGCATAAGATCTCAAATTAAGGCCCGGCCACAACCCATCTTTATAACAAAAAGATCCTTTCGCAAATTCAGTGCAGTAAACTTCCTATCTGACCTGAGCATGATCAGATGGCAAGATCTTTACCTAGCCAAAGATGTCAACAAGGCAGCTTGCATCCTTAATGACAAACTCACTACAATAATAAATAAGCATGCCCCTTTCATCAAAGTAAGGGTACAGAACAATTCCAACCCCTGGTTCACCTCGGATCTCAAAGGCAGCCCTATAGCTCAAGATGAGCTCTGGGCTAAAACTAGACATTCAAAAGAATCTTCGGATTGGCAGGCTTTAGAACAGCCAGGAATAACTGTGTGAAAAAACTTCGCTCTGCTAAAGCTAACTATTATATTTCTACTCTCGAACAAGCTAAAGGTAACCCTCATAAAATATGGAAGACTATCAAAGCTATAGAAGGATGGCCAATGGCCCCCTCTGTCCCAACAAAGATAGTTGCAAGTGGCAAGATTGTGGAAAACAAGTCCCTAATCCTGGAGGAACTTAACTCCCACTTTGCCACAGCTGGATTAGCTTTTGACTCGTCACCTTATGCTGGTGCTGCGGTGAGCCAGCATACCCCTCCCGCCACATCTAGTCCTGCACCCAGCCCCTTCCAACTGTGCGAGATAACTTATAAAGAAGTAGAAGATTCTCTTCTTAACTTAGACACCAAAAAAAGCGCAGGGGACAATGGCTTGGAACCCTTTTTCCTAAGGTCAGGCTACGCCCATCTCACTGCCCCAATTCTCCACATCTTCAATCTTTCCATTACATCTGCTACTGTGCCGTCCTGCTGGAAATCAGCACATATCCTCCCTCTATTTAAATCTGGTGACCCATGCGATGTAAACAACTATAGGCCTATCTCCATATTCCCTATCCTTTCTAAAGTTCTCGAAAAACTGATCCATATTCAGTTAAAATCTCACTTGGAAACCTTCTCTCTCATTAACCCAGCTCAATCTGTATTCCGGGCTAATCATAGCACAATCACTGCACTAGCAAAAGTAACCAATGATTGGATCTCTGCTATAGATGCTAAGAAGGTAACTGGTGCAGTCTTTTTGGACCTCAGCAAAGCTTTTGATACTGTTGATCACAAACTATTAGTCAATTGCCTTGCAAAGTTGGGTGCCACATACCATACCACCCAGTGGTTCTCTAGCTACCTAACTGGAAGATTCCAAAAGTAAAGGCGGAAGGCTTTTTTTTCTGTTGCCTAGTTGCAAGAGAGTCCCCAAGGATCCATCTTAGGCCCTATCTTGTTTTCTATGTACATTAATGACTTAGATGCTAACATATCTATGTCCAATCTGCACTTTTTTGCAGATGATACTGTGTTGTATACTTCTGGCTCATCGTTATCTGAAATCAAGGGAGTGCTTCAAGAGGACTTCGCACAACTTGAGCATAATCTAATAAAGGCAAAGCTTCTGCTCAATGCTAAGAAGACTAAAGCGATGATATTCTCCTGCAGTGCTGTCACAGGCGCCCCCAATAAACTTGCCCAAGACTTCATTGTCACCACGCTAAATGAGCCTCTGGAAGTTGTAACCAAATTTAAATATCTAGGTATCTGGATCGACAATAAATTGCCTTTCAGTGACCACGTCGAAGATGTCTCTAGAAGGTTGAAAGCAAGGTTAGGTTTCTTCTACAGAAATAGGCCCCTTTTCCCCCTTGAAACTCGAAACAAGCTTGTACAGGCCACTTTTCTCCCCCTACTCGACTGTGGTGATGTAATCTATTCCTCCACCACTCTTGCAAATCTAAGTAAACTGGACATCCTTTATCACCATGCGTTACGGTTCATTACCAACTCCCCTTACCGTTCGCACCACTGTGACTTATATGCAGCTGTTGGTTGGACATCCCTTACTACTAGACGCCTGCTCCATGCTGGGCTATGGACTCTTAAACTGCTCCTGCAGAAATTGCCAAGATATCTCTCTTCCCTTATTAGTATCTCACATAGTGCATACTCGTTGAGAAAATCTGACTTTATTATGCTTGACATACCAAGGACGCGGACTTCCTTTGGTAAACGTGCTATTGCAGCATATGCCCTTCCTCCATTTGAACCAATTACAAACTGTACTGAAACTAACTAGCACAGTTTCAATAAACTTTACAAATCGCTAAGTTCAGCCAAAATAAAAGACACCTGTAACTGTCATTAAGTCTCTTCCTTCCCCATGTGTGCCATATTTATCCACTGGCAAGGTATAATTGATTTGTCATATTAACTGCTTTCCTTCCCTTCTACTGGCTTTACCTTTGCTTCAGCTCCACTGCTACTCTATCAAATCACTCCTCCCCCATATCAGTTGTAGACTGTTGTTTGTTCTAGCTGCCAAAATACTGTATATGTATTGCACACCCAGTCTTCATGTTTCATTTATCAGTATGCAACCTGTAAGTCGCTTCCTGTCTCATATCAATGTTTACCACCTGTGGTCACCCTATGTGGTACCCTTGTATGTATATCCAGCCTGTATCATGTAACGTGCATTTCATGTATATACTGTTATTACCTATCTGTGTTTGTACTTTAAGTGTTTATGTCACAGGACCTCCTTGTGAATGAGCTTGCTCAATGGAGGTTTCCTGCAATAAACTTGAAACTTGAAACTTGAATTGGATCATTCCAGTTTTGATTGTACAAATACCCCAATCTGCAACTTCTGTAAAGAAGAAGGTCATACTTTTCAGACCCTATTCTTGGGCTGCACATAATTCCTCTGACACAGTGGAGCAAGATTTTTATATACACAAAGCTCAGAAAAAAACAGTGACCCTCAAACCTTGGATGTGGTACCTGAAGCCAGTCCCCAGGACATTGTAGTTGATTCTGTAGAATCTGGGTTGCAAACCCCCTTTCAATCCACAAGTACTAAGCAGACTGTGGAATCCTTTGGTGTTTCTCTGTTTCCAGTTTATTCTTCAGAGAACATGCCAGTTAATAAATCTATGAATAGTGTATGAAACACCATGACAGATCAGAATACTGAAATAGCCACACCTCAAATGCCCCATCTACATCCTCCAGAGGAAAGTTTTAGCAAGCAAAGAAAAAAGGGGTCAAAGGTAATAAAAAACACCCTGGAGTGTAAGAAGTTCCATTGCAAACTAAATATCTGCCCTTGCAATCAGACAAACAATGGGTGGAGGGGGTCATGAAAGGAGACAACAATTCTGATACCTGCTCTATGACACCTTTAGTTTCTTCACAAAAAGGACAATCCTTTGAATCAGTTGATGTAGGTTCACATACTCAGACTCAAAAGAAAAAGAAATGGAAAACCAGGTCTACAACTACAAAAAATCATCCTAAGGGAGCCGGCTAACCCTATAAAAAGACTATGGCATCTCCTTTACAACAGGCTTGTGTATCTCTCAATGTGAACAGTATAAAGAATTTGAAAAGGAGAAAAGCAACCTTTTCAGTTTTAAACCAGTTTTCTTATGACATCTTTTTTTTTTTTTGCAGGATACTAGACTTCGTTCCATTACAGACATTCAAGAAGCTAAGAAAGCTTGGATTTGGGGTCACCAGGAGGTGCAGCATGCTCGGGGTGGGCATTTGCTTTAAAACCCATAACTTTATGATCAGAAGGCTGGTTGAAATATCCCTTGGAAGAGCCATATTACTAGATCTTGAGTTAAATAATTAAAGATATACTGTAGGTGAATTAACATACATGCTCCCCAGACAAAGGTTGCCAGAATGTAATTATTAAAGTTAATACAACCTTATGTTTTTACATCTAGCAATATCCTGTTTGGGGTGATTTTAATGGTGTCCTTTCACTGACCAGCAGAGGTGCTAAATGAAAAAAAAATATTTTGTGATATTCATTTTCTAAGTCAGATGTATAGGCAAGCTGGGTTAGTAGATGCTCATGGTATTTTTGATAAAACACCTATGCATACATATTTCAGATTTTCTCTGTCTGCCAGACTACTTTTGGTTCATTTCAAATTTCTCCTTTTTCAAAGTGTAGACACAACAGTGATATAAACTACAGATCATAGAATAATAGGTATACCCCTTTGTGATCTAGAGAATCCACATTTTGGTAATGGCTAGTGGAAGTTAAATTTCACTTTATCAGATAACCCCCAAATTCTGAAACAGTTAAAAGACTTAGTGGGAGCCCCAAAATCAGTCTTTTTTTTATGATTCATAAAGGGTTTGGTTGGGGGATAGCAAAAAAGATTTTAACGCCTTTTTATAAATCAAGCTATATTGCAGGAAAGGCCTAATAATCAAAAATATTTATGTAAAAGGGTTCAACTACAAAAATTAATTTCAATAAACGGGTGATTTTAGGGAAAAAATCTAAATAATAAAATCAGAGATGGTACAATAACAGATTAAATTCTCTGGAAATGGAACAAAAATTTACCACAAAAGGCAAAGAATTTCAGTTGAATCAATTTGAAAGTTGCACACAAAGTATACAGTGTAAAATCATTGTAAGCATTAAAGATAGCCATGGACTTCTGATCATGGATAAGGCAGGTTTCGAACAGATCCTTGAGGTCCACACTCAATGTTTGTTTGCTGCAAACTTTGAAGATACTACTCAAATGGACTCCTTTCTAGCTGAATGCTTTCTTCCCAAAATTTCAGCTGAAGCAAAGACTTATTTAACAGAAAATGTAACTTTGGATGAACAAGGTGAGCTATAAAATCTCCTAAAACAGATTCAGTACCAGGCTTAGATCATGTCTCAGGTGAGTTTTACAAGAATTTGTGGGAATGGATACCAGAGGAATTTCTAGGACTGTATAATGAGTTTTGGGATAAGAAAAATATCCCCTCAGATATGTATGATGGTGTTGTAATATTTTTAATTTAAAAATAGCAGATACAATGGATGTAAATATTTGGACTGTTTTTGCACTACTTAATATTGATTTCAAAATCTTAATGAAAATACTAAATAAAACATGCATGGAATCAACAAAATATATAATTCACCCTGCTTAGTTCTGCTCAATGCTGAGTAGGAAAACAAGTGATGCCTTAATTCTGTTACGAGAGATTATTTAAAGTGGTAATGAAGGGTTGTTTACTGTTTTTTAAGGCTGTTGGTGGAAAAATGGGATACCAAAGCACAAATTTTCAGTTTTCAGTGTATCCTTCCACAACTGCAAATCACTATGCCAGTTAAATGAAATACTCCCTTCTTTGTTTAGTAGACCATTTCCAACACTATTTTTCCAGCTTTTTGTCTCTCTCGTCACGCCTGCCTTAAGTGGCCTGACACATCTGTACTTTTATCTATCTGAGCATTCTGAGTCATTTTGGGAGCATATAGGATAAATAGCTTTATGCATAGTACTAAGTTTACTGATTTTGACAGTATAAGTGTTTTCTAAAAACAAGAACTGTTTTATAAAGAAATCTGCTCTTGAAGAAAGAGTAGCATGAAACAGAACTGCCCACTACAGAGCTAATTGCATTTCTGGAAGCAGTAACATGAGCTGTCTCTTAGTCTTGTCTGCAGTTAACCCTTTGCAGTTCTGGTCTTAGCTCTGAATGGAAGCTATAAGAAGTCTTTTGTCAGCTCATTCTGCTTTTGTAAACTTCTTTTTAATGCACACTGAATTATTGAAGAAGAACATTTAAAAGTAAATAACGAAAGTGCAGAAAAAGCAAGAGGGAGATGGGGATGGCTGCTCAGACTAGAGGCACAGCACAAACAGTAGTACTGTCTTTTCTTTATAGTGCACAACAGCAGTGCACACCTGCAGAAAATAAAATTAGAAAAATAAAGTTGTTTTAACAAGAAAATGTTTACAGAAAGTAAGAAAAAGCTTTAAACAAGAAAATAAAATAGACTGTACCATTTTACAGAAAAAGACCTAAGAAAGAAGAAAAAAGTTTCCATTTTATTTTACAACAGAGACTGTGTGTTTGTGTGCATGCGCACACGTATGCTTGATGTATGTGGGGTTGGTGAATCCTGTTTTGGGAGAAGGGACAGCCCTTTGGCTGTTGTATTGTAGCTCCTGCCTACAACATCGCTAACCATTTCCCACGTATGCAGTCATTTTTGTTTTGTGTAGTCTAATAAAAAAATAAATTGCAAAAGCAGATCCATTAAAGGCTTGCATCATATGTGAAGCCTTTTTGGGGGGGAGAGGGGGATATCACTTTGCTGTATGTGTGGTTGGGGGGGTTGAATCCTGTTTTGGGAGGAGGGATAGCCCTTTGGCAGTTGCATTGTAGCCCCTGTCTGCAGCATCGCTACCCATTTCCCATATATATGCAGTCATTTTTGTTTTGTGTAATCCAATAAAAAAATAAACTGCAAAAGCAGAGCCAGTAAAGGCTTGCATCATATGTGAAGCCCTTTTTTTGGGAGGGGGGTGATATCCCTTTGGCAGTTTCATAGTAGCCCCCATCTTTAGCATCACCAGCCATTTCCCATGGAAGCACAGGACCAATTTTGTTTTGTGTACTCTACTAAACAAACAAGCAAAAAAAAAAAAGTACTGTGAAAGCAGAGCCAGTAAAAGATTATTTCAAGTGTGACACCTTTTTGGAGATAGTGATAGCCCTTTGGCAGTTGCATAGTAGCCCATGTCTTCAGCATCAGTCATTTCCCACAAAAGCGCAGGACCATTTTTGCTGCACTGTCAGAGTTAGTCCCCCGAACTTTTAATGTTATTCTGTCTTTTAAAAAGTGTCCTTTTCAGAACGTGCTGCACACAACTTACCTTTATCTCTATTTGGTCAATTTGTTTCATGTCTAAATGTCATTATTTATCCCTTTGTGGTTTTTCCCTCGGGTCCGCCAGAACACCTCTGTGCAGTTGTTCCAGCCCACACATTATATGCGTCATACTCGCGTATAATGAGTGTGTAGCCAGCATTTCCAACTCTTTAAGTGTGCCGTGTTAAAGCAGTCACCATTCCAATTTGGTTCCTGCTGAGGTGAGTTCCCATTGATGCAGCCATGGTATTGCTGACAGTTTTATTTTGAAAAAAATAAAACAGCCCCCCCTTTTGTTGTGTGCCGACGGGGTGCCCAATCCCCATCGGCAGAAATAACCCCTCCTTTGTTGTTTGCCGACGGGGGTGCCCAATCCCCGTCAGCAGAAATAACTCCCCCTGTGTTGTTTGCCGACAGGGTGCCCAATCCCCGTCGGCTACAGCTGTCCCCCCTGACTCCGGTGACACGCTGGGTGCCCACTCCAGTGTGCCATATGCCCCTGCAGTGTTTAAAGCGTCCCCCGATGTTTTCTCCGTAGTCTTTCACCTGAAATAAAGGAAACGGTCCCTGTAGTCTGCCCGCACCCCCTCCCACAACCCGCACCCACCCACTGCAGACCCAGCCTCCCCACACCCCTCACCCATACCCTCTGGTGCTCGGCGCAACGATCTCCGGTGGGCCGGGAACACGTCTGCACTCTTCAAAGCCGACCGCAAACTGAGGAAATGCCGGTAAGTTGTATAATATAATGAATAGGGGTTTTTCAACTTTATTGCATATCTCGGGTATTTTTTGGAATTTTTGCACCAAATTTTCAACATGGGGGTTTTGGGACCCCTCCTCATGAATTCTTCAACTGTCATGGCGTTAATCGGCCCCGAAAGGTTGTTTTGCAGTCACTGCGCAGAATCACCCTTCGGGGCGATTAACGAAATGACAGTGCCAGTGTTCATGAGGTGGGCTCTCAAAAAGCCTATGTTTCAAATTTGGTGGGAAAAATCCAAAAAACGACTGTTCTGGCGTGCGTTGCGCGGTTGCTACGCTTTTCGTAACCAGCCAATTGCAATTTTTATGCCAGATTTTCAACATTGGCATTTTGTTACACCTCCTTGTGAGATGTACAGCTGTCATTTTTCACATCCAGGTCAAAATGTGTTTTCTCACTTCCGGCGCAGAATAGTGCGGTCGCTGTGGGAAATCACTGTTTGGGACAGATTAAGAAAATGACAATGATACTATTCATGAGCAGAGGTCCTAAAATACCTATGTTAAAAATTTAGTCCCGATATTCCATAAAATGACTGTGTTACGAGCGTGCGCTGCGCAGTTTTCATGCATGCTCGTAACTTCAAGTTATAATATTTTCACTATTGCCATTTTCCCAGACCTACTTATGAACAGTACAGCTGTCATTTTTCTCATCCTGGCTGAAATGTGTTTTGGCACTTCGAGCGCAGAATAAGCGGTCGTTGAGGAAATCACTGTTCGGGACAGATTAAGAAAATGACAATGATACTCTTCATGAGCAGAGGTCCTAAAATACCTATGTTGAAAATTTGGTGATGATAGCCTATCAATTGACAGTGTTACACGTGTGCGTTAACTTCCATGCACCTAGTAACCTTGCAGATTTGTAATATTGTCACACCAGATTTTCAACAGTGGCATTTGTCACACCTCCTCACAAGCAGTACAGCTGTCATTTTTTACATCCTGACCGAAATGTGTTTTCACAGTTCCAGCGCAGAATAATGTGGTGACTGTGGGAAACCAGTGTTCAGGACAGAGTAAGAAAATGACAGTGGCACTGTTCATGACCAGAGGTCTTAAAATTCCTATATTAAAAATTTGGTGACAAAACTCCATAACATGACTGTGTTACAAGCATTTGTTGAACTGTTTCCATGCACCCTTGTAACGTCAAATTTGCAATATTGTCAAGCCACATTTTCAACAGTGGCATTTTCACACCTCCTTATGGACACTACAGCTGTCATTTTCACATCCTGGCTAAAATATGTTTTGCACTCCGGACGAAGAATATACCGGTCACTCTGGGAAATTAGTGTTTGTGACAGATTAAGATCGAGCGAGTGACAGGGGTGAGTGACCAAGCTCAACTGAGCTCTGTCGGAACTGCTGCGGATTTGTTTGTGGGCAGACAAACGCACAACACAAGAGCCCAAGCACGAAAGGGCAGCCAGCAGCACTGGAGAAACACAACGAGAAAGCGACTGAGTGAAGGGGTGAGTGAACTCACAAGTGATGTCAGGACTGCTGTGGATTTCTTTGAGGGCAGAAAAAGGTCCAAATGCAGGCAGGAGCACCGTACAAAAGGGCAGCTACAGCACCAGGACAAACAGAATCAGCGCAATAGAGACAGGGAGACCGAACAACCTCAATGGAGCTCTTTCGGGACAGCTGTGGATTTCTTTCTGGACAGACAAAGGTGCCAACGCAGCCCGGAGCCCCATACAAAAGCGCAGTCTGCTGTGCCAAGAGAAACAGAATGAGCGAGTGACAGGCGGGGAATGAGTGTGCTCAGCGTAGCTCTGTTGTGACTGCGGATTTCTTTGTAGGCATAAAATGCGGCAGCGTAGGCAAGAGCCCAGTGCAAAAGGCCAGCTTGCAGCACCGGCAGAAGCGGAATGCATGAGTGACAGGGGAATTGAGGCGAGGCTCAATGGAGCTGTGTCGGGACTCGCCAGATTTCTTTCTGGCCAGAAAAACCGCCAATGCAGACAGGAGCCGAGTACAAAGGGCAGCCTGCAATGCCAGGAGACAGAGAAACGTGACTGAGGGAGAGGAGTCAGTGAGCTCAGCGGAGCCCTGTTGATACTGCTCCGGTTTCTTTGTGGTCAGAAAAGGTGCCAGCACAGGCAGGAGCCCAGTACAAAAGGGCAGCCTGCAACACCAGGAGTAACGCAATGAGTGAGTCGGGGGGAGTGAGTGAGCTCAATGGAGCTCTATCGTGACTGCTGCAGATTTCTTTGTGGGCAGAAAAAAGCGGCAACACCAGTAGAAGCCCAGCAGACAAGGGCAGCCTGCAGCGCCCGGAAGAAAGCGGAATGAGTGAGTGAAAGAAGGGAGGACGAGCTCAGGACTCTCACATGACTGCTGCAGATTTCTTTGTGGGCAGACAAAGGCATCAACACAGGCAGGATCCCAGTACAAAAGGCCAGCCTCCAGCGCTGGCAGAAACGGAATGAGTGAGTGAAAGAGGGGGAGTGAGCAAGCTCAATGGACTGGTGTCAGGATTGCTGCAGATTTCTTTGTGGGCAGAAAAACCCACCAATGCAGGCAGGAGCCCAGTACCAAAGGGCAGACTGCAGCGCCAGGAGACATAGAACGAGCGACTGAGGGAGTCAGTGAGCTCAACGCAGCTCTGTTGGGACTGCTACAGATTTGTTTGTGGGCAGAAAAAGGCAGTAATGCACACAGGGGCACAGTACAAAAGGGCACCCTGCAGTGGCAGGAAAACCAGAATGAGTGAGTCAGCAAGCTCAGCGAACTGTGATTATAACTCCTGCACGTTTCTTTGTGGGCATAAGAAGGCAGCAACATAGGTAGGAGCCCAGTAGACAAGGCAGCCTGCAGCGCCCGGAAGAAAGCGGAATGAGTGAGTGAAAGAGAGGGGAGTGAGCGAGCTCAATGGAGCTTTATCGGACTGCTGCAGATTTCTTTGTGGGCAGAAAAAGGTGCCAACAGAGACAGCAGCCTAGTACAAAGGGCAGCCTTACAGTGCTTGGAGAACCAGAGGAGGTGAGTGAGGCGTGGGAGGGGTGAGCAACCTTTGTGGAGCTGTGCCAGGACAGCTGTGGATTTCTTGTGGGCAGAAAAGCCACCAACACAGGCAGGAGTCCAGTACAAAGGGCAGCCTGCACCGCCAGGAGAAACAGAATGGCCCAGTGAGCCGGGAGTGAACTACGCTACTTGGAGCTGTGTCGAGACAGCTGCGGATTTCTTTGTGGGCAGAAAAGGTGCCAGCACAAGCAGGAGCCAGGTACTAAAGGGCAGCCTGCAGCACCAGGAGAAACACAATGAGTGAGCTCAATGGAGCTCTATCATGACTACTGCAGATTTCTCTGTGGGCAGAAAAAGGTGTAACACAGGCAGGGCCCAGTGCAAAGGCCAGCCTGCAGCACCCGGCAGAAAGCAGGAATGCGTGAATGACAGATGGGGATTGAGTGAGCTCAATGGAGCTGTGTCGGGACTCCTTCAGATTTCTTTATGGCCAGAAAACCCACCAATGCAGGAAGGAGCCCAGTGAAAGGGCAGCCTGCAGTGCCAGGAGACGTCACAATGAGCAAATATGAGGGAGAGTCAGTGAGCTCTGTGCAGCTCTGTTCGTGCTGCAGATTTGTTGGTGTGAAAAAAGCCAGTAATGCCTTGCCAGGGCACAGTACAAAAGGGCACTCTGCAGTGGCAGGAAAACCAGAATGAGTGAGTGAATGAGCTCAGCAGAGCTGTATTTTAACTGCTGCAAGCTTCTTTGTGGGCATAAGAAGGCAGCAACGGAGACAGGAGCCCAGTAGACAAGGGCAGCCAGCAGTGCTGGAAGAAATGGAATGAGTGAGTGAAAGAGAAGGTGAGTGAGCGAGCTCAATGGAGCTTTGTCGGGACTGCTGCAGATTTCTTTGTGGGCAGAAAAAGACGCCAACAGAGGCAGCAGCCTAGTACAAAAGGGCAGCCTTACAGCGCTGGGTGAACCAGAAGCAGTGAGTGAGAAGGGGGTGAGAGACCTTGACGGAGCTGTGTGAGGACAGCTGTGGATTTCTTTGTGGGCAGAAAAAGCCACCAACACAGGCAGGAGTCAGTGCGAAGGGCAGCCTGCAGCTCCAGGAAAAACAGAATGAGCGAGTGAGACGGGGAGTGAGCTACCTTAACAGCTCTGTCAGGACAGCTGTGGATTTCTTTGTGGGCAGAAAAAGCCACCAACAGTGGCTGGAGCCCAGTACAAAAGGGCAGCCTACAGAAACAGGAAAAACACAATGAGTGAGTGGGGGGAGTGCGTGAGCTCAACGGAGCTCTATCGTGACTGCTGCAGATTTCTTTGTGGGCAGAAAAATGCAGCAACACAGGAAGGAGCGCAGTACAAAAGGCCAGTCTGCAGCACCAGCAGAAATGGAATGAGTGAGTGAGTGAAGAGGGGTGAGCAAGCTCAATGGACTGGTGTCCAGGACTGCTGCAGATTTCTTTGGCGGGCAGAAAAACCTGCCAATGCAGGCAGGAGCCCAGTAAGGCAGCCTGCAGCACCAGGAGACACAGAACGGCGACTGAGGGAGAGTCGGTGAGCTCAGCCTTGACTCTGTTGGGACTGCTGCAGATTTGTTTGTGGGCAGAAAAAGGTGCCAGCACAGGCAGGAGCCCAGTACAAAGGGCACCCTGCAGTGGCAGGAAAACCAGAATGAGGTGAGTGGTGAGCTCAGCGGAGCTGTATGTAACTGCTGCAAGCTTCTTTGTGGGCATAAGAAGGGAAACAGAGACAGGAGCCCAGTATGAACCAAGGGCAGCCGGCAGTGCTGGAAGAAATGGAATGAGTGAGTAAAGAGAAGGTGGTGGAGCGAGCTGAATGGAGCTTTAGTCGGGACTGCTGCAGATTTCTTTGTGGGCAGAAAAAGATGCCAACAGAGGCAGCAGCCTAGTACAAAGGAGCAGCCTTACAGCTGGGTGAACCAGAAGCAGTGAGTGAGAGGGGTGAGTGACCTCGGCGGAGCTGTGTGAGGACAGCTGTGGATTTCGTTGTGGGCAGAAAAAGCCACCAACACAGGCAGGAGTCCAGTACAAAGGGCAGCCTGCAGCTCAGGAGAAACAGAATGAAGCGAGTGAGACAGGGTAATGAGGCTACCTTAATGGGAGATCTGTCAGGACAGCTGTGGATTTCTTTGTGGGCAGAAGCCACCAACAGTGGCTGGAGCCCAGTACAAAAGGGCAGCCACAGAAACAGGAAAACACAATGAGCGAGTGGGGGGAGTGAGCTTAACGGGCTCTATCATGACTGCTGCAGATTTCTCTGTGGGCGAAAAAGGCAACAACACAGGCAGGAGCCCAGTACAAGAGCCAGCCTGCAGCACTGGCAGAAAGCGGAATAAGTGACTGACAGAGGGGGATTGAGTGACTCAATGGAGACAATGTAGGGACTCCTTCAGATTTCTTTCTGGCCAGAAAAACCCACCAATGCAGGCAGAAGCCCAGTAGAAAAGGGCAGCCTGCAGTGCCAGGAGGCGTCTAGCGAGCAAATGAGGGAGGGAGTCAGTGAGCTCTGCGCAGCTCTGTTGGGACTGCTGCAGATTTGTTTGTGTGCAGAAAAAAGCCAGTAATGCATGCGGGGCACAGTACAAAGGGCACCCTGCAGTGGCAGGAAACCAGAATGGGGAGTGAGCTCAGCAGAGCTGTATTGTAACTAGCAAGCTTCTTTGTGGGCAAAGAAGGCAGCAAGCGGAGACAGGAGCCAGTGGACAAGGGCAGCCAGCAGTGCTGGAAGAAATGGAAATGAGTGAGTGAAAGAGAAGGTGAGTGAGCCGAGCTCAATGGAAACTTTGTCGGGACTGCTGCAGATTTCTTTGTGGGCAGAAAAAGAGCGTATGAGGCAGCAGCCTGGTACAAAAAGGCAGCCTTACAGCGCTGGGTGAACCAAGCAGTGAGTGAGAAGGGGTGAGAGACCTTGTGAACTGTGTGAGACAGCTGTGGTTTCTTTGTGGGCAGAAAAAGCCACCAACACAGGCAGGAGTCCAGTACAAAAGGGCAGCCTACAGCTCCAGGAGAAACTGAATGGCGAGAGTGAGGCAGGGGGATGAGCTACTGTGAACTCTGTCAGGACAGCTGTGGATTTCTTTGGCAGGCAGAAAAAGCCACCCAACAGTGGCTGGAGCCCAATACAAGGGCAGCCTACAGAAACAGGAGAAACACAATGAGTGAGTGGGGAGTGCGTGAGCTCAACAGACTCTATCGTGACTGCTGCAGATTTTTTGTGGGCAGAAAAAGCGCCAACAGAGGCAGCAGCCTAGTACAAAGGCAGCCTTACAGCTGGGTGAACCAGAAGCAGTGAGTGAGAAGGGGGTGAGAGACCTTGGCCAGACTGTGTGAGGACAGCTGTGGATTTCTTTGTGGGCAGAAAAAGCCACCAACACAGGAGGAGTCCAGTACAAAGGGCAGCCTGCAGCTCCAGGAGAAACAGAATGAGCGAGTGAGGCAGGGAGTGAGCTATGCCAAACTCTGTCAGGACAGCTGTGTGGTTCTTTGTGGGCAGAAAAAGCCACCAACAGTGACGGAGCCCAGTACACAAAGGAGCAGCCTACAGAAACAGGAGAAACACAATGAGTGAGTGGGGAGTGCGTGAGCTCAATGGAGCTCTATCGTGACTGCTGCAGATTTCTTTGTGGGCAGAAAAAGACGCCAACAGAGGCAGCAGCCTAGTACAAAAGGGCAGCCTTACAGCGCTGGGTGAACCAAGCAGTGAGTGAGAAGGGGGGTGAGAGACCTTGTGAAGCTGTGTGAGGACAACATGGATTTCTTTAAGCAGGCGAAAAAGCCACCAACACAGGCAGGAGTCCAGTACAAAGGGCAGCCTGCAGCTCCAGGAGAAACAGAATGAGAGTGAGATGGGGGAGTGAGCTACATA
Organism: Neoceratodus forsteri; assembly: GCA_016271365.2. Classification (NCBI taxonomy): domain Eukaryota; kingdom Metazoa; phylum Chordata; order Ceratodontiformes; family Ceratodontidae; genus Neoceratodus; species Neoceratodus forsteri. Next base: position 974,101,087 of record CM057450.1, on the reverse strand, counting down.
ACTTGGAGCTCTGTCAGGACAGCTGTGGTTTCTTTGTGGGCAGAAAAAGCCACCAACAGTGGCTGGGCCCAGACAAAAGGGCAGCCACAGAAACAGGAGAAACACAATGAGTGAGTGGGGAAGTGCGTGAGCTCAACGGACTCTACTAGTGACTGCTGCAGATTTCTTTGTGGGCAGAAAAAAGATGCCAACAGAGGCAGCAGCCTATGTACAAAGGGCAACCTTACAGCTGGGTGAACCAGAAAAGTGAGTGAGAAGTGGGGGTGAGACCTTGGCGGGCTGTGTGAGGACAGCTGTGGATTTCTTTGTGGGCAGAAAAAGCCACCAACAGAGGCAGGAGTCCAGTACAAAAGGGCAGCATGCAGCTCCAGGAGAAACAGAATGAGCGAGTGAGACGGGGGAGTGAGCTACCTTAACGGAGCTCTGTCAGGACAGCTGTGGATTTCTTTGTGGGCAGAAAAAGCCACCAACAGTGGCTGGAGCCCAGTACAAAAGGGCAGCCTACAGAAACAGGAGAAACACAATGAGTGAGTGGGGGGTCCGTGAGCTCAGCAGACTCTGCCGTGACTGCTTGCAGATTTCTTTGTGGGCAGAAAAAGGCGCCAACAGAGGCAGCAGCCCTGATACAAAAAGGGCAGCCTTACAGCGCTGGAGTGAACCCAAGCAGTGAGTGAGAAGGGGTGAGGACCTTGACTGAGCTGTGTGAGGACAACTGTGGTTCTTGTGGGCAGAAAAAGCCACCAACACAGGCAGGAGTCCAGTACAAAGGGCAGCCTGCAACCCAGGAGAAACAGAATGAGCGAGTGAGACGGGGGTGAGCTACCTTAGCAGACTCTGTCAGGACAGCTGTGGATTTCTTTGTGGGCAGAAAAAGCCACCAGCAGTGGCTGGAGCCCAGTACAAAGGGCAGCCTACAGAAACAGGAGAAACACAATGAGTGAGTGGGGGAAGTGCGTGAGCTCAAGCAGAGCTCTAACGTGACTGCTGCAGATTTCTTTGTGGGCAGAAAGCCACCAACAGAGGTAGACCCAGTACAAAAAGGCAGCCTACAGCACCAGGAGCACAGAAACGGCGACTGAGAGGAGTCGGTGGAGCTCAAGGTTCTGTTGGGACTACTCGCGGTTGTTTGTGGGCAGAAAAAAGGCAGCAATGCCTTGCAGGGCACAGTACATAAAACACCTACAGTTGCCGAAGCAGAATGGCCAGTGAGGCGAGCTCCAGCAAGTGTGTGTTAACTTTCTGCAAAGTTTCTTTGTGGGCATAAGCAGGCAGCAATGCAGGCAGGAGCCCAGTAGACAAGACAGCCTGCAGCACGGAAGAAAGCGGAATAGTGAGTGAGAGAGGGGTGGCGGCTCACGGAGCTTAATAGGGACAGCAGCAGATTTCTTCTTGCTGGCAGAAAAAGGCTCCAACAGAGGTAGCAACTAGTACAGAAGAACGCCGCTAGCTGGGAGAACCACAGTATCCATTTTGGCTCATGTATCCTTTTGATTGTTGCATAATTGCATTGTGTTCCCAAACAAACCACCAACTATGTTATAAGTGCCAGGAGAAAGCTGAAAACGTTTTTTATAACACCTTTGAACTATTTTTAATGTTATAAGGAGATTAATCCTCTCTGCATGTGTGTCAACACTGTAATAACTCTCTTTGTTGATGGTTAAGGACCCTCGGCAATGCCTCTGCCTCACAACCCACCTAGAGCATTTTGTTGTTGCAATAGTGACAATACTGCTGCTGCTGAACAATTATTCCTTGCTTTTGTTCCTGGTATTAATTGCAGAGGCAGGTTTGATTAGTAATGCATGTTGGCATGCTGAGCTTTTCCTGTAACGTGATCTGTGTGGCTCATTGGTCTTTTAATTTGGTCATGTACAGTATGTCTTAGTTGCATTGTTTTCCCAAACAACACAGAGAATTTGTTTAAAAATATGTTGCATGCAGATTTTGGAGCTGGGTCTGTGATGGCCCTCGGCAACTCAGCTAGATCTCAGAGTGAGATCATAGCGAAGTAGATAAATAACTACAGCAATATATAAATTAGTTTTTTTCAATGTGGCTTTTTAGTTCCATGCCATGGGCAGGCAGTTTCTTGGTATGTGGTCTGCCCTAGGGTGTCAGCTGCTCTTTAAACAAATGAAACAAATGTCCAGGAGTATGTGTGTGTGTGGCGTGTGCGTGTATGTGTCTGGTACATGTATCATCGTTAATAGGTGTGAGCCCAACAATATTCATATAGGTAGTTGGAAGGTCACCAGCAGGGGTACCAGTAATGCTCATAAGGTTACAGGGCATCAGCAATGCTAATACAGGTAACATGATGGCACCAGCGATGCTCATACCGATGGTAGAGAGTGCGCAGAGTATCCTAGCAATACTCATACAGGTGACAGGGCACCAGCAATGCATCAAATAGATATCTGGGAGTATCAGTAGTGTTTACTAGGTGTTGGGATCACCAATAATGCTCATACAGGTGGCAATTAACCAGCAGTGCTAATACAGGTGTCCGGAACACCAGAAATGCTCACAGAGGTGACAGGGGATGTCTGCCATGATCCTTCCTGGCAGAAGGGCACCAGCATTGGCCATAGATGTGGCAAGGCACCAAAGCAATACTCATACAGGTCACAGGGCCACCAGCAATGCTCATACAATGTGAAGGGGGCACCAGCAATGCTAATACAGGTGGCAGGTGGCACCAGCAATCCTCAAACAGGTGATGGTTGCCCAGAAAAGTTAATACAGGTGGTAGGTTTTCACAGAGAGGGTTGTGGATAAATGGAACAACCTCCCTGAGGAGGTTGTGGAGTCAAGAACAGTGGGGAATTCAGAATGTGTGGGACAGATATAAAGGCAGTCTCTGGTGGGGGGGTAGGGGAAGTAAGCTGTTGGTGAACTAGGATCTGCAGCTGATCTGTTACGTAGGAAAATGGGCAGACTAGATGGGCTATGGGCCTTGTCACACCATCAAATTCTATGTTTCTATGTAGAGGCAGCAGCAATGCACATACAGGTGGCAGGGGCACCAGTGATGCTCATACAGGTGACGGGGGACCCAGCAATGCTTGTACAGGTGGCAAGGGGCAGCAGCAAAGCTCATACAGGTGGCAGGGCACCAACAATGCTCATACAGGTGATAGGTGTCTCAGCAAAGCTCATACAGATGGCTGGACACCAGCACTGCTCATACAGGCCCAAGCTCCCAGCAATGTGCTTACAGGGTGACAGAGGGACCAGCACTGCTTATACAGGTGACAGAGCGCACAGGACTGCTCATACAGGTGCCAGAGGGTACTTGTATTGCTCATACAGGTGGCACCAGCACTGCCCATACAGGTGACAAGTGACACTAGCACTGCTTGTACAGATGGCAGGGGCACCGCAGATTCTCATACAGGTGACAGGGGCACCAGTAATATACTCATGGGTGACAGGGGCCCCAGTGCAAATCTCAGACAGGTGGAGGGTGACCAGCAATGCTCATACAGGTGGCGGGACCACAGCAAATCACATACTGGTGGCAGGGGCAGCAGCAATGCTCATAGGGTGGAATCCCAACAGTAATGCTCATATAGGTGGCAGGGGTGCACTAGCAATGTTCATACAGGTGGCAGGAGTACACCAGCAAAGCTCATACAGGTGGCATGGTACAGCAGCAAACCTCATACAAGTGGCAAAATTTTCAACAAAAGATCATACTGGTGGCAAAAGTATACAAAAAGGTCATACGGATGGCAGGTACATCAGCAATGCTCACTGGGTGAATGCCCGCCAGTAATGCTCCTTCCACAGGTGGCTGAGAGCCAGCATAACTCATGCTCGGTGACAAAGGTGCACCAACAATGATCGATACAGGTAACAGGTGGCCCCAGCAATGTTCTGTTGCTAACTGACTGAGCCTATTTTGCTGTGTATAGTGCTAGTTTGCCTCCTCAGCCCCATTACGGTTGTGTGTTTAAATACCCTCACTTTCCTTGGAGGGGAGCTCCTAAGACCCTTCTCTACTTGGCAGATGGTATCCCATCCCCAGGGCACTGCTGATCCTCCTCCAGTGTCATCAGTTGGATTACAGCTTCTCTATCTCAGTGTTATCCAACTATGTGCCTCCTAGCCCTATAGCACTGCTGAGTTGCTTAATTATGCTTCTCATGCCACAGTTCTTCCATGAGAGCTTCCTTGGGTTCTCCTGCACTATATGATGCTCCTTGAAGCTCACTGTCTTCTGGTCCCCTACTATATCACCACCTTGCAGGTGACCTTGAGCTAAATTCTGGTCTTTTAGTCTCCATCCCTTATCCTCTTCACCATCGGTGGGCCAAAAGTGGCTCCAACTTGCCCATTTAAACATTCACAACCTACTTTAAAATAAGACAGACCAAGAGGCCTGGATAGCTCGCTACTCCTGATGTCCTTGGCATTTTGAAATCTTGGATCAAACCCAGCATTCCTGACTTCTGTATTGTCCCCAAATACTTTTTCATCCATGCTGACCACCCCTCCTCGAAAAGAGGCCGTGGTCTGCTAATATACTTTACGTCACACCTCAGTGTTTCTAAGCTTCACCCACAATGCCAGAACAGGCTTACCCATTGAATTACTGCATGCTGCCCTCCTCCTTGGACACACCATAAAACTACATATTCTAGGTATCCATGAAAACCGACTGTCCATGATAACCATGTCTGCGTTACATGGCACCCACTGCACCAAAAATGGAACCTTTGTAACTACAACCAGGTCCAAGGAAGAGGATGATAGGCATATGCTAAATCTAACTGCTGAGCGGGCCCCAATAATCCACACAAAGCAATGATCGAATATTCAGCAATGCAGCAACTGGGATTATGCAGTATGGCTTTAGTCACAGATGTTACTAAAAGCACAGGTGGACCAGATCGGTCATGGCAACATGTACACTCTTTTCTAGAAATTTTTGCTAGTCAGTACAGTTTTCCAAAGAACTTTTATCCATTTTTCTCCAGAGCACTCATGGGCAAACCACAGTCTTGAGCTTCTTAAAACACATTCCATTTCCCAATTCAGATGCTTGTGGCAGTGCCACATTAGAAACCATTCCAAAACACATTTTCATGTGTAACTAGTGACCTGAGCCCCATATGTAAGTTTCATCCTGGGCATTGGCCTCTGCTAGGAAACCTTGGTGGCCTTACTGGACCACTCTATCCCTGCCTTGTAGACTCCAGATGGTTTCTCTCCCACACTTTGCCCCAACTGACAGTCTGCCATTCCTTCAGGGTTACACCAAAAGAGGCCTTCAGTCCCCACTGAATTGCTAAAGACTCCAAACTTTTCTTCGGAATAACACACTTCGGTGAACAGGGGTCCTGGCTGGTGTGATCTAGCCTTATCCTGGGAACACACACCCCAGACAACTACCTAAATTCGAGAACTTGTCTCCCATTCTGTACTTACAGACTAGTTGCACCTTCCTTGAGGCATAGAAACAACCCAGAAAGCACCCTTTTTCCATGGTAGCTTGTCAGCATTTCTCACACAATGTCCTTCTCAAAGGCACCTGTACACACACTAGGACCTTCAAGGATTGCCCTCAGATCCACTGTACTGGCAGTCCTTCTTACTCCCCAGAGTGAAAATCAGGAATCCTGCTGGAGCAAGGTCCCACCACTTCACTGGCAACTGGAGATGTAATCCAAACTAGACTGAGAAACACAGGGTCTCTGGCAGAGACCCAACTGGCAGACCTCCTGGCACTCTGACTTCCAAACTCAGACTAACTGAATGTTTTAAAACTTCCCTGATCAGCTGACTAAAAATGTATATGGTGCTGAGACTTCTAAATGACATAATCATCACCACTCAGGCTAGCTAAGTCACAATAATGTCATTGTGAAGCATCCCAAAATGAGCTCCTTACCATCTGCCTTTTCTACCTGCCTAACACTAGTACTAACAGGATTGTAGTAACCCCGGGGACTAGATGGTTACATATGGCAGCCTGCACGAATGTCTGTTGGAAGCTCTGTAAAAAACCCCTGAATGCTGCAAGCTAGACCAGAAAAGTTCAGATAACTTCAAGCACCTGGTGACCGCGGTTGAAACTCCCGATCGCTGGGCAGGAGAATGGCATAAGCCCTGTGCACCATATCTGTAGCACACCAGAGCAAGGTCTGCACATCCTTTTTTAATTAATTTATTTTTAATATTTTACAATGTACAGCAATAACTTTTAAAACAGAAAACATACAGAGATTCCACATTATCCCATCAGCGCTGAACTCCTGGAAAATTTACTATGTAGGTATCAAGGTAATAAAATATGGCATGCATTGTTGTGGGAAGAAACAAAAGAAAACAAGCAGTAATCAAGTAACAAAACAACAATGATAATAATAACAATAATAACCGTAAAACAGCAAAGAAAAAAAAAAAAAAAACAAAGGTGTATGTGCTGTCCAAAGAAATGCTGCCATCTGCATAATCAAGTCCACGACAAATGCCTCTGGGTCTGGGTAGAGGAGAAAAAAAAAGAAAGAAACCATGGGACAGAGCTACCTACCAGTCAGAAATGGCAAAAAATAAGTCAGAGGCACTCTAGAGTCCAAATTAAAATCTAATTGATTGTCCCAAGTTGGAGCAAGGAGATATCTAGACCCACCCTGTAGGAAAGGATTCAAAGAAAGTTGAACAATGGAGACTCAAAGTTCAGTAACATTGTCATACTTCCCAGTAGCTATATAGTGAAGGGCTCAAATCCAGTCACCTTAATACAGCATCTATCCACTGGTCCTGAGTGGGTACTTCAGTCGAGCACCAACGATGAAGTAGGAGTGCTTATCCTCCATAACTTCTGTCATAAACCAAGACTTGTGAGAATTAGCCACATGTGATATCAACAGGTATTACCAACACCATCAGGGATGGATCTGGAGCAACCTAGTCCTTAAGGTACTCTAATCACAGCAATCCACCAAATAGTTAGCTTAGGGCATCATCACAAATATGTAATAACGTGCCTCCCTCTGATCACACCCACAGCACCTAAATGAGACAACGAGACTAATCCGATGTAAATCACCGGGGTATGGTACCATAACCACTGGGTTTTCAGTTGCATTAGCCTTCCTACTGTATCTTTCTCCTTCCATGTACCCATTGGACCAGATATTCTTCCAGTCCTAATTCAGTCAGGGGTTAGCCAGCACATCTTTTCATGCCCTTTGTAGTGTCACTGTGTCCGGTGCCTTAGAGTTCGAGAGTGCCCGGTATACACAACTGAGTTTGGGAGAGTGCAAACCAGCCCTGGCCAATGAGGATTACCAAAAACTTCATCCCATAAGGCTTGAAGGAGTAAAGCCAGATTCCCACCCAAAAAGATTGCAACATATGCTTCAACTGTAAGTACCTCCAACTATGTGAGGCAGAGAATATTGTCGTTGGATCTCTTGAAATGATTTAAGGTGACCTGTAGTAGATGCAGAGATCACCAACTCTCCTGATGTCCACATCAGCCCAGGGCTGCCAGCGAGGAACCTCACCCAGCACCAACAGAGTGGTGCCACTAAAGGCCAAAGGTGCAGTGGGATCTCCAATGAGTCCCAGACTTCTGCAGGTCATTTTCTTTCCACAGCTCGGCTTGCTGCTCACTGTGATTGACATCATTTAATGATTGACATCAATGGCAGATGCTCTTGAAGTAGACAATCAGCTGTTCTGATTAGCTGGCTTAAGATCCAGTGACTTGGTTTCCTACAATTTACACTTCTCTGCAGTATTTATTCACTTAGTAAAAGCGCCGCTTGAAATCATAAATGGATGTAAAATAAAATTATAAAACATTTCCTAGCAGTCCTATGCGAGTCTGCTGCTCACAACTAGGTACATCCGCTTGAAACACAGAACGGCTTCATGATTACCCCGTCTATTGAACTTTCTGAGGTGCTTCCAGTCTACTTATCCGGAATGTTTGTTTATTTTATTTTTTGCTTTTTTAAAAAATATACTTAATCTAGTCACCGCAGCAGGCGCTGACATGGAGAACACGTCAATTTAATTTTAAACACACCTGTGATTACAAACTGTGATTGGTGGTATATCATAGGAAACTGGTAATTTTTCAGTAAACCAAGTCAAAGGATCTCTAGCAAGCTAATCACAACAGCTGATCCTATACCCCACACACGTCTGCCACTCATGTCACTCCTTGAATGATGTCGGAAACAGCCTACACTGACCTGAACAGTGTAAAAAAAAAATGATAAATCTTGTCAGCTCGATATTGATTAAAAAAAGAAAGTGTGCCAATGTGTGTCAACATGACAAATAAGGCATAAATCACAATATATTTGTTTATTACTGTAACCACTAAGGGGGTGCTGTCCCAAGGGCTACTACCCCTGCCTGCTCTGACACTAACCGGTTGAGGGGCATAAATCTGATGACGGGTGCCTCCACCCAGAGTTTGGGGTTGGTACGGTCTGGTATGACCAGATCACAGCCCTCTGGGCCACTGCGACCCCCCTCTCTTCTCACTAGTGGCCCACACAAATAAACTCCAGTTTCCCAGCCGCATACACTTACCCCCAGGCTTGAACCAGTCCACTTGCTCTGTGGGCACTCTTCAAAGTAAGATGCGGTTACACAATAATCACAGTACTGTAGTTCACTATAAACACACAGTACAGCCAGTAAATCTTTGCAAAACAACCAATTTGATTTACTGTATTTAGGGGAAAGATAACGAGGAATGGGGGAAATCAAGTGAATTAGCTTATCACTCTAACATATATATACAGTATATATATCTCTATCTAGGGCACTGTGCACAGGCCTACCCTATGAGTCAATACCTCTGGGTACCCAGGCAATGAAGGACTAGTCTCTCGATGCAGTTGGTTGGGGCCCTGACACAGAAACAAGCATTTAATTCCTACAAGGGTAAATAGAGCCAGCAGGCTCAGTTAGTGTAGCCAGTAAACAAGCCAGAAGATCAGGTCTTCTCTAAGAACAGATTCAGGAGCTACCCTGATTTGGTACTCACGACTCCAGTATGAACTGGTGCTGTCCACGCCCACAGGACCAAGCCTGGGTTCAGACACTTCTCACACATTATATGAAGGGCAGAAGGTGTACCATACCAGGCAGCTGCTGTATACTTTCCGATCGCTTTCACTGCGCCTAAACCAACACAGCTTCACTTGTCCTGACAGACCGAGTGTGATTGAAGCAGATTCTCCAGTCCTCTACAGGGTGAGCCTGGTCAGTGGCTACAATTTAGCATAGCCTCCTCTGACTGCTGCCTGAGGTGGATTGTTCTGAAAACTTTGGCATTAAAAGCAGCCGAATCAGGCTGTCCTTATCACGGCTTCCTGCGCTAAAGATTAACAAGCGCGGCTCGAGCTCCTTCACCGCTCATGACCACGTCTCTGCCCCTTGGCAGTTGGGGCAAGCTTTCCGGTTTGGGCACCACCAGATCCTATAGGTGGTTTTACTGATACCAGCCACTACTTTTGCCTCCATTGGTGCAAAAGCACCAGGGTCCACTACACTTCTCAAGAGCACCTGCCATACAGCCCCTGTTAGGCATGCTCCCAGGTGGAGTCAAACTCTAATTGGCTCAAGTGGTCTACATTTTAAGACCCACCTTTCTACAATTGGTCCATCTACTCTGCTTGGGTTCAAAATGGAGGCGGCACTCACAGAGTCTCAGCTGTAAATAAGCAGAGTTAAACAAGCTACATTTTACAATGGCACTACATATTCTCCAACACATGATTATCTTCCAGCCCAGCTCCCTCTGCTCTCTTTATCGACTGCAGAAATGGAGCAATCTGAACATCCTCGCGATGGGATTTGAGCAGTAAACCCACTGTCCCCCACATAACCACTGAAACCTGCAAGCAGGCAGCTCTTAAGAGACAGTTGCAGAGGCTTTAAAAGCACTCTACAACGGCCATATTGGTGGCATCTCACCAATCCCCAGCTAAACAGAAGCCTTTAGGCAATCTTAGGATGGTCTTCAGGAACCCCATTTGTAGGAGGGGTTACATTACTATTTTCCTTATTACAAAGCAGCAGAGACAGTCTCTGCACAGTCAGACATGTAGGTATGATGACAGCAGCTGCCATTGTAATAACTTATGTTCACGCTGTCATCCCACTGTGTACAGCATCACGTTAGCACCAACCCCCGCACTTACGATACCAGAAATCACCAAAGAAAGGCATTACTATAACTCTTTATTATTGATTGTGTTGCTGTCTACTGCAGTCAGACTATAGCTTTACTGTTTATATTGAAAAGTTGGCATAGCAAGGTGAAACAGCGTCGTCATCCTTACAGGCGACTGTAAATTTATGTCAGGAATTGCCAAAGGATGATGCGGTACTACCCTATGACAGCATTGCAATATTGCTATAGTCTGACTTGACATTAAAAATATAGTGTCACAATATAAAAAAAAGATCAGATATAATATTTTCTGTGTAACTCCTTTTACATGGCAGAGGCTGTTTGCCATTAGACACGCAATTGATGTTTGCTTTACGGTAATCACTGGTGTGTCAATTAAAGATACATACAGATAAGTCAAGCACATTAGCTGTAATTTCATTCTTTGACACTCATCATGGAGTATTTAACTTTGGACACTGAGGTTTGCCCAACCACCATACTTGCAATTTTATTCCACTCATCCTTGATGGGAAGCTGCCTCGCTGATGGTCCACCAACTAACACAGCTTGCACAACTACAGCTAGTTTGGACTTAGAGTTTCTCAAGACAAAGTAACAAACCCCCAAAATTTTCACCTGCCAAGAAAAGCATTCAGATTACTTTTTAAAACATTTGGCAGACAAGTAGTGGGACTCCTTTGATAGTGACTGAGTTACAAACTTTGGAGGGTAGGAGTAAAGTAGGCTGTTGGTTGCTATGATCTGCAGCTTATCTCTTAGTTAGGCAATGGTGGGCAAACAAGGTAGCACAAATGGTCACTTATCTGCTGTTAAATTCTATGTTTCTGTTTCTTTACCTGCTGCCATTATGCAATTTTCTGCTGGCCCCTCCCATTCGGCCACACACTCTGGTGTGTCGAAACCTGATACAGAGCTTTGTGTCATCAGCAAACAGGCAATTGATGCCTTCTAGGTCATCTTATAATGTCACTAATAGAAGATGTTGAATCGGACAGATCCCTGCACTGATCCATGAGGGTACCCCAGGTCCTCTTCCTCTATTGGAGTGACAGCCATTTTCCACTAAGTTCATTAAGGACCATGAGTACATCCCTATCTTTACCCATTGCTTTATCAACTCTTAATACTTCCTGTTGCTGAGGACCCTTTTTCGTGTAAAGGGACCTGTGTCCGTTTTCACTGCACAGTAATCACACTACCTTTACTGCCCTCGGACACACCTCCTCCATCTCTCAGTAAAGACTGAGCATAAATACCCTGTCAAAATATGTCAACAGTACTGTTGTCATCTTCATTTACTGACCTACTTGCCTCCGCTTCCAGTTACTGCCATCACAATGTCCTGTTTGAAAAGCACAAGCAACCATTATTGCCTTCTGATGAGTCAGTTCAACGACCGCCGTTTGAGGGGAAGGCACCCTAAAGGGAATCACTGAAAATCTACCCCAGTTGATGCGGCTGATGGGATGATCATATCAACGCCTGTAATATCAATGTCACCAACCAACAGTACCTCACCCTTGTCTCGACATCTTTTGATGGCTAGCATCTGACCCTATCTATTTTCTTCGTCCAGGGCTGATGGTCCACGAACCACACAGTCTATATGGCTGACACTATTTCCTTTCCTGCATAACACACAGTATCTCTCCACCACTTTGTTCCCCTGGATCTCTGTGGCCGTATGTCATTTATACTTACATAACCATAGAAAACATAGGAATTGATGGCGGAGATAGGTTGTGGCCCACCAGTCTGCCATTTCCTACCTACTGGATGAAGCTGCAGATCTAGTTAACCAGCAGCCTGCACTTCCTCCTACCCCCACCCCAGAACTGCCTTATGACTATACCATGCATGCTTGAATTCCACCACTGATTTTGACTCCCACAACCTCCTCAGGAAGGCGTTCCATGCTTCTAGCTTCCTCTGTGAAAAATACTTCGTAAATTACCCGGGCGCCCCCTCTATCCTTCAAATTGTTGCCCTCTTGTTCTTGCACACCTCTCTTTTTTAAGTATGCTACCTTCTTGGACTTTGTTGATTCCCTTGAGGTATGAAAGTTTCTATCATGTCCCCCCTTTCCCTCCTTTCCTCAAGGCAATACATATTAGCTCCTTAAGTCTCTCTTCATATGTCTTCTGGTGCAGACCCTGCACCATTTTAGTACCCTCCTCTGGACAGCTTCCATCCTGTCTATGTCTTTGCGGAGATTAGGTCTCCAGAACTGCACACAGTACTCCAGATGGGGTCTCACCAGCTGTCTGTACAGAGGCATAATAACTTCCTGTTTTCTACTGGTGATGCCTCTCCCTATGCATCCCAGTATCCCCCCAGCCCTCCTTGCTGCCCTCTCACATTGCTTGCCCATCTTTAGGTCATTTGATATGACTACCCCCAGGTCCCTCTCCATTTTTGTTGTTGTTAGTATCTCACCCCCCATTATGTACTCTTCCCCGGGGTTTTTGTTTCCCAAGTGCATTACCTTGCACTTCTTAGCACTGAATCTAAGCTGCCATATTTCCAACCATTCCTCCAACCTTGCCAAGTCCCTTCTCATCCTTTCCACGCCTCCCTGTGTATCAACCTGTTGCAGATCTTAGTGTCATCTGCAAAAGACATACTTTTCCTTCCAGTCCTTCTGCAATGTAAGGCTTATAAAAGACATTGAAGAGGACAGTCTAATACTTCAGATCCTGCGATTTGCCCACTAGTAACCCTCCTTTCTTCTGAGTGGACTCCATTTACTATTACTCTCTGTGTCCTATTCTCCAGACAATTCTTTACCAAGGCTGTCTTCTTGGGACCCACACCCAGGCTGGCTAACATATAATCTTTTGTGTGGGACTGTGTCAAATGCCTTGACTAAAGTCTAGGTGAGCCACGTGTCACAGCCCCTCCCTGATCTACTACTTTGGAACCACTTTCTACTACTTTGGTACAGTACCACTCCTCATCCCTTCCTACCGCCCTGTCTCTTCTGAATATGTTGTAGCCAGATATGGCCAGCAGCGAATGTTCTTTTCTTTGAGAGTCATAGTGTTATAGTACATGCAGCAATCATTGTAGGTCAATTACTTTTTCAAAAGCAGGTTCAGATCGGCGCCGAGAGCATATTACAAATCACAAATTCACCCATCTATGCATCAGAGCTGCCATCCACACATAGTAACAAAGTTACAACACTTAGTCATTCACTGTTGTAAGAGGACAGCGGCATACATATCAAGCCAGACTGGCTGTTGTCATAACTTGATGGATGGAGACAGTCTAGTGAAAGAGAGTTCATGCTGTCTTCATTTAGTGATTGTCTTTTGTAATTTAGCAATTACCAACACATCAGGAAGGCACCTCGTTGTCAGATAATGTGATTACCATGTGACTTGATGTTAGGGTACTGTTGGCAGCATCTATAGAAAGGGCAATCAAGAGTTTTGAGCAACATCATCTATCCTCCTTTTCTTTGAGACAATGTGCTTGAGGCACATCATTGAAAGGTGATAGGATTAGAGCCTGGCCTTGATGCTGTGTACTCCCAGTCTGCTGAAATCAAATAACAGTTACTGAGAAAGCATCTATTCTACCTTCTTTGTTAACTTATGTTCTTAGCTGAAACAAATACAAATCAATAATTTTCATAGAGTGCAGAACCGGAGAGTGTCGGATGGGCGGCAACCACCACACTAATTTTTGCATGGCAAAAACTAGTATAGAAAAAGTGCCCATTGAACCCTCATAAGTGGCCTTTTGATTCGCAGACACCTACATAGATACATAGACAGTGTCGGCAGATAAGAGCCTATGGCCCACCCAGTCTGCCCATTTGAGCTTGTAAGTTCATTTTGTTTTCCTAGAAGTCCGTTTCCCCTTACCCCTGACCTCTAGAATTCCTTTATGTCTATCCCATGCATTCTTAAATCCCGTGATTGTTTCAGCCCCCACCACTTCCTCTGGCAGAGTGTTCCACTTGTCCACCACCCGTTCTGTGAAGAAATTCTTTCTCATGTTTCCTCTGAATCGTCCTCCCTCCAACTTCATCCAGCCCTCTAGTCCTGGAACATTTTTTGCTTAAAAAATAGTGTTTTCCTCGCTCCTGTTTCTCCCTGTAAGATACTTGTATGTCTCTATCATATCCCCCCTCTCCTCCTCTCCTCCAGGAGTACATGTTTCAGTTCCTTCAACCTGTCTTCATAGGACATGATGCAATCCATGCACCATCTTTGTTTGTGCCCTCCTCCTGAACCTTCTCTACCCTGTCTATGCCCTTGTACACATGAGGTATGGTCTCAGAACTGTACACTGTACTCCAGGTGGGGGCCTCACTAGTGTCTTGTATAGCTGAATTATGACCTCCTTTTCCTGCTGATGCCCCATGCCTATACATCCCAGCATCCTATTTGCTTTACCTGCTGCCTTGTCACACTGTTTCCCTACCTTGAGGTCATCAAGATGACAACCCCAAGATCCCTTTCCTGCTTGGTGCATGCTATATCCTCACCCCCCCAACTGATATATTGTGCCTGGGTTTTTGTGCCCCATATGCATTATCTTGCACTTTTGCATTGAATTTCAACTGCCAAACCCTTGACCATTCTTCAAGTTTCTACAGGTCCCTTCTCATTCTGTCTACACCTCTGGTGTGTCTACTCTGTTACAGAGCTTTGTGTCATCAGCGAACAGTGAAATTCTGCCTTCTAGATCCTGTGCAGTGTCACTGATGAAGATGTTGAACAGGACCGGTCCCAACCACGGATCCTGTAGTACCCCACTGGTCACTCTTCCCTCTGTGGAGTGATAGCCATTTACCACCACCCTCTGGGTCCTGCCACCCAGACAAGTACCTACCACCACACTACTGTCCTGCCCACACCCATATTCCCCAGTTTGTGATAATAGTCTTCTATGTGGCACAGTGTCAAAGGCCTTGCTGAAGTCCAGATAGGCCATGTCCACTGCCCTCCCCGATCCACCTCCCTAGTCACCCAGTCAAAAAATTCAATGAGGTTGGTCTGACATGACCTCCCCCTGGTGAAACCATGCTGTCTTGGGTCCTGTAGTCCATTGACAACCAGATGTTCCACCAATATCTCCTTCAGTAGTGCTTCCATGATCTTTCCCACTACCGAGGTGAGGCTGACTGGTCTGTAGTTCCCTGCTTCCTCCTTGTTCCCACTTTTACCATCTTCCGGCACCCTTGATAATTTTTTAATTCAATGCCTCGCATACATGGACCATTCTGTGTCCCTTATCCACTAGCTGAAAACATTTACATGACCTATGCATGAATGTGACTCCTTACTGCACATTATCATCATCTGCAATGTGCATATGAACTGCTTTTTTTTTATATAAGCAGGTGTATGTTGTTAGCAGTTTTGGGGCAGTGATGTCACAATGCCTGCTGTGAAGCATGAGTGTTTATACAGTTGTTTGGCAGCCAGCCGTCAGCTGGCCAGTTTGATTTCAGCTCACGACATGGCGGCTTGAGGTCGGAAGCGGACTAGGGTCACCAGGGCGGCCGGGGAGGATGGAGCATCCTGGGGACTGCTCTCCTTATCAGGGAGAGGTGGTGATGTGACCGGAGCATTGGCGACCCTGGTGGAAAGCCAGGTGACACTTAGCTACCGGCACTGAAATCGCTGGGGCCCGAGGCGGGCGGCTGGCGTCATTGCATGGCCAGCCTCCCGGGCGTTAGCCGCCGGCCGCCGCTAATGAAGCCTACCACGACTTCAATTTGCTCCCAAGGCCAGGCCTCCGACCAAGTTCACGTCCTGCGGCATGCACGGAGCGCAGCCAGCCGTGGGGAAGCCACAGGGAATCTGGAGGGACTGAGGCTGCTGTGGGAGCAAGCTAGTAGTCCAGTGACCAGATGAGAAGGACACCTGGCGGCTGACAGGCTAGGGAGACAAAAGCTAAATAGAAAAAAAAAAGACAGTTGTTTGGCGGTCGATGGCATAGATACATAGACGGTGTCAGCGATAGAGCCTATGGCACAGTCTGCCATTGAGCTTATAAGTTCAATTTATGTTTTCCTAAAGTCTATAGCTCTGTGGCTTGTTGCTTGTGCTTGAAATATATTTTTTGCTAGTACGGCTCATACAGACTGCATTCGTGAGTCTTTACAATCCAAAGGAGGAATGGCCTCCTGATGTGAAGCAGCATGGGGTTGTTTCAGTGATATTGTCAAACCAACCTGATCCAATGTTATGACTGGGTGACATGGCTAGAGCTCATGCATCGGACATTCTTTACTTGGACTTCAGCAATGTAACCGATTCTGGGCATCATGGGTGGCTTAGGGGAAGCTAACGATGACAGGGTAGATCACAAATAGGAACTGGATTACAAGATGGTGGAGTTGGAGGTTGCAACTGTGTCCAGGTGAGAGGGTAGATCTGAACTCCAAGGGCAGTGATGAGTGGGGTGCCACTGGGATCAGTTTTGCAGCCAGTATTGATCTTCTGTTTTATTTTTTATTTTTTTTTTTTTATTTGCACACACGCAGACCACTGTGTAAACTAAGCTATGGTTCAAAGTTATTTGTAGTCATAGTATTCAATTAATAAAACAATACGGTAATAATTCCTCTTACCAAGACACTGGTTAGGCACCATCTGGAGTATTGTGTACACTGCCAGGCTGCACCTGCATAAGGATCTTTAACAAAATGGAGGCATTCCCCCCATTTCCAGGCACCAATTGAAAAGTGCAGTCAGAGGTATTGCCAATACCTACTTTAGCTCCTTAACAACCACAGGCGCACCCCATCTGGCTCCATTGCCCTGTCTAACGCCATGCATCCCCAGTTCTTCCAATATTTCCTGCACGACCGCCTCTTCTCACACACACCCACCCCAACCATTTAATTTCCTGCTCTGCTGCATTCTTCTCCTTCTCCCTCCTCTTGAACACAGAGCAAAAATAGGTGTTTAGTAAAATCGACACTTCTCTCTCTCTCCTTGTATCACCTCCCTCTTTGTTCTTGCCCTCCATACCTCTACCCTTGATTCTCACTGGATCGCAGGGCATTTCATCGAATTCACTTCAGTCTGAGTTGTCTGCACCTCCTAAATGCTGTCCTTTTGTCCTTACCTTTTTTTTTTACTTCCTCGTATACTGCAAGGTTTCTACTCTCTTATTTTTACTATCGCTCTCTTGGCACAGATGTCAGTGGCCCCCTACATAGCTTCCTTTATCTTCCCACTTTGCCTCTGCCTCCATCAACTCCCACTAGTGATACATCCCAGCATCCTCTCTGCCCTTGCTGCTGCTCCGCTCCAACAGGTATTGCAGTTGTTCATGTTGACATCAACCATGACCCCCATGTCCCTTTCCTTTTTGTTTTTGTTAATACCCCAATATGTGTAATCTTCCTGGGTTTTTATTTCAAAGTGCATTATTTTGCACTTCTTTGGATTGAATCATAGCTGACATATTTCCAACCATTCCTCCAACCTGCCAAGTCCCTCTCATCCTTTCCGCCTCCTTGTGTATCAACCCTGTTGCAGATATGGTGTCATCTGCAAAGAGGCATACTGTTCCTTCAGTCCCTCTGCAATGTCTCTTACAAATACATTAAAAGGACTGGACCCAGTACTGAACCCTGCGGTACCCCACTATTAACCCCTCTTTCTTCCAGAGTGGACTCATTACAATTACCTTCTGTGTCCTGTTGTGCAGCCAATGTTTTACCCAGGCTACCACCCTGGGACCCACTCCCAGGCTGGTTAATTTGACTATTAATCTTTTGTGTGGGACTGTGTCAAATGCCTTGCTAAAGTCTAGCACAGCCCTTTCTGTCTCTCTGGTCTACTACTTTGGTCACCCAGTCAAAAAATCAATTGGATACATCTTACATGACCTTCATGCTGCCTTGGGTCCTGTGCCCCACTGGCCCTAGGTACTCAACAATTCTTCCTTCAGAAGTGATTCCATCACTTTCCCTACCACAGAGGTCAAACTGACAGGTCTGTGTTTCGACTCCACACACACTTTGTGAAGGGAACGACCAGACAGTTTGCATCAATTACTTTTTTAAACAGTTTACAAATCAGTTACTAGACGTTAGTTGAATTACTCTAAAGGTAGTACTCACCAGGGTGGTGGAGCAGTGGTGTATTTGATTGTTTCTAACAGTCACCAGTGGTTGTGGACTACCCACCACCCTTCCCCACCCACCCCCCCAGGCGTGACGATTTCCTTTATAGCCAAAGTTCTGACATCACTTCCTCAACAGGTCTTGGGGCAGAACTGTCATATTCTTAATAACCCAGCACAGTGCATAAAGGGTAAGTACACACCACAAAAGAAAAAAAAAAATATATATATATATATATATTAATATTGTATATTATAAGGGAGAGGACATGTGGGGAGTGGTGCAATGCACTGGCTGTGGGGCAGCAGTTTTCCGGGAGACATTCTGGAAACTGCATTGCTGTCCTATTTGCAGGCAACTGTCAGCTCTGAGGGAGGAGGTTGCCCACCTCCAGGCTGAACTGGCAAGGACTAAGGAGGCCTCCCCACCCAAAGAGCACCACTGCCACAACCACTGCCTCAGAGGCTGCCAAGTATGAAGAGCAGTTGGACCACAGTGGGTTCTGGGAGGGTGCGGGTGGTGGAACAGAGGTGAAGCCCCCTAGTTGTACCTCTACACAAACCATATGCCAGTCTGGCAGAGCAAGGTTCCTCTATGATGGCACCCTCAGTGGAGACCAAGAAGAATGCTGAGGACATCCACAAGGGAGACCCACAGAAGGGTGGCAAGGGACACCACAGGGGAAGGAAACAGCTTCTGATAGGGGACTCAATTGTTAGAGGGGTAGACCTGGGGAAGGGAGAGGAGAGGGAAGTAAGGTGCCTGCCTGGTGCCATGGCTTGGAGGGACAAGAAGCGAATCCTCAGGATTGCAGAAGCAGCATCACAGGAGAGGGAACTAGATATCATTGTCCACCTTGGGACAAATGACCTAGCTAGGCATGGGATCAGTGCAGTGCAGGATGAATTTGTGGAGTTGGGGAGGGGCCTCAGACAGGTAGCAAGCACGGTTACCTTCTCAGAGGTGCTGCCAGTCCATGGCAGGGGTGAGGCTAGGGTACTGCACACCATGCAGTTTAATGAATGGTTGCAAAACTGGTGCAGAGCACAGGGCTTTGGCTTCATTGGGGACTGGGGGTACACCTGGAGAGATGAAGGTCTATACTGGCATGATGGTCTGCATCTGTCCATGAAGGGAACCAAGATCCTAAGTGACAGGTTTAAATGCTTCCTTGGCAAGCTTTTAAACTAGCCATGGGGGGAGGTGCTAATAAGAGGCAGGAAATTTCAAGCCTCCCCCCACAAAACATGACAGGTAGTAAGGTAAACACTGAGGTACAGTGCTCAACAGAGGGCAGGACAGGGGTAAATGGAAAAATAGACAAGGGCAATAAGAGCAGGGATGGGGGAAAAAAGGATAAAGCCAACATTAAATGGAGGGCAATGAGTACCAATGCCCGTAGTCTGGAAACAAGCTTCCTGAGCTAGTAGCCCTGATGGAAGATGAACAATTGGATATTGTGGCAGTCACAGAAACATGGTACACGAGAACCATGACTGGGATGTCAACATACCGGGTACACAGTCTACAGAAGGGACAGGGAGGAAAAGGAGGTGGAGTAGCTCTATACATAAGGGAAGGGATCAAAGCTACAGAACTAAAAAGTAAAGGGGAGGACAAGAGGCACTCTGGGTCACCTTGGAGACAGGGAATGGCATCACAATCCGCACAGGGTTGTATACAGACCCCCATCTCAAGGGAGAAATGGACAAGAAAATGATAGAGGACATTCTCAAAATGGCTGAAAAGGGAGATACTGTTGATGGGGACCTGAATATGCCAGATGTTAACTGGATGACATGTACTGCAGCCACATCCAAGAGCAGGGTCATTCTCGATGCCCTGCAGGAGCAGCCTTAGACAGCTAGTGTTGGAACCCACTCGGGAGGAGCAATACTAGACCTGGTACTCTCAAATGGAGAGGATCACAAATTTAGAAGTCAGTAGACATCTGGGAACAAGCGACCACTGCACAGTGTGCTTCACAATAAGCACAACCATGGAGATGAAGCCATACAAAACAAGCATACTGGACTTTAGAAGGGCTGACTTTGGCAAAATGGGTGAATACCTGAGGAATACACTAGCAAATGGCCAAAAGGAGGGTGGAAGAACAATGGAGAAAAATCAAAACTGCCATCATAGAGGCAACAAGCCTTTGTGTGAAACAAATAAAGAAAACAAAGCGGAGTAAAAAACCACTATGGTTCTCAAAAGAGGTGGCAGGGAAGGTTAAGGAGAAAAAGGCTGCATTCAAAAAGTATAAGGAATCACAGAAGGAGCACGACAGGGAACTGTATCAATTAAAGCAGAAAGAAGTGGGGAAGGCAGTCAGAATAGCAAAAGCCCAAACTGAGGAAAAAATAGCCAATTCAGTTAAGAAGGGGGATAAAACCTTTTATAGGTACATTAGGGAGCATAGAAAGGTTAAGGGAGGAATAGTGAAGATTAATAAGGGAGAGGGAGGTGGGCAGAGGAGACAGTGAAAAGGCAGAGATACTGAATGAATACTTTGCTCAGTATTCACAAAAGAAGATGAGGAGGAGTTACCTAAACCAGACAATAGAAGCACTCTGGGTAGGGGTTGACACCAGTCCATTTACAGAAGAAAGAGTCCTGAAAGAACTCCTAAAACTCATGGTGGACAAAGCAGTGGGATCTGACAGGCAGAAGCAGAAACCACAGACCTGTAAGTTTGATGTCAGTGGTAAGGGGGAAAATGATGGAATCACTTCTGAAAAGACAAATTGTTGAGTAGCTAGAGGCCAGCAGGGCACAGGACCAAAAGCAGCATGGATTTACAGCAGGAAGGTCATGTCAGACAAATCTGATAGATTTCTTTGACTGGGTGACCAAAGCAATAGACCAGGGAGGGGCTGTGGATATGGCCTACCTAGACTTTAGCAAGGCATTTGACATAGTCCCGTACAAAAGATTGATAATCAAGTTACCCAGCCTGGGAGTGGGTCCCAGGGTGGTAGCCTGGGTAGCAAACTGGCTGTACAACAGGACACAGAAGATAATAGTGAATGGAACACATTCTGAAGAAAGGGGGGGTCACTAGTGGAGTACCTCAGGTCTCAGTACTAGATTGATCCTCTGTAACATCTTTATAGGCACAGAATGGGCTGGAATACCATTACATCATTTTCCAGGTGGATGGAGGGAGACAAGAATTTAGTCACGGAGGGTGAGAGGAACCTGGGAGGTCATGGTTGATAATCAACATGAACGCTGCAATACCTGTTGGAGAGGGGCAGCAGCAAGGCAGAGAGGATTCTGGGATGCATCATTGGTGGGATTACCTCCTGAAAGGCGAAGTGATGCCACCTCTGTACAACTTCTTGGTTAAGCCACACCACAAGTATAGTGCACAGTTTTAGAGACCACATTTAAAGAGGGACCCCTGCATTCCCTAATGAGAGAATGCAAAGGAAGGAAAACAACATTAGGTGTTGCCGAGAGAAAGGACTCATGAGGAGGACCTATGGAGCATGACATGTACACCATAGAGGAGAGAGTAGGGACAGGGGGTGTACATAAATACATAATAGGGTTTACATTTCATAAAAGTGACCAACAAGGTGTGCCCAGTCATGGTGCTGTAAAGGAAGGTGAAGGAGGCAAGGAGAGGAAGGAGTATAAGCTGGAGTGGGCAGGCTCAGAGGATGGAGGAAGAGGTGTCTTATCACTGAGAGGGTAAAGGTGGAGCCATGTGGTGTGCTGTCAAAGGAGTCTGTGGACTGTTGTAAGAGTGGATGGGCTTTGTACACAGGGATGCTAAATCTGAACTGGTCCAAAGCTGGTGTCACATGTGGGACTGTGGACAGTATAACCAAAAATCCAAAACAACAAAAAATTGCCCTAGTGCGGCTAATGAAAACCTAGTAGTCACGAAGAACCCGATCAGCCACATTTAACCCGTCAGAGTAGTATGTTAGTACAATTGTCACATTGACTGTCAGCCATTTTGGTGTCTGAGCTGTACACACACCAGTCAATCATATTTTTTATTTGTGATTAGGGATGGGGGTTATGGTCATGCCACTCTAGCCAGGATAGCTGTCCTGCAATGGAACAGCTGGTGTGTGGAAATGGGGCAAGGGGGTTTAGGATCGAAGTCTTGGTCCAGATGCAGGTCACCGTCATGACTCCAAATTTTTCCTTCAGTGTAGTTGGTCCGGTGGGGGGGGGGAGTTGTATAAACTCCTGTCCTGGATTGCAATATTGAGATTTACAGAGGCTTCTACCATATCTGTATTTTCAGCATTCTTGTAGTCAGGCAATGCTGTGCATCTCTTGCATGACGTCAAATGTTTACATATCCAGGTGATGCACAATTAGAAATATGTATTTATTATAAATGCTATTCTGGCCAAGGCTTACTGAGCTGTAGTCATAAACAGAGTGTTTGGAAACAAAGGAAATACATTTAATGACAGCAGTCAGTGCGATCCCAACTGTCAATGGCACTCATCAGTGGACCGTTAGCACCAAATTGTGTTGTTCTGCTGTGGTTTCTCTTTGTCTCAGTGAAACCAAACACTCCGGGACAATAATGAGGTGCCAAGTATCAAGTGATCAGACTAACCACATTGGTAATATCATGAAAATAGATTGACTACAAGTGCCTCATCAATCCGGCCTCTAACCGCAAAATACAGTCCCAGGAGCCATTCAAGACTGTACTCCTGTATACTAAGAAATTTGTATAAAAAGTAGACTGCTAAACAAAACAAAATACCCATAGTAATCAATATGTTTGCAAATTACTTTTTTTTTTTCCCAATGGGCAACATTCGATCTGCAGGTGAAATCACAACTATTCGAATGTCAATACCTGATTCTGGCATACAGGAAAAAGGTACACATGTACAGAGGTATGTATCCACAACAGACCATAAGGAAATAGGCAGTATTAGCATGATGGTTTAAGGCTACAGAGCTGCAAACCGGGAGACCTGCTTGATCCACAGCCCCACTTTTGTGAAGTGTTGTCCAAACTGAGAGTGTTCACATGGACCCAGGCATTAAAGTCACCCAGACCATCAGCCTGGGTGGTCAACACATGTCAATGGCAAAGTATGCTACTTCCCAGAAAATGCTTCATTACCTGCAGACGATAGATGAGAAATTCATCAAGACCTGTCACCACGGTACACCCAAAGACTCAGCCCTCTACTAGACACTTGTGAGTCACAGCCTGCTTTGAAACAGACTGCAACCCCCACAACCATGGGCAGTGTAACACTGAGTAACCATCTGAACTGCTGCCTCAAAAATTTGACCAGCATTGACCAGCTGGTGTCTCTTGCAATGCATGCTGAGTCATGACGCCACAAGATCTGCAATAACTGTGTCTGTTTTCACGGATTCACTTGCACAATACCACCGTTGGACGGTCCACTGGAGCTGAACAGACCACTGCCCAAGATCTTAGTGGTGCCCTTGGTATGGAAACCAGACAGAGTGACCGCATTCGAGTCCATTTTATACCAGGGTGTCTTCTGGTTTCCACTACCACAACACAGTGTCAGCCATTGATGTCCTGTTTGCAACCCCAAACCCCACCCACCAACGCAGAGAATACCCAGCACTGTACAGCAACGTGTCACAACTGTAATGGCAATTCAGGTAATTATTCTAGGGACTTTAGGGCTTGCCACAATCTGCTGGCGGAGGCCATCTATCAACCTCCTTGCTGGCCCTTCCTCATTGTCCAGATGTGATACACCAGGCGTGGCTCTACCTCCCCTAAGTTCCTTTCTTTTCACTCCCCAATCCCTCAATGTTGCTTATATCCCTATTGTTGCCTTTCTAGCAAATATCCATCCCCATCCATAACAAACACAGAGGAGAGAAGTTTGCTTAGTACTCTGCCTGCTCACGCCCTCTTCCACCATCCTCCCACCATCTGATATTAGTCTCGGCAGACCTTAGTTTTTGTCATGAACGCCACTGAACTTCACTGGTCCACCAGCCGGTTTATGTGACTTTGCCCGCCAGCCTTAAGCGGCATGGACTGACTCATGAAGTACCGGTTTATGACCTCCCATCTCATCCACGCCTGGCACGCTGTAATCGCATGTGATCCTTTAGAATATTTCCCATTACCAAAAGTCCACTCCACTGATCTACACTGCCAGTGTCCTAGATCTCTCACCCTCAACCCCATGTCACTGTGAAACGAACTGCCGTGGTCTCACAGCAGGGGATCCTCTACAACCAGGTCCCTTCACAGATCGCCATCCGCCAAGACTATGTCCAGAACATAGCCTGCTCTCAACACCCCATGACAATGTTAAGGTCCCAAACACGGTTGTTGTTGGCCCAGGCACTTGAGCTACACACACCCCACCAAACAGTCAGCCTGAACCTGTTAACCTGTTATGCAAGCTTCATTCTAGGTCCCCATGACTGGGACAGCCACCTGCTGGGGGTACTCTCACCACCTTGTGTTCTAGATCTCTCTAGGCCTGCTCTCCCTCGTTCTGCTATATATTGATCTCCCATCCCTGCTTATCAATTGAGGTTTACACCCACTCTGCTACCTGTACCTCACCCTTATCTCTGCCTATCAGCAAAGCTGCTTGAAACCAACATACTAATCCAATGAGATAATGTACCACGGTGGGCATCACTCCCTGTCCTGGCCCTTACAAATGAGATAAGACTAGTCATCATGTTCTCTTCCTGCAAACAGCCCTGTTCTAAATTGACACCTCACACTAGCTGATAGGACACAAACAGGCTATAAACAACTCTTCAAAGTAAAAATGAATGTACAGAATAAACATTATCATATAGTATATGTTAGCTCTGTTTACAACCAGCTATATATCACAGTACCAGAACAAACAGTATAATCACAATATAACTTTCATCTGTTTCACAACTCAATTGCATGTAATATCACAACCCTACGCTTATCTCCAAGTTTTTTCATACTAGCCCTAGAATGACACAGTTCTAGTAAGGTAGAAGTCCCATTTGTACACCTCCAGCGAACCCTCTCGCTACCAGCCCATAATGTCTTTTGAAAAGGTTGTGTCTGAGGCGGCAGACGGAGGAAAAATTTCAATCCGCCCTTCTCGCTCTCTCTGCGAGCTGCAGGCTGCCAATTAAATAGGTCAGAAGATGGCAGAATTTTGGCACGTGAAACTTCAAAGTTCAGCACCAGTCCATGAGCTCCGATGGCTCCTCTCACTAGCGTCCCTCTCTCACTCACCGGCACTGCCTAGGCCACCGGTAAAATAGGGCAGCCTCCTTCAGCTGTTGATGCTGAAATTGAAAATTCAACAGTTCAGCCACAGTCCCTGAGCTCAGATGATGCCCTCCACTGGCTGGTCCCTGTCTCACTGCCTCAAAACCGCATTGTCATAGCAATGATAGGGCCTACTTTTGCTAGGAGAGGAGTAGGGAAATAAGGTACATGTGGGAGAGAGTGAGGGTGGAGGGTGGTTTCACTAAAGATAGGAGCCAGGGGAATAAATGGGAGGCAGCATGAACTGCTGTCAAACAGAAACTGGACATAGCAGGTATCATTGAACATGGCAAACCAAAACCATGACTGGGACGGGCCTTCACAGGAAGTAGAAGTGCGGGGTGACAGAAAAAGTAACGGGTGGAGTAGCTATTTCATAAAGGAAAGACATCTTGAGGCCATTAATTGGCCATCTTAAGTCTTGATTTGAAGCATTGCACATGAGCGAGGATGTCATCCACTACTGTTAATGTCACTAGGAAGGTTCTCGCTCCTGCTGCACTCATTACAGAAACTGAGACGAACATTACTCAATATAATGGACCACAACATCCATCGCTGCTTTGTCACACCTGATGTGTACCACTGTGACA
The DNA here is from genome assembly GCA_016271365.2 of Neoceratodus forsteri. Classification (NCBI taxonomy): domain Eukaryota; kingdom Metazoa; phylum Chordata; order Ceratodontiformes; family Ceratodontidae; genus Neoceratodus; species Neoceratodus forsteri. Next base: position 974,074,955 of record CM057450.1, on the reverse strand, counting down.
TCTGATCTGCATGTCTGGCTTTTGTACTCTGCTGTGACATTTGTGTTCTTCAAAACTAGAACCCCAGGTGCCTTTCCTTCAGACTGTGATCACCCACACCGCACCCACAACATTATGTAGCCTTATCCATTGGTTTATAGTGAACAGGTGGTAATGTTTGGAATTCATGGAAGTAAACATTGATGCCAGTCAGTGGACCATTTAAAAGTCTGCCCATGTCAATCACATTCTGATTCACCCCCCACACACACACACACACACCTCCGCAGAATTGGAATCAGCTCTGGTATTGAGTTTGGTATTCAGAGCAAGCAAACATGGGACACCGGTTTTAAATGTCAGTAATGAACACTGAGGACTGGCACCAGAACGATCCTGACGCATCCGCCAGACAACACCATGCCAAACCGCACCACAGCTGACAATATGCTTTGCCTCCGACTGTTAGTGACTTGAAACATTGTTAGCAACTGTGCCAAATGCACAGTTGGCAATGCTTATATATCCAATTTCTGTGGATTGCTTAAATGGCTGTCAGAAATAAAGGTACTAGAGTGACAGAGTCATTAAGGTGACATACAATGCATGTGGTGTGTGGCTGATGGTGATGCTCACCAAAAGTACTCTTCCTCACCGACTCTAATATCTTCACACCTACCAGTCAGGTTTCAGAAAGGCCACTCAACCGCATCCTAATCTAATATGGTTTACTGACTCAACCGGACTGGTGTAGCGGACGGGTGGACTGGTCATCTCAGCTGTCTTTGTCGACCTTGCAAAAAAGATTCAACACCATCTCCCATTCTAGATTGCCTTTCACTGAATCAGGCCTGCTGCCACCAACGGGTTCAGATCTTAACCTCTGGCAGAACACCACCATTAGGTCGCAAAATCCTATCTCCTCATTTTCCCATTTGCAGGTTATACCTGCTGGCCACCAGAGGGACTATGCCCTCGCGCTCAATACCTACCTGTACAGTACTACTCCCTTGGACTGCTATGCTCACCACAATGTATTGGCCCTGCCCGCTCTGCTCAGCCATATCACCTAGAGCACTTGCCCTTACCCATCTGCTACTCCTCACTGTGCCCTGGCACCCTCCCCCTTGCTCCTGAACCTCTCACTGCCCTTGGGACCTCTGTGTCTCGTCCTCCTGCCTCCCCTAGCTTTCTCACCTCAGGCACATCTGGGTGTCTTATTCTTGCCTTCCTCCTGTACCACCCTGCCCACCCCTGCCCCTTAGCCTCCCTCTCATGTCAATCATAGAAAACCTCAACATCTCCCAGCCAGGGTGTTATCATACTACTCCTGTCAGGAATTCATCAAACCCTGGCCCGGTTCCCAGGGCCCCTGACTAACACCACAGGCCTATGCATGGTCTCCATGAATTGTAGCCCCATAAAAAGTTTGAGTCACTACATGCCTGGTCACATCAATTAACCTGACGTTGCTCTAATTGAGACTTGCTGTCAAATCCTCCCTGACCCCAGTCACCCTTACTGGGTTCACCTTCTTCCCGGTCTGACCATGTCAAGCCAGGGCAGCGGCTGCGCCATTTATGTCAAGGAATTCCCGTACTAGCCCTGCCTGCTCCATCCTTGACTCCAGGGCCCAGGCGCTTCTGCGCTAAAACAACCCCTGACCTTTAAAGGGACCCTTTATCTGACTACTGCACTCACATTGCCCCCCAAGGGACCAAAAGCAGGCCATTGACTCTTTACAGAATACCCTTCCTCACTACCTCCTTCCACAGTCAAATTCTGTGGTGACTTAAATGTCCAACTGCTCAGCCCCTCCTCCTCCTCTACCCGAGACCTTTCTGCAATAGAGACCTAACGCAACCAGTTACCCACCCCACCAGGACTAACCCCAAGAGAGGGCTCCAAAGTGATTACGGAGTCACCTGAAGGAAAGATAGTTGGCACCCA